>JARBWK010000006.1:44500062-45186462 GCA_030556195.1 Anolis apletophallus | reverse complement strand
ATTGTCCAATGTCCAGGCTCAGAGGAGTTACATCACTTCCCCCTGCAGCCTTGCACACACGTGGAAGTTACCTCACTTCCACATGACTCAGCACAGTCTTATATAACTGGAGCCCAAGGTCACCCAAGAACTAGGGCAAAGGTCGATGCAATCATGCCAGGCTGGGAGCTTGAACTTCACTTAAGCTCAAGTCTCCCAGTCCTGACATAACGGCCTCCTCCACCACGTCCCTCCCCCTGTAAAACAAAACATCATTCAACGGGTGGATGAAAGGGGCCCACATATTTCTTTAAAAGACCACAATGAAACGGGATGAACTTCCCTAAACTCTTGGGCAACAGAAGGGTATAAGAGACCTTATTTACAGCTTTCTCAATCCTAAAAGGCCCAATATACTTCGGACCCAATTTCTTAGATGGATAGCCCAATTTCAAATTCTGTGTGGACAGCCACTAAATCCCCCTTCCTTATACTCCTCCCCCCGCCTTTCCGGTCACCAAACATCTTATACGAACGCTGTGCCTTCCCTAAAGCTTCCGCTACTTCCTTCCATTCCTCCCGGCTCGTATCTTCCACTCCACTTTCTCCCCTCCCCTCCCAACTCCAACAGCTGGGGCAAAGGAGCCACCTCCTGACCATAGACTATCTCAAAGGGAGACTTTCCAGTAGATGAATGCACCGAGCTATTGTATGCCACTCTCCGCATAGGGCAACAGATCAGACCAATTAGTTTGCTCTTTATTACTAAAAATGTGTAGATAAGCCCCCAACGATTTCATGCGTTTTTTCTACGCCGCCATTACAACAAGGATGATAAGAAGTCGTAAGACGCTCTGAGCTCCCAACACCTCCAAAACCGCTCCCAAAACTGAGCCGTAAACTACACTCCACGATCACCAAAACTTGTTCCTGCACACCATGCAACCGGTACACATGCTGCACATACAACTCTGCCAAACGTTCCGCAGAAGGCAACCCTTCAATGGCACAAAATGGGCCTGCTTCGAGAACATATCCAGCACCGTCCAATTGTACTTATAACCTCGACTCGAAGGCAACTCCCCCAAAAATTCTGTGCTGACATGCGTCCACGGCCTCACAGGAGTAACTACTTACACCTGAATCAACCCCTGCGGCTTCGCAGAGGGAACTTTATTCCTGGCACACACTCACAACCTTCCACATATCTCTTCACCTCAGCCCTCATGGCTGGCCACCAATACCGCTTTCAAAGCCAGTAGAGTCTTCGTGACTCCCCCAATGTCCAGCAGACCTAATGATCGTGGTTCAACCTCAGCACCTTTGCTCTCATGCTCTGAGGGACGCATACACTTTATCTCCATGATCCACAAAACCATTCAACAACTTGCATTCCTTCTCATGGCTTTGCAACCATATATCACCTACATAACCTTTCTGCAACTCTTAAAACTCCATTCATCCACCATTCCCTCTTCCTTCTTAATCTCATTCGCAGCCTGCGCCTCAGCTGCACGGCCAGACCCCAATGTTCTCTGGCAACACCTCCTCCGCCTTATGCATTTCATTCTCACCACACTGGATACCGAGACAATGCATCAGCCACCACATTCTCTTTGCCTTTTAATATGCTGGAGCCTGAAATCAAACCGAGCAAAACTGCGCCTCATCTCACCAACTTCGGAGACAACTTCTGGGGATTTCTCAGAATATTGAAGGTTCTGATGGTCCGTCATCACAACAAAAGGGAAAGCAGCACCCTCTAAAATTGCCTCCACGCCTGCAAAGCGTTGCGCCAGCAAAACGCTCTCTTTCTCCCACACTGGCCACCTTTTTCATGCTTCCAAACTTCTTCGAAAAATACGCACACGGCTTCATCTCCTCCCCTGCTCATCCTCCTGCATTAACACCCACCATACGCCCAAGCAGAAGGCTTCACACTGCACCACAAATGGCTTTATCCACATCTGATGCATTAACAACGGCCCATCTGTAAATGCTTCTTTCAACCTCACAAAGCCTTCCTTCTCATAGTCTGTTCCATAGCCTCCAGCTTACATCTCATCACCTCCAACTCCGAGGGTGATGCCGGCTCCGTGGTTTCACTACCACACTTCCTACTAACTGGCCTGTCCTTCGGCACAGTCTCTCTGGTCCCATACACTTCTGGATCTGCTTGAACTGACCAGTCCTTCGGAACAGCTCCTCCGATCCCTTCATTCCTCCAAACCTCAGCCTGTCTGGAGACAAATCTCTCTCCTTCGCCGGGCGACCTCCAGGCTCACCTGAGCTTCCCAGAGTCGCTCCGCTTCCCTCAAATTCCTCCTCCTGGGCAACAGCACCTTCCATCATTTCATGGTGCTCATCCGGGCACCCCACTTGGTCAAGAGTGGTCCAATCCCACTCCATAGTGCGCCGGATTTCCTCAGGAGCCGAATCCCACCTATCGATATATTCTTCTTCTCTCCAAGCCAACCTCTCCATTGCTGGGATAGTTGAAAAGGTGCTTTTGCTTCTGTAACGACTCTCCAACACTCGGTAAGGATCACGTGTAGATTGAAAGCACGGTCCAACACGATTTTATTGCAGGTACGACACATGTGAAGCAAAAGCACCTGCCCGCCACCAAAACACCACTTATATACCCCAACCCCCCCTTCCATCGCCCATGCAATGTCCAGGTAGGGTTGCACCATATCCGGTGATTCAGCATATCCCATAGTCCAAAGGGATGTGACCTCATGGCCCCATGAGTCAGCAGTAGGAGTCCAATTGTCCAATGTCCAGGCTCGGAGGAGTTACATCACTTCCCCCTGCAGCCTTGCACACATGTGGAAGTTACCTCACTTCCACATGACTCAGCACAGTCTTATATAACTGGAGCCCAAGGTTACCCAAGAACTAGGGCAAAGGTCGATGCAATCTCATGCCAGGCTGGGAGCTTGACCTTCACTCAAGCTCAAGTCTCCCAGTCCTGACAAAAACCATGTGATAGGTTGGGACTAAGGCAGGCCCGGACAACCTTTGGGTGAATCTGTGCTTAGTGTTTTGAAGTGCAAAATAAGGCAAGAGAATGCTTTGAGAGAAATTCTGTAGCCACTGTATTTATTTATTTATTTCTTGAATTTCTACACCACCACTCCCGGTGGCTCAGGGCGGTTTATAGAAAAACTTTATGTAAAACAATACCTGATAAAACAACCGAATTAAAAGAATTAAAATTCTAAGACCCGAAGGCTTGCCTGAATAGGTGGGTTTTACACGCTTTGCGAAAGGTGTTCAAACTTCGTAAAGCCCAAGTCTCAGGTGGCAAGGCATTCCATAATACCAGGGCAATGATTCCCTTCGACGAGTTGTCTTCAGGCGGAAGGATTTCACACTGGGAATATCTAAGAGGTTCTGGTCCTCTGACCGTAGTGATCTCGGGGGATTATATGTAGCTGATACAAAATTAGTTTTTAAGACATTCCTTCTAGATAATATTTCTATTTTGTGGAACTGTTGTCAATTTTCAGGCTAGCATTGTAAAAACCCATGAATTGTAAAAACTCCATGCTTAATATACTTTCAAGTTCATTTCTGTGGTAGGGGTCCCTTCTACCTCTAGGTCAGTGGTTCTCAGGCTTTTTCCTCCAGGTGCTTTGGACTGTAGCTCCCTTAATTCTTAACAACTGCAAAGCTGACTGGGATTTCTGAGAGTTGAAGTCTGAGTCCACATCGACACAGCTGAATAAAATCCCATACTTTCTGCTTTGAACTGGAATATATGAAAGTGTGGACTCAGATAACCCAGTTCAAAGCGGATGTTGTGGGATTTTCTGCCTTGATATTCTGGGTTATATGACTGTGTGGAAGGGCCCCTAAACTCTTGGAGGATCAAAGATTGGGAACCACTGTTCTAGGTGAAGAATAGCCCAAGCTTGGAGCTAGGAATGGGAGTATCATATCATCTACATCAGGGCTGCCCATAAAGTCGATTGCGATCGACTAGTCGATTGCGGGTCTAAAGGAGGTCGATCGCAGCTGGATGGGGCGCTTCTGCCCTGTGCGTGGGGCACCTTGCACACGGCGCTCCTTCCGTGGGGCATTGCGGGAACAAGGGAGCATGAGGCGGGGCATCCGGAGGCCTCACCTCGTGCTCCCTCATTCCTGCAATGCCCCGTGGGAGGAGTGGCATGTGGGAGGAGCGGTGTGCAGATGGTGCGCGTGCGCGGAAAGTGCGCCACGTGGAAGGTAGATCTTTTTGACTTGGTTTTTAAAAAAGTAGCTCGCATGCTGAAAAAGTGTGGGCACCCCTGATCTACACAGTAGTGCTGCACTTCCAAAGTTATAGAAGCAAGTTTGAAATGCAGTGGGCAAGGCAAATCTCTGCTTAACCTACCTCACAAACCTTGTACAGGCAGTCCCCAAGTTTCGAATAAGATAGGTTGCGTAGGTCTGTTCTTAAGTTTGTATGTAAGTTGGAACAGGTACATTTTTAAGTGTACCTCCAGCCAAAGAGAGAAAGAGAGCTTTTGATAGCATTGTGAAGGATTAACACTCCTATTGTGTTTGTTTTGTTGTCTGCACTCTTGTTCAGAAGATTTCTCCTCACTTTCTGTCTCTTCAATAATTGGATTTTGGTAAAATTGACTTGAAACAATGGTGAGACAGCTTCAGTGGAAGAGATACTTTCCCCCCATGATAAACTTCTCAGAAGTGACTTTCCCTTCCTAGAGGAAGATTTCTCTCACTTCCTGTTTCTCACCTATTCTTAATTATAAATTGCATGTAAGTTGGTTGTAAAGTTAAAATGGTGATGTGAAAGAAAACCAATTAACACATGGAACACAGATGTAGTCAATAAAACAATAATATTGCTGCAACATTTGAATGCAGCATGGGAATGAGGTTTTCGTTTTGTTTCTTTTCTAATGCTCGAGATACAATAAATTATGGATGTGAGGCTAGATCAGGCATGGGCAAACTTGGGCTCTCCAGGTGTTTTGAACTTCAACTCCCACAATGCCTAACAGCCGGTAGGAGGCCTGAAGTTTGCCTATGTCTGGGCTAGATCCTCCTTGGAAGACTTGAGTTGCTTGAGAGGAGGAGAAAGTGAATCATGCAAATCCTGACCTCAGTCTCTCCCATTTCACCATACAGGAAAGGTGAAGGAAGGGTGAAATATAGCTGGTGCTTTAGGAGCCAGCAGATTCCTGACCTTGAGAATCAGGCAGCACCTGTGTGTAGAAGCTGGCAGCAGAGTCAGCTTCTACACAGCTTCTGACTCTGCTGCCAGCTTCTACTCCTCCCTTACCTTTACTGATCTGTGACATCAAGAAATGAGCTATAGTTTTGAAGACACAATTCTATCACTTCAAAATTCTCCGTGCTGGAAATTCCCCATCCTTGTTATAAAGGACTCGGAAAAGCAAATTCTTTTTTTCCCTTTTCCATTATCTCTCTTGATTTTTATCAGATTCTTTTAGTAGTTTGTTGCTCAACTGTTCTCTGCTATAGGCTTTTCTATACTTAAATGATATACAGTATTAAACACAATCTATGGGTTCTTTTAATTCTCCCTTCCCTCATCAGTTGGATCAGAAGTGAGGAAATTAGAAGACCTCTATATGAGTAGAGGGTTTCTCCTACCCAACCCAAAAGCATACAAACAAAACAAAACACAGGAGGTCCTGTTTAGCTGTTTAGCTTGAGGTGAACTTAAAGTCTTCCTTTTCTAACTGTGAGGTTAATCTGATATTAGTTATTTGATGTCAACAACTCTTTTGGGAATGGCCAATATTTTAATGAAATTGTCGCTGGCAATATTTTGCACTTAATTTACCTCTAACCTAACTGTGTAAAAGCTGATCCCCTAAATGTGTGGATAACACTCCATGCATCACGTGAAATACACAATTAAGGGTTGTTGTTTTTATTTTTTTAAAGCATATTGTGTAATGATGCTGATGATAGAGTACTTGTCATTTTGACCACCCAAGTTCACTATTAAAGGACGTAAAATGGAATGATTATGAATATGCAGCTAAAGCGATACAGACCAGCCCTGGATCTAATCAGGAACATAGTGTTTTGGATGAACTCATTTGTCTTTTGAGCTCAAAATGTGAAGGACTTGTCTTATGGCAGTGGTTCTCAACCTTTTTAATGCCGTGACCCCTTAATACAGTTCATCAGGTTGCGGTGACCCCCAACCGTAAAATTATATTTGTTGCTACTTTATAACTGCAATTTAGCTACCGGTATGAATCGCAATGTAAATATCTGTTATGCAAGATGTACTTTCATTATAACAAATTGAACATAATTAAAGCATAGTGATTAATCACAAAGACAGTATATTTGAGGGAGTATGGACAATGGATGATGAGATTTGCCTTACCTACATCAGATTCAGATCTGACTTCCACAGACCACTATGGAATGACAGATCTGGACCAAACTTTGCACAAAGAACCCCCATGACCAAGATAAAATACTGGAGGGGTTTGAGAGGAATTGACAGTGATTTAATAGTAATTGGATCCTAGAGTTGGAAGAGATAGGATCCTAGGGTAGGAAGTGACCTCCAAGGCAGGGCCATTTAGTCCAACCTCCTTCTGGCATAAGAAAAAGCACAATCAAAGCATTCCTGACATATGGCCATTCAGTCTCTGCCTAATAATAATAATAATAATAATAATAATAATAATAATAATAGAATCCTGGTGTAGGAAGAGACCTCCAAGGCAGGGCCATACAGTCCAACCTCCTTCTGGCATAACAAAAGCACAATCAAAGCATTCCTGACATATGGCCATTCAGTCTCTGCCTAATAATAATAATAATAATAGAATCCTGGTGTAGGAAGAGACCTCCAAGGCAGGGCCATACAGTCCAACCTCCTTCTGGCATAAGAAAAACACAATCAAAGCATTCCTGACATATGGCCATTCAGTCTCTGCCTAATAATAATAATAATAGAATCCTGGTGTAGGAAGAGACCTCCAAGGCAGGGCCATACAGTCCAACCTCCTTCTGGCATAAGAAAAACACAAAGCATTCCTGACATATGGCCATTCAGTCTCTGCCTAATAATAATAATAATAATAATAATAATATCCTGGTGTAGGAAGAGACCTCCAAGGCAGGGCCATACAGTCCAACCTCCTTCTGGCATAAGAAAAACAATCAAAGCATTCCTGGCAGATGGCCATTCAGTCTCTCCCTAATAATAATAATAATAATAATATAGTAGTAGTAGTAGCAGCAGTAGAATTTTACCTATGTCTGGAGAACACTGTGAATCCAAACAACGATGGATCTGGACCAAACTGGAAATGAATACACAATATGCCCTCAATAGGGTGGTGGATCTCCCTGACTCAAGGCCGACTGGAGCAGCCCCATGGGCTCCTTGTGACACCGCTGAGCCTTGAGCCAGAACAGAGGAGCAGGAGGAGGCCTCTCTGCTGGTGCCTTGCCCAGGCACAATTGCTGCGAAAGCACCAGCAGTGTGGCAACACAGACGGAGAAGCCCCCTCCTGCTCCACCGCCCTGGCGCAAGGCTCGGAAGAGGCCTTGGGGTTGCTCTGCCAGGCCTTGAGCGAGGAAGGAGGAGCAGGAGACCAAGGAGGCGGCTGGCAAAGCAGCCCCAAAGGTGCTTTCCCCCCCCCCCCGCTTTCGCTAGCCATCGGGACAAGGCAAGGCCCCGTCCCGATGGCTGCAGAAGGCCAGGCTGGGCCCAGTAGGGCGGCAGGAGAAGCAGCCCCAAAGCTGCTTCGCCCGCCACCCCCTCGCCTTCTCCAGCCATCGGGACGAGGCGAGGCCCCGTCCTGATGGCTGGAGTAGGCCAGGCTGGGCCCAGGGAGGGGGCGGGAGAAGCGGCCCCAAAGGTGCTTTGCCCGGCGCCCCCTCGCCTTCTCCAGCCATCGGGCTGGGCCGAGGCAGGAGAAGCAGCCCCTTCTGCCTTCAAGACAAGGCAGTTGGCAAGCGAAGTGGCCCCAAGGCGCGCTTTTGCCTGCAAGCGCCTCCTCTCGATTCCCCGCCACCTTGTGGGAAGAAGAGGCGGAGCTGACCCAGGCTGGCTGTTTGGCTGGCAGAGGGGGACGACAGCCATTTTGAGGAAGTGGAGGGGGCGGGGCCAAGGGAAGTGGCCTCGCGACCCCTCAGAAATGACCTGGCGACCCCTCTGGGGGTCGCGACCCCCAGGTTGAGAACCACTGTCTTATGGCCTCCCATTCCCATTGGATTAATGGCATCCTGGTGCTCATGTTAAATGTATTCCATGCGATGATACCAGTGAACGCACTTTGACATAAAAAAATGCTTGCTGAATAGAAAGCCAGCATTTGGGGAAGAAGGGTTCTAGGTTGACTTTTTCCCCCTGATCCTGGCATTATTTTCTCTCTCTTTGTAATGAAAGATTAGTCATTCTACTGACTTTAAAGAGATAAATTGCAGACAAGAGTTTTAGTGTTATCAGTAAGAATAGCTCTGTATAGGGAACTGTACTATATGCAACTGAGAATTGAGTGGGGAGGAAATGTGAAGGGAGCAGTAATGCAACACAGCTGAAAATTAGTAGTACTGATGAAAACCAGTTTAAGAAGTATCTTAACCGTTCAGAGCCACCTTTGAGGAATCATAGAGGGCTAGAGTAGAGAGGTGGAGAGTTGTCCCCATTTCCGTTGTGCATCTAAGTAGCACATGTCTCTGCTACAAACTGAAAAGCTGTTTTATCTATTATCTGCATTTCCCTTGAAGCTGTGACTCAAGGAGACTTAACAGATTTTTAAAAATAGAAAAAACAAAACAAAAAATCGTATTCTTCTATGTATTTCACTGCAAATTATTCTTTACTTGTACAGGCATACTTTAGCCAACATAACATATGAGAAAGAAGCTTCTTTTTACAAAGTCTTTTCATGCCAGCTGAGCCCCACCTTTCATCCTTGTCCTCTATTTAAGTTTGAAGCTTTTTTGACAGGATTGACATTGGGAGAAGGTGAAGAAGGAATACACAATTTTGGTGAAGGAGTGCAGAAGCACATCTATCATAAACAATGCAATAAAGCTTGAGCAGGGAAAGAACAGGTTCTGCTCTAGCTGATCCAGCTGTAGCTAATATGTGTGCCAGGCAAGGTAAACAGCTTTGGAATTCCTTACTGAGCATGCATGAACAGCAAAACAGAGGGACAAGTGGAGGGCAGGCAAGCCTCATCAGACCCTCTTCCCAGTCTCTTATATAAAAAAGCATAAAACCCTCAAGTGTAGAAAGAAAAAAATACCACATTACTCCAGGATTTATTATGGAAGAAGCTTTCAGGTGATCTCTAGTAGATTCAAGATGCACGGCTTACCTAAAGTGGGTGTTTCATTTCACATGTGCCTATCTTTTTCTAAGTAAAAAGTCTTCTGAAACATTTTGAACTGTTGTTCTTTTTTGTGTTATAGGGGCTATCCTCATTCTTTCCGCATTGTTTCCTTCTCTGATACCAAAGCTTCTGTTACAGAAGTAAAGCTAGGGAACATATTTGCTTCTTTAACTGAGGTATATCGGAGGCTCCTTCCACACAGCTGTATAAAATCCACATTGAACTGGATTATATGACAGGGTGGACTCAGTTAAAAGCAGGTATTATGGATTATCAGCCTTGATGATGATGATGATAATGACTACTCTGGGGCTTCCAAATTCAGACTGACAGGGTTTTGGAGCACAATACTCCTGACCTCATGATCATGTTAAAAAACAAAGTATGGATTGTTGATGTTGCAATCCCAGGCGACAGCAAGAGTGAAAAGAAACAATTGGAAAAGCTGACATGCTATGAGGATTTAAAGATTCACTGTTTCGCTGGTTTTTGCCACCGCTGCTCTCCAAGGCACTCTCCCTCCTCAGTCTTCCCTCCCTCTAGCCTTGAAAGGCCTTTCCTTCACTGTATTTTAAGTTTATAAAGTCTTAAAATAGTGTATATTTACCAAAATAATGTATAAATATTAAAATAGAGCATCCCTACATCGTGGTTTTTCACTTATTGCAGGAAGTCCTGGAACGTAACCCCAGTAATAAGTGAGGGAACACTGTGTGTGTGTGTATGTATGTGTATATCTATCTATCTATCATCTATCTATCTATCTATCTATCATCTATCTATCTATCTGGAGTAACCTACAGAACTTACCTTGTTTGTAGCTTGGGGGTTCCTGTTTACTGAAAGTGTGCCACATACTGGGAAGTGGGGGAGTTCAAAAAGCACTGACACTTTATTTGAATGTAGAAAGCAGTGTTACATTAGTCCACATTGTTGGTCATCTAGCTGAGATTGGCCACATTGTCCGGCATCAACTCTCCAGGTTTTCAGAAAGGGTTCTTTCTCATTCTAAAGATGGAAATGCTAGGATTGAGCTCTTTTTGCAAAAAATAAAAATGTTACTGTTACAATTTCAGGTGTGATCCAAACAAATAACACATTTTAATTTCCCATTAATTGCATTAGAATAATGTAAATATATGCTAGCACTTGGCTTGGAAAGCAATGCAGCTGAAGCTCTCAACTTGCACCTGATTTCTAACTAAATGTACTGAGCCTGAAATATGCAGTTCATAGTGTGGTTATTTTGCAAAGGTTTGCCAGGTGAGAATATATCTGAATGAACACTTCCCATTAAAAAGTTTGCTCTATGTGTACTTTTTAGGTGTGCACTTGGCAATAACAATTAATATTTCTGAAAATGTTTCTTAGCAAGGTGTAAATACTGATTGCTTCAGTATTAACATCCAGACATAATGTTTATCTCAACCCTTTTTGCTTCATAGTTAATCATTAACTATCAGGGTGGTAATATAATGTTGTCTGATTTTAGTAAAGGAAAATGGCTTAAGCATTCATAGGCTATCATAAACTCATAAAACAATGGAAGTCATATCTGGCTGTAATAAAAATTCCACACTCCCCTGTCAGCCGATGCCTTTACTGGGAACAGCCCAAAACATTGCAGCATTGTCAACCAGCTTTCACATTCTCTGATCAGGCTTGATTCTGTGTTTCACTGATGAAGCGCTGTGGAAAAGCATCATGATGATTTTGTGACATTTTAGTGGGTCGTGGTTGGTGACCATGTATTTTGTTCTTATAGACTAACTTCCATTTCTTTTCCTTTTTTGTGTCTTTGAGCATTTCAAATTTAAGCTGGCAGAAGTTGAATTCTGAATTAGAAGGATTGTTATGCCACCTGAAAATTGGACTTTTTTGCATACTTGAGAAATACATTTCCAGAGTTACGCTGCACAATTTGGCTTCTGTAGACTCTTTTTATTGGTATGTCTACAATTAATCTGTAGTTTAGCTAATATAAAAACTGCCACGTTTCTCTTCACTTCTGTTCTCTGCTTAACAAGGAACCTGTTTGTTGAGCTTAACTCAGGAGACAGATCCGGGTAACTGCTACACTGGGTGTTTCTTTGTTCCAACATTCCTAGTTGCAGTTGGAAACCTGCATGTCACCTAGTAAATCCTAGTCTGTAAATCTATTCCTGTTCACCTGGGAGGAAGCCTCACTGAAAGCAGTAGGACTTAATTCTGAATAAACATACTCTGCTGTCTTTGCATCTTAAGACTGACTAAATAATAATTTTGTGGTTTCAGTATCAAGTCAGCTCCCACCCATCACAGGACAGTCACCCCTCCACATTTGGGATTTTGACTCTTATGGATTTAATTATTGACGGATCTATATAAAATGTGTTGTCGAAGGCTTTCATGGCTGGAATCACTGGGTTGCTATGAGTTTTCCGGGCTGTATGACCATGTTCCAGAAATATTATCTCCTGACGTTTCGTCCACATCTATGGCAGGCATCCTCAGAAGTTGTGAGGTCTGTTGGGAACTAGGCAAGTGAGGTTTATATATCTGTGGAAGGTCCAGGGTGGGAGAAAGAACTCTTATCTGTTTGAGGTAGGTGTGAGTGTTGCAATTGGCTATTTTGATTAGCATTTAATGACCTTGCAGCTTCAAAGCCTGGCTGCTTCCTGCCTGAGGGAATCCTTTGTTGGGAAGTGTTAGCTGGCCCTGATTGTTTCATGTCTGGAATTCCCCAGTTTTCTGATTTGTTCTTTATTTATTGTCCTGATTTTAGAGGGTTTTTTAATTACCGGTATCCAGATTTTGTTCATATTCATGGTTTCCTCTACTTTATTGAAGTTGTCCACATGCTTGTGGATTTCAGTGACTTCTCTGTGTAGTGTAACATGGTGGTTGTTAGAGTGGTACAGCATTTCTGTGTTCTCAAATAATATTTTTAGGAGTCTCTGGACCCTCCATTGTGGCTCTATGGTCAACTTTCTCTGTTCATGCTGGAAGACCTTGAGATTTATAAGGATAATTCCTCTCTAATGATCTCTAGGTCCTCCAGTGTGAGACTGTGGTCAGCGTCTAACAGAAGCTGATTGTAGAGTCATTCTACAAGATCTAGACATTTCTAGAAAGGTGTACGCACAACAAATAGCTATTTTTTCTGTTTGTGGTTTTTCACTTTCATGGGAGTTGTGCGCCTTAACACCAGTGAGTGAATGTGGAGGGCTGACTCTTTAACATGAGTTCTGGAGAAATTGTAACACCTCTGTTGTTTAATAAGGAATTCTCTTATTGTGGATTTTTAAAAAGATGTAATATAATACTTGATTCCCATCCAACAAAATGGGGGTTCATTTAAAGCAAAACTAAAAGTACCTGGACTTCAATAAGTTAGGCTTTGTGGGAGGTAGAATATTTGCTTGGTTGTTATCAGGGGCATACTACTAGCATACATACATTAATACGAATTGATGTCAATTTTGTCTGTCTTTAGGGACCTTAGCTGTCTGGTGTGTGAGTGTTTGGCCACATTGATGTCCGATATTCTTTTGAAACAAACATTTATAGATTTAATAGCTATATTAATGGATTTTATAAACTTAGGGCATAACAATGTTAAATGCATAGCATGCAATTTAAGAATTCTTTCATGAATGAGAAATGCGTAATATGTATTTAATTCTAATAAGCTATTTATTCTGAAAGCTTCCCTTGAACGATTCATTCTTATGCAGAGAAGGCGAAACTGTGCAGTGGCATGTACTAAATATAATGAAATGTAATTACCAGAAGAAATGCTAATCGTGTGCAAAAATATTATATATTATTAAAATATAACAATAAGCGTCAGTTTCATGTAAAAATAGGACTATGTTCATTACCTCTTTGTGCCATTTATTTAATGAAAACATCTTCAGGGATCCAGTTTTTTATGCAGTATGCAAGACGTTGGGAGTAACATGTCACCAATAGCGGTGTTACCTGTAAGAGTGCCTTAAAGGGCAAACTTGAGCATAATGATTTTTCTTTTGCAATGCAAAATAATGAATGGCAATGGCATTACAGATATTTTGGTTTAGTGAGCAACATTTAGTCACTGTTACTTGGGCTGGGGTAACATATTGTCCACAGATTCCACCATCTATGACCTGAATATATATTTAAAAACATTCCAATGACCTACAAAGCCCTAAATAGTTCGGGCCGTGTCTATCTTTGTGATTGCATCTCCCCCTATAAACTGGCACAGGATTTACAATCTGCCGTGTAGGCCCTTCTCTCGGTCCCACCTCCGTCTCAAGCATGGTTGGTGAGGACAAGGGAAAGGGCCTTCTTAGTGGTGGTCCCCGACTTTGGAATGCCCTTCCCAGAGAGATTAGGCAAGTTTCTACACTGTCCTCCTTCCATAGGGATCTGAAAACCTGGTTTTCCCAGCAGGTTTATGAGAATGATTAGTCCCTAGGCTCTCCTTTGGTCATAGCTTAGGACCCTGCTCTGCATTTTATCCACTTCCCGGCCCTATGATACATTGTTGCACTAGCCCTTCCAAAGTTGGCCATGTCCTCTCTATAATTTTGGCCATTGGTATTTTGAACCGGTCTGATGGAGTAAAATTGAAACTGAATTTTAACTTGTTGTGATTGTTTAGTTTGATTTTATGTTTATGCTTTATGATGTTTAATTTTGTTGTATGGTTTTCATTTCTGGCAATTGAATGTTTTGCCTTATGTTGGAAACCGCCCTGAGTCCTCTTGGGGAGATTGGGTGGTATATAAATAAACTTTTATTATTAATTTTATTAATATTAATAAGCAAACTTTCAGTTTGCCATTTTATACAAGGGACACAATTTTCTTACACAATTGTATTTGAGCACACATGGGTTTTGATATCCGCAGGAAGATCTAAAACCAAACCCTAGTGGATACCAAGAGCCCACTGTAATGTGATGCAACAAAATGTGACGTTTAATTTCTTAGTCTGAAGATAACCAGGTTTTTTTTGGTTGATTTTTTCACAAAATTTTCTAGACTTATATATGTGCCCAAATTAGAAATAATTTTAACTGAATAGTTTGGAGGTAACAAGAGGGTGGTATTTATCCTGTTGTGTCAGTGGCAAGTCCCATATGTAAATGCTCCTTTCTCCATTTGTAAACAACTTCTTGCCTCCAGGTTATTGATCTACCAGTTAATAATCTCTTTCAAAGAGAACTGGCAGATCTATGTATGTTTATATCTACTGTATATAATTATATTGTATAGAATTTTTGTTGAGCTGCGAAGGCTCATTTAGAAAGCGAAGCCTGACATTCATTCTACCTGATAGTGTTCAGTTTCTTCTTCACTCAGCATTAGTGTCTACTAGTCACTTATGCCCTTTCTTGCTTTTCCTTTCAGTAGAGCAAACTGCCATGTGGGTACAGTGGTTGTCTTCTGATATGGGTTGTGATTGCTTCACAGTGATTAGCAGTTGCACATGTGGGAACCAGAAGATAAGGACAAAGGGAACTGATAATGTTACATAGTTCTGATATTTTACTTTTAATATTGATCCCTATAAGGTTTTTGCATTATTTTGCAATGTGTAGTTTTCCAGGTGGTAACTTCTACTGTGTGCTTTTCCTGAGGTGACATGAGCGTGGGAAAGAGTCACCATACAATTTCCTCCCTTTCTCCATGTTTTCCTGGATATTGAGGGAAAGACTGACATACACCTTCCTTATGAAGGGTAATTAGATGAGTGATACTACAGCAGAGTAAACAAAATTAATTATATATCCTGCAAAACTGTTTTGTTCCCAGCCCTTTACATCCTGTGTTTTAATGAGAATTTGTGTTTTACCATCTACATGAAAGAAAATTTTTGGATTATGTATTCAATCTTTGGTTTCTACTAATATCTAATAAAATAATTCAGTGTCAAATAAAATAATTTTAAGTATAAAAATGATCTATGGATAAACCCAGTCTTTAATCCAGATGGATAATTGCTCTCAGACCCACCTCCTTCACAGGTACGGTTGGTGGGGACAAGAGAAAGGGGCCTTCTCAGTGGTGGCCCCTCGGCTGTGGAGCTCCCTCCCAAGTTACATCAGATTAGTCCCCTCCCTCCTGACATATATGAAAAAACCGAAAACTTTGATGTGGGACCAAGAATTTGGATAATTGATTAGTGCAATATGCAAACATAGAATGGTGCAATGATAACTGGAACAGCCTGGACTACAATATTGGATTGTGTTATTTGAATAATTATAATGTCGATATGCTTTTAGCGGATGTTTTAATGTATACTTTTTATTTTCTGGATATGTAGTTATGTAACATGTGGCATCAAATTGTGCCTCTAAGTGTGCTGCTCTGAATCCCCTTTGGGGTTGAGAAGGGTGGGGGGGAGATATATATATATATATATATATGTGTGTGTGTGTGTGTGTGTGTGTGTGTGAAATAAAATAAATTAGAGACTTCATAGCCTACCACCAACCCAAACATCTTTGCTTTCCTCTGCAGATCCTCTCAAAATGCCACAATTTTGAGAGGGATTGGAGAAGAAGATAGTCATTTGAATGTAGCATGGGATCTTGGAGCTTGTGCACATGTGTGGGTACTCACATGTTTTCACATTTTGTGAGGATTTTGCTTATTTGGGGACAAAGATTGCTGGAAAATCCTGCAGTTTTTTAAATGCTCTTTGAGCAAATGGAGCCACAAATGTCAGGTGCTGGGGCCGCATACAGTCCATGGGCTGCACTGTTTTTCCCTCCAGTGTAAAACTACTGAATCAGTCGGGCCACTGTGGTTGGACAAAAACTTCTATTTGGACAAACAACTGAAATTATTATTGTTTCTGATTTATACAGTGATGGAAATTCCATGAGAAAGGTCACCGTTTTGAATATGAACATGATGATTGTTTTGCTGGCTTAAATTTAGCTGGCTGTGGAAATCACATTGCCTAGTTGTGGCTGGTGCTGTACTTTGAGATTTCAGTGTTAGATTCTGAAACTGAAGTAATGGATTCCGATCCGTTATCTACAGAAGTGTGCTAGTGTTCTTCCATTGTGGTTATGGTAAAATTAGAGTCTTTCAGTGATTGCCTGTAGCCCTAGAGGTAATGCAATATAGTTTAGGTAGCTTTAAAAATGACATGAATTTCTGTTATCCATGACAAGAAAACATAATAGTATTGCTATTTTCTTCTGAGCATGGTTTTTTCTCTTTTCTTCTGAAGGTGGTACACTGCGGACAAGCAGTGATGAGCAAGTAAGGAAGGTTTTTCATCCATGCCTTAGAACTGCACCAGGATCCCTTTCATGCTTTACATTACTATGATTTTACTTTAGGTCCTATGACCATATTCTATGACATCCTTACATATGGAGTTTGATAGCAAATTCCAGGAGTTCATAAAATGGTATCATGTCAGTTGGAATCATAACACTGTAGCCACATAATGTGAAAAGGCTCTAGACAAAACCCTTTGGTCTAATCAAGTAGAGCTTGTTTATTAACTTGCAACTGGCCTTGAAGGAAAAGCTAACATGGTTGGTGAAAGGAGCGAATGAGCAATGTTTTCTCTATTGCTCCATCTTTCTCTGTTGTCAGTTGATTCAACCAAAGCTTGTGATGGCATGGTTCCTCTTTTCTCCCTCTCCGACCAGACCACAGACATACGCTTCCGTAATCACGTGTTGATGATGAATGTTACATGAGCCTCCTAATGTTTACGAGGCAATGAATGTGCAGGTGGGAAAACAGCCCTTAGCAATTCTTTCTTTGGTTGCAGATTGTGCTCTAGCGGCTTGAAGGTATCTATGGATCAGATAAGAGAAATAAAATATTCCCCTAACTAACTTGCATTTTCCTAGATTTTAAGTGTCTGGGTCAATCCTCCATTGTCATGCTGTGTGAAAAAACAGATTGGCCTATATGTATAATTGTAGAAATTTAAGTAAAATCAATCCCAACTTATCTAGATGCCATTATGAGTACTGCATATTACCGCTCATAAAAGCCCCCCAAATATCCCTTACTTTGAGTAGGGTGGAGAAAGGTAAGAACTCAGTCCATCCTGGGAGATCCTAAAAGAAGCATCAAACTCCTTTACTTTCTCTGCCATGGCATTGTTTTGAATGCCTGGGTGGGAAAGGGCAGCAGTAACCGTGGGGAGATGGCTCCCTGAGATGGCATTGGTGCTTTCCTTTCTTTGCAGAATGACCATGGGTCATATCAAAATCCAGAATTTTGGCCCCAAAGCCTGCCCTGATTGTATACATGCAATTGGCTTATTTATGACTATATACTGTACATTTCCACCACCGCATTATTTCAGATCTATTTCATATAACATCATTATATAATCTTTTTAAGGTTTTCCTCAACGAGGGGCTGATGTAAATGGCAGAATAATGTAAGAGCAAGCCGACAGTTGGTTTTCAGCCATTCTCTTTGTAGTTGTTTTTATCCAAGCTATGTGGGTAGAAAAATAATGAAGATGGTGAGTTTGGGAATGGGTTGAGATTTGGAAAAACAAGTGTTGTCATAGTCTGAGTAAGAACCCTGTTGAATTTTGAATTTGTGCAAAAATGTGAGACAACCTAAGAGGCTCAATTCCACGTTCCCCAGACCTTGCCTGACTGCAAAAGCAAGGAAAGATGCTGTTCTTTGGGCCTTCATTAGGACAGAGAGCTTTTATTAACAGGAAGTTGCTAACAGTGGGGTTGAGATCTCTGGGAATGGCAGCTTACAAGAAAGCCTCGAGTCTTTATATCTGGGTTCACATTGACAAGCTTGCAGCTGAGCAGAGGAATATGTATTTCTTTTGTAGTTGATCTGAGAAATAGTGATCTGACACTGAAAAAAATAGACCATAATGTAGTGCCACAAGTACATCTTTTGAGATTTCAGTTTCTCTTCTTGCAGTGATATATACGTATTCTCTTTATTCTTTCTGGGGCAAGCAGGAGCACTAAGAAAAGAGGAGTTGGGGGGGGGGGGCCTCTTATAAAACAGGCAGCCAATGGGACACAATGAAAAATTTGCATGTAACTAGTAGAATTTATAAAAATTAAAATACTATCAAGCAGGTTAGGTGCTAATTTATGTTCTAAATTACAGAAGATGTTGAAGTGGATTTTGATCTATCCCTCTCCTGTTGCGCTTCTAAGGAAAATCCCTCTTATTAAGATGCTATTTGCACTGGGAGCATATTCTCTGTTGACACCAATATATAACAGATTGTATGGTCTGTTGCTTCTTTTAAAGTGGCAGTCTGCCTCCTGACAGCTTTTATGCACATCTGAGTGTCTGAGCGTCTTGTCTGTTAATTCATTTTCCGGGAAAAAAAATCATGTTGACAAATCTTTTCTTTCTGGTGCACTGTTTCTCAAGCTTGGGTCCCTGGATGTCATTGAACTAAGGCCTCCAGAATTTCAGATTATTGGCCAAAGTCTAATGTGGTCACTTTCTTGACTAAGTTGCTAGTTTCTAGTGCTGGAATCCGTTCCTGTCATTTTCTTTCTGTGGAGTGTTGTGTTGATATATGGAGTAAGTTAAATTATATGTTGGAGGAACTGTGTGTGTAATCATACAGGAAAAGTGATGTATAGGCATCTGTTTTGGCTAAAAACAATGTTTGGGTTTTTTTGTTTTTGTTTTTGTAAATTGCATGCCACCCTGATCTCTAAACAGGATGAAGGTTAAAATTTTAAATAAAGAGCAATGATAGCTTAAATACATCAGCCAAACCTTGCCACAAAGATAAACTTGCAACAGCTTGTGATGCTGCAGTAAACAATATTTTTGCTTATTGCCAGGTACTTCGAGGTGAGCTTGTTCTACACCTGGGAAGCCACCACCTCATGCCCGAGATACTATTTCAGGTATTTGAGGTGTCATGTTCTGTGGCCCCCAACACCTGTCAGGACTTGTGGCTGCTAATATAACTAGAGGCCAAGGGGTGGGAGGGAGGTTGCTAAACATTGGGACAGTGATCCATCCTGGCTGCAGTTATCCAAGTGGAGGAAAAGAAATGAGGCCATTGTCCTGTATGGAGAGCAGCTTTGTTTTTCTTCTTCTGGTTGGAGAACCATAACTGGGATGTGCTAGAGCTTTTGGGGCTCATCTGCCTCCCTCTCCTTTTCGTAGTCATTAAACAACCATAGTGGCACCTCATGGGACTTTGTAGCTGCCTTGGAGACAAATTTAGGACAGTCCAAAATAGTAAACAGTAGTACCTTGTGCAGTGACTAAAACAAGACCTTGGAAGTATGTGTGCATATGTAACCAATCGATTTTGAGACTATGTCTAAATGTGTTGCACTATAGACTCAGGGCCCCTCAGTAAACCACTTGACACTTGGCAACGGTTAAATGCTTTATTTAGAATAAATGGTTAAAGGAAAGAGTCTAAAGAATGTAGCCTATTAATGTTCTCAAACAGCAATAGGTAGCAGCAAAATTGTCTCTGAGGAAGCAGGAAAAAGATATAATCCTCTGGCAATCAGGAACAAAACAAAAGAGTACTTTGTGCCCAAAACGGGCTAATTCAAGGGAAGGGTCTGGAAGCAAGGATTGGCAATCAGAGTCTTTGGAAGCAGGAAGGCACAAGGCCCAAGCTGGAACTTGAGTATGTGGAAACCGTAGCGTAGGTGTAAACGTTGACGACGGATAGGGACCCATTACTGGGGTCTGACTTAAGTAGGGTTCAAAGGCTTTGATCGTCCGACGTCTAGTACGTTGGACATCACTTTCCCACAACATAATCCAGCTGCTGCCCTCCTATCCTTGTTACATCGGTTTGGAATGTCTTGCCAATTAGTGCGGGCAGATGGTATTGGGGAGTTAACATCTCTCGGTTCTTCCAGGCACTTTTTATCATTCTGAAGCCGGGGTGAAACTTTGGTAAAGGTGACCTTGGACAATGAATGAACCTGCCTTTGCTGGCTAGGCTGGTCAAGCCTCACAGGCCTCTGGGAAACACTGTTTCTGCCTTGGGATTTAATATGACATGAGCCTTGCAGAGGGCCTAAGTTGGGTTGAGGATCAGGCAGGGGTGTGACAAAATGATGGCACTTATATGAAGACTTCTTAAAAGATTTCTAACAAAGGCAGATATGGAAAGAGACAATTCATAAATACTTAAGTTACCAAACCATTTAGGGATTTAAAGGTAAGTGAACAGAGCACAAGTAGATTTGACATTGTTGTCAGTGCTTCCTATGAATTACGGTTGTAATACATGGTTCCCCAGTTCATGGACTACAGGTGCAATGTGGAAAAAGAAGCATATGCAGGTGGTAGCTGCACTACTTAGGTAATGCCTAATTTGGTCCTTCGTCTTGGTTATGCCAGGTGGCTTTGTTTTATATTTACAATACAAATCACATATGTTCACTTGAGGCCTTAAAATCTAAAAACTATTAAGTTCCCTTTTCTGACTGTTCTATATGGGAAGAGACGTTTATTTCAATGGATCCTTCACTGTATATTACTGTAACAATTCGTTTAGATAGAAAGTAAAATGTAATTTAGACTGGTTTTAGTTTTTAATATAAGCAATTTAAAAGTACAAGCTTTTTGATAGTGAAAGTATTCATTCTAAATTTAAAATCATATCAAAAGTACTTGTGAAGAAAGCTGTTATGGATTTATAAAGAAACTGACATGTTTATGTTCAACAAGAAGGATTAAAAACAATATTGTAAATGTGGCAGCAGGTGACCTCTTGAACTTTGTCAGGATTCCTCCCAGCTGTGTGGACTTAAATATCCAAATATATCCCACCATCCATTCACCTAACCCTGAAACGGAACAATTTGAAAAGTATTTGCTTGCAAGCAGTTTCATGATTCAGTTCAAAGTACAGTACAGTCTCACTTATCCAACATAAATGGGCTGGCAGAATGTTGGATAAGCAAAAATGTTGGATAATAAGGAGGGATTAAGGAAAAAATTATTAAACTTCAAATTACGTTATGATTTTACAAATTAAGTACCAAAACATCAGACAGAAAAAACAGTTCAGTACGTGGTAACGTTTATTTATTTATTTATCATATTTCTATACCGACCCTCTCAGCCCGAAGGCAACTCGGGGTGGTTTACACAAGGCAAGCTCTGCCCTCCAATCAAAACACGAGCAAAACAAACCGAACAATAACCATATAACACAACAATTAGCAATTAAAACATGCAATTACAGTCTCAGCGTCATGTTGAAATCACTTTCCGTCACATCGTCGTCATTCCATATTTCTAATTAAACCGTTATATTTCATCAGCAAATGCCTGCTCAAACAGCCAGGTCTTGACTTTCTTGCGAAATGTCAGGAGGGAGGGGGCTGATCTGATGTCACTAGGAAGGGCATTCCAAAGCCACCACTGAAAAGGCCCTGTCTCTTGTCCCCGCCAATCGCACCTGCGAAGAAGGCGGGACCGAGAGCAGGGCCTCTCTGGATGATCTTAAACATCTCGATGGTTCATAGAGAGATGCGTTCAGACAGGTAAGTTGGACCAGAACCGTTTAGGGCTTTAAAGGCTAAAGCCAGCACTTTGAATTGTGCCCAGTAGCAAACTGGCAGCCAGTGGAGCTGGCACAACAGGGGAGTTGTACGCGCTCTGAATGCCGCTCCTGTTATCAACCTGGCTGCAGTCAGTTGGACTAGTTGCAGCTTCCGAACAGTCTTTAAAGGCAACCCCACATAGATAGCGTTGCAGTAATCTATACGGGATGTAACCAGAGCATGGACCACCATGGCCAAGTCAGACTTCCCAAGGTACGGGCGCAGCTGGCGCACAAGTTTTAACTGTGCAAATGCTCCCCTGATCACCACCAAACCTGGGGTTCCAGTCTCAGCGATGAATCCAGGATCACACCCAAACTGTGAACCTGCATCTTCAGGGGGAGTGTAACCCCGTCTAACACAGGCTGTAACCCTATGCCCTGTTCGGCCTTTCGACTGACCAGGAGTGCCTCTGTCTTGTCTGGATTGAATTTCAATTTGTTAGCCCTCATCCATGTTATGTAGTAAATACTGTATTTACTAATTTGGCACCAAAACATCGCCATATATTTAAACAGCTGTGGATCCGGGCGGGAGGCAGACTGCATTGAATGATACAGAACATTGAATAAGTAAAGCTTGGATAAGGGAAACTCTACTGTACTAGTTTTAGCATCTGACACTGCTGCTGCTTTGGAACCAACTTCCTTGAAATATCACTCCCCTTCTACTCTACATATACTTTGCAAATCTCATGGTCCTTATTGGAAAGGCTGCTCTGTGTGCTGCCTTACTAGGAGATGTGTGCCACTTAAGTCACAAGAGAAACAGCCCTCTTAATGGTGTGTAGTCAGTTTTTGTTGGATGTCTCTCCTGGTGTCTCCTGTGTGATCTCTTGGTTGGTTTACATCTGTAAAATAGCTTGTATACCAAACTGGACACTATTTGAGAAGTGCATTCCAAGGATTAAAGAGCCAGCATGGTGGAGTGATTTACCTATTGGAGTAGGAGTCTGGGAGACCAGGGTTGAAATCTCTGCTCAGCCATGGAAACACAGTGGATGACCTTGGAGAAACCATACTTTCTCAGCAAAGGTAATTCCCCCCCAGACAGCTACTAATAAATAAATCCCGTGTTAAGTTCAACCTATGGCCAGCATAGGTTGGAATTGTCTTGAAAGCACACAGCAATCCAACGACTAGGGTGACGAAAGGTCTGTGGGATCAAATTTGTTCTTTGACAAGAAACTTGAAGCCCACCTGGTGCAAAACCATTTATCTAGAATTTAAACATTCGGAACAGAGGAATTAGTTTGGAGCATCAGAACTACGTGGATCACTGAACCATCCAAAAGCAAAAGTTTCACTGTCTTAGCTATCAACATGAACAGTTGTGGAATTTCGAGCATTTTGGATTGTGGAAATCTGGATGAACGATATTCAAACTGTAGTAACAAATTGACTTTCAGTAAAGGGTGCTAAAATGCATTTTCTCAATTAAAAACAAAATAAATTGGGGGCAGGAGAGAAAATGCCACCCACAGAACTTCGGTTGATACGTGGCCTTTCATAAATCAAGTAAATTATATGAATTTGATGTGTTGCAGAACAGGTTTGGTGAGTTCCTGCAGAGAGGCACAAACTGCTGAAATGATTGTTGAAACAGGAAATTCAATTTATATTGCTTTTCCTTTCTCTCGCCTTCCTTACTTCCTCCCTACTTTCCTTTTTTCTTATTAAAGGATGAGGGTTTGACTGCATATAACAATATTATGATACTCTTCTGGGTTGAGGAATAAGGAAACAATCTAAACATGTTTGTTTGAGAGTTTTATGTGTTATAACCCTAACAGATGAAACCTAGAATAGCTGTCACAACTTGATGTTAATTAACACATATGTTATGGAAAGGGTAAAATTATCCTGGTTGTTTAACTGCAGAGCTTTATAACCTAAAGGCAGCTGTTCTTTAAGATGCAGAAGGCTGCCTATGGAAACTAGCTGTAGAGATTTCAAAATACGGTTTATAACATGAAAGTTCATGGCTGTCGCACTGCTATTCATCTTAATGTTTATACAGAATTAGCCAAATAAATACTGTATTTTGTGCAGAAGAGATCATTGCTGCCTATTTATCAGCCTTTGAAAAAGGCTTCAATTTTGGAAAATGCTCTTACATGAATGTGAATTAAAGCTGTTGGGGACATAAATCTGGTTGTCTTTTAGGGAGGAAAGTCAAAAACTAATACTGTACAATAATCTGATACCTCTTTCCCCCCTCATTTAATTCTCCTCCGTACCCCAACTTAAAGCATTTTTTAAAAAGCAAAGGCAAATTAGAAGACAAAATTCTATGTTCATCTAAACTTTTCATTGAACGGAAAGTTGAGCACAACCATTCCATTCAAATTCTGTATAGGAGGAAAATAAGAAAGTGATGTTGGGCAAAATGGAAAATGCCTTAAGCTGCATTTTAGTACTACTGAAATGGAACAAAGGAGGTGATATAGGTTGGACTGTGTTAGACGATACTTAGTGCAAAATAAATAAATCTACTTTGCACTAAAGACCTTCAGCATAGAGAAGCACAACAATTTCCTATTTTATACTTTTCCGTCTCTGTGGAATGACCTTCGACTTATCCATGTGTCATATCAAAATCCACAGTTTTAGCCCCCAAACATGCACCTGATTTACTGTATACCTGAGTATATGTGGTATCACAGGGGTTTCTGAAGCTGAGTGTGTGATTTGCCCATGGTAGTCTGTAGTCCAGTATTCAAATCTATTGCCACAGCTAGAGTTGTGAAATTGTTAATGGCGAGTAACATGAAAAGCAGAACCAATCTCATGGGAGGAGACTTGAGACTCAGAATTTGGGAAATCCATGTTCACATTTCAGTTCAACAATGAAATTTGGTGGGTAGCCTTGAGCAAATCACTTCCTCTGAGGCTGAAGCACTGTAGTGAGGAGGAGAGTCATGCAAGCTGCCTTGATCTCATTAGAGGAGCGATGGAATATAAATCCAATTAAATTGTGTACCTGTATTTCAGAAGTGGCTTAACTGTAAAAGGTTGCTGAATATTTCCAAAAGTATGATTGCACATGCTTAATTCAAGCTACATACTTTTCTTGACTTAATTCAAGCTACATACTTTTCTTGACTTGGTACTCTAGATCTGTTCTTACCCTTCATTATGATATTTCCATTAATATATTTTCTTTTTTAATTTAAAGTTGGGCTGTGTAGCAAAATTGAGTCCTTTAACATTAGAAAGAATAAAAACATTTTCCTTCTCTGATTTTTGAAAGAAAGTTTGTATTCAGTAGCTACTGTCGTAAATGTGTCCCAAACTCTTTATGATGCAAATACATTTGTATTTCCAAACTATAGTCTACTGTTCCTGTGCAGACAAGAGGTATGCACGAATCTACTTGCATTGCCATTGCGAATAGATTACAGCAGTGTTTCTCAACCTTTTTTGAGCCAAGGCCCACTTTTTACATTTACAAAATCCTGGGGCACACCACCAACCAAAATGACACAAAATGACACTTCAAAGCAGAAAATGTGGGATTATCTGGCAGTGTGGATTCAGATAACCCAGTTCAAAGCAGATAATGTGGATGACCTGCCTTGATATTCTGGGTTATATGGCTGTGTGAAAAGGCTCTGAGTCCTTTATGTATTTATACACTCACTTTGTGTGAAACCTGGGCCTGTTTCGATGCTGGGAGTTATAGTTCACCTGCAATCAAAGAGCATTCTGAACTTCACCAATGATGGAATGGAATCAAATTTCCCACACAGAACTCGCATAACCAAGAGAAAATACTGTAAGAGTTTGGAAGTTGTAGTTCACCTATATCCAGATAGCACTGTGGACTCAAACAATGTTGGATCAGGACCAAAATTGGTTGAATACTCAATATGCCCAAATGTGAACATAGATGGAGTTTGGAAGAAATAGACCTTGGCATTTGGGAGTTGTAGTTGCTGGGATTTATAGTTAACATGCAAAGAGCATCTTGCAACAATGGAGTTGAACCAAACTTGGCATGAATACTCAATATGCCCAAATGTGAACATAGATGGAGTTTGGAAGAAATAGACCTTGGCATTTGGGAGTTGTAGTTGCTGGGATTTATAGTTAACACACAAAGAGCATCTTGCAACAATGGAATTGAACCAAACTTGGCATGAATACTCAATATGCCCAAATGTGAACATAGATGGAGTTTGGAAGAAATAGACCTTGGCATTTGGGAGTTGTAGTTGCTGGGATTTATAGTTAACACGCAAAGAGCATCTTGCAACAATGGAATTGAACCAAACTTGGCATGAATACTCAATATGCCCAAATGTGAACATAGATGGAGTTTGGAAGAAATAGACCTTGGCATTTGGGAGTTGTAGTTGCTGGGATTTATAGTTAACACGCAAAGAGCATCTTGCAACAATGGAATTGAACCAAACTTGGCATGAATACTCAATATGCCCAAATGTGAACATAGATGGAGTTTGGAAGAAATAGACCTTGGCATTTGGGAGTTGTAGTTGCTGGGATGTATAGTTAACATGCAAAGAGCATCTTGCAACAATGGAATTGAACCAAACTTGGCATGAATACTCAATATGCCCAAATGTGAACATAGATGGAGTTTGGAAGAAAAAGACCTTGGCATTTGGGAGTTGTAGTTGCTGGGATTTATAGTTAACATGCAAAGAGCATCTTGCAACAATGGAATTGAACCAAACTTGGCATGAATACTCAATATGCCCAAATGTGAACATAGATGGAGTTTGGAAGAAATAGACCTTGACATTGGGGAGTTGTAGTTGGTGGGATTTATAGTTCACCTACAATCAAAGAGCATTCTGAACCCCACCAACGATAGAACTGGGCCAAACTTCCCACACAGAAGTCCCACGACCAACAGCAAATAAAACAATCAGCAGGCAGGGAGGGAGGGAGGGAGGGAAGCCAGCTCTGCCTCCGTGTTTGTGTGCAAGAGGCGAGAGAGGAAGTAAGGAGGAGACGAAGAAGGCAAGGAAGAAAGGAAGGAAGGGAGGAAGGAAGGGAAGGAAGGCAGGGAGGGAGGAAGGAAGGGGAAGGAAGGCAGGGAGGGAGGGAAGGAAGCAGGAAGGATGGGAGAAAGATTAGCAAGCACGGAAGGAAAGGAGGGTGGGGAGAGAGGAAGGAAGAAGAGAACGAGGGGAGGGAAAGAAGGGAAGGAAAGATGGGAAGTAGTGAAGGAAGGAAAGAGGGAAGGAAGAAAGGGATCAAGTAAGGAGAGCGATAGGGAGGGAGAATAATCCCTTCATCAGCTTACCAACAGCTCCAAGCTGCTGTAGCAGCCGGGAGCCACCTCTGTTCACGGCCCTCCCCCGCTCCCTTCTTGCCGCGGCCCTCCAGGCCTCATGCAAGGAGGAGGGGCGCACGCACACGCAGCTGCCTTCCTCCTCCAATCACGAGCGCGCGCTTGCTGGCGGGGGAAGGGCATCTGTGCGCGCGCTTGCTGGTGAGGGAAAGAGCGTCATTTTCCAGCTGCCCATGGGTTCCCTCTGTTCCCTTGCAAAGAAGATATTTCTTTTTTCTCCCACGGAGGAGGAAAAAATAGAGGCGACAATAGGAGGGGGGAAGGAAAGGGGGCAGAAAGCTTTTCAGACGGCACACCAGGAGCCTCGCCACGGCACAGCAGTGTGCCGAGGCACCCCGGTTGACAATGACTGGATTACAGCATGGAGCTAGATGTGCTGTTAAGGAATTTTTATCTTTTCGTTTCTCATCACTGATATTACTAATTATGGTGACTTTGCCAAATAAGAGTATATTAATTATGGTTCAAGATGCTCACATTTGCCATATTATACATCCTCCAGTGCATAATTTATGACTTGTTGATCTGAATCTGTACTTATTGTCCTGATATGTGTGTGCACATACACACAGCCATAATTATTTTGAAAATCGGACTGAGTTCCATAAACCATTGTTGCTTTGCTGTTAGGTGCAAGGAGAATTCCTTTCTAAGCAAGTGCTTTATAGCAATGTGATTATGTCGTATAGGCTACATCAAATACAGGATATTTTTTCCCATGTTTCTTCTAAGCTGGGAAAGATGTGTAAAATATTACCATAAAACTGAGGTGCAAGTTCACCTGTCTGCTTAATTTTGCTTCTGGACTTTTCATCACAAGCCAACTGTTTTGTAAAACTACAATTCAGTTTTTAATAGCTGCCTGGCCATAGTCCAGTAGCAAATTACCTTGGTACTGCATTGGCTCTTACTTCATGTGATTATGAACTAAATACGAGTTGGCTCAAGACAAGAGGTGAAAGTTTAATGGTTTATTTTACCAGGGAAAGATTAATGTGGCACTCTTAAAACAAGGGGGGAAGCAGCAGGAAAAAGGCCCGTATGTTTCACAATATGTCTATATCTTTTAGAAGAGTTAGAAACTAAAATGTTTTCTTTTGTTAAAGTAAATCCGGGAAACCTCTTTGAGTGGTTTGATTTTCAAGATATACCATACCATTCCTCTCAAATCTACTGGATTAGATCTGTGACTTGACAGCAGTTGTGGTGGAAGTGAATGGAGTGCATTTGACCAGTTTGTGGATAATGAAATATTTTGCCAATAGGACCCAGATCTATATTCATGTATGCTTCTTATATACAGTATCTTATACAAGGAGCCCCTGGAAGTGCAGTGGGTTAAACCGCTGAGCTTCAGAACTTGCTGACTGAAAGGTTGATGGTTCAAATCCAGGGTGTGGGGTGAGCTCCCACTGTTAGCCCCAGCTTCTACCAACCTATCAGTTTGAAAACTTGCAAATATGAGTAGATCAATAGGTACTGTTTCTGCGGGAAGGTAATGGCTCTCCATGCAGTCATTCTGGCCACATGACCTTGGAGGTATCTATGGACAACGCCAGCTCTTCGGCTTCTAAATGGAGATGAGCACCATGATTAGACTTAATGTCAAGGGGAAACCTTTACCTTTGCCTATATCTTTTACATATAGTCCGAGGGTCATTTTATAAAACATTTAAATATATTTGTGCATGAAAGTTTGTGTACACTAATCCATCACATTTTGGAATATTTTGGATTTCTGAATTCCAGATAATGGATGTTTAGGCTGTAGTGGTGGTCTTGACTATATGGTTATTGTAACAGAAACTTACTATATGTGGCTGTGCTTTAGTAGTGCTTGGAAACTACTGCTAGTCAGAAGTGGTAGTCAAACTCCTTTCTCATGAGTTTTATGTAAACCACCCAATGTTGACATTAAAAGAGCATTTTGTTTAATTTCCAAATCCAGTTCATGATGCTGCTGATTCTCCCTTAACTAAAATGGTTTCAGCAAGGATACCTGGAAGACTGCTGCTCCTTATGTGAAACTGTTTGACATATTCATTAATTTATATGTCCCATCTCTTTATAGCAGTGATGCTGTTGTACAGAATTATCTTTTATATTGCACCACCAGGTTGTGAGTGTCTCTTACCAGTGGGGCAAGCTCATTTCTCCTTTTGATGACTGGTAAAAATAATATTATTCTGGCAATATTTCAGTAATTAATGTGTGGTGGAGACTCCTTCTTCGGAGGCTTTTAAACAGAGACTGGCCATCTGTCAGGGGTGCTTTGAATCCAATTTTCTTGCTGGATGCCCTCGAGGTCTTTTCCAACTCAAGGATTCTATGATTCTAATAATGCTACTTCATTGTAGGTAGTTATTCTGCTTTACTGACCTGTCTCTGTTCTTATTTGCTTTATTGTATGTATTTCTTTTTGTGACACACAAATGGATTATCCTTTGCCTGTGCAGAACACTTTCAACATCTTCTAGAGCTCTAGAGATACAATTTGGGCTGTAACCCTACCTATTCTCCCATATATAGGTGAATCTTGCCAAAAAAAAGTAGTTCCTTTCTTCTGCTGCTACATCATCACTAAGGAACCTAACTCTGTGTTTCAAGGCTATTCTCGATTTGTCATTGGAATTACGACTTTTGGCTTTGAGGCATTTCATGGTTTGACTTGGACTTTGCTTCACTTCCCTTGATCTTCCAGTATCCTGGCCTTGAATATTGAGTCCCTGGCTGT
The DNA here is from genome assembly GCA_030556195.1 of Anolis apletophallus. Classification (NCBI taxonomy): domain Eukaryota; kingdom Metazoa; phylum Chordata; class Lepidosauria; order Squamata; family Anolidae; genus Anolis; species Anolis apletophallus. The sequence continues at coordinate 45,156,521 of JARBWK010000006.1, read as the reverse complement.
GGCCTGTTTCCCTTCTCCTGCCTTAGGTTATGTCCTCAGACATTTTCTTCAATGTTGCATTGATTCTGGAGGAAAATTCCAGATAAGGGTGTCCATTCAAAATGCCTCCTTTGTCTTAGGAAGGGACACATCATAGAGGCTTCCTCAGATTGCCAGGCCTATATGCCGCAGGCCAGGTGAAACATGAGTCCTACCCTACTTTAGGTCTCAAGCGTTCATAAATGCTAGAAGTTATTCAAAGTATCATAGAATCATAGAATTGGAAGAGACGGGCCATCCAATCCCTGCCATGTAATGTAATTAGAAAGTTTCAAAAAGGTTTCTGTTTGAAAACTGGAAATCAGGGTAGCAGGCAACATAGCCTGATACAGAGCAGTAAATAGCAAGTGCCATTACAAAATCGGATTTTAGGATCTTTCTTAACTGTGCTTGGTTGTAATGCAGATAACATGCTGAGTGATGGCACTGTGTTGTTTAGATTAATAGGCTATATCAGGGCTGTCCAACTTCTACCGGCCCAGGGGCCTGAATTCCGGTCACTGATGACCTGGGGGGCCGTAGGGTCTGCCCCCGCCCCGGCTCCGCCCTCTCCCCGGCTCTGCCGCCACCCCCTCCCCCTGCATGCATACAGTCAAATATAATCTTTTACTAACATTAAATGCAGGGTGGGCATTCAAAAGGGGCATCCATACAGTCAAATATAATCTTTTACTGAGATAAAATGCAGGGATAAGATATTACATTATTTTAATTTAATATTAAATATATTTAATTCCATCCTCCCTCTCCTTATTTTATTTTAATATTAAATATATTTAATTCCATCCTCCCCTCCCCTTATTTTAATTTAATATTAAATATATTTAATTCCATCCTCCCTCTCCCCTTATTTTAATTTAATATTAAATATATTTAATTCCATCCTCCCCTCCCCCCTTAATGTATCCCATCTCCCCTTATTTCATCTTTAAATATATTTAATTTTATATTTAATACATGAGGGGAGATGGGGGGAGGGAATGAGGAGCTCCCTGAGGAGCCCCCTGCTTCGGCTTACCTTTTCCAAACGTGCAGGATCCAGGAGTACCCGGACGACGAGAGAGGCGATGACTGACTGAGTCGAAGAAGGTCCTAATCGCGTCTGTGGGCCTCAGCGATCCAGTAGTAGAGTAGCCGAAGAGTATCGCGAGAATACGCAATCCACACGGGATTTCGCTGTCAACGCCGGCGTGATCTCGCGTTGACAGCGAAATCCCGTGTGGATTGCGTATTTTCGCGATACTTGCTCCGAACCCGGAAGTAGGTATTTTTTTAATCTTTATTATTTATTTTATTTTTCAATTTTTTATTTTATTAAAAAGCTTAGGGGGCCGGAGGGAGGGGCTGGGGGCCGTATGCGGCCCCCGGGCCGCCAGTTGGGCAGCCCTGGGCTATATCATGGGTTCTCAAACTGTGCCTCATGGAACCCTTGGGGGCTCCACAAATGATAGACAGGGCCTCCTTGGTACCATGCTGCTTTTCGCTCTTCCTCTTTCCTCCTTCTGAAAAATGCAGGGAAATTAAAGTTTGAAGACTCCATCTCTCGGGGCACAGACACTTTCTTCCCCAACTCCTTCGTTGCCCATACTTTTTTCCTTGCTGCTTAGACTGCCAACCACCACCTTTGTCTTCTTTGCTTCCAAACCCCTATTTTCCTCCCACTGCTCAGGGATTGTTTTAATTGTGCTTTTCTTGCATGGCAGGAGGATGTTGTACTGAATGACCATGGGGTCTTCCACTGAAATACTCTTAAGTTTAATGTTGGTTACAATTTTTCTTCATTTTCAGTATGGTATTGTTCTTTCTTTTCTTTCTTTTCTTTTCACTACAAAAGAGATATGTGCAGTGTGCATAGGAATTTATTCATGTGTTTTTCAATTAGATCACACAAAAAACCTCCATCTGCCATTGGCCCTGCCTGTCTATAAAATTTTAAAACACAATCCGGCCCATGTGCCCAACATTTTGCTCATGCCTGATATATTACACTATATGTAATATATAATATACTGTATATACTCAAGTATAAGCCTAGTTTTTCAGCCCTTTTTAGGGTGAAAAAGTCCCCCTCGGCTTATACTTGATTCAAGGTTATTTATTATTTTACGCTTGTTGTTGTTGTTGTTACATTTATCATTTTTCTCTATTACATTTATTATTTTACTTTATTTTAGTTATTACATTTATTATTTTATTCTTTTATTATTGTTATTATTAAATTTTCATTATTTTACTCTATTATTATTTGAAACATAACAAGATTAGTACACAGCAAACAAGATCACTATGCTGGCTATTGTATTATTATTATTATTACATTTATTATTTTCTCTATTATTATTGAAAGGATACATAAGCACATTTACATTGAAGAAGGTTATAATAATTATATAATCAGAGTTTGGAAGTCTTATCTTAAATTACAGTTTTATGAAAATATTCAAGCACATTTAATCTACTGATGCTTCAATTAATGTAATTTTATTGGTATCTGTTCTTATTTTGAAATTGACTAGTAGTGGCTGCATTTCCCCATCCTAGGCTTATTTATACTCAAGTCAATACGTTTTCCCAGGTTTTTGTGGTAAAATCAGGTGCCTCGACTTATATTCGGGTCGGCTTATACTCGAGTATATACGGTAATATATAAACATTTATTGGGGCTCCACAAGAAACTTTTGCTTCAAAAAGGGTTCCGTGGCTGAAAAAGTTTGAGAGACCTTGGGCTATATGCTTGTTTGGCAGTGCTTCAATATACTTGTAATAAATGCATGCAATGCATATATCGTCTGGCCAGGGTTTTGTATGTACAGTATAGGTCGCATATTTCTTCCCCACCCAAGTGGGGTGTACAAGTTATCATTCGTGGACAGTTTGATCAGTTGACAGTTAATTCATTAATTTTTCCATCATGTATAATGTGTAGATGTGCTGGTAAGTTTAGACCAGTCAAACGTATCTCTTGGCAACCAGCTTATTTTAGAAATCCCAACCTTTTTTGTTTTCTTGCTCCACCAGGCATACATAGTGTGTGCTTTCTATTTGCCCTTTCTCCATCCCCTCTGCATGGTTCCTAGATAATGAGGCTGGGCAAATTGTGGGTTTGCTGCAGTATTGTTTTGAATACTCCATGATAACACAGTTTTATAAAGATCCTGTTGCTCTAAAAGCCTGATTCCATGTTTTGTCCACATGTCTACTATGCATTCTAGTTACCATAGCAATGCAGGAATGCTCATGTTTCTGTACTCTGGCTTCCTCTGTAATCTGCTTCTTCAAAGAGACAGAATTCTTCCTAAATTCTAAAGTAGGATTTAAAAGGCACTGATAAGATTTGGTAAGATGGTAGTAATGACATATTTGTGTTACAGTTAAAATGAGCTGAAATGTTTCATTTCTTTGGAGAGCAAAGGGAAGGGAAGAGCTTGAAATTAGTAGGAGACCTTTCTGTCAGGTAATTTATACTTGGTATTTGTAAGCACTCTCCTTAATTGCTCACAGTGCTTTTAACAGTTCTATAATTGCACTGAAAATAGAAACCTACCTAACAGTTCTGTGGATCATGAAAGTCTAGGGTGGTAGTAGGGTAATTATTGAATATCATCATTGTCCTTTTAGCAAGATGAAACAGAGTAATGTATCTTTGGCTTTTTCTTGGGGTCGCGAAGGCTAATCATGTACAGCAGTGCACAACAAGCTGAAACCTTTCAAATATAGAGTACTTTTCACATTAATATTTTGTTACAATATGCAACATGCATAATATAGAACGGAGCATGAAAGAGATACTGAGGCAGCAATTCTATCAAGACTTTTGTGGGAGTAAATACCACAGAAATCAGTGGCATTTCCTATATCAGTGTTTCCCAACCTTTTTTGAGCCGCGGCACACTTTTTACATTTGCAAAATCCTGGGGCACACCACCAACCAAAATGACACAAAATGACACTCTAACACAGTAATACATATAGTTAATATGTTTTTAAAATGTATTTATACACTCAGTGTGAAACCTGGGCCTGTTTCGATGAACTCAACATAGATATCCTGGCAGGAATGGCAGAAAGACACAAACTTCCCACACAGAACTCCCATAATGCTATAAGAGTTTGATGGGCATTGACCTTGAGTTTTGGAGTTGTAGTTCACCTATATCCAGAGAGCACTGTGGATTCAAACAAAGTTGGATCAGGACCAAACTTGGCATGAGTACTCAATATGCACAAATATGAACGCAGATAGAGTTCAGGGGAAATAGACCTTGACATTTGGGAGTTGTAGTTGCTGGGATTTATAGTTCTCCTACAATCAAAGAGCATTCTGAACCCCACCAATGATAAAACTGGGCCAAACTTCCCACACAGAACCCCCAGGAGGCAAGAGGAGGTCTCTACTTGGGGAAAGGGAGGTGGGCCTTCCTAATGCATGGAGAGGGAGAGACCAAGTAGACAACGGGGGGGGGGTTGTTTGTAATTTTGTGCCTTTATCGAGGTAGGTTTCTTAGGGTTTTTGTACTTCAACACACGAGACCCCCCCCCCGGAGGTTCCAGTTTCCCACGGCACACCTGATGATCGCTCACGGCACATTAGTGTGCCCCGGCACACTGGTTGGGAAACACTGTCCTATATGAATAAGGTTTCACTGAACATAGAATCATAGAATAATAGAGTTCGAAGAGACCGCATGGGCCATCTAGTCCAACCCCTTGCCATTCAGGAAAGCACAATCAAAGTATCTCTGACAGATGACAATTAAAAGTTTCCAAGGAAGGAGCTTCTACCACATTTTGAGGCAGAGAGTTCCATTGTTGAATAGCTCATATGGTCAGGAAGTTCTTCCTAATGTTCAGGTGGGATCTTCTTTCCTTTAATTTGAACTTATTGCTCCAAGTCCTAGTTTCAAGGGCAGCAAAAAACAAGCCTGCTCCCTTTTCCTTATGACACCCTTTCACATATTTATACATGGCTATCATGTGTCCTCTCAACATTTCCTTCTGCATGCTAAACATATCCAGTTCTTTAAGACACTCCTCATAGCGCATGGTCTCCAGACCTTTGATCATTTTAGTTGTCCCCCTCTGGACACCTTCCAGCTTTTTGATATCTCTTTTAAACTGTGGTGCCCAGAACTGGAGGCAGTATTTCAGGTGAGGTCTAACCAAAGAAGAATAGAGGGGCACCATGACTTCCCTTGATCTAGTCACTATATTCCTTTTGATGCAGCTCAAAATCCCATTGGCTTTTTAAGCTGTTGCCTTATACTGTTGGGCCATGTTCAACTCATTGTCCACATCTGTTGTGTTAGTGCTTATAAATGTTATGCACACATAAAGAGTATGATTTTTTTCTGGTTACAGAGTGATGTACAACAAAATATTTAAAAATCCAATCACTCTTTATAGGAGATTATTTTTTAAATTATCTTAAAAACCAAAGACCTGATGGAATTATACAGTTTTGGCAACTCATTTAAAATTGGATCCAACCTAATGTCTTCTGTAAGGGATTAAATTTAACACAAAGATCTCAGACTCATCTACCCATCAACTTAACGTCTCGAGGATAACAAGAATGAACACAGTCAAATTATGGGCAAGTTCTTATGGAGGGAGGAGGCCTTTCATATATCTTGGCCCCAAGCCATTTAGGATTTATGTTTGTACTAGAGATAAGTACAGTCACCATCTGATTGTTAGGTATTTCAGTATCCTAACTGTTCTGAAGCAACAAATACTTCAGCCACTTTTATTTCCCCATCTTTGTAGCTGTAAGGCACAATGGGCAGAGTTTCTTAAATCTTTACAAAGGAGAAATGCCTTTACTCTAAACTGTCCTGGAATGGATTCGCAAAATTGAGCAGTTTTCTCCAATGATTTGCATGGTACATTTTTCAACCTTGTGCTTTTTGGCAGAGGTTGTTGTTAATTATCATAGAAAACACTACAAATATGTAAACAGAGAACCCAGATTCTGCACGTGGAATTAATAACAATGGCTGAATCTGCATTTTGTTTTGCATTGTTTGAATGGTTTATCTTTATGTTATCTGCCCTATAAACCAATTGCTTGAAGAGTAGTGTACAGATGCATGAAGTAAAACAAGTACTTCTAGCCCAATACCCTTATTATTACAGAAAAATGTGTAGACGTTTTATTACATACTAGCTTGGGGACCCGGCCCTGCCCGGGTTATTTGTGAAGCGCAGCAGGATGTAGATTGGGTCATGGGGGCTCTGTGTGCCAAGTTTGGTCTTGATCCATCATTATTGGGAGTTGCAGTGGTATCATGAAATTACTGAAGGTAGTGCAAGTCCGATCATCTCTGCCCCCCCCAAACTGTAGTAGGATGTAGATTGGGTCATGGGGGCTCTGTGTGTTAAGTTTGGTCTGTATTGGTGAATGGATGAGGGATGCATTGTTTTTCGGAAGTGAGTGAAGGTACTTCAAGTCCCATCATCTGTGGTTCGTCTCACAGTAAACTGCACCAGGCTGTAGAGTGGGTCATGAGGGCTCTGTGTGCCAGATTTGGTGTTGATCAGTCATTGGATTAGGTTTGTAGCAGGATTGGGAAGTGAGGGAAGGTACTGCAAGTCCCATCATCCATGTTCTGTCCCCCTCCAAACTTCAGTAGGATGTAGAGTGGGTCACTGGGACTCTGTGTGCCAAGTGTGGACTTTCTCGGTGTTTGTTGGGGGCCACAGTGGTCTGTGGGAACAGAGGGGTGTAAAAGTACTACAAATCCCATCATCCATTGTCAGTCCTCCCCAAACCTCACCAGGACGTGAAGGCAGTCATGGGGGTTATGTGTGCCAAGTTTGGTCTCGATCAGTGATTGGATGAGGGTTGCAGCGGACTTGGGAAGTGAGTAGAGGCACTTCAAGTCCCATCATCCATGGTCCACCCTCCTCCGAACTGCACCAGGACGTAGAGTGGGTCATGGGGGGCTGTGTGCTGTGTGTGGTCTGTATTGGTCCTTTTTGGTGGCCTCAGTGGTCTGTGGGAACCAAAGTGTTGGAAAGTACTACAAATCCCATAATCCGTGGGTCATGTCCCCCGGCCCCACGCCAGGACGTAAAGGGGTTAGGGGGTTATGTGTACCAAGTTTGGTGCAGGTCCATCACCCGCGCTGGTCGCTGTGGCCTGTGAAAGTGGCTGCCACATATCCGCCCTGGCCTGTGAAAGTGGCTGCCACATATCCGCCCTGGCCTGTGAAAGTGGCTGCCACATATCCACTGTGGCCTGTGAAAGTGGCTGCCACATATCCGCCCTGGCCTGTGAAAGTGGCTGCCACATATCCGCCCTGGCCTGTGAAAGTGGCTGCCACATATCCGCCCTGGCCTGTGAAAGTGGCTGCTTCCGCCCTTCTGCCCTCCCGCCCTCCGCATACACACATACAAACATTCCGTTTTATAAAGGTATACAGATACAGATGTAGTTGTTGAACTGGAGTCTTGGTTTTTTGTTTAGCCTTTTTAAAAAACTGCTAGATTTCTGAAGTGTGGAGGGTGGGAGAGACAATACTGAAATAAGGTTATGATAATAGACAGGTCATGAGGATATGAATCAACTTGATACATGCTTATGGTCACCAGGAAGCTGTGGAAGATCAGGTTTAGTTAAAGAAGGTGGAACAGGGTGAAAACTTGAAGGAGAAACAGATCTGATTTCACACCCCCAAATTCTTGTAAGGATTTACATTTCTCAATCATACCTTCCTTTTCTTTGACAACTTTAAGGAAATCTGTTAAACTGTGGGCCCAAGCTCAACATCTGAAGTGGTTTTTAGGGGTCGATAGAAGCTCCCCAGCAGCGGCAGTGAGGGCGGAGTTGGGAATGTTCTCTATTAGCACACAATCTAAGATCAGAGCCTTTAACTACTGGCTCAAGGTCATGGAGATGGAGGCGTCTCGCCTCCCAAAATTATGTTTGCTGGAACAATCTAGCAGTTCTTATAAATCGGGGGCTGACCATTTGTTTGATTACATCAGAAGGTGTGGCATTCAGGTAATATTCCCAGTCCACCTATCTGGTCAAGAGCTAAGTAAGCACTTCAAAGAAGTGCGTCAACGAATTAATGACATTGCGGCCCAAACCGATATAGACTCTTTGGGTTCTACTGTTTCCCTGAGATGGTTGAGTGGTTTTAAGAAATCCTTCCAACTAACCACTTACTTACAGCAAGGAAGGTTACACCACCTAAGGAAAATTTTCACTAGAGCCAGAATGAGCAATTAGATTCAATGGTGAGATATGGGAGGTTCAAGAAAATTCCCTATGAAGAGCGTATCTGTATTTGTGGTGCCCCTGAGATCGAAGATCTAACTCATCTTTTGCTTTATTGTAAAATCTATCAAATACAGAGAAAACAACTGCTAGAGATATTTCTCGTGGGAAAAAATCATTGGGACCCTCTAGCAAAAGTCTCACTTCTGCTGGCCGGCTCCAACAAACTGATAAGAGATGCTACTGCTCGTTTTCTCTGTAAAGCCATGAAACTAAGATCTGATTACATAGATGCAATTGGAATAAATTGTGTTGGAGATGAGGACCTGTGAATTGTTACCACCTCCCTTAGAATCCCTCCTGCTGGGCAAAACAGGGGTTTAATTGATGTAATGGTCTAGAATTCTCCTCAGATTGTTTTTAGAATCATTGCAATGTGTCTGTGTTCTGTTTGTATTTGATATGGCTTCTGGCTAATCAATAAAATTGTTGTTGTTGTTAAACTGTGATAGATGATAGAATGCAGCCAAATGATATAATTAACTTAAGCAATCGTCAGTAGCAGTTTTTGATGAATCTGTGACACACCCTTAACTTCCATAGCAGCATCTTGTGGCTTACCATGATTAGTTCATTTATAACTACAATGAGACTGAGATAGTTAGGCTGACTAAGAGGTTTTTAGGAACCAGCACAGTATAGTGGATTGAGTATTGGACTAGGATTCTGCAGACCAGGATTCAAAACTGCAATTGGTCTTGAAAATCCACCAGGTGATCTTGGACAAGCCGCATTCCCTTAGTCTCAGAGGAAGGCAGGCACAAATCCCATCTAAATAAATCATGCCAAGAAAACTCTGTGTGTGGTTCACCTTCGGGTCACCATAAGCCAGAAACTACTTGAAGGCACACAGTAACAACAATAAGAGGACTTTATGGAAGTCGCTCAGTGTGGCATAATATGGCCTTGAGTTTTGCATAACAAACCATAAGATTCTTAATATGTATGCATGAATATAATTTCTATACACAGTTGGCACTGAGATTATTTTTCTCTGTTTATCTAGTGGGTATTTCACTTGATGTGACTTGCCCCTTCGGCATTTGAGCATCCTTTAGTATTCAAATTGGAGTAACGAATTACTGATTCTGCAGTCCTAGTGAAATACACTGAGTAATGCAATTTTTGTTCCTGGGTTATCAATATCATTTCCTAATTGGTTCTATCATAGCAACATTGAAAAGTTTTATTAAACTGCAAACATTTTGTTTTTGTGGGACATCCTGCAGCACATTATGCTATAGTTTTTCAGTTAGTATCTCATAGAGTCTCAATCAATTCAACATAGTTTGTGGTAGCCATAAAAATGAAGTTTCTGGAGTATAACAACTACATTCAAAGTATGTACCATATTTTGTTGCATAGTGATGGAAATGCAGCCTGTGAACCATATGTGCCTTATCAACCCCCTTTTTGAGTGAGGTCACAGGACATCACTGTTGCCCCCCCAGATTTTAGGGTAGATTTTTTCCAACTCAGATTATTCAGAAGAAACCCCAAATGTAGGAGTATACTTTCTGGTAGCCTCCCAGGATTTCCCACAAAAACTCGACAATAACCAGAAGAGATGTAATGTCACTTCAAGTGCATTGGCACCACTTCATGGAGGCGAGGGATAAAAGAGATGAGCAAGTTCATATGAGGGATGGAGCATCACGTCATAAGGATTCAGGGTAAAAAGGCTAGCTAAGAGGCTTTTAGGAGCCACCATGACATAGTGGATTGAGTGCTTCGCCCCATCCCTCATGCACTTGCTCATCCTTTCTCTTATTATTGTAATCATTTACTTTTTGTCTTCCTCCCCATGAGAATCAAGGTGGCTGCCATCATATTTTAAAACAATATAGATGGAAAACAATACGAAATATTAAACGGAAATTAAACTTGTTACAAAGTTAAAACATTAAAAACAGTTTAAAAGGCTGGTGGCCTGAGAACATTTTCAGTTGCCAGCAGATGGAAAGAAAAGATGGAGCCATCTTCCTACCTGAGGAAGAGAGCTCCGAAGATTGGGAGCAGCCATTGCGAAGGCCCTCTCCCAAAGGAGTCCGAGAGGGTGGTGGGACAAAGAGAAAAGCTGCTGAGAGAAGAATTATAATGAGCTTATAAAGGGAGATATGATCCTTCAGATTGCATGCACTCAAGCTACGGAAGGCTTTATAGGTCACCACCAGGACTTCAAATTGTGCCTGAAATGGATCAACAGCCTGTGGAGCTGTTGCAACAAGGGAGTTGTGCAGAATACACTATACAGCATACACTAATTTTACTCAAATTAGTCATCCCTGAACCTGTACCAGTAAACGAACCATTGGAGTTGTATCAGTAGGTACAGAAATAGTACCTACAACATTGGGGGGGAAAGATCCTGGTAACGAATTACCCACATCCAACAGTGCCGATAGAACTGTAGTGCACCCTGTTGACCTGTGTAGTGCACCCCCTTTCCCAACACCTCTTCTTCTGCTACCAGATTTAACCCCTTTCCCAATAACCCATATCCTCCTCCGCTCAGCTTCTGCTGCCAGAGTTATAGAGGAGGCAAGGAGGTGGGTCATTGGGAAAGGGATGTAAAATCTGGCTGAATCTTTTTGATGGAAAGGTGGGCAAGGGAGTTATGAGCTGGTGCTGTTGGTGGGAAAGAGGTATGTATTATACATGTGTGGGCATACTCATGATATTTGCATTTCCCTCATTTTTTTCCATTAGAGGTTCTGGGCCACTAACCACCAATTTGAATGTGTGCGAGTGACTGCAAGCACATATCTTAACTTTTCTCCATTTCTTTACCTTTCATTGATTCCCACACTTAGTTACTTAGGCGATCCTTTGTAGCTTGAGGATGATTGTCTTCCAGATGTGGTGTCTTGGCGGTGGATCCGTATGTGGCTGTGGAGCCCTATTCTTGATCCACATGTTCTCCCGCAGTGAGGACATTGGTTTCCAGGTTGAAGGCGGTCCTGGTCAGGGTTGGCTTGACGTGCCTTCCTCTTGGCACATTTCTCCCTTTCGCCCTCCATTCGTGTCTCTTCGAATTCTGCAGCACTGCTGGTCACAGCTGACCTCCAGTTAGAGCTCTCAAGGGCCAGGGCTTCCCAGTTTTGAGGTTGGCTTTAAGTCCATCTTTATATCTCTTTTCCTGTTCACTAACATTCCATTTTCCGTTCTTGAGTTCAGAGTAGAGTAACTGCTTTGAGAGACACACCCTACCATCTAATTGAATTTTTGGGGAGAGAGGAGAGTTTTTTCAATTGAGTTGGAGCTGAGTTGCAGATTGAGTCATTAAAGCTGCTAGTCATCTATTCAGTTGTCCTTGACAGTTCCTCCTGCTCTCTGTTTAGGAAGAAAAAGAGGCAGGTGCCTTGTCAGTGCCTTTCTGATGAGAAATAACATTCCTGAGCATGTACCAGAATTGTCATGTTCTAATGGAGAAAAATAGTTTCTATTCTGCTTTACTTCGCTTACTAATTATATTACTCAGTTTCATTTGAAACCTGATTCTTTTTTTTAAAGTATTCTCCTGAAAATCTGAAAAAGTTGCTTAAAGCCAAAGAAAATAACAAGAGAATATCTGTTGTGCATTCTTGCCTCATACTTTTTGCTAGACTATCTCAAGGTTTTTAAGCTCTGAACCATGCTATGAGTGATTATATTAAAAAGTTTTATGAAATATGCCTTATTTAATTATATAGCAGATCTTTGCATGCCATGAATCAGCTGTTTGAGAGTAGAAATCAGATGCACAGTTATGTTAGCAAGAGAAAGGCCTAGTAAGGTAAAGGTTTTCCTCTGACATTAAATCACTCGTGTCCGACTTTGAGGGTTGGTGCTCATCTCCATTCCTAAGCCAAAGAGCCGGCATTGTCCGTAGACACCTCCAAGGTCATGTGGCCAGCATGACTGCAAGGAGCACCGTTACCTTCCCACCAGAGCGGTACCTATTGATCTACTTACATTTGCATGTTTTCGAACTGCTAGGGTGATAGAAGCTGGGGCTGACAGTGGAAGTTCATGCCGCTCCCCGGATTCGAACCTGCGACCTATCAGTCAACGAGTTTAGCAGCTCAGCGGTTTAACCCACTGCGCTACAGGGGGCTCCCGAGAGAAAGGCCTAGGAATGTGCGAAGCACCAGTTTTATTAATAGAGGGGTGGTGAAGAAGAGCCAGAAAATAGGGATTGGAACTGAAATTTGCATGCTCTTCTGCCTATCAGACTTAATGGACGTTTTGTCTGTGTCTTATAAAAAGCATGGGTGTTGTTTACATTCTCTGTCTAATTCATATTGAAGCCATCCTGCAGTAGTATGAAAAATATGCTTAAATTATAGAGACAAAGCTCACGAAGCCTCCATGTCTATGTATAGTCTATAATCTGATAGTCCAAGGTCAGAAACATGTTATTTCAGGCTGAGATAGCTGCTCAGAACGTTGATATAGCTGCTCTCCCCTGCAATCATAAATGCCAGAGATGCATTGCTGTGTGTACTTCTTAATCAACAGTCACACAAGAGAATATAGAAATACTCTATTCAGAGTGTCGAAAGAACTTGATTCAATTTTTTTTGTAACTGGAAATCTTGAATAAAGAAATTCACAGAGAATAGAGCCATGAAAAGTAATTAATTGTAATAACATGGACTTCAGTAGTGAACTATAGTCAGCCCTCCGTATCCACAAATTCTGCATCCATGGCTTGAAAATATTCCAAAAAGCAAATCTTCATTTTGCCATTTATATAAGGGACACCATTTTATTATGCTATAATGGAACTACGGTTTCTATGGATTTTGATACTCAGGGGGGAATATCTCAACTATACTTCAATTTCTTTCTTTCTTTCTTGTTTGGGTTGTGCTATACATTCTTTGGACTGTTTGTCCATGTTCCAGAAGCATTATCTCCTGATGTTTCACCTGCATCTATGGGGGCATCCTCAGAGGTTGTGAGGTTTGTTGGAAGCTAGGGAAACAGGGTTTATATATCTTTGGACTGTCCAGGATAGGAGAAAGAACTCTTGTCTGTTGGAGGTAGGTGTGAATGTTTCAATTTGCCACCTTGATTAGCATTTAATGGCCTACCAGTATCAAGGTCTGGCTTCTTACTGCCTTGGAGAATCCTTCGTTGGGAGGTGATTAGCTGTTCCTGATTGTTTCTTGTCTGGAGTTCCCCTGCTTTTGAGTGTTGTTCTTTATTTACTGTTACAATTTTAGAGTTTTTTAAAAAATACTGGTAGTCCGATTTTGTTCATTTTCATGTTTTCTTTCTTTCTGTGAAATTGTCCACATGCTTGTGGACTTCTGTGGCTTCTCTGTGTATCCTGACATGGTAGTTGTTAGAATTCTGCAGCATTTCTGTGTTCCCAAATAATATGCTGTGTCCAGGTTGGTTCATCAGGTTCTCTCCTATGTCTGACTTCTCTGGTTGAATTAGTCTGCAGTGCCTTTCATGTTCCTTGATTCGTGTTTGGGCAATGCTGCGTTTGGTGGTCTCTATGTAGACTTGTCCACAGCTGCATGGTATACTGCAGAGGTGAGAGAACGCAGAGGTGAGAGAATCCCTCTTGCCCTTTGCTGAATGTAACATTTGTTGGATTTTCTTAGTGGGTCTGTAGATAGTTTGTAGTTGTAGTGTTTCCTCATCAGCTTCCCTATGTGGTCAGTGGTTCCCTTGATGTATGGCAAGGACACGTTTGCTTTGTTTTGTTTTGTTTGTTTAAAATATCTGGGTGGGTACGTCTTTTGCTTTCAATGCTATGCACAGTATTTGGGTTTCCCAGAAGCCTCTGGCAGGATACTCTCAATATACATGAGGATTGTTGATCTGATTGTTGATTGATGATCCAATTCATCAGGACTCTTAGATTAGAGAGTTGAAATTTCAGTCAATTAGATAATCTCATTCTTTTCTACTCATTTTTATTACCCGGTCTGTATCTTCACAGTAAAGAACTGATTTTTGAAGCTTAATTATCTCTGTTGGAACTAGGCTCTGGCTGGCTAATCGTGTGTGGATCTTTAACATCACTGTTTTCATGTACAGTTGGGATAAATATAGGAGCACATACCTTGTATGCTTGATGATAATTAACAAACTAGGAACCCAGGGGCATATTTGTAAGAGAAACCGTTTAAAATGTTGAATCTGTTCTTGTCTTTGTTGTAGATTGTGTGCTGACTTAATAGTACCAGATACATTTAATTAGAGGAAGTTGCTTTGATGTATACATTTGTTAATTTTATATCTTCCCTTTCACTAGAAGCGTTTCCCAAATGTAAGGAGCACCAAACATCAAAGCAGGAGGAGTGCATTTGTTTGAAAATATATCTTAACAAATATAGGTATATCATATTGAATGATGTTAATGTCTTCCTGGGCATTATTTCTTTAATGGAAAAGTTGTTACCAGAGGCAGAAATAATGGAAATCGCCTTCTAGAGATCAGTTGGAAGCTTCTTCCAAAATGCATTCAGGAATTACTTTTCTTTTGCCAGATGGTGAAAGATGGAAATAATCCTGGGGAATGATTTCCATCTTGGTGGTCAAACATACAGATCTATCAGGTACTTTTATGTCTGGGATAGCTGGTGAGGCAGACTTATCTCTTCTCCTCATTTCTGTGTGCTTTTCAGTTCACTCATGCTTTGTGAGGGCTTCTGAAATAGCTTATGTTTACTTTTCTGGTTGTAGGTTGACACACACAACTGCAGTAGGGTCAGCTGGAATTGGGTCCCTTTCATTCCAGCCAAGGTTTCACTTGTTTCATTATTTACTGTTGACTTACTTACTTGCTTACTTACTTAGGCGATCCCTCGTAGCCCGAGGATGATGGTGTCTTGGTGGTGGGTTTGTAGGTGGCTGTGGAGCCCAATTCTTGATCCGCATGTTCTCCCGCAGTGAGGACATCGTTTTCCAGGCGGAAGGCATTCCCGGTCAGGATTGGCTTGACGCACCTTCCTCTTGCCATGTTTCTCCCCTTCGCCTTCCATTCGTGCCGCTTTGAATTCTGCAGCACTGCTGATCACAGCTGACCCCCAGTTGGAGCTCTCAAGGGCCAGGGCTTCCCAGTTCTTGGTGTCTATGCCACAGTTTTTAAGGTTGACTTTAAGCCCATCTTTAAATCTCTTTTCCTGTCCACCAATGTTACGTTTCCAGTTCTTGAGTTGGGGAGTATAGTAACTGCTTTGGAAGATAGCAATCAGGCATTCGGACAACATGGCCAGTCCAACGGAGTTGATGGTGTAGGAGCATTGCTTCAACGCTGGTGGTCTTTGCTTCTTCCAGCATGCTGACATTTGTCTGCCTATCTTCTCAAGAGATTTGCAGTATTTTTTGGAGGTGGAAGTGGTCAACATTTTCTTACGTAGGTTGGCACACATAACTACAGTAGGGTCAGCTGTAATAGGATCCCCTTCTTTCCAGGCAAGGTTTTACTTATTTCATTGTTTACTGTTGCCAGTGTTGTTGCAACCTGACAACAAAAGTCAGTGTTTTTAAAGCTCTCATTCACCATCTTCCCAATACTGATACTGCTGTTGTTTCCAATAGACTGAGGAATAGGGGGATAAGGGATGAGTGTTAGGGAGATGTATAAGCCTTCATAAAAAAGATCTTCACTGTTAACTGGGGTATGTTGTAGTATCCATTCTATATTTTCAAAGGTTCCTAAAAGATAAGCTGGACTTCCTTGGAGAAATAGTAATGATCCAGTGGACTGACTTGTGCTCTTAAACACCTTTTTGAAAAGAATATGATAATGATAAAATCTGGCTTATAAAAATAACTAAAAAGTGGATTCTTAGGGTAAGGTCCTAAATACCCTAGAAGTGCCTTTTCTTCTTCTTTTTTTGGTGATCTGAAAGCTAAGTGGGATCAGCTCTGGATGAGAGACTGCTGTAAGCTATACTTCAGAGGAAGGAACTGGAAAAACCCTTTCAGTATTCCTTCTGTAGAAAAACCAGTGAAATGTACAGGGTCATAATAAATCAAAGGCAGCAAAGACACACAAACAGAGCTTTGGTCAGCAGATGCAAACATGAACTGTTTTCCTTCTTCCAAGGTCAGTGGGCTTTGAAAAAAGTTTTAGTTCACAGTGGGATTTGAGAGGTGTCATTTTTACTTTCCTTTTAGCCATGTCAAAAGGAAACGATGTCTCATAGAATTAAGAGTTGAAGAATGATCTAGCCCAATTACCTGTCACTGTTCTGAATGATCCCCACAGATCAATTGAGGACATGATGTACCTAAAGGAACAGTAAACTCACTTTGGCAGATGTTCCTCTAAAGTTCACCTGGCTCAAATAAGTTATATTATTCGGGCAAAAAAATAAAGAAAAGTTGAGGTATATAACTTCCTTTTGTGAAAGATAAACTAGCTTTTGATAAACCACACATCCTTAAACTAGCAATAATATATACAGTCAGCCCTCCACATTTGCGGAATTAAAATATTCAGAATTGATTCATGGATTTTATTAATGTGTTCTCTGTAGAAATCTGTAGGTCTTCCAGTGCAATTCTGTGGCCAACTTCTACCAGAAGTTGACTGTCGAGTCGTGCTGGACAATCTAGATATTCCCAGAGAGGTAAAAAAGTAGCAATTTTGTTATAATGACTTTCTATATTACAGCACAGGGTCCCTTAAGTTCCAGTATTTCATGATATTTTCTATATCGGTGCTGGTCAGTGGACCAGTACTGATCTGTGAGCCATTGGCTGCTGGTCCACAGCGAATTTTTAGCAAAAATCTCTGAAAAAAATACCCTTTATATCTGTTTGGATCTGATGAATGGATGGTATCCTTGAAGTGACTGGCTTGACTTTGAAGGAGCTGGGGGTGGCCACGGCCGAGAGGGAGCTCTGGCGTGGGCTGGTCCATGAGATCATGAAGAGTTATTAAAAACAAATAAAAAACAATAACATATCTGTTTGGATTTGTAACTTTTAAGAAAATTGTTAAGTTGAAATCTTGTTAAACCTTTCTCAAAATTGTTTTTAGTTAAACTTTTCCCAAAACAACCAGAGTATTTATCATTTGCTATAGGATGTTAACTTTATATGTATTTTAACTTCAAAAGCTTGTTAGAGGTCACAATTAAAAACTACTGTATAAGTTGAATTTTTTGGACAAAAAATTGCCCCCCAAATCTGAGGTCAACTTTTACATGGGTCAGTGTTGGAATGGGGTGCAGTGCAAAAGCAGTGATAAAAAATAGCGGCGATAAGTTCTGCCACCCCATTACTCCTTCCTTACCAAAATAGAAAAGCAGTTCTCCCTCCTTCACTCTTTCTCAATTTCAGTTTTGACCTTTGCTGGGTTTATAGATAATGTGGGGATACAAGATAAACATTCTTAAGATCGTCAGTGCAATTTACCCCTTTCCTCATTGTAAGATCTTAAATAAACAGATTCTCTCCTTCTCTTTAGTTCTTGACTATTTAGTCAAGACTCTTTATGCAACAACCTCTCCTTCTCTTTAGTGCATAACTATATACAATGAATAGAAATATGGTTTGCATTGAGAAACTTACCTTTGTATTTCTTGGACTATTTTTTAAATGAGAACATGTTAAAATACATATTTGTTTTCATATATCATTATTGAGTACTAGCTGTACCTGCCACGCTTTGCTGTGGCCAACCTTCCCTCCCTCTTTCTCTCCTTTCTTTCTCTCCTCCCTTCTCTCTTTTTCTTTCCCTTCTTCCTTCCTTCTTTACCTGTTTATTTCCTTGCTTCCTTTGATCTTTGGTTCCATCCTTCCTTGTCTCCTTCCTTCCTACCCACTTTCTTTCCCACTTTTTCTCTTTCTTTCCTTCTCACCTTCCTTATCTCTTTCCTTCCTTATCTCCTTCCTTCCATCCCTCTCTCTTTCCTTCCTTCACTTTTTTATTTCCTTCTCTACCTTTCCTTCCTTCTCTCCTTCCCTCCTTCTTTCCCTCCTTCTCTCCCTCCTTCTCTCCTTCCTTCCCCCTTTCTGTGTATGTGTTTTGTGTGTGCATATATGTGTGTATATATTTCTGTTTATGTTTGTGTATATATATGGTTTTGTGAATGAGTTGTAATGTTTTTTTTCTGTCATTTTAAGTCTTCTGCTGTTTTTGCCAGTGTTTTTATGAGTGATGGTCACTCATTGGCCTGATAGGTATAGTGTGTCCAAATTTGGTGTCAATTTGTCCAGTGGATTTTGAGTTATGTTAATACCACAAACAAACATTACATTTTTATTTATATAGTTTTGCATTAAACTAATGTGTTCACTTTATTAATAAATAGTTGTCCCTCTGTAGTGGTATGAGTAAAATAACTGCAATGGTTGCTTTTGATTACATAAAATTTGTTGTGATTGTGTATTTACAGCTATTGTGGATGATGAACGACTTTCAGCTGAGGAGATGGATGAAAGGCGACGTCAGAATATTGCTTATGAGTATTTATGCCACTTAGAAGAAGCTAAAAGGTAAATTATTAACAATCCTTTAAATATCTTAAATAGGGGCTGTTGTGTCTTATGGCTGGAAAATATCGAATGATTGACAATGTTGAAATGAATCTTCTGGAATCAACCTACTGAATCTTACCTAAACTTGTTTTTACAATGGAAAGGAATTGCAGTAACTTCCATGCATCTATTTTGCCTGCTTAGAGATCAGGTTTGCTGTAAAATTAATGAGAAACCACCCTTTTTGAACTCTTATCAAGAGTAGTTAATTGGCCTTGTGTTTTGGAAATCTGTTTTTCCCACACAGGCATTGCACTTCCCAAATTTAATAAAAATCTGTTGACCATGCTTTAATCCAGTGTTTCCCAACCAGTGTGCCATGAGCGATCATCAGGTGTGCCGTGGGAAATTGGAATCTCCAATACCCTTTCTTCCCCCTCCTGCCCACAGTGCTCTCTGGGTATAGGTGAACTACAACTTCCAAACTCAAGGTCAATTCCCAAGCAAACCCTTTCAGTCTTTCTGCTGGTAATGAGAGTTCAATATGCCAAGTTTGGTTCAATTCCATTGTTGCAAAAGTTCTGGATGCTCTTTGATTGTGTGTTAACTATAAATTCCAGAAACTGTAACTCCTAAATGTCAAGGTCTATTTCCCCCAAACTCCATCTGTGTTCACATTTGGGCATATTGAGTATTCATGCCAAGTTTGGTCTTGACCCAACATTGTTTCAGTCCACAATGCTCTCTGGATATAGGTGAACTACAACTCCAAAACCCAAGGTCAATGCCCACCAAACTCTTATAGTATTTTCTCTTGGTTATGGGAGTTCTGTGTGGGATGTTTGTGGTTTTCTGCCATTCCTGCCAGGATATCTATGTTGTGTTCATCGAAACAGGTCCAGCTTTCACACTGAGTGTATAAATACATTTAAAAACATATTAACTATGTATTACTGTGTTAGAGTGTCATTTTGTGTCATTTTGGTTGGTGGTGTGCCCCATGATTTTGTAAATGTAAAAAATGTGCCGCGGCTCAAAAAAGGTTGAAAAACACTGCTTTAATCCATCAGAAACCCCTGTTAGTAGGTTTCACTAGTTGCACTTTTTCCATATAAATCTATTATGACAAGGTGCCTGAACTTTGTGGAGAAGATTTTTGAAGGCAGAAGTGGGACAGCTATAGCGGAAATTGCTGAAGCCATTTTTTCCCCTCTTCCACCTGTCAAGTTTTCTCATGGGATGTTTGGGTCCAAGTCATCATTTTCCTGGTCAGAACTGAACTCTAGTAGAATCTAGCATTTGAGATTTTGTAATGGGTTTAAAAAGTCAAGTGTTAAGAGTCTCGTGACACAGTTGAACACATCCCATTACTATAAAGCTCTTTTGGCATAAGAATAGCTCTATTGGATCAGACCAAGGAAGCACTCTGCCTTCAGCAGAAACCAGCCACATGTTGTTGTTTTTTTTGGAAAAGTCGTGCACAGAACATTAGACAAACGTCTTACAATGTAGTTCCTTGCGAACATATATCTCAGACACCCCACAGCTTTACAAATAGAGGATTGTCATGGATTTTGATAATAACATTTTGATAACTATATCTTACTTTCTTTGCCAATGACTAATAATTGAATATGCTTTTCTATGGCATTAGTATGCTGAAACAGACATTTATTTCCATTATGACCTCTAGATCTTTCTGTATTCATTATGGATGTAGACCCTACTTCCATATTTTCTGTGAAACTTTGATGTATACAGAACTCAAATATGTTTTGTTTTGGGAGGGATCCCACACTGGTGACATTGAGTGGCTATGATGAAGGTGACTTTATAATTGTGCAGCAACATCCTCTAATTCTTGGACTACATTCGTTCAAGTTTATCTAGCCACTTGTGTCACAAGGTACAATTAATTGAATACTCAGGAATAATTTCTGCCTAAAAACTTCTGAAATGTCATTGGCTATTGTTCACATGCTTGGCAAGTATTATGAAACAAAAATGACCTCCTTCTCCACAGTAACTACTCAGCAATCTCTGTCTCACTGGATCCCTACACTCAAATGACTTTCTTTGTTAGAGCTTCTCTATCTGTCTCCCTCCCTTTGAACATGAATTTTGGTATGGAATTGCCACATATACTGCTGGACTTGGAATACTGGCTCCTAGGTGCTCTCGTGTACCAGACGTATGGAGATCTTGTGTAGGCAATTTCAGGTCCAGTGCATTAAAGTTGCAATTATAGCAGCAACTGATCCTACCATTGAGGGGGAAACCCCTCCCTTTTCAACTTCTTGGGCAGTACGGGGAAATTCAAGTGGACATGGGCAGTTTTGCCTATACCTTTTTCTTCCACAATGCAGAGAGGAATATGGAAGAATCAGAAGAGAGAGCAAAGGACAGATGTGCTAGTTCAGCTCTTCTTCAAATATAAGCCATAGTGGTCCACCAAATACCATTTCCTTTCATCCGACTCTGCCTTTGTGCCCTCTCACTGAATTCATAGAGTGGCAGGAGATAGGGGCTGGTTGACTTCTGCAGTGCCAAATTGCTCGACAATGGGTACCCAAGGTTGCTCTTCCATTGAAGCGTGTGATGGCACCATTTAATCAGGTGCCTTCCTAAACTGATGTATTCTCTGTTATGCTCAGCAGGATCAGACTGACATGTATAGAAAAGCCACAAGCAAAGCTAAAAACTTGACATTATACTAAATGTCCTTTGACCGGAAGTTGGCCACTTGGAGAGCCTCTGGTGTGGCTGTAAGAAGGTCCTCCATTGTGCATGTGGCAGGGCTCAGACTGCAGTGTAGTAAGTGGTGTGTTGTTTGCTCTGCTCCATCCTATTTGTTAAGGTTAGCTCTGCATCTTGTGGTGCCAGATAACAGTCTTTTCAGTGCTTTCCAAGTCATCTGGCCTTCTGTGTTCCCAGGGAGAGTATCTCATCTGGTATCAGCCACTCGTTGAGGTGCTGGGTTTTAGCCTTCTACTTTTAGACTCTCACTTGCTGAGTTATTCCTGTGAGTATCTCTGTAGATCTTAGGAAGCAATTTCTTGATTTAAGGCATTGGCTTGCTGGCTGATATACAAACAGAGGATGCACCGGAGATGTCAATGCCATGGTTCTTTCATTGCAGGCTGCTACTTCCCGACAGATGTCAGGTGGTGCAATACTGGCTAAACAGTATGATTTCTCCAGTGGTGTAGGGCGTAGGCATCCTGTGATAATGCAGCATGACTCACTAAGAGCCACATCCACTGTTTTAATGTGGTGAGATATATTCCACACTGGGCATGCATATTCAGCAGTAGAGTAGCAAGGTGCAAGGGCAGATGTCTTCAGTGTGTCTAATGATGTGACTTCTAAATAGGTTGGTCTAGAACTCTTAGCATTCCCACCCAGCATAGGACCAGTTGAGAGAGTCATAGCAATGATTATCCAAGCCTTCATTCCAAGATAAAACATCTTGTACCTAAAGAAAGCATGAACAATTGGGATGGTGGCCAAATTTTGCCCACACACACCCCTGTAGCAGTCAAAAACAGTGTGTTTTCAACTAGAAAATGTCCACATATAGATCTCAGAAGTCTGCTTCTGGATTGCTCAAGCAATGTTTAGCCAATTGGGGTGTGGGTGTTTCCTGGTTGTCTTTTGTGTATTTAGAAAAGCGTTTGCATTTGAAAATATGTTAAATTTTAGGGCATCTGTGAGGAGGATTGTACAGTGATCCACACTTTTTTCCACCTGTGACCCAAAGGAGGCTTCCATATTCTCTACAATGCTTTTTATCTCAAATAAAAAGGAAGCGGGCATAGTAGAAACCCTTTAACTATAGAACCCATATCCATAGTTTCACTCACCTGCACCTGTGGAAAAGAATATCTGTCTAGGAATTTGGTAGGCTTATTTTAAAAGCATTTTATAGTCTTCCTAAGTGACTTGGTTTGGTTCCAGAGTAGTCTTACATTTGATACTTCTCTTGATTCCTCTTTCATAAGGCTGCCTATTTTACCTTTCTTTTATGTCTGCTCTGAATTCTTACCAGGTTGTTCAAAGTCTTCTGTGAAGTGTCTGCAAAACTGCATGCAGTATTCAAGCTAACATCTCAGCTGAGATGTTATTACTATGGCTTGACATGTTTGTACAAAAAAAGAGTTGAGTAATGGTTGTGCAAAGTGCCACAGTTAATTAATAAGCTGAAGTGGGTGCGCGTTTGTATTTTCAGCTGCTTTGTAAAATTACTGTTTGCCTACTTCCTGTATTGCAGGTTTAATGAGAGAGAGAGAGCTTCTGAGCTGAAACTGAAAAGAGAATTGTGGTTTTAGGCATTGTGCTTCTGTAAGTTATGTCTTCAGCACAAGGTAGCACAAATAAAAAGAGTAGGAAATTGCTCTTTAGATAGAATAAGCAGATTGATGCCATGTGTAAATAGGCCACCATATTCGATCTTAAAACATATATTCCATTATTAGTGGCTTGAAGAAAAGTTCACCTGAAAGCATGAAATAAAATTCACAGAAGGCTAATCAGAAAAGCCCAGGACTCTATTGTTCGCAGTTTATTACTCAATTCCATGAAAGGCTCATTAAATAAGAAAAGACGACCTTTAAAATAAGTGTTGGTATGAAAATAATATTTCTAAGTACCTTTAACTAGCACAGGTTTTTTAAAAACATAAATTTGAATTATAATTCAATCTCTCAGTGGTGTTCATTTAATTTTGTAAATACGGAATTAATTAAATGGGTGGATGAACAATAGGCATGAATAAACAACCTGTATGTGTATACAATTGGCCCTTCATATTTGTTGCTTTAATTTTTGTGTATAAATGTAAATTAGACTTTATTAATGTGTTCTCTTTAGGAATCTCTCTAGAACCATAAAGTCATACCTAGAGATTCCTAGAAAGAAGTCTTGTCTAAGCAGAATTCTATGGTCAACTTCTGGAGTTGGGCTGGAGGACTGAGAGTTTCCTAAAGGGGTATTTTCTCAAGTGAAAAAATTGTGGGTTTTTAATTCATATTTTTTCATGGATGTCCTGCTCCTCAACTCTTAAAAAGTAGTAAGTATACCTTACTTAAAATGTTTTCCTTCTAAATTTTATCTCAATCCCATTGCATTTTGCAATGGCTTAATGTTGTCTTTCACGGTATTAAGTCAACAACATTCATTTCTCATATTAATCTGTTTGGCTTTAAATTATTTGACTTTAAAGCGCCTCCGTCATTGCATAGTCTTGGGCTACAAGGGGAACTTCAGGCTTTCATTACTGTTAATATAGTGTGGGGTTCCTTTTGTCATGTATATTTTTAGTTGCTGCATGCCATACAGTAACCCTAATGCAGAACTACAGAGGGGCTTTTTTGTACATGATCTGTTGAAAGGAGGTTTCCATAACCTTCCTCTAAGGATGAGAGGGTGCTTTACCCAATGTCAGCCAGTGGAAGTGAGTGCAAGTGAGCACTGAACCTTGATCTCTCAGGGCCCTTTTACACAGGCCCTAAAACATGGAAGAAACAAGGATAAAAAGGAGCCGGGGGGGATGGGGGATGATGTTTCACAAAAATGTGCACTGATTTGAATTATCAGCTGAAAAACACGTGTTAAAAAGTGTGCTTAAACCTCGATTTCGGCTTATAAATGCACATATTAGCATGACTGTATATCCCTGCAGTCAAAGAAAACACGTGACTTCCTTCCCATCCCCCTGTGTAGACTGCTCCACTGCGTGTCCACATTTTAAAATCTCGAAACAGCTGATCCGGACTGTAAACAAATGGAGTCAGAGACACAGAGGTGGCTAAATGGAAGCACCATTGGAAAGCGATTACAACGAGAACTCTCTACAACCATTCCTGTTTAATTATAAAATTAAACAGAGCTTGAATTTATAGTAGGGTGAGGAAGGATCATGAGAAATCTGCCTGTTTGCATATTTAGATATCTGCATCAGTGCATATGAGGTCCAGCACATCTCAGAGAGTCAATTAAAAAAAATTAAAGTACATTTCTGCCAGATGTCTTCGGTCCATATTACAGATTTCTATAATAATGGTGTCAGAACAGCAGGAGAGCATTTACCTGGACTGACAGCTCTGTGATTGGATTTGATGTCTAAGCCCTGCGATTTTTTGCCCCACTCCATTGACCCGTGTTATGCTGTCATCTGTAAGCACCCACAGGATGCTAGTCAAGCACTCAAACTATTACCATGCTGGATTTCCAACAATATTTGGGGCAGTGGCCAAGTTGGCTGATGATTCTGGCAGAAACGGTACAAAAAGTTACTTCAATGGTGGCTCATGCATATAATAGCAGAAATATGTATTTTGAATTACTATATTTTCACTCTTCGATAGATGTGTAGAGATGTGTGCTTTCTGATATGTTCAGATAGATAACACTTTTTAAAAGCTAGTTCTTTGTTGAACACTTGCATAGGTGCTTATGTTTAGTCAGTCGAGCAGCTTCTTATAGGGAAAAATCTTGGCCACAGCAGATTTGCACTCCCTGCCCCTGAGTTGCTAAAACATATGGAACCTTCTTAAGTACCATCTTATCAAGAATAGGGATTGGGTTAGTGGCAGCATAAAACCAGTTGAAACCAGGAGTGCTGATAAGGTAATTGTAACAAGAGCTGTGAACTTCAACATTTCAAGTTTTATTGTAGACCTAGCATTACAAATGCAAACAAGCAAGAACATAAAGGCAGGTTAGATGAATCAGACCAAAGGTTCATGTAATCTAGCATCCTGTTTCCCACAGTGACTAACCCATATGTTTGCAGGAAGCGCAAACACTGGACTTGAAAGCAATGGCCCTCTCCTGCCTTTGCATTCTGTCTATTTTTCTGTAAGTTCTGTGGAGCCATCCTAACTATTACTGTATATACTCATGTATAAGTCAACCGCAAGTATAAATAAGTTAAAGGAAGATTCAGGGGCCAAAATTGTGGATTTTGATATGACCTATGGAAAACTCGAGGGTCATTCAGTGGAGAAGATAAAGCACCAATGTTGCTGGGGGCCGGAGCATTCAATAAGGTCAAACGTGGTGCCTGGAGAGAATCACATAGCAAACAGCAGCCAATGTCTTAAAAATATGTAGCAAGCGTCGTGATGAATACTTGGTTCAAGCAGTGTCCAAATTCTATCTACACTGTTCCCTCACTGTTCGAGGAGCCCCCGCGATAAGTAAAAACCTGAGAAGAGAGATGCTCCGCCCACTCAGTAGCGGCCTCCTCCTCGCCGCCTGTGCTGCTCTTGGCCTCGGAGGCCCCTTAAGTGTCATTGATGGTGCTGCCAGGCTCGCCTGGCAGTGTCATCAATGGAGCCCAAAGGACTCCGAAGCCAGGAGCTGCCCAGGCAGTGAAGAGGAGGAAGCTGCCACCGAGTGGGCGGAGCCTCCTCCATTGTTCTGGTCTCAGTGGCCCCATGGGCGTCGTTGATGGCACTGCCAGGCAGCACCATCAAAAGTGCCCAAGGACCTCCAAAGTCAGGAGCAGCCCAGGAAGCGAAGAGGAGGGGGGCCTCCTCCTCCTTGCTCCCTTTGCTGTTCTGGCCTCGGGGGTCGCATGGGCACCGTTGATGGCACTGCCAGACTGGGCTGAGGCCTCAGCCCAGTCTGGCAGCAACTTCAATGGTGCCCAAGGGCCTCCAAAGCCAGGAGTAGCCCAGGAGGCAAGGAGGAGGAGGCTGCCGCCGAGTGGGCGAAGCCTCCTCCTCCCCACCCCCTCTGCTGTTCTGGACTTGGAGGCCCTTGGGCTCAGCCTGGCAGCACTATCAATGGTGCCTAAGGGCCCCTGAAGCAAGGCCTTTGAGGAAGGAGCAGGGAGCAGTGGAGATGGCGAGGAGGACTGCTATGCTCCCTCTCCCCTCCTCCTCTTCCTCTTCCTCCCCCCACAGTTCGGAGGGTGGGAAGGGAAAAACCGTGATATGGCATGTCTGCATAAAGCAAACCGCGAAGGGAAGAGGGAACACTGTATATCAAGTTTTTTAAACTGAAGAGCCATCTTGGAGGGCTATAATTGTAGGTTTGAATGATATGGGAAGAGCAGTATCATATATTTTCCCAGATGATTGTTTAGGCATCTACAAAATGTATATGCATGATTGCCATGCCATTCCTCTGTGTATGTAAGTATGTATGCATATACATAAATATTTTGCAGGGATTGAATATGTGGTTTTTGAATTAGATATGAGTTACTGGGATATGATTAGGGCACCCTTACCTGCTTTCTGAATCACTTTGAGTACTTCTGGTGTTTTTTAGCCCTATTATTTGGTACATTCAGCGGCATGCAGTATATTATTGGCCCATTTAGTCTTATGAGCAACAAAGTTTATGTTGAAAGAGGCATGGTTTCTAACTGCAAATAGCCTTCTGTTGTCTTATAAGAGCTCATGCATGTTTACTGTCAGCTGCTTTTAGCCAATTCTCTGCACTGTGTCCTTAAGCAGCAGACTTTGATCTGTTCCCACTAAGTAAATATGCTTCCGCATGTGTTCTTACAGTGACAGAGTCCTAATTTCGATTTTTACTCTTGTTCCTCAAGGTCAAAGTTAGATCACATGATTTAACTAGCAAGCAAAATAATTCAGTAGGTAAAGGGTAAGACTACTGAAAAACTGCAGGTTTTCAGTACAGCTCTCCATCCCCTAAAGCGATTTTGTGGCATAGAAACAATGTAACAGTATAAACAGCATTTGTAGATTTTGGATTTAGAGTGCACAGGTTGTAGAGTTGTGTTAGTTGTTGTTATGTACCTTCAAGTCATTTTTGACTTATGGTGATCCCAAGGTGAACCTATCACAGGGTTTTCCTGGTATGGCTTGTTCAGAGGGGTTTTGTCTTTGCCTTCCTCTGGGGCTGAGATAGAATGACTTCCCGAAGGTCACAGGGATTTCAACCATGGTGTTCAGAATAGTAATCCAACAATCAAACTGCTACACCTTGCTGACTCTCCTGAGTGGCCAGAAGAGTATAATGTACTAAACTTTTGCAGTCCATTGTATGGCACACTTCTTTTTAATCCTGTCCAACAATTGAATTGTTGCTGTTTTATAAATAGATTTTATGTAAACCGCCCCGAGCCTGCTGGAAGAAGCGGTATACAAGAATGAACAATAAATAAATAAATAAATATTGCCCAACTTTCTGTATCTGGTCTTGATGGTGAGTCATTAATATTGTTATTGTTCTAAAATTCTATATATCTGTAGTCCACACTATTTTTTAGCCACACAAGATTTTTTTTCCTTATTCCACCTCACTTCCATTGTATCGGTGCCCCTCCCTTGCTGACCAAGAGCAGTTGTATTGCCTATAATTCCAGCTATCCCAGTATTGTTAATTGTGGTATGTTTAAATAGTTTGGAATTTAATTGCAAAAATGCTAAAGGACTTGTAAGGGGAGTTCTTTCTTATTGGAGTTTGGGAAAATACTTGTTTGGAATATGAAGAAAAAACACTCAGTGATCACAGACTTACAATGTAGAAAAATATTTTTTCCACCTGTTCCTCTAGATGAAGCTTTCATGGTGCTATTATACTGCCACATTGACAGGATTTTTGGTGGGAGTCCCAGATAATGGTTTGATCCATTGTTTTCCTGTCTTATTTTTCATTGTGTGTCTTACAACAGAAAATCCAGGAAAGACTGGGAAATAGAGTACCTACTAAGAGTCCCATAACTACAAGCTATCTGTCTGAATCTCTGTACTAAAAGAGGGATGGGCTCCAAATATATTATTTTTAAATTATTGTCTCCACATGTTTTAACAAGGGCTGATTTGAGGTTTTCATCTAAGGTTAGTACTTTAAGAATAAGCATATTGTGAAGTAATTACAGTTTGTCCACTGACTCAAGTCTGACATCAACAGTACTCTTGAAATGATATGCAAAGCCTGTTGATTTATGCAGTTTATAATTGACGCAAGTATGTTAATTGGTGGCAGCTAAAATAGGCAAACTAGGTCATGAAATTACTAGTGTAGTCATCTGTACTTGCCAAGCTCCTTGTCCCTAGTTTGCTTCTTTCAGGCTATGCTTGAAAATTACATGAATGGCTAATACAACAAAATGTACATGTGTATTGACGTTTTCTTTGGTCAGTACACAAATGTATTTGGCACATACAGTAGTTTTTGAGGATATCACTTTTTTAAAATAAACAAAATGTGGAAAGAATGATACAGTTTGAACAGAGCATTTACTGTAGGTATTTGTCTACACAAAAGCAAAGTATTCTGGCAGTGTTGTGATAACAGTCAATAACAGAGCTCAGGGGCTAACAAAGCCAATAACAACAGTACCCACGAGGGGTTCAATATAATTAATCACCAAATCAAATGTATATCAAAAATTCTGTATTCAGTATACGATTATTATTCATCACAGATGGATAGTGCAATTCAATTAGGAGTGTATATCACACACAAATCAAAAGTCCCACGTAGGGTTAATGCATTCAATGGTTCAATGTATATCCCACGTGGGGTTAATGCAAAATAAACATATATCAATAGTCTGTATATAGCATTCTCATCAAATTATAAGTCTTTAAAGTGTACTCATCCCCGTGGGGACGTATGGAATGGTAAGGACGCAGAGGAGTAAATTAGTCCCCTCTTGGTGGATCAATCAGGCCGACGGAGTCGCCATGCGTATTGAGAGGCCCAGAAGTCCGTTTCACCGGTAGTCCAGTTTTCTCAAGGCTAATCAATAAGCGTCCAGTATCATATCAAATAGGCAAATACAATATAACCCAGGCGTAGTAGCCGATCAAGGGTGACATTTGATACATTTGATTTGGTGATTAATTATATTGAACCCCTCGTGGGTACTGTTGTTATTGGCAGTGTTGTGATAACAGGCAGAACTAAAAAAAAACATGCCTTATCAGTATCTTGGTTACCCAATGTTATACACCAATAGAAATATGATTTTCTTTATTTGGGGCATTAATGCTGGTGCTGTATACTATATTGTCTCAGACATCTGTCACTAAT
Source organism: Anolis apletophallus (assembly GCA_030556195.1). Classification (NCBI taxonomy): domain Eukaryota; kingdom Metazoa; phylum Chordata; class Lepidosauria; order Squamata; family Anolidae; genus Anolis; species Anolis apletophallus. The sequence goes on along the minus strand of JARBWK010000006.1, from coordinate 45,126,742 downwards.
AACCTGACAATCAGCCCACAGTTACCTCTGACTTCCTGGATAGAAATCCCTATAATAGAGTGTTCTAACATAACCACTCATTTCCAGTGTCTAAAGGCCAAATTAAACATGACATTAATATTATGAAGGCAGTACACATTTTATTTGCAGCTGGGAAGAGTGTGTGTGTGTTTTTTTTAATGTTAACTCTTTCTCTCCTTTGATGATTCTTATAATATTATAAATATAAGAAATTGCAGCTATAATATTTTTGGAAGCTTCATTTGGGGGGGGGGGGGGAATAGTTTCAAAGGGGCAATTTAGTTGTGGTTGAAACTGAATGGGAGGGAATTAAACTTGCCCCCCAACCCTTCCAGGCTTGAGGCTAACCAGGCTTCCCTTCAACTGTTTTATCTTTACTTAACACATGGCACAGGTGTTAGTTCCATTGATGCCATCACAAAAAACGTGTCCAATCGCATAGTACATACGTGGTCTTCCACTTCATGAATCTGGGACAAATACAGATTTCATATAAAAGTAACAGCATATGACTCAGATATTATTGCCTCTATATTGCAATTTTTTAAAAGATCAAAGCTACAGGACACCTGAAAGAATGGTGCCATATGTCAACATCAAGGCACTCAGATGCTTTTAAACTTCAAGGACTGCTCTCGCTTAGGAAAGCTTGTCCTGCTGAATTCTTCAGAGAGAAATATTTAACTGGAATAATTCCTAGTGAGTGCCTATACTTCAGGCAACTGGCCTGAAAGCACATCCACATCTGCCAAGTTCTCATTGAAGTAGAAAGCTTGAGTCTCAGCTGTGCTTGCTAGTTGGGGTTTAGTCTGAATCCCATATGACTTCTTCATATGGAAATGTATTTTCTCATAGATAACCATTGTGCCAGGTTTAGCCTTCTGTAATACGCTTAATTTGTGCGTTAAGAGAAATGGAGTACGTTTTATTGATTAGCCCATTGACCATATCAGAACATTTGACAAACACATTTACCATGTTTCCCCGAAATTATTACACCCCCGATTGTAAGACGTATCGGGGTGTCAGGTCGGCTTATATAAGCCGTGCCCAGTAAGGCAGTCCGCGGGCGGCATGGCGTGGCTTCCTGGCTGGGCGACGAGAGGCTCCCAGAGGGGCTCAAAAGGGGCCCGGAATCCTCCTCCTCTTCCTTCCAGCGGCACCTTCCATCCTCCTCCTCTTCCTCCCAGCGGTGCCTTCTCCCTCTCGCCGGATCCGCCCCCCTCCCTTCAGTAAAGGGAGGAGGGGCAAAAGCCGCCGCCGGCGAGAGGAAGCGCCGGCTGAGTCCCGCCCGCACGGCGGCTCAGGCGTCTTTCCGCCGCCGCCCCGCTCGCCCGCGCTCCAAGCGGGAGCCGGGCGCGGCAAGCGCCTGAGCCGCCGTGCGGGTGGGACTTCCGCGGCGCCTTCTCCCTCGCCGCCAGCGGCTCGCCCCTCCTCCCTTCAGTGAAGAGAGGGGCGGATCCGGGGGAGAAGGCGCTGCTGGGAGGAAGAGGAGGAGGATGGAAGGCGCCGCTGGAAGGAAGAGGAGGAAGAGGAGGAGGATTCCGGGCCCCTTTTGAGCCCCTCTGGGAGCCTCTCCTCGCCCAGCCAGGAAGCCACGCCATGCCGCCCGCGGTAAGTCTTACATACAACAGTAGAACATAAGTTAAAATAAACCAGCTTTTACCAAGATTCTGATCCAGATCAAGTATTTACATCACCGCAATCGACTCTAAATTGCAGTTCTCAGCTGTGTGTTTCTGAAAAAAAGTATCATTAGTGACAATTTTCTGACATAGGGCTCCCCGCCTTCCCAAACTACATTTCCCAGAATTCTGTGCCTTCTCAGTCTCTTTACCAGCGAACTCTGCTTTCTCCCTGCTGTTTCCCTCTCCTAATAGCAAGAAGTTTTGCTTGATTGCTCTTAAAATGAAACAGACTTTGGGAGGCTTCCAAGGTTTACAAAATTCAAGCAAAAAAATATTGGGTAAGTTTTGATTCCTAAGTTTTTGGTACGGGCCATGCACACATGTCAGTTTTTGGTACGGGCCATGCACACATGTCACACATGTAAACGGAGGCGGGGCCGAGGACGATGCCGAAGACGGGGCAGGGGGCGGTGCCAAAAGAAATCCCAGCTTCGCCCAGCAACTCCTCCTCTGCAGAGTGCGACTTCAAATGCCGACGGAACCACGAGGACTCCTGCATCCTCCTCTGGACTCTGGGAGCGAGCGAGGTCCGCGATACCTGGGCCTGGGGCATCCAGAGGGTTCCCCCATAGGACCTTGTGGAATGCCAACTCCAGGCGCCACCTGCGGGCGAACTCTCAACCTAGGAGGCTGGACAATCCAACGGCGGGGAGACCAGAGCCACGAGTGCGTGGGGACTGTCTCCCGATGGACCTGGAAACAATAATGTCGCTGCTAGACCTGTGGGACCCTCCCAGGCTCCCCTCGTTTGACGGCCAAGCTGGATAGCCCTGGACAGCTCCCTGACCCTTGTGGTCACGAGCTTGGGCCCCCCTCCCCTTGTCTTAGATGTTAGTCACCCTCCTTTTGTTGCTGTATTGTATCGTCTGTTCACTATGTATTTTATGTCAAACATAGAAACCGCTCCGAGCCCTCGGGGAGTGGCGGTATAGCAAGTTTGATGTTAATAATAATAATAATAATAATATTGCATCGTAAATATAAATTAAATGAATTTAGAGTAACTATAAGTTTGCACAGCCCTAGTATTTATATTAACTTCAGCTAAAGAGGTCCTTTCAGCTACAAAGATTATGTATAAAAATACACATCAAATTGGTGAACAATTGACTAGAGTAGCATCTGAGACGGGTGCAACTGCAAGGAAGCATGAGTAAATCTGGGTCATATTGAAAGAGTGGAGATGTTCTGTGGTTTAGGAACATCATGTGCATTTATTCTTATGGGATGTGTCTCCTTCTACCCCACCCTCAGACATGAAACAGAACAGTGAAGTAGAAACAATAAGATTTTGGTGTATTCTCTTTTACCACTTCAAAACCTTGGGAGGAAGAGACTTTGAATGCCTTTTATGAATATGATAGTGAGTGGAATACCAAAAGACTTGTAGTAATGCTTTTGTGATTAATGAAAGTTTCTTTATTGTGACATCTTTGTGAGATTCTGATCAGTCCGGCTTTCGTATTGGGCATGGGATGGAGACTGTGTTGGTCTCCATCACAGATCAGCTTCGCTGCCAGATGGATCAAGGTGGTTCTGTACTGCTTGTCATTGCAGCATTTGATACAGTCGATTATAATCTATTGTCCCACCGCTGGGGACAGCATGTGGAGAGGGGAGGGGTGGTCTCTGAAACGTCCCCTCTCAGGGGGCCATCCTCTCCCCTTTCTTATTTAAAATCTATATGCAATCACTTGCCCAACTCGTGCGAAGCTTCGGGCTTGAGTGCCATCAGTAAGTGCCACCATGGTTTCACTTACTGACTTAGGGTCTCCCCTTCTTAGTACCTCCATCTTTGTTCACATTGAAAATAACAATGTTTACTGTTATTCATATCCTTAAGGAGATCGTGGAAATTTCAGTGCAAATTTGTGAGGCTTAGGGCGCTTCCAGAGAGCACTAAATCATTGGTTTTAAACAGAGGCAAAAAAATTTCCCGGGACTTCAGAAGAGGTCCACATACCGACCTGTTGGTCCTGGAATTTCTGCCTCCGTTGTCCAAACTTGATGCTTTGTTGCAAGATTTAGAGGCTCCCAAGATGGCTGCCATGGGAGTTCCACTGGAAACTTTTAAAAAAACAAAACCTCAAGATACGAATATGCAGGTATGTGGAGAATCACTGTAGCTAATCACTGAAAAAGTTGTGTTCTTTGTCCTGGCCAGAGAAACAGTACTCTCCACACATTTCATAAAGTTTCTGGCACACAAACTCAACTGTCACCTTCTTTTTAGAAACTGACCAATTAGGAACAAACATCTAAAACCCAGGAACAATCCTAGATTTAAAAAAACCTGTGATTTCCGATTGCAGGGATGTACAAACATTCGAAGATGCAGGTATTCAGCTCAAAACCATGATATTCCCACACCTGGAAATCTCGTGTTGTTTGCCTTTTGTAGCGATTGCTTCCACATTTACAGGGAACGGCATCTGGCCACCCTCCTGTTTGCTGCGGAAGCTTCTGGGGTAAAGGTATTGTCTGTACGGGCCTTAGTTAATTGAGGGCCCTCGTGTTCCTATCATTTATCAGTTGGTTTTAGTTCTTGCTCCACAAGTAAGATTATTATTTTCTTTACAATGTGTTCTGTACTTGCAAGATGACCTACTTGACACAAGAACTTTTTTTCTACATGCCTTGCGCCCCTTTTCTCTGCACATCTTGCTGGTTCCTACACCTCTAAAAGAAGAGTGGTTCAACATGCTTCAGCAACATTTTATTTAAAACTAACATTATACACATGTGAAATAAAACTGGTATGCCATGTGAACCTTGTATAAATAAATACAACTAGCAACAGTGTGAAGTACAACTGCAATTGGCTTTGATTGGCAATTTAGTTTAGGTTTGGGGTTTAAAAAAAGGTTTTTATATGGGCAGCTTGTAAGGTTTATATGATACTAAGTGATTATTCTGGTGTAATAATTCTTCATTGTGTGAAAACAAAACAAAACACTGTGTCAAATACCTAGGGTGCAGTTTAAGATCTTTCCTTAATATTTTTATTTTCTAGCCCAATTCAAATTGTGTTTAATAAGTTGGGGCAGATTTAACACTCGCTTTCTTCACTAGTTTTTATTTTAAAATTTCCCCTCTATTGTACCCCCTGTTTTTCTCCAAGTTTTAGGCATTGAAACCCACAGACCTTAAATGAGTCAAACTGTCAGTCTCAAAGAAAGACAGTGGGAACCCCCCTCTGAAATAAATAGTGCCAAGAAAACCTCATAATAGATTTGCTTAGGATTGCCTTCGGTTGGAAATCTGACTTGAAAGTATACAACAATTATTAGCAGAGAAGAGCATAATATGGGCTCCAAACCAGAGTCCCACGTGCACACTAGAAAACAGAAAAAGAACAGAAACTACCGTGTTTCCCCGAAAGTAAGACACCCCCGATTGTAAGACGTATCGGGGGTGTCTGGGGGTCGGCTTATATAAGCCATACCCGTATATAAGACGTGCCGTCCCGCCGCGCCGCCGCAACCGGAGGTGTGCCGCGGCACACCTGCGGCACATTCCAAGGGTGGGAGAAGAGAGCCAGGGGCGGACAAGCAATGACGCGTCACAGTGACGCGTCGTCCCTTCTCCCGCCCCTGGCTCTCTTCCTCCTCCCTTCCAAGGGTGGGAGAAGAGAGCCAGGGCGGGACGAAGCGATGACGCGTCACAGTGACGCGTCGTCCCTCTCCCGCGCCCCTGGCTCTCTTCCTCCTCCCTTCCAAGGGTGGGAGAAGAGAGCCAGGGGCGGGACGGCGATGACGTTGCGTCACAGTGACGCGTCGTCCTTCTCCCGCCCCTGGCTCTCTTCCTCCTCCCTTCCAAGGGTGGGAGAAGAGAGCCAGGGCGGGACAACGATGACGCGTCACAGTGACGCATCGTCCCTTCTCCTCCCGCCCCTGGCTCTCTTCCTCCTCCCTTCCAAGGGTGGGAGAAGAGAGCCAGGGGCGGACGAAGCGATGACGCGTCACAGTGACGCGTCGTCCCTCTCCCCGCCCCTGGCTCTCTTCCTCCTCCCTTCCAAGGGTGGGGAAGAGAGCCAGGGCGGGACAACGATGACGCGACGTGCAGCTGCGATCCTCACCACGCCCCTGGCTCCTTTCCCTCTCCCTTCTTTCCTCAAGCAGGGAGGGGAAAAGGAGCCAGGGGCGTGGTGAGGATCGCAGCGTCACAGTGACGCTGTCGCTGCTTCCTCCCGCCCCTGGCTCCTTTCCCCCTCCCTTGCCTGGAGCCCTGGCGAAGAGGTGTGCCGCGGAGGTGTGCCGCAGGTGTGCCGCGGCACACCTCGGTTGCGGGCGGCGTGGCGGCGGCGGTGGCGGCGGCGGCGGTGGCGTGGCGTGGCGACGGGGTACGTCTTGGGTTATATAAGACGTACCCGAAAGTAAGACGAGGGGGACTTTTGGGGAAAAGAAAGTAAGACGCTGTCTTACTTTCGGGGAAACACGGTAGTTGCTGTCTGTTTAACGTTGCATGCAGTTTAGCCCTGTAAAGGATGCTCTACTTCCTGAACTTGGAGAACAGAACTAGCACACACCGGTTGGAGTACCTTATGCATCTGCAGCCTGTGTTAAAGGAAAAAATGTATAAAAATTATTCTCTGGATATAGTTATTCATGGATGAAGAGTTGACAGATGACTGTTTTGATCAGCACACGATAAGCATGCCACTGGAACTGACTCCAGCCTGAACTACCATTTGGGAGTGTAGCCGGATTAATTTAGAGGGCTGGCATTGCATTAATATTTTCACACTGTGCCCTTGAAATTCTACCTCACTTTGTGAATTCCAAATACTAGTGTTAAAAGTATCACTTCTCTGTAGATACTTGGTCAGAAAAGGAAGGGGATGAAAATGGACTTTCACACAACGATGAGATAAATTTGCAGGCTGACTTCTTAAAAATGCTTGTTCTGCTCTGAGTGTTATTAATATTTAACTCCCCAAGTGCATTCAGTCCTTTTGCCTCATACTAATATTAGAAATATACACAAGGTTAACTTCATAAAGTTATTAAAGGTGGAGTGTGCACTAACACCTACTGATTTGCTTGCATCTTTGCTTTGTCTAAGATACCTGTAGCAGAAGAAACATCAAAGCTATAGAGAGTGTTGTGCAGCAGATGCTTTTTGTAACTTGATCCCTAAGCAACTGTTTAATTATTAATGGTTGGTCGGTGCATGCTGTGGTGGCACTCATATATTTCAGAAGGACGTAAACAAGACGATAATGGGTTTAGAGCTATTATGGTGCACTCTTGTCTTCTGTGTGTGAACTCTACTTTAGTTAAAATAGACTGGGGGGACAAGATAGGAGGTGGAAATTGGTCTTAATGTACAACAACCAACAAGATTGAACGGCGGCTGCTGCTGCTGCTTTTCTCAAACAAGTGGTACTTCAGGCAGCTATATGAGTGCCATATCACCACCTCTTAATTGCCTACCATAGTAAAGGATCTTGACCAATGTTGTTAGGGCTGCTGCAGTTGGAAAGCCAAGGAAATATGGAAATGCTAGTTTCCATATTTCCTTAGTGATGAACTTATTGCCACAAGAGGTCTTCGATGGCCACACTTCTTACTTTATCTGTTGAGAAAGAAATTAAAAATATATTTTCTGATTGAAATATTTCCCTAATAGGGATATTTTACTGTCTTTTTGGGGAGAGGGTATTTTAAACGCAGGAGAGGCCTTTTTTAAAGCAACAGGAAGTAACCTGGCAGTAGACTTGAGCCCAAATCAGTTTGAATGGAAATTATTTGTTATATACAGTGGTCAGTTTAATATAATCTCTGAAAACAGACCGGGTAGGAGGGAACTGGAAAGTTTGGCAAAACACATTGAGAGAGCCAGATTTTATTGGGTACTGCAGAGGATAGAGTTAAGTGCAATACAGTGTTCCCTCGCTGCTTTGCGATTCGCTTACCACGGACTTTCTGGTTTGCGGATTTCCCTGAGTGCCCCCTGAGGTTTTCCCTGCGTGGCCCCCGAGGTGAGCCCGATGCCTGCACATCCGGTCTCCTCACCTCCTCGCCTTTCCTCCCTCCCTCCTTGCCTTCCTTCCGCCGCCATGGTGCCAGAGGGGCTTCTTCCCAGCAGCCCCTTCAGTGACGGGAGAAGTTCCAGTGGGGTAGCCAGCCAATAGGAGGCGGACCCTGCTCTCCCTCGATTGGCTGGGCTTTCCACCCTCGGGAGCTCCGGGCAGCCTTCAAAAGGGCTGCAGAAGGTTATGCCAGGCAGCGTGCCTTCCCTGTGTCCGGCACTGGTTTCTCCGCCGGCGGCTGGAAGCGGGTTTCTTTGGGCCTTTGGCCCAATTTTTGCCTGTATACATTTTTTGGCTGTATAAATATTACAATTAATATAGCGTCCCTACTTCACAGATTTTCACTTATCACAGGTGGTCCTGGAACGGAACACCCACAATAAGGCAGGGGTCTGGCAGGAGTCCTGGAGAAGATGGAATTATTGCAGGCAAGCTTCTTTTTCTCACTCCCCAGCAGCAGCAGCGTCCCTCCATGTTTTTTGGAAAGTTTCCTAGGCTCCTCCTCCAGAGAGGGCCCTTCTGAGAACTAGCTTTCTCAGCAGAACTTGCATGGGGAAGGAGCATGATGGGGGTTGAAGTTTCTCTCTTTCTCCGTTTTGTAGCCAATAAAAAGCCTGGTTGTGTCCATGCTCTGATTGATTTGAGAATGGACACAATGAGTGACTACATTTCCCAGAACCCTCTCTTGCAGTTTGTCTTATTTTTTTAAAAAATGTTATGGTTAAAACTTAAAATAATTCTTTAAAAATCAATAGATTGGTGAATTGTTTTGAAACTTGGCAGGACTACAGTTGTAAATGGAGTGTAAAACTGAGGTAGTTTTCATGCAGATAGGCCTTAAAATAACTGAAGATAGGCTTTTGAGTTTCCTATTGTAGCCAATGGGCTGAATCTTTGCTGAATGAAAACGGAAACACCTCTCCTGATTCAATAACTTACCAGTTAATGGCTGAGGGGTCCGCCAACAGTGGGCCCCGAAACAGGATGCCTTTTGGGCAAATTGCAAAAACTTACCTGGCAGTAACTTCCGGTTTCTTTTCTGTTTTTTTAAAGCTTCTCTTAGGTCTCAAATGGTTTGTTTAAAAAGTTCTTTGGGAGCTACATAAATTTGTTTTCCCCATCCTTATTATTTATTTGTTTACGACATTTCTACCCCACCTTTGGCAGCTTTACAGCTAGGCAACCATTTGATGCCGTCAACAATGTGCAGCTAAAAACAGCATTAAAAACAGAGTTATAAAAATACATACATTAAAACATTTTTTAAAGTATAAAACAACAATACCTACACTGTTAGCCTCTTTATCCAAAGTCATGATACTTTGCATCATGCCCACGGCCACAGCATAACTCTTTGTACCCCAAATATCACGGTATATTTTTGTACTGTTTTCACTGCTACTTCAGATTAAAATTTTATTTATTTATTTATTTGCAGCATTTTTACCCCGCCCTTCTCACACACACACCCGGGGGGGAGGGGGGGGGGCAGGACTCAGAGCAGCTAACCTAGGCAGCAATTCGATGCCACAAATCAATAACACAGTATAAAAAGATAAATATATACAGAGGTAAAAATAGTAACACTTAAATATATCCAAATTAACATACCACTCATTAATTAAAACAATACACAGTATACAAACCCATTGATAGAACAATAAAACCGTATCCTCATATATACCGCCTTGCCAATCCATTTCCAATCCAAGTGCTACTTTATGTTTATAGTCCGAAAGCCTGGTCCCAAAACCAAGATTTTAATTTCTTCCTGAACGCCAGGAGGGATGGGGTTGATTATATTTCATTTGGAAGTGAAATACGAAAAACATTGTAGCTAAAACAGAAAAGAAAAAGACAACAAGGCCATGATAAAATGCCATATAAAATAAAAACAAAGACAGGTATATTCAGTTCTTACAATCTGTAAATTACTGTGGTAAATAGCCTTGAGGATCATAAGATTAAAAGGAAAGATATGAGCATTTAAAATACATTTCAACAATGTCTCTGTTTCTTTTCCTTTGTGATATAATTATGCAGCAAAGCTCATTGTATTTCCCACCCAACTGTTGCAAGCAACCTCTAAGTTGCTTTTTCAACTGCCTTGAGCTTTTTGAGGTGGTGATTACAATCTGTGAAGCTTTTCTTAGTTTTGCTTAATACTTATAGCATGATTACCTTTCTCATCCCCAAGAGAATGGATTCTGGGCTTCACTTTTCCAAGGATTCAGAACGGGAGCTTCTGTAAAGTCTGTAGTGAACAAAGAGGATCTCATAAACTTGGCTTCTTCATACCATGACGTCAAGATGCAGTATTCAGTCACAGCAAAAACTAAATAACTTAAACTTTGAGATGATGCACGTCAATTTAAATGTCAGATGACGTAACACATTAGCTGTCTTCTAGCAAGCTATGCAATATGTGTAATGACATTTTTAAAGATGTTTTCACAGAGGCAAAGGGGATTAATAACGACTCATAAAATGCAGATTAAAATAGTGTGTGAGGTGACTGTAAATGCTTTCTTCATCTCATCCTATTACATACGTCTGATATCAAGCCAAATAACATTGACTCACTTGCTAAATATTTATAATTTACTGAAGTTTTTGATTTTATGAAGCTAGACTTATCAGAAAATTCTCACAGCAGCTGTTTAGCTACTTGCTCCTTCTAATTCATTTGTCTATACAATCCTTCTCTGTGTGTGTATCAGTTTATTGGCCTCTATTTACTGGTCTGTCAATTTCATAACCATCATAATACATTTGTAGCCTTCAGTGTCAGGTGTGGGGAAGGAATAAAAACTTTGGAGGAAAAGGAAGCATTCTGAAAACTAGTTTGGCTGGCTGGAAACCCATATAATGACATATTTTCACATAGTAATAAACTTTATGTGTAGGTACAGGTTGAGGATCATTGATCCAAAATGCTTGGGACCCGAAAGGTTCTATATTTTCAGATTTTGGAATACAGTACTTATATATACATATTAAGAAATCTTGGAGAGTTGGATCCAGGTCTAAACATGGAATTCATTCTTGTTTTATATATACGAGGGTTGAATGAAAAGTAATGCCCTCACCTTCGTAACTCCGCAACAGATGGCAGTACTGGTATGCGGCAAGTACTGGCGTGTTCAGTAGACTCTCATCTACAGTTCCATTTTGGTGGGAAGCCTTAGCATTGAACGGTTGTGCTGTTAAAGTGCAAAGTATGGAACCCTGCACAGACGGTCAGTCAATGCAACTTAAGCAATGTGCAGTCATTGAATTCTTGATAGCAGAAGGTGTCACTCCAAAGAAGGTTCATCAGAGAATGCAAGCTGTTTATGGTTATTGTGTTGATGTGAGCGTACTGTGCATCATTGGGCGAGTAAGTTTAAAGATGTTGAGGTGGGAACATCTGACTTTTGTGACAAACAAAGAGTTGGACATCCTGTGACAGCAACCGCCGAGTTTCACAAGCAAAAGGACAATTGTTGTATCACTCAGAGGGAAATTTCAAGCATAATTGGCATTTCAGAAGAACGTGTGGATCACATTATTGCTTTGCTTGGCTATCAGAAGATCCGTGCACGATGGGTATACAGCAGAACTTCAGAGACTGGATCTCACCACCGTACACCATCCTCCATACAGTCCAGATTTAGCACCATCTGAATTCCATTGGTTCCTGATAATGAAAGAAGATCTGCAGGCACATCCTTATACTTCTGATGAAGACGTTGAGAAAACTGTGAGACCCTGGTTGCGAAAACAGAGCGTCGACTCCTTCCGTGATAGCTTCAGAAAACTTGTTCATTGTTGGCAGAAATGTATCCAATTGTCTGGTGACTATGTGGAAAAGTGAATAGTGGTAGTTAAAGAGCACATTCTAAGGATTATTTCTGCGTTTGATTTATTAAAATACTCCCATCCAACATGTAACAAAAGTGGAGGCATTACTTGTCATTCAACCTCGTACTTTGTATAGGCACACAACAACAAGATCTCAAAAATCCACTTCCTAACATCTGTAGGGAAGGCAGATGTAAATACCTTACTTTTCAGTTGGAATGCACAATAATTGGATTGTTAAAATTGTGCAGTTTTTATTAACCTGCTGTCAGTATAGTTTGGTTTGTTAAATTGCCTACAATGTGATAGCAACAGCTTGATTCCAATACTGCCTTTCAAAAGTTTGCTAGCACATCTGGAATCATATTTGCCCGTGCACTTCAATTCTCAAAGAGGAGCTACCATTACAAGTTTGACAGACATTCCCTCACAGATGGAGGGTATCCACTATGTTGCAATGATAGTATGCCTTTCAATGTTATGAAGCTAGTTTAGTCTGAAGTTTTCTCTCTAAGGTCTAATTTGATATGCCAAACCTCCCATTACTCTCTGGAAATGCTGAAAGAGAAAACATCTATTTTGGCTCCCTGAACACAGATTGAGTTCTTGTTTGGCAACTATAATAAAAATACGTAATTATAACTTTTCTATAACTGATGGGGAAACCAGGTGTGCAAATATAGGGTTCCTAATACCCTGTTTGCTTTAATTTCATAGTAAGAGTGTATTTCATACCCTTGGCACTGTAGTTGAAAAATTTGTATCCAGAACTTACTGATGTCAAAATTGTTATCTGCAGTGCTCCTAGACTTAGAGAAAAAGGTAGCATTTGACATTTCTGCTCTAAAAACCCATCAGTGGCAAGTACAGAAACATAACCAAAGGAAGTTTAAAACAACCAGCAAATTAACAAGATGTTGTAATGCCTGTAACAGTCTGGTTCATTTGATTTTACACCTAAGACCTTTACATAGATTTATTATTGAAGAAGTTCACAAAGTCTTCCTTTTCTGTTCTCTTGAAATACTATCTAGTAACTTGATAATGTGGTTCTGAATCCTTGGCTCCTTGCTCCAAACCTAGCACTCTGTTCATAATGGTTTTCAGTGTGCTGACTGTCCTTCCACTGCAGCATAGCCTATTTTCTAGCTTTAATCCATAGCTTGGGTTAAACCAATTTATGAGTGGAAGAATTGTGATCTTTGTTAAGTTCTGGTACTGAGAACAAATCTTATCAGTTCTAAAAATACATCTTTTACACTGTGCTCTGGTAGATGTGTTGGTAGTTTTCTTGAGGTCCCTGTAAGAAAACCAAAAATATCCTGTAAGCTTGAAGTCCTATTCTACCTCTTACTTAGAATTTGTACAGTTTGAAACAAAAATAAATAAGGTTGGAGCTTTGTATGTAGATAGATAGATAGATAGATAGATAGATAGATAGATAAAAATCACCTAGAAGAAAACTCATTGAAAAATAGTAATTATTGAATAGTTTGAGCATTCATAATGTAAAGCAACATAATGGCTTAATGCCCCTCTATCCATTGTATGCCTTTGTAGCAACAATTCAAGGATGCCCCTCTTTCTGGATTTATTCCACAGTGTATTATATAAGGCAGTCACAATATTTAGATGGCTACAGTTACTGTTGTCAATTAATTCAGTATAATTGTTTACTGTGTTCTAAAGTAATTTTTCCTCTATTTTCTATTGTGACTTCATAACCAACTTTGAGCTTTAGAGAGGCATTATGTATTGTGCACCAATCACTTTAAGTGACATGTAATTATTTACTTTGCTTCTGTTAGAGAGCACAACAGCATGTGAATTAATTCCTTTAAATAAAAGGAAGGTAGTAGCAAAAATCATTTTGCTTCTCCATTCACTTAGGGATCTTCAGTAGAAATTGGTAAAATGCTTACTGTGGTTGAACAGAAGACACAATGTGGGTTCCAGGCATGTTTGCTGTCAAGAAGTATCTAAACTAAAATGTAGTTTCTGAGAATCCCAGTAATATTTATTTAACTTGTTGGAATTTGCCAGTCAATGTCATACCATCAAACTGTGATGCAGTAGGTACTTTTTTTCTATTCTGCTAGATCAGATCACACATCATTATATATATCTGAAACCCATGTTTTGACATTTAACGAGCAAGACTATCTGGAATATGAATAATAGATTTTCTTCCGATCATATAAAGTTCTCTGTCTGGTGTGCTCCCAGCAATATTTTGCTGTCAGTTTGACTTGAAAACCTCCCTTCTAGGAAATTGTATTGATAACACTAGAAGTGTTTGTTTGATTGTTTGTTAAGGTTGTGGGTGGTGTAAAGGGGATGAGAAATAGTAAAATAGGAACTTAAATGCTTATTTTGTTCCTGAAGGAAGCAGAGAGTAATGTGTGCTATTTTTAATGCTGTTTCCAAAGATTATGTGTAGACTGAGACTAATTTCTCACAAAATTTGTACATGATATTTTTGCACAGAAAGATTTTCTGTACAGGAAACAATGTTTTCTGTGCAGAAAAATGCTGTAGTGGCAGAATTATTACTCCAAATTCACACAATATTTTTGCAGATATTTCTGCATGGAAAAAATACTTTAAACATTTTCAAATATTTGTGCCACCCCTATAAAAATCAAGTTGCAAGGTATGTTACGGAAGGTTGCCTAAAGGAAACAGAAGAAAATCAGTAATTAGATGTTTGACCTATCTAATATGAAGAGAAGCATTTCAATGGCAGAAAGGGGATAATCCAAATCTTGAGGGTAAATTCAAAGGAAACCATTTTTTCAAAGTCACTTGAGGATTGTAATTCAGAATCACAGGGTGTTAGGATGAAGAAGAAAGTATCCAAATCAGGGCTTCCACAAACTGATGAGGAAGAATCCCACCTTGAGTCACAAGGGGGTGGGTGGGTAATAAATTCATTACTGTTATTATTATACCTGGACCACTTTCAAAAAGTGTACAGAGTTCAAAAGGGTGTAAGCAATCTGAGCTGGAATCTGTGGCACTGATGCCAACAGGACAAATCACCAAATAATCAGCAACTAAAAAACAAGGTGGCATATAGATTAAAAATAAATAAAAATAGATTACTCTGAATATAGAGATATTGAATGTTTATTTTGTTTGCTGGTAGAGGGTGATACAGAGTGTTTTCCTGGAAGTGTTAGGTTGACTGCTGTATGTTCACAAACAAAGTTGCTTCAGATAAAGAGACCGAGATACTTTCTTATTCGTGTTGGTACATAGTGGCTATTCGTCTTCTGGAAATTTCATAACTTAGTTATCTAGGTTTTACTGACTAGATGTTGTACGTTGGAGATAATGAGGCAAAAATGTAAGTGTGAAATACACATTTCTACCCCATATTGTAAATATGATATTGGTAAGGGGAAATTCAGCACACTCTAATTTAAATGTTAAACTCCACTCTTGTGAGTTTAACATTTTTGGATTTGATTCTTTGTAGATTTGATTAATATGTTCTCTCTAGCAATCTCTAGATTTTCCAGTGTGGTTCACTGGAAAATCCAGTGACCATAGAGTCACATTGGGACACTTACAGGTTCCTAGAGAGTGTACATAAAATGTATATGAAACTTTTTTATTCAGTTTTTCCACAGGAGTTCTATGGCCTTAACATGACTGAACGTTGAAGGGTCTAGTTTGAACCTCTTTGAGATAGTAGAATCCAACTGTTTTCTTAGACAAGAAGTAGAATAGAAGAGGGAAATGAGTTGTTTAGAGTGCAGTGGAGAACTTGGAGATAGAATTGTAGCACTAGATTTGAAGATATGTGAAGAGTTGCAATATACATTTGCTTGATGCTGGGCCAAGGAGTGTCGTGGTTTGCTGAGGTTTCCAAAAAAGGGGTTCAGTGGGCATATACAGCAATTTCGACTTTCCCTCCTTAACTGACTTTCCCCCATCATGATCAAAAGATAAAAGATTCATCGGGCAAACATTGGGTTACAGTGGGAAAAGCACAGTACAATGCCAGCATCCCTGTAAAATTCCTTATCTGATGCAGGTTGACTGCACAATGAAGACATCATCTGGAAACATCCTGTCTCCATAGCAGTGCTTGCAACCAAAGCTGTGAATCATTCCTGACATGAGTGATCCCGTACCAGATATATCTATATTGATTCTCTCATGTATTTTGGGATTACATTTAACAAGTCTAACATTCATGGTCATAATTTGATGCTATAAATGACAATGGAATAGGGCTGCCTGCTCACTCCGAAAGCCAAAAATGGGAAATTAATTCTAGCATAACAGCAACCAGATGTAGAGTGTCTTTGGTTTTATATTTAATTTGATATAAACACACTACCTTTCCAGAGCAGAATTCATCATTTATAATTTGTGTTTGTTTGTTTTGTAACTGATTCCCAGTAGTTAACATCAGTCACTCAGTGACTTACATGTGTTTCATTAAAACAGCAAATGGGTGTTGACATTGTTAAGAGAATCTCGGGGTGTGTGATTTTTTTTCAGGGACTGACGTTTTTTAAAGACGCGTTTTATGTTTTCAAAAGTATATTTCATTTTCCTAACAAGCAGAATTCTCCTCTCTCCCTGAAACTAACTTACCAAATCTTGCAGAATTAAATGGTTGCCATGGGTACTCCTTAACAGCTACCTGGTACTATGTTGCAACTGCAGTCAAATCAGGCTGAGGTTACACAGCTTTGGAAATCAAGGGGATAATTTTGACTTCTGTGCAGCTGTTATATTTTGCAGAGTATGTTGCTATGGCATTGATAGCTGCAAGCAAAGAAAAATTGAAACAAAATTTGAAAATACAGGTCTGTAGTTCCAGCATTAGTTTTTAATTATATGGCTTGGGTATCCCTTATCTGCAGTGCTAGGGACCAAAAGTGTTTTGGATTTTGCAAAACCTGTATTTGCATATAAATACAATAATGAGATATCTTGGAAACAGGACCAAGTCTAAACATGAAACTCATTCATGCGTGTTTCATATACATTTTATGTACCTAACCTCAATGTAATTGTATATAATAGTTTTAATAATGTTATGCGTGAAACAATGTTTTTGTTCACTGAACCCCAAGAAAGAAAAGTGTCACTATTGAAGCCAAGTGGGCAGTTTCAGATTTTGGAGCATTTTGGGGTTTTGGAGTAAGGGATACTCAAGCTGCACCATAAGTATTTTATTGTCAGCCATAACAATCTTGAGTGTATATTGGCCTATCTTACTTCAGTACAGAATTACAGAAGCATTTTTATAGTAGCATGCATTTTCTTTTGTTTCACTGACCTGGGATTAAAGCATGTCCTTAATGGTTGTTCGGGAGGTTTTTTTTGTCTCTTTACATACCTACTCTTTAGAGTAGGTATGTAAAGAAAAGGGGGGGTTTATTGCCTGTAAAAGGGTATTAATGGAATAATAAAATATCCTGTTGTACTGGCTACACTTATCCATTGCATTAATGGGGGACTGATCATTCTGTTTCTCTCCAAATGGGATTGCATCTCACAGTAGTGTTAGCCAACATATTCAGTGGAAAGGGATGCTGAGAGCTGCAGTTAAGTCACATGAGAAGGCCACACAGTTCCCATCCCTGTTAATGGGTTGCTGAGCCCAGTACTTTATCACTTCACAAAACATGAATTGCTGGAAGCTTTACTCCTGACTGCTGGAGAAATGAAGTTTGAGCATGTGTTCAATGCTTCTTTTTGTACTCTGTTTGGATTCTCATGAGGTAAGCAGTGAAATGTGGGATGAGTGCTAATGATGAACAATATTTTCCAAGCACTGGAACAATGAATGTCCTTTCTTATTCACAGATCTTGATGCTGTTGCAATCGCCTTGGTATTTCTGCTTTGCATTTGAAACAGGAGCAATGAGTAATGTGTCCATATTTACTGGAATAAAATAAGTGCTTTTGTGTTTTCTGCAGCAGACATTTTTAGTACAGCTTGATACCTTCTAACTTTCATAATTAGATATATCTAATTAAACAAACGAAGCTCCTAATGTGCAGAAGGAATAATAACCTACCTGCCTACTTGTTACTAAAAATAATTGGAATGCTTATGTATCTATGATTCTTCTACTATGTAGTGTAGTAATTATCATCATAGTTTTATGTTGGTTCAATTAAAAATTGCCCCACTGTAGATATGTGGCTGGAAGAGTATCTCAGATGCCTAAAGTTATTGTGCTCCTTATGGGGACTGGCTTGGCTTTCAGATGATACAACTTTTCAGGCTGTACAGGCAATCCCTAAGTTACAAACATTGGACTTACAAACAGCTCTTAGTTAAGAACGGGGGGCGAGACAACAGGAATTGAGAGAAATCTACCCCTAGGAAGGAAAATTTACTCCTGGAAGAGATATTATAGGGAAAAGGTGTCTCCACTGAAGCTTTATCGCTATTCCTTGTTTCTATAAAAATCCGATTATCATAGGGACAGGAGGTGAAATGAAATCTTCTGAACAGGGACAGAGATAGCAAAACAAACACCACAAAGATATTAACCCTTCCCTGTGCTATCCAAAGCTAAAAATGTATATATTTGGCTGGAGCCACACTTTAAAAATGTACTTGTTCTGACTTAGATACACATTCAACTTAAGAACAAACCTACCAAACCCATCTTGTTCATAACTTGGGCACTGCCTGTACTGTTGCTCCTTCATGACACCACTACTCTGTTCATGAGTTTCCCTTATAAATATATATGTTTTATTCCTATCTCATCCTGAGTTTTATCACTGTATTTTGTGCATGTGGCCCGCTCTTTGTGATTGTGTTTGATTTTATTGTGTTACTTTGCACTGTTTATTGTATTGTATGCTTGTTTCATTTGATCGCGATGTAATGTTCTGCCTTTTATGTTATTGTATGTAATGCACTATTGGGCTGTGCCTCATGTAAGCTGTCTCAAGTCCCCTTTGGGGAGATGGAGGCAGGGTATAAATAAATATTATTATTATTCTATGCATAAGCTACCACACACTAAAAGGTAAGTATTCTTGTGATTTCCTTTATCTTAACATTCTGATAATCCAAGCATTTTTTGTTCCTCTGGAAGGTTTCATTTTCACAGCCTGTTAAACATTCCCCACAAGAAACTTTTGCTTTTGGCAGGATCAAAATACAGTTCATTTCAAAAGCATGGATAGGTTAATAAGAATTCGTAAACTGATGACAAATATAATCATTGCACTCAACAATCCTAAAACCACTTTCCCCCACAAGACCTCACTTCAGATAGCGAATACATCTTGTAAATACTTTCAGTATGAACTGATACTACTAAAGAATCAAAGTAAGTGTTGTAAGAACAGCTGGTGTTGGAATAGTAAACAGTGGTTAACGCCTTAAGTGGAAGACATGAAATACTTTTGCAATGTGTTCATGAGCTTCATCTACAAGCTCATAGGAGAAAACTTTCCACTACTTGTATAATGATTTGATTTCTTTACTATGCCAAAATGTTTTCCTTGTTCAGGCCTCAGAACATATCCAACACATTAATCTTGGAAATGTATGAAAGAAGGGTTTCTTGGAGTAAAATGGAAATAAAACCCAAGTTACGATAGCCATCTCAAGGGAGGATTCCATCTTTTGGCTGATTGTGGTCATATGATCCATGTGTGTAACATGGTAGTCGTAAATGCTTTTCTGATCTGCAAAAGTGTGTGTGTGTGTGTGTGTGTGTGTGGAGGGTGTGCCTGTTATTGTTATAATGATATAATTCATGTCCTGTGGGAATAGGCTTATCATGCTGCTATTCTGTGATATCTAGTCAAATGTTTGTGTGTGTTTGCTTGGGTATTTTTATGTTAATACTATTTTGGATGGAGAGGGTTGTGGAATGTATATTTTTCTATAGGTGATATTATCGCCAAACCACATAATTTTGCTATCCTAAGTGGAGCAACAAATGGCACCATATCATCACCCAAGTGTAGTTCTTAGCCAGAATATTATGGCAATTAAGATAGAAAATCCAACAAGCACCTTTCCACATTCCTGGCAGTAAACCTATAGTAATAACAAAACAAATAACTAAAAGCTTCTGCCTGAGGTGGACACTCCACTCTGCTTTGATTACAGGACTCTCCTTACTTATTGTTGTGGTAAGTGAGTGGGACAAGGAGATAGTTAGTAGTTACAATTTTGTTCCTCTTCCTCTCTTTTGGATTGGTACTTTTTCAATTGATGACTGTAAAACAAGCTTTTATTCCAAGTAGTTACATTTAGTTTTTGGCCAATCATTCTAGGTAGAGTTGCCAGCCATGGAACTACGCAGCTATCACCTCCTGCATATTTATCATGACATTTCTCCAACCAGACTGCAGCAGCAATCCTGTAAGCAATTTAGATTTTAAAAAATGATGTCCCAAGAAATTCTATTTTATTAGCTCACAATGAAACATTTGGCTTGTGAAACGTAGTATCTTGAACTGCAGTCAGAATCTCTCTTCTTCTGTGACTCTACTGATTTTGGATTTGCATTAATAGATGTTTGTATTAATCAGTGATCTTTCCTATGGTGTATAATCAGGAGTGCTCTCCAGATGTTATATGCAGTAACTCCCATAAACTCTGTCCATTGTCCATGCTGGCTGGGGTACATGAGGGTTACAGAACACAGCAGTCCCCCTGCTTACATTAATAACAGGATACATGATTATTAGATTTCAGAGAATGGAATGATCTGAAGGCATGTGGTGCAGTTATGTTGCTGAAGCTAAGCAGATCTGACCTTGTAAACTTCCTTGATGGAGGGCCAGCTGGGAACTATCGGGAAGTCCCTCTGAGCTACAGGAAGAGAATGGTGTAAATAATGACCTCCTCCTGCTGCTAATATGACCTGATTTTCACATTTCCTAATATATCAGAGAGGAAATGTTTGATATTTTTTCTTCAAGCTAATCCAAAACTGTATTTTATGTACAGTGTGCTTTTATGGTTTAGGAAGATGATATGTATGCTACCTCAAATAGAGAGTTTATTGTTTATTATTATCCTTTCTAACCAATTGATCATAGAATCATAGAATAATAGAGTTGGAAGAAACCACATGGGGCCTTGCCTTGTAGGAAAATCACAATCAAAGCATAATTTGATTTCTATTTATATTCCTTTGTATTGTACCTAATCCATCACTGTCATCATAAAGACAACCTTAGGAGCTGCATCGAGGTTGAAGATGCATGAATGTATATGTATGAATTTATATTCAACTGTGCCTATTCCTGTAGAAGTCTGATCTGGCCATAGTTGCAGATACCTTGGTTATATCCCATTTAGATGCTGCAATGTGTTCTATGTGGGGCTGCCTTTGGAAAATATCTTTTTATGAGCCGATAAGAGCTCAAAGACATCTGGAGATATCCTTCTTTTTGTCACACCACTTTCCAAGCCTTGTTTGGTAGGAACAAGGGAGGGAACCTTCTCCATGGCTGCCCCTGAACTTTGGAACTCCATCTTCACTCTTCTTCCATTAATAGGCCAACACAT
The DNA here is from genome assembly GCA_030556195.1 of Anolis apletophallus. Lineage (NCBI taxonomy): Eukaryota > Metazoa > Chordata > Lepidosauria > Squamata > Anolidae > Anolis > Anolis apletophallus. Next base: position 45,105,633 of record JARBWK010000006.1, on the reverse strand, counting down.
TTTTGTGCCATCGGGCTTTTATAAATGGAGTATAGTTAGGCTTTTAATGCTCTGTGGTGCTGTTTTTAGAACTTTTAATATAGGCTTTTAATACAGTTACACTTCCAAAAATGTAGGAACAAACTTTTCTGCCTTTCCCAATTTCATTGTGAAGAGGGCCTACTGCAGGTCAAATCTGTTATCTGTGGAAATCGTCATTTGAGAATCTGGAAACCTCTAGATTTTCCACTGCATCTCAAGATACCATGCAAACAGCACAGATTTAAGACCAAGCCTTTATTTGTTTTCTGTTTGCTCTGCTTTTGTAACATTTTGTCTGGAAATCTGGAAGTTGCAAAAGCTTGCACGCTGTTTGTATTGTTGTGTTTGATCGCATGAAGGTTCAAATAGAATTATTTAGATTTTGGTATGAAAATAATGTAGTTTTCTCTACTGTGAGATGTGGTTTTGTACATTTAACAGTTCTGTTTTTAGCAAAGGGTAGCCAGCCAGCCAGCCTTTATTTTATAGAAGAGTGGCCACTAATTCTGTTGGATATGAGCACTGTAGTTAATGTAATTGCATCAAAAATCTGCCAGTTAACATAGTGAATCTGGAAATATAAGAAATTCATATAAGATACCTGCAAATTTCTACAGCAGGAGTAGTTATGTTTTGCTTTATGTTAGTATGGTTATTTCCCAGCAGTGGTTAGTCCTCCAGACTGCCAGTGCCCCTTTTGCTGTTCTGAATTATGTCTGAAGAGCACTGGACAGTTGTCAAATTGGAAAGCAACTCTAAAGCCAGCTTTGTTCTTTTTGAGTCCTGCTTTCACTGAAATTCAATTGGACTATGGAATCTGGCTCCTGCATTTTAGGACAGATTAATTCTAACCTGATACCATGTGTACTTGGGAGAGTTTTTGTTTGGAAGAAGTCCAGATGCTGTGTGGCAATAGGCCAAAACACTTTAGCATGCTGTGCGGTGTCCTGGAATTGAAAGACTGAGGAGTAGCTTCATTCTTTCTTTTTGTTTCTACCAAATGACAGAAAGATATCACTGCATGTAGGTGTACTAACAGAAAATACTGATAAAATTATAATTGTACCAATGTCTTTTTAATTAACTAGTTGAGGGTAGAAGTTGATTTGTTTATGGTAGTTGCAAAAATATTGCAGAAGCCAAAAATAAATGAGCAGCCAAAGAATGGGTTTAGAGCAACGTTTCTCACCCTAGGGGTCAGGTCTCCTGGGGTGTGTATGTGTGTCACGAGGGGTTTTCAGAGGAGTCGCCCAATACCATCAGAAAACGTATTTCTAATGGTCTTAGGAACCCCTTTGGCAGAAAAGGCTGAAGATCTCTCCACCTGTCCTTCTCATCCTTTTTGGAAACAGACTGCGAATCCTCCCACCAAAAGCCCTCCACTGTGATTGGCCAGCCTCTCAGCCAAAAAAGGGGCTGTTTCTGAGACTCCAAGTCTCAGAGGAGAGCAGGCGTGTTTGGGGCATGGCAGCGTGATACACATGTGTGAGCAAGGGACAGTGTGCGAAGCTGGAAGGAGGTTCATGTTAGCAAGTCCCTTTAAGGCATGGAAAGTTTGGCCCAATTCTGTTATTGGTGGGATTCAGAATGCTGTTTGATTCTAGGTGAACTATAAACCCCAGTAACTACAACTCCCAAATGTCAAGATCTATTTCCCCCAAACTCCACCAGTGTTCACATTTGGGCCTATTGAGTATATGTGCCAAGTTTGGTCCAAATCTATCATTGTTTGAATCCACAGTGCTCTCTGGATGTAGGTGAACTACAACTCCAAAACCCACCAAACCCTTCCAGTATTTTCTCTTGATCATGGGAGTTCTGTGTGTCAAAATTAGTTCAGTTCCATTGTTGATTGAGTTTGGAATACTCTTTGATTGTAGGTTAACTATAAATCCCAGCAACTTCAACTCCCAAATGACAAAATCAATAACCACCCCTCCCCAACCCCACCAGCATTCAAATTTGGGTGCATCAGATACTTGTGCCAAATTTGGTCCAGTGAATGAAAATACATCCTGCATATCAGATATTTACATTATGATTCATAGCAGTAGTAAAATTACAGTTATGGAGTAGCAACCAAAAAAATTATGGTTGGGGGTCACCACAATATGGGGAACTGTATAAGGGGTCGCTGCATTAGGAAGGTTGAGAAACACTGGCTTAGAGAGAAATTCTTTAGAGGTCTTGGTAACACCAGAGAAGAGGAGAGAGGTGGGGGAATTGGCCATCGATAATTGTCACATTTCTTCAATACAAAGTTGGTTAAGACTCCCTATATCAAAATCTAATTCTGGCTTTCCAGATGTCAAAGTACTACAATTCTCATTATCCACCAAGTATGATTACTGGTATAATCTGGAGTCCATCAACATCTGAAAGGCTAAGGGATGTTGCTCCTGACTAGCAGAGCTAATGATAATTTTTCACTACTGTTGTTCTTCATACAGAGAACAGAACGCTTAGGCAAAAATGAAGCCTTTTCTTGGAACAATAGAAATCTTTGAATCACACATTCTTCAGATTAATTTTCTTTTAGGCTTTGGAAAATTACCATTGGTGGTTGCCAGAAAGTGATGTAACTATAAGTGTGGTATTTTAAAAAACCATGAAAAGTTGGGAATGCTTATCTATTTGAAATAATTTCTCTTTTAGACTCATTCTACAGGCAGATAACACCATGAAAATAATTATTTACAGTAATATTTTAAACAACAAAACAGAACATAGCAGGTTTTCAAAGATTCGCAGATTAAAGATATATTTATTTATTTATTTATTGGTCAGTCTTGTATTCTGCTCCTCCCTGCAGGCTCGGGGCGGATAACAACATGTAAAATAGGCAGCATGTACCAACCATGCAGCCATACAATAAAACATAAAACATAAAATCACGCATCACATCCCGAGGTGCAAGATAAAATACAGTAGCATTTCCTTGGACCAGAGGTACCTTACATAAGGAAATTACACTAGGCTGGTTTGCCTAGTTGAAGGCTAGTCTGAAAAGGGCGGTCTTGCAGGCCCTTCGAAAAGGGATGAGCTCTGGGATAGCCCGGGTGTCGTCTGGGAGGGAGTTCCACAACACCGGAGCTGCCACAGAGAAGGCTTTTTGCCTGGTTGTCGATAAGTGGCAGGAGCGGATTGATGGCACCAGAAGCAAATTCAATTCCTCCGAACGTAGTGATCTCGGGGGAATATACGGAGCAAGGCGGTCCCTCAGGTACGCAGGCCCTAGGCCGTGTAAGGCCTTAAAGGTTAAAACCAACACCTTGAAGGCAATTCGGTACTCAATGGGAAGCCAGTGCAATTGCCGAAGGATGGGCGTGATGTGCTCCCTCACTGACGCTCCCGCCAGCAAGCGAGCAGCAGCATTTTGCACTAGCTTGAGTTTCCGGATTGTCGACAAGGGAAGACCAACGTAGAGGGCGTTACAGTAGTCCAGCCTCGAGATGACCATCGCTTGGATCACCGTGGCCAGGTCGCCCCTGGAAAGGTAGGGTGCCAGTCGCCTAGCCTGTCGTAGGTGAAAAAATGATGACCTGCTTGCCACGGAGACCTGAGTCTCCATGGTCAGCAGGAGGTCTAGTTGAACACCCAGGTTCTTAACAACAGGTGACGGGCTGAGTCGCTCGCCATCCAGGGTAGGCAACCGGCACTCATCCAGTCCAGGCTGACCGGGCCACAAGATCTCCGTCTTCGACGGATTCACCTTCAGCTGGCTGGCACGCAGCCATCCAGTCACGGCTTCAAGGCATTGATGGAAACAATCGGGTACGGTATCCGGCCTGCCATCCATTCTCAGCAGAAGCTGGGTGTCATCCGCATATGTTGTAAATCAAGCATTTTGCGTGTTTCTTTTACTGCGCATCTAAATACTATTAAAGTGAGGGGATCAGTCAAAGTTCATTGGATAGGGAGTTTATGTATGGATCATAATAAATTGTGGGAAAGTCTTGGTGGTAAGGGGATACCAGGTCACTTTGTATGTCTCCTGATAAATCTGTATAACAACCAAGTAACAACAGTAAGAACAAACCACGGAACAACAGACTGGTTCAAGATTGGGAAAGGAGTCCAGCAAGGCTGTATACTCCCACTCTACCTATTCAACTTGTATGCAGAACACATCATGTGATGTGCGGGGCTTGATGAATGCAAGACTGGAGTTAAAATTGCTGGGCGGGACATTAGATATGCAGATGATACCACTTTGATGGCTGCAAGTGATGAGGAGCTGTGGAGATATCTAACCAAGGTGAAAGAAGAAAGTTCAAAAGCTGGGTTGCAGTTAAACATTTTTTAAAAACCAAGATTATAGCAACCAGTTTGATTGATAACTGGCAAATAGAGGGAGAAAACGTGGAGGCACTGACAGACTCTGTATTTCTAGGAATGAAGGTTACTGCAGATGCAGACTGCAGCCAGGAAATCAGAAGACGTTGACTTCTTGGGAGAAGAGCAATGACCAATCTTGATAAAATAGTGAAGACTAGCGACATCACACTGGCAACGAAGGTCCACATGGTTAAAGCAGTGGTATTCCCCATAGTAACCTATGGATGTGAGAGCTAGACCGTAAGGAAGGCTGAGTGAAGGAAAATAGATGCTTTTGAACTGTGGTGTTGGAGAAAAGTTCTGAGAGTGCCTTGGACCACGAGAAGATTCATACTTCAGTAAATAAAGCCTGACTGCTCACTGGAGGGAAGGATATTAGAGACAGAGATGAAGTACTTTGGCCACATCATGAGGAGACAGGAAAGCTTGGAGAAGACAATGATGGTGGAGGAAATGGAAGGAAAAAGGAAGAGGGGCCAACCAAGGGCAAGATGGATGGATGGCATCCTTGAAGTTACTGGCTTGACCTTGAAGGAGCTGGGGGTAGCAACAGCTGACAGGGAGCTCTGGTGTGGGCTGGTCAATGAAGTCACGAAGAGTCGGAAGTGACTGAACGAATAAACAGCAACAAAGGGAGTTTACAACCTGAGGCATTACAGAAGGTTCATCTTTTCCTGTCAATTCTTGTCAATTTCAAAAGCTTACCTTCCTTGGCCATCTGAGTGAAAGAGAAGACTTATATGGAAGGAAATTATCCTGTAAGTGTCAAGTGCCAATCTGGTTAAGGCTTTAGAGCCTGCAGAGTTTTATTTGTTGTAGAAGTAAGATACAAAATGTATGAGATACAGGTATATGTCTACTGAGCAGTCTGGCCTTCTTCACATAAGTTGTTGTAAGGATGAAATGAACTGGAGAGTCATTTGAGTTGCCTTGATTTTATTAGAGAAAAATTGGACATATAACTAAAAAATAATAGTCAGCACTTTGGGCTAAGCCTGAAAGTAAACCAGAAGCCTATAAAACATCTAAAGTTGCATACCTCTTCTAACAGATAGCTAAAGTTTATGGCTCCTGTGTATTTCTGTGATTTAAATCATCAGTCATGAAAATAAATAACATCTTGTGCGTATGCCTTCAAGTTGCCTGTTGACTTATGGTGACCTCTGGAATTTCATAGTGTTATCTTCTGCAAGGAATATTCAGAGGTCTTTTGCCAATTTCTTCATCTGAATTTTATCTTACGTTGGAAGTATAGTTTACTATAGCTTGTTATTTCTTATTTGTTTCTCTTTCATTTATTAACAAGGGCTGACTCTGCTTAACTTTCGAGATCAGACATGATCCTTGGTAAATTATGTGAGTGTGTGTCTCATCATTTCTTGGAAAAACTTGGATTTTGTTATTGACCATTGTGTGGTTGCTACAGACACAGTCGTGACCACTTCTCTGAAATGCAGTACTACGTCTGTGACAATCCCTCCACTTTAATTTCCCATCTTGAAATTTGAAAAGGGAGGGGAAGATGATAGATTGTTGCTACATCTTTGTTTATAAGTCTCTACATAATTGCTGAATGATTTGAAGCACCCATTTTAAAAAGAAGGACTGAACTGTGTTTCTCCTTGAAGAATCTTGAAAATGTAGTGTCACTGTGTTGATATTTTCTCTTTTCCCTTTTCAGAGGAAGAGAAGGGCTGTGAGTAGTCACACTTACCAGGTGGTCAGGGAGTGCTTTGCCATGATGAGTATTGCAAGTGAAATTGTGATGTCATGATCAGTTGGTACTTAATTTCTGTTTCAGAAGGAAACTTTTAAATCAATTTAATTTTGAGCAATTTATATTTTTATATGTTACTTAGTTCACTTACGAGTGTGACTTTTTGAATGAAACACAGGTTTTTGGATAAAAAAAATCATTTTATTTTTCAACGTAGTCTCCTTTGAGCTCTATACACTTTGTCCAACGTTTCCCCAATTTTTTATCCCTTCCAAAAAATAAGATTTGTCGAGGTCATCAAAATAGGTATTTGTTTGTGAGATGATTTCATTGTTGGAGTCAAATCTCTTTCCGCCGAGCCATTTCTTCAGGTTTGGAAACAAGAAATAGTCACTCAGGGCTAAATCCAGAGAATAGGGCAGATGAGGGAGCAATTCGTATCCCAATTCATGGATTGTTGCCATGGCAACTGCACATGTGTGCACCCTTGCATTGTCCTGGTACAAAATAACTTTTTTCTTGGCCAAATGCGGTCGGATTTTTTTTTCCAAATCCTCATTAAATTGACCCAATAAGTTGGCATAATATTCGCCATTGATTGTTTTACCCTTTTGAAGGTAGTCAATGTGGATTATACCGCATGCATCCCAAAAAACGGTCACCATGACTTTATTGGCTGACAAACCCACCTTGGCCTTCTTTGGCGCCAATTCACCCCGAGAAACCCATAATAATAATAATAATAATACACTTTATTTATATTCCGCTCTTCTCACACCGAAGGGGACTCAGTGCGGATTACATTACACATACGGCAGACAGTCCCTGCCGGTTCCACATAGAATTGCATACAACATACAGCATATAACAAATACAACGTATAACAGTACAATTTTTAGAAGGGTTTTTCTTTGGCTGCATCACAGTTGCGTCACAGAGCTGCGTCATGGTGCTTCACAGGTTGTGATTGCATCTTTACGTCACAAGGTGGTGCTGCTGCTTCATCCTCATGACGGATAGCCTCTGTTTTTCCGCATTCTAGCCGATCTTATAAGTTCTTCTATGAAAAAGTCCTTCCCCGCTTGGCGGTTCCCAGTTTATCTAATCACAACTCAGTTGTTTTCGAACTGTTGGGTAAACAGTGGACAGGGCTTACAGCTGGTGTCCAACCCAGCCCGGGATGCGAACCTGCAATCTTCAGATTGCCAGCACAATCTCTCCGGCCCTGTTTTGACTGCTGTTTAGTCTCTGGTGTGTTGTGGTGGATCTACGTTTCGTCCACGGTTACAAAACGGCGCAAAAACTTGTCCATATTGTGGTTGAACAATGCCAAACACTCCTGCGAAATTCTCACATGATTGCGTTTGTGGTCGATTGTAAGCAAATGCGACACCCATCTTGCGGAAAGCTTTCTTATACCCAAGTGATCATTTAAAATTGAAACCACTGAACCATGTGAGATGCCTATGGCTTCCACAATCTCTCGCACTTTCAATCTCTGATTGGCCAACACCATATCATGAATTTTTTCAATTGTTTCGGGTGTAGAGACCTCAACTGGGCGTCCAGAACATTCAGCATCTTCCGTGCTTGTACAGCCACAACGAAATTCAGTAAACCACTTTTTTACCATTGAAATTGATGGTGCAGAGTCCCCATAATATTTATCAAGCTTAACCTTGGTTTGAGTGATGGTTTTTTCCCGCAAAAAATAATGCTTAATGAACACACAAAATTCACTTTTTTCCATTTTCTCCTCAAATCACGCAGTAGTCTGTTATCAATGGCTGTCAAACACAAACTAAATGATGCAGCTTGTTCAAATTTTGACAGGCGTCAACTGACACGTGCTTGTTGACAGTAGCAGTGTTACCCTTTCGGTTAAGAGGAGGGAAATTCAAAAATTCATGGACTTATTGACCCACCCTCGTATATGAGCAGTGTATTCTTTGGGTATCTTTGCTAGGTCACATGATTGTCTAGTTCCTACATCACTTCTGTATCCTCCCATCATCTTTCATCTGTCAAACTCCAGGAAGGGTACCTACTGCTCTCACTTACTGCTAGAGTAGTGATTCTCAACCTGTGAGTCCCCAGGTGTTTTGGCCTACCACTTCCAGAAAACCCAGCCAGTTTACCAGCTGTTAGGATTTCTGGGAGTTGAAGGCCAAAACATGTGGAGACCCACAGATTGAGAACCATAGTGCTAGAGAAAGGAGAGGCTATTCATGCCATAGAGAAGTAGCTCATCAGAGCTTGGTCAGGGGGAAAACATTGATGGTATGCTCTCTAATGGAGTGCACCTGCCCTTTTCTTTTCTGGCAGCTCAAAGGAGCTGGATTGTAATGGCCTGAATTACATTCCCTCACTCCTTCCTCCACCAGCAAGTGATAGCAGCAACTGTCCTTCTTGGACTGAGTGTGTGGGCAAGTGAGTAACCATCCAAAATGAGACTTATGTGTGCAAAAATTGCTAGAAAGAATTCCAGCCCTTGCGTTTTACTTGTGCTAAGCTTGGTTTGTTGAGCTGCAAAAGGTTAATACACTGCAGATGTTGTTGTAAAATGGGAGTTTTTTCTTACTTTATTTTCTTCATACCCCTCCCTATTTTCTCTGTGAACATAACCAGAAATTGTCTTGATAATTGTTGTGAAGGCAGAAAAAAAATTTTCTCTGAAGGGCAGCTGTATAGTTCTTGCTAATTCCACTTACATCTATGTATCGGGTTTGCATATGGGCAGCAAGGACATAGATTGCTTGGTGTTTAGTAGTATTGAAAGAAAGAAACCGAAGCATGTTGTACACATACGAAAAGAAACGTTTAGCAGATTGAAATTCCATTTAACCTCTAACATCTGTCTTGTTTTAGTGAGACAATATTCAGCAAAGACTTGGAATAGAAATATAGATGAAAACCAAAAATCACTTGTAACTGAGAAATCAGAGCGTCAAACACACATTTATTGGATCACAAGGGATCACAAGTAAAAGCTGTCTTAGACTGTCTTGTCAAAATGTGTTTCCCAGGAAATGGCAATTGGGGAATAGGTGTGAATTGCATTTGTTCCTACAGCTCAAAATAATTGTAGCTTGGATATAGTAATATGCACATTCCTCATCAAATGTGGAGGAAAAAATCTGGTTATTTTTTAACACTTTCTTACCGTGCTTGGTTCTATAATATGTTATTGGGTAAATAGTGCATGACCAAGTACCATGGTGGTTGCTGATTTGAGGAGTTTTAGTCCAAAGGCAGTTTCCCAATCTCTTACTTTCTTTTGGAAAGGATATTCCATCATTTTCAGAGTGAAGAAGAATGCCAAAATTAATAGGGATGGACAAATCCTGGTTACAACCTTGAGTCATTTTGCAGATTTGGCAACAGAAGACTTTTATTTCAGATCAGTAGTTACATACTATTGTCCAAAGGAAGCTCAGTGCTATAGTACTACCTCAGGAACTTTTCTAATTTTGCCAAATTGATGAGCATGCAACAATAATATTTTAGAAATAAATCTATTTCATAAAACGGGGCATGTGTGTCCGTACAACTGATTATTATGTTGGAATATAGAAATTGTCCAAACAGTAATGAAATGTCATTGTTGGTATCCCTTCTTGCCTATGAATAATGGGTCCTCACAGGTTATTCATTTTCCCCTTGGCTCTTAAAATGGGATGGGTCTGCATTCCAGAACAATACATTTCTACAGAACGTTTCATAGCATTCAATCAATCAATTACCTGTTTAACTATGAGGGTGGGTCAAAAAGCTTTGCCTTCTGTGTCATAAAATGTTATGAATGAACATATAGATACAGATCATAGCCTGAAACTATCCTCTACACAAAACTGTAGCAACTTCTGCTGTTATATATTCATTCATAACGTTTTTATGACACAGGAGGCAAAGCTTTTTGACCTACCCTCCTATTTATACACTGCTACTTGTCATGCAATTTAAAACAATATAAGCCATTTGAAGCAAACTCAGTAATCCAGTATTTCAGTTCAATTCAGTTTTATTTTGAGAAATGAAATTGAGTAGTTTATATCTAATATCCTGTACTTAGCTATGCTTGTCAGACCCATGATTTTGGAGATATGAATAGTATTTCCTGGATGCAAACGGAAAATATTTTGCATTGTCATTGTGTTTAGAATTAGTGTGGCCAATTTGGGGAATTTTCTTCTGGAAACAAACCTCACTGTCCTTACTGGTCCTTGGATGGTAGACATGAAATACCGAATTCAAGGTTTTATCTTGGAGAACCAGTAGAATTCAACTGGGAGCCCCTGGTGGCGCAGTTGGTTAAACCCTTGTGCTGGCAGGACTGAAGACCCGACAGGTTGTAGGTTCGAATTTGGGGAAAGCACGGATGAGCTCCTCTATCAGCTCCAGCTCCTTATCCGGGGACATGAGAGAAGCCTCCCATAAGGATGTTGAGCAAAATATATTGAACTTTTTTGTAGGAACTTTTTGTAGGCATTCAATGGATTCTTCTTCAAGTTGGTAGTTTTGGAATTTGGATTGGGGCAGAAGTGCACATTTGTCAATTTTCTTCTTAGAAGACTTTTTAATGATAAATAATACAATTAATATTTGGGGAATGCATCATATCTATGAAGAGAATGCTTCTTTGTTGTTTATCTTTATATTACTTTATCTTTGTTTGAAGTGCTTGTTAAATATAATGGGTCACTCAAAATCTCATTCTGTAATTCGGTAATACATTCGTGTAAGTTTTTCAACAAGAAAAATTGAAACATCAAGGTCAGAAAGAGGAAACAACTCTGTTTAATTTTCTGTTATATCCTATCTATACTTTCAATAAGAGATTGGCTGATTTGGCTGTGTAACAAAAAGGAAACAGGCTATTCATTGTTTCAGAAAGTGTACAGCCCTCCTCTAACCTTTCAAAGTAAGACAAATATTTAATCAATTAAAATAAATTGTGCTGATTGGTGGTGTATTTAGGAGGCAAAACAAAATGTTAAAATGGACAATATCATTGTCTCTGGAATATATGAGATATGCACATACATATCTGATTTCGACTGTTCTATGTGGTTATGGGTGACTGATGAGTCAAGTAAGCATATGTAAAAATGCCACTGCTATTATAATACTTCTGATGACAGTAACAGAGTTTTGCTTGAATTCTTGTCCATACTTTATATCAGATGTTCCAATTACCCATAGCGAGAGCATCTCCGCTGAATCACTTAGACAGTGAGTTAGATGTAACTGTCCTGTAAACACCAACAGATACAATCTGGAGATGATGACCTGATGATTTATTTTCTTTTATTACAAACGTGAACTGTTTCATGGCTAGTTTTGCTATTATGTATCACTGCACAGCCCTCTGTTGAACGTTCAGGGATAGGCATTGGCTAATATTGGCAACTGAACTCTTTCATTGAACTGGTAAAACTATTTTACCATCAAAACTCCATTTAAGGATTGCTATTGAATTGAATTAGTGGTAATAATGTATTTATTTTCTGAATCTGCAAGGCAATACCAAATAAAAATAACATGTCAGTAAAACAAATAAAGGAGATCAGGTGGCAGTCCTTGACAGAAGCTAGTAAAAGTCAGCACCTCTCACAGTATTTTCCAATTAGTATTTGAATGGCAGTTAAGAAAGGGGTCCAAGTGACAAATGCAATGCAATCCTATGCAAATATGGATTTTTACTTTTATTTTGATTTTATAACAAATCCTGCTTCATATGTTAAACAACAGTGATGGATAAAGATATACAGAGGTAAAATATTGTTCCTAGATTGAGATTTAATTTTGAAAGATCTATTGGCTAGAATTGTTTGTTGTTGTTGGACCTATAAGGTGCTGCGTTCGCCTGAATGAGTTGTAATGCTTAATGGCTATATTAAGCTGGAAGAAGATGAGATAGTTTTCATGAAATGCTATCGGGAAATGTAAAATGGTATGCAAGAAACTATTTGCTTATTCAAGAAAAATTGCCCTTACTTTGAATAGTCCTTGTTTCCCCTCAGTAATGGCAAAACATAGTCAAAATGGCAATGTAATATTCCATTGGTGGAATGTGATCTCCATCTGGAACTCACTTTGCATTGGTGGAAGCATCCTTAATGATGAGATATGATGCTAGAGAGTCATAGTGAAGTCTGACATCAAAAAGCTTTGAAAAAGTTAAAATCTATATTTACAAGTGAGATGGGAGTGACTTTTGTAACTACTACTTCCTAAATAAAAACAGAAAATAGAATATGAGCAAACATTTCTAATTTAAATTGAAGGTTTTTTCCCCCCAACCTATGTACTTCAGAAAATCAGGCAGTAACTACATTTCACATTCTTTATTAAAAAAAACTCTTGGGATTTAACATTAGCTTACCATTGATGAGCTCTACCATTTATTTTGAAGTTTTATACAGTTCTAGAAATAATTGGCTTGTCTTGGAATCTCGTGTAGCTAAGTGCTAAATGTCTTCCAAAACTGAAAATTTACATTTTTCTTGAGGATCTTGATTGATATCAGGATTTTTCAGATTTCATGGCTGTGTTTCTTTTTAACACTGCCGCTATCTTAGATTTAAGTCTAACATGTTTGCTTTGCGTATTGCTCTCTACTGGACAGCTTAAATAGGTCTGGCATTTCCAGCAGAGTCCTTCGTTACATTTCCTGTAGGGTTTGAGTTATGAGGTTTACATGCAGAACCTCTTAGCCCACATCTTAGGATACTTCTATTTAGCTTGAAAGCTTTAGTTAAACTCTTAAGCATCTTAGCTTTTCTTTTTGGAAAACATATGTGTTTTTAGCCTTTGTGGGAAGTAAGGTTTTATAGAGTGTGAAATCGGGTCATACTTCTTATTTAATTATCGAGATACATAATAATAATAATAATACTTTATTTATATACCGCTCTATCTCTCCGGGGGGACTCGGTGGTTTCCAAGCAACAACATCAAAACATAACAGAGTCACAACATGAACAAAAAATGACAATAACATCAGCATAAGCATGGAATTACCCATCAACACATAAATATTAAAAGAAAAAAATCCTGCCTATTTAGTTAGGGCATATGGAAAAGGACAATTAAAAAGGCTGGGTCAAGACTGATACAAATTGAAATAAGATGGGACTGGCATTTAGGTACAGTACTGTAATAGGTAAACAGGTTAGCTGGCCCTCCCAACAAATGATCCCCCAGGAAGCAGTCAGCCAGGCTTTGAAGCTACAAGGCTATTCAATGCATATTCCACATGTTTATTTTCCACAAGGTGAAGATAATTTCTAAACCATAGTGACATACTCGTCTTCAGTGGTCTTCAGCCTTATTTCCTACATCTGTGTTGTCCCCTACTTCTTGTTCTTGAGATTTTTGCTATGGCCTTCCAGTTCAGACCACGTGGCTCAGTGCTGTTATCTTTAAATGGATGATTTTGGATGACTTAAATTTGTTTCTGTCTGGTGTGGAGAGATTTCTTACTTGATTTGACCTAAAGCTCTCAGCCAGCATTAATGGTAAAGCACAATGGGAGTTGCATTTTGAAACATCCTTGCAGACTACTTACACAGAACAGAATATTTGGGGTGATGGGAGAGACTGATTGTAGGATTCAAACTTCAAGCAATGTCTTGTTTCCCTTTCTCATTTGTTACTCTTGTCCCCTGAGCTTTGTATTTGCCTTCACCTCACCTGTTGATGATGTAAGATTTTCTTGGGCCAGGAATACTTAGGTGGTTTTGCAAGTTCCTTCATGGCGACTCCCCATCCAAGTAGTAATCAGACATGATCAGATGTTATTAGACATATAATAGTCTACCATTAATCCCATCCTCAGAGTGTTATCACTCTTAGGTATATTAAAACTGGTGTTATAACTCATGTTATCTTCTCCGAATGCTGACACTCCTTCTCTAGGATACAAGCAGCCAGAAGAAAGCAAGAGGTTTGCTGGCTGCATCTTTGGAGAGACAATTTTTTCAGCCAACTCCCTGTAAGAGCAGGCATTCAAAAAAAAATATCAGAACTGCATGACTGGATCAGACCAAAGGTTAATCTAGTATACGAGTGCTCTTTTCTTATAGTCAGCAGATTCTCTATGTATCCTAATCATCTAATCATCGAAAAGATGCTGGTTCTAGGTGAACATGTTTCATTTTTACTTTTCATGAGGACTAATCTTTGAAAATGATAAGCCTTCTCCATCTTGGTGTTCTCCAGATGCTTTAGATTATCACACTTGTCATTCTCCAGTAACTAGAAATGAAGGCAGTTATATTTCAAAACCTTCGATAATAGAAGTAAAGGATAGCTAGTAGCTACCTGAAATATAGATTTATAAATATATGCACTCTATGAACAAACAGAAATCACCTGCAAGCTACAAAAAAATTATTGATAGAAACCTCTATGACTTACGAATGGAAGGAACTGTAATTCCAATGCTCCACAGTCAGATTTGAACATGGCTTTCAACTAATAGTCATTATATGTCATATTTGTTCATATAGCATGTGGAATTACTGACCCCATCTTATTTAATGTCTGAATTAACCCTGACAAATAGCTTTTCTTTTCGGGACAGGAGTGACTTGAGAAACTGCAAGTCGCTTCTGGTGTGAGAGAATTGACCGTCTGCAAGGACATTGCCCAGGGGACGTCTGGATGTTTGATATTTTACCATCCTTGTAGGAGGCTTCTCTCATGTCCCTACATGGGGGAGCTGGAGCTGGCAGAGGAAGTTCAACCTGCTCTCCCCAGATTCAAACCGCTGACCTATCGGTGAGCAGTGCTCCCAACACAAGGGTTTAACCCATTGTGCCACTGTGGGCTCTTTAATATTGTGCCACTGGGGGCTAGCTTAATATGAATGTAGATTTGCTGAATAAAATATATTTACTTTATCTGAAGTAAAATTGTGCTGCAGTAGGGCCAAGGAAAATACCAGTGATTGGGGTGTTGTAGATTTTTCAGGCATGGCTAGCATTCTCTCCTGATGCCATGCATCCTCTGTGAGGTCCAGTGACATTGAGGCATGGCCCCAGAAAGCAGCAATGATGATGATAATAATAACAATGAAATCCAGTGATATTGAGGCATGTCCTTCAGCACCATTGATAACAATGAAATCTGATTTTAGACATTTTAGATGGGGCTTACACACGCCTAAGTACATGCTTTTGTGTTATGCCTCCTTTCATAGAGACTCTGATGCACATGTGGTGACATCTGTATGCAACAGCAAAGGGTATCACCATATATTCAGAATTTCTTGTTGGCCAGTAGAAATATTGATCTTGCTCTGGATATTAATTTTAAACTGGTAGAGAGGTGTGTGGGAGTGAGTCTTCCATGAGATTCCTCCACCTCTAAAAATGTACTATATACCAAGTACCGACGACAAGAGAAATTATGGAAACGGATAGCTTATTTTGGCTACAAACATAGTGGACCTTAATTTGCATAAGCTCAGAAAAGTTACATGAGTTGCTGATATTGCCTAAGAATTACTCATAGTTGGCAGAGTTTTCAAACTAATATTCTGAAAATACATATGGAGAATTAGTGCGATAAATGCTAAGCATTTATGATAAACAGCTTGTATATTTATTGCTCAATATATTTGTCTGGAAAGGCCCACGGACTATATTCAGTCATGGATTTAATTTGCCAAACTCATAAACAAACATGTTCTAAATCATATTCAAGTATAGACTTGCGGATGTGTAATAATGCAGTGAGCAATAAGGTTTTTATAAACAACAGAAATTGGAAAAAAAAAATCAAATTTGGAATGATATCTAATAGAACATCATGCTGTTTTTAGTGCCTAGGAGGAAGAGAAAAGTTCAGTGTTGAATTAAAATTATTGCATGTTCTAAGAAATTATATGTTGACCTTACTGCAGCTTATAAATCTATACATTGATATCTTCTAAGAAGAAGCAAACATGCAGGTTGCATATGAGCTATTTTATGACTTTATAGTTAGTTTTGGTTAATATAGATCATTGCTGCTATTTTACAAAATGAATCATCTGTGGAGAGTATTGCCCACTAGTTCTTTACATTTACATTTCTAGTGACAATTCGGAGTAGTAGTCTTTATGAGGTCCTAAATGAATTTAGATCTGGCTGCTAAAAGAATCACCAGTATTTGGTCCTTCAGATGTTTTGAGTTTCAATTTGCAATATGACCAATGCACAAAGAGATCTGGGAGTTGAAATCCAAAACATCTGAAGGACCAAAGGTTGAGAACCACTGATCTTAAAACTACATAAGCATGTTTCCATCAGATGCCACCCATAAAGCTCAACTGCTGTCTGTAGGTAGATGGGAAATATTTAGATAAAACTCCTGTGTGTTACTTCATATATGAAATTCACCCTCTGGAGAAAATTGGAAAATAATGCGATTTAAAAAATATTGTGCTGCAGAAGCATTTTGAGGACAAGTAAATGGATCTCATCCTCAAAATGCTTCTACAGCACAAGTAAATGGATCTCAGAACAAATTAAGCCTAAACTCTCTCTACATGTGATAATTAAACTGGGGCTATCATACTTTGCCTATATCCTGAGAACAGATGACTCATTAGAAAAGATAGTAATGCTTGGTAAAGTGGAGTGCCGTTAGAAAAGAGGAAGCCTCAAGCAGGGACACAACGGACCTGGCTTTGCAAGTCCTGGGCAAGGCTGTTGAGGATAGGGTGACTTGGAGCTCTCTCATTCATAGGGCCGTAGGGTTCGGTCCTGGGCCCAGTGCTGTTCAATATCTTTATTAATGACTTGGATTAAGGTTTAGAGGGCCTTATCAAGAGAGCTTATCAAGTTTGCAGATGACACCAAATTAGGAGGGGTAGCTAATGCTCTGGAGAACAGGATCAGAATTTAAAATGATTACACAGTTAGGCCAAAACTAACAAAATGAATTTCAACAAGGACAAATATAAATACTTAAGAAAAAAAATGAAATGCAAAGATACAAAATGGGTGATGCCTGGCTTGACAATAGTCTATGTGAAAAAGATCTTGGAGTTTTTGTGGACAACTAGTTATGAGCCAACAGTGTGATGCAGCAGCTAAAAAGCCAATGGGATTTTGAGCTGCATCAAAAGGAGTATAGTGTCTAGAATAGATCAATGGTTCTCAACCTGTGGGTCCCCATGTGTTTTGGCCTACAACTCCCAGAAATCCCAGCCAATTTACCAGCTGTTACGATTCCTGGGAGTTGAAGGCCAAAATATTGGGGACCCACAGGTTGAGGACCACTGGTCTAGATCAAGGGAAGTCATGGTGCCCCTCTATTCTGCTTTGGTTAGACCTCACCTGGAATACTGTGTCCAATTCTGAGCATCACAGTTTAAAAGAGGTATTGACAAGCTGGAATGTGTCCAAAGGAGGGCAACTAAAATGATCAAAGGTCTGGAGACCATGCGCTATGAGGGGCATCTTAAAGAGCTGGTTATATTTAGCTTGCAAAAGAGAAGGTTGAGAAGAGACCTGATTGCAATGTATAAATATGTGAAAGGATGGCGCAAGGAAGATAAAGCAGGGTTGTTTTCTGCTGCCCTGGAAACTAGGAATCGGAGCAATGGGTTCCAATTACAGGAAAGGAGATTTGCCTGAACATTAGGAAGAATTTCTTGACTGTAAGAGCTGTTCAGCAGTTGAACTCTCTGCCCCGGAGTGTGGTGGAAGCTCCTTGGAGGCTTTTAAACAGAGGATAGATTACCATTTGTCAGGAGTGCTTTGAATGTGCTTTTCCTGCATGGCAAGGGGTGGACTAGATGGCCCATGTGGTCTCTTCCAACTCTAAGTTGAAAGTTGACTTGCAGGCAGTTAACAACAGCAACAGACAAAGACATTTGCTTAGGCATTCCAGAGAACTGAATAACTGAATTTAATTTTGCTTTGCATTAATCTGTCTTACTGAAAAGATACTGCTATTTTCTATTGTTGAATGTTCTAGTCTGTTGTGTTGTCTAGTATATTGCCCTTTGAACTTATGCCAAACATTGGCCTATAAATTTTCTAAATTAAATATAGGTGATGATCTTCAAATATAAAACTGGGGTGGTTGTTTTTTCTTAGTCAACTTAATAAAAAAGGAATTAATTTTTGGAATATAATTGAGGTAGATTGGGGAGTGTGTGCCTGAAGGTAAATCTAATTAGGAATTTCAGGATTCCAGTAAAGGTAGATCCTGCTTCCATTTGAAAGAGGTCACCTGAAGTACAGGTATGCAAAATATGTCATCTGAACCTACCTTTGTTAAGGGATTAGCTGTGAGTCTGTAACAACGAAATAGAGGACATTTAGTTGTTTCCAATTCTGTAGATAGAACATATGCATTCATGCATTGCCTTTAGTATGGTAAATAAGGTCTAGAACCTGTTGAAAGTATGACATTTGTAGCTTGCTACATTGTAAGAAGCAATTAATGTATGTTGCTTTTTTTCCTCAAAACGTGAACTACCAGCTGAGAATTTCTGCAGATCAGAAGTCTAAGTTTTAAGATGGTGAAAACTTTCAGAATATGCTATAATAATTGTATTTAGCTCCAGTCCTGAATGCCACCATGGATTTTTGACAAAACCAATGAAGAATTTGAAAGAAAAAAAAACCCTCTTAAAGACAATGCAGACAAGATTTTAAATGGGGAACTCATCTTGATGACACTGAAGAGATCACGTATTAGAAACAAGCTTAGTTGTTACCATGACAAGATACTTGATCACTGTTCCTTCCCCCACTCCAATAATTCCCAGAATTGAGCATCTATTTATCATTGTTCTTTTCCACGGATGAGGATCACTGTTTAGCCTTGCTGGAATCAAAACATGGTGCTCAGTTTATGACTGACGTTCTTGATTGCATAAATAGTTATTTACGCATGTATGCATATAATAATTTTACCTGACCCATTTGGACACATCTCTGTGTTGGGTTTTCATAGGGACTAGAAACATTAAATACCCATTCTATTTGGGTAAATTATTATCTTGAAATACTAATGTTTATTTTACCTTTTGTAGCAGTAATGTTTTGAAGGTCATTTTTTCCTTTAGAGTGAAATTCTATACGATTCTTTTCAAAATGATTCTTTTCGAGACTACTGTAGAGTGCAGGCATTAAAATAAATGTTAGGTGCGTAGCTTGAAGTCACTTTTCCCATCCACCCATTCACCTTCTGTTGCCATTCAGATCTTTTCTTATATATCAGGTGGCAACTCTTAACTGTGACAGAAGGCTGCAAGTCAGATTAAAAGATTTAAGACTATCAGTATAATTACAAGACACAGCTTTGGAATGTTTGTGACTAAGACGGTAGCCTCCAGGATAAATCCTACCAAGTTGTGACAATGGCATAAATGAAGAATATGTCACTGATATTTATAGTAGAGTTAATTTGCACAGCACAGTTATATTTGAATAGCTACTGTCACATTTTAATCAATTTTTGCTCCGCCGACTTTCTGTACAGTTGGGCTTTAAAAAGTAAAACCTAGAAGAATTATAAAATCTACAGGTGTCAAGACATATTTAATCCCACCCTGATTGTCTTTTTCAAAGTAAGCAGAAGACAAAATTGTGTATATATTTCCATATTAATAATATGCATTTAAGCCCACTCTGGAATAAATCTGTTCAGCATAAGAAGGGTGAATTGAATTGGCAAATAATAATTTCAGTGTAATAGCTTTTTGCTAGCTTAACAGACTTCATATTTGTAGGTGTTGAATACAGCCTAACATCTTGTATAATGCAGCTTTTAGTGACATTGCTCAACATGTAGATTTATTATTTTGTAGCTTCCTGGAAAGCTTTCAAGATCATACGTATGTTTCTCAGCAAAGACAATTTTCATGTGTTGTTTAATGAGTTCAAGAATATCACATCTGATGGAAGCTATTTCATGAAACATTGACTTGCTAATCACTTGCCTTTTTCTGGCAAGGAATTATCTGTGACTGAAGAAATGTTTAAAAGTGGGGGAAATTGACACCCCCCCCCCAGGTGAACTGAGGCTTGGCTAGACATTGATTTATAATACTGGTTCTGGGGTGGGAGGGTGGAGGTAAAATTATATCTTTTTATTGTGGACAACTCCTCCATTTTCTCTCTCATCACACATGGTGAAGACTGAAGAGTTCTCTATTATTAAGAGTCTCTCATAACCCTATTAATTTGTCCCAAAGCATGTACTATTTTTCTGAGATCTTTGCCCCAACCTTGTTTTCTTTTTTCCTTTCCTTTTTCCTCTTCTGCAAGTCTTTGCAGTCTTGGTTCTCCATTAAATAACTTTCCTCGACCCTATTCCTTCCTTGCTGATATACTTTGTCTGTACCTCATCTTTACTACTCAAATTCCTCTACCCATTTCATTATTTTAATATCTCATTTTATTTTATTTCATTTACCTTATTTAAAATGCTTGTAACACCTTTTTTAAAAAAAAGAAACAACATTAAGAACAATAACTGTAAACCCATCCAGAGAGGGAGAAAATAACGAGAGCTGTAAACAGCAGCATCCATTGGTCAAATACTTTGGTGAACAAACAAATATTCCAGAAAACCGACATATTTATCATCTGAGCCCTCGGGGAGTGGTGGCATACAAAAACGAATAAATAAATAAACAGGCTGGATGGCCATCTGTCAGGGGGTGCGTTGAATGCAATTTTCCTGCTTCTTGGCAGAAGTTGGACTGGATGGCCCATGAGGTCTCTTCCAACACTTATGATTCTTTGAAATAACAGTGGAACCCTCTAGTTTATTTAATCCTTGTTGATTTTAATAACAAGCAACTCAAGGCTTATGCTTTCAGAAATTCAGCAATCAAGTGAATGGAACCATAAGTACACTACAATAAGTTCAGTAGTTATTCCAGCCTGTTGCATAGTTGATTGCAACAGGCTAGAAGCACTACTATCAAATCTATCATGTTTCCATTGAATCTCAGGAAATTAGAAGCAGCACAAGTAGTCTTCATTGTATCCATTTGGATGGTTTTTGCTGTGTCTTGTATGGAACATGGAAACGCACCACAAACATGTATTTCAGATTCTTGCGAGGGACTAGAAATAAGTAGGAGACCCATTATAGGTCAATACACTTCACATTTAGAGCCTCTCAATGACTTTTGCTAATAAAGAAGTACATGAATGAGCTTATTAATTCTGAAGACTTAATTATTCTCAGACGCTTCAGTCAGTCAACCAGTCAATTACTTTATATGCTGACTTTTTAGCAATTCTGATAATCAGTGTGGCTTAATTCATTTCCATGACTTATTATCTCCCTCCTGCTGTGTTGTGTATTTTTGATGCAGTTCTAAACCTTTGTTTATGATTTGTACAAAATGCTTGTCATGCACACCCTTTTTTCCCTCTCATATAGCCATGGTGAGATAAGAATTTCTTTTCCTTAAATTGGCAGGCCTCCCCATTGATGTCTAACAGGGCAACTAAAATGTGTGGCAGAAGGTTATATCTTATGGCCTCTTCCAATTCTATGATTTTTGTCAGCGAGAAAAAGCATAATAATGAATCAATCATATAATGTCTATGGCAAGGGCAAGAAGATGGGTGACATTGAAACTTATTCCTAAAGCACTGAACTGTATTATTAGCACTACAGTCTGTATAGCTGAGCTAGTGTGAAAATAAAGCATTATTCAGGTTGCATATTTCTTAGCCAAAAAGCACAGGGTTTTGTATTTTCGGAGTTGGAACACCTATATTT
This sequence comes from Anolis apletophallus, assembly GCA_030556195.1. NCBI lineage: Eukaryota > Metazoa > Chordata > Lepidosauria > Squamata > Anolidae > Anolis > Anolis apletophallus. The sequence goes on along the minus strand of JARBWK010000006.1, from coordinate 45,083,807 downwards.
GCATACAAACACAGTCAGAAATTCTGGAAATGGTGCCCACGTCTAAACATGAAATGTATTTATGTTTTGTATATCCCTTATACACATAGCCGGAAGGTAATTTCATACAACATTTATAATAATTTTGTGCAGGTTTGTGCACATTGAATCATTATAAAGCAAAATTTCCCCTTTCCCATCTACCCATGTGGAGAATTTTGGATCTTTGAGTCTTCTGGATTTCTGGATACATGATGCTCAACTTGTACCATATTAAAGTTGCTATGGCTACAGAATAATATTTTTATTTTTATATATTTACAGGTGGATGGAAGTCTGTCTAGATGAAGAACTGCCACCTACTACAGAATTGGAAGAAGGATTAAGAAATGGTGTGTACCTTGCCAAGTTAGCAAAGTTTTTTGCACCAAAATTGGTCTCTGATAAGAAGATCTACGATGTGGAACAAACACGCTATAAGGTAAATGGTTGTATAACAGATGAGAGAGTAAACCTGTTGCCCTGTCTGTGATTGCTGCCTCAAATTGTACTGTATCAGCATGACAAGGGTGAGCACCAGGTTTGAGGAAGCTGTGGGTAGGAAGTAATCCCTGTCATTCTATCCCATAGTAAATTTAGTAGGCAAAGTTGCAACTCAGCAGTGATGGGTAAAGGTGTTGGCCCTGTGTCAGAATGCCCAGCAACACTCCAAATTGTTCTGGGGAAGTGGAAAAATTGGTTTTGTTTTTTAAAGCTTTATCCAATTTCCTTTGCAAAACCTAAAAAAATATCATTAGTTAAATAGACGCGTTTCGTATTTACAAATTTATTTCCATTTTCAAAGATATAAAGGTACGGCATGTGGGTGTCCAGTTCCAGGTGTATTTTTTTAAAAAATCTGTGTCTTGTTAAATCTCTCAAGTTACTGGAAAAAGAGAAAATACTGTCTTAAGAACCTCATTTCCTGCTGCTAAAATAATAAAACTGTAGATAAATGTCAGTGGCTCATTGGCAGCCATCTGTTTTATACATGAAAATTTAAAATCTGAGAATTCCCTGTAACACTTAAAGTTGAAACATTGGAGCTTAGTTTTTTTTCTCCTGGTTTTTGGGATAAGAGACCTCTTCGCTTCATTTGTAGCAGTCTCAGTTGGTAACTACTTGACTCCTTTAATGCCCAAATAAACTGCATAATCAGTAGGAGTTCATTAAAAGCAACTACTTTAGCAGCTCTTTAAATGTGGCTGAGCTGCACACAAAATAAAAGTGTAGAAATACAACAAAACAAATATGCCACAGCAAGCAATTAAATATATAGTAGGAATCTGTTTTTTAAAAAGCATGGAAAATTAAATGATTGCTTGCGACCCCCAGAAGAAAATAGTGAAATTCTCTGGGGAGGAAGTTCCAACTAAAAAACTATTCTCCAGATTACTGCCCACCTTGTTTCAGATAATTTGGTAGAATTATTGTACTTCCCCTGTTTTGCTTGAACCATGTATAGCAGTGGTTCTCAAGCTGTGGGTCCCCAGATGTTTTGGCCTTTAACTCTTAAAAATCCTAACAGTTGATAAACTGGCTGTAATTTCTTGAAGTTGTAGGCCAAAACACCTGGGGACCCACAGGTTGAAAACCATAAAGAACCTTAAGTAGGCTCCCATATTTCTCAGCTGGCTGCAATCATTGTTCTTTGGTCACATGTATGGGAATGGTTTCATAGGCTAAGCTTTGGACCTGAGGATAATAGAAAAACCCAAAGTCTACAAAGAAGAAACTAATTGGTCCTTCCCAAGTGTGCATTTTGTAAACAGATGTTTGGGAAGCTAGAATTACTGTTAATTCATACTTTCTACCCTGGGGGTCAGTAGAAATCTGAATTATGAAATGATGATTTAGTTTTTCTTTTGTTTTAAAAATCTTGTATTTTTATCAGTGAACTACATATGGCAATGTCGTAAATCTTAAGACTTAGCAGGTAAGGTGAACAATGTCCAAATGAGATGGCTTTAATAAATACAGCTTCATTTTATGGTATTCTTTTGGAAATACAATTTGAGGATGAGTTGATCAGTAGATTGAATATTTCTGTTCCCTTTACAGATGTCAGATTCTGTGAAACAGGTTTAATTGCTTAGAAATAATTGTTTATATAGGGAAGGCCTAAAAATCTAGGTACCATTAGATTCAAGATTGGAGACGATTGTACCTTTTGTAGTTGTGAAGAAGGGGACATTTCAGCAGGAATTGTCTATAGTGCGACTAGATTATAAGCAACGCCTATTTAAGTGCACACTTTTATACGACCATAAAAAAATACAGAAACTACCTCCAGTTTTCATATTGGCGATCCTATATATTGAGATATTGAAATAACTGAGGAATCTTTTCTGTTACTCTCCACTCTTTTTCTTTTTCCTTTGCTAGCGGTCAGGTCTTCATTTCCGTCACACAGACAACACGGTACAGTGGTTGCGGGCAATGGAGTCAATTGGCTTACCTAAAGTAAGTATTTGAAACTGGATGATATTGTGCCCACGTTGTTAAAATATTTGTTAAATCAGCTCCCATTAGAGCAAGTTAAATCACGGGGTTCCTTTTTCTCAGGGCTGTTTACACTGACTTGCCATGGCTTTCTAAGAGGTGCTGCAGTTTGGACCTGACACCCATTTACATGCAAATTACAAGGCTACCTAATTTGGAGATGATGAGTAGGGATTGAAAAAGTATCATTTTGAAATTCTGCTACCAATTAGCAGGAAAGCTGGAAGAGAAAAAAGAATTTATATTCTGCTCCTTGAGTTTTGCAAAGGCAGCTGGTACAATGCAGAACAGGAGGAAGCTCTTGTGTTTTCCAGCTGGCATCACTTGGTGCTATTAGGTCAAGCAGTGCATGAATACTTCAGAGACCTGGCACTGAGGCTGGGAACAACTGGACAATGCCAAAGACACAGAAGAAAGAATTGGCATTTCCCCAGTATAAGGTTATAAGCCAATCTGTAACCAGCAAGGTTACAACATTGGTGATAGACACATGAATTGAGAAGCCATGTTTACAAATTTGATTCTCTCTGACTTCTTTCAAATCTTTGCTTGTTGTCCTTCCCATCACCACCACCATTTTTAGATTTCCAAGGCAGCTGCCGGGAAGTCAGTGCAATACAATGTTTATATATCACAGAATTTCATCATCTCAGAGCTTTAATAACTTAGTTTATTTAGTCCACTTGCCATATTAGCTGGAAAGTTCTGTAAATCATAGGCCAAAAAGTAATTTTACAAAGCTCTGTTTTACCTGTTTACCCTTCGCTCACCTTTTCTCTCTCTCTCTCAATATATATATATATATATATATATATATATATATATATATATATATATATGGAACTCCCAATAGGATTTAATATCGCTCACTTTTTCTGTCTCATTCATATATATACTTAAGGAACTCCCAATAGGATTTAATATCAGTGTTTAATACTTATACAAATTGCCAACAGGTGTTTTGTGAGGTTTATTTTTTCTCTCCTTCATAAGCTCCCAGAAAGATTTCATAAACAGCTTATTCATTTCTACATTGCTTTTTGCAGGGTTTTTTTTACAGCCAAAAAATATTTAGCAGGTTGTTTTTTTCAGTAACTTGACTGAGGACTATAGAAGTAGCTCTGAAATTTAACTTTTTCTCTGTCTTAATTTTTCTGAACTCATTTTCTAACCAAATTAAAAGGTGGGATAGACCTTTCAGTTAGCAGCCTGTTGTTGTTTGTTTGCAGTCAACACAACATTGACTTATGGTAACCCTATGAGTGAGAAACCTCCATGGACAGGCCTTGCAGACTTAGGGCTATTGTAACGACTCTCCAACACACGGTAGGGATCACACGAAGATGGTATCTTGGTCCAACACGATTTTATTGAAGGTACGAGACATGTGAAGCTAAAGCACGGCCCGCCACCCAAACACACCTTTTATACCCCCATAGCCCTCCCCTACCCATGCTATGTCTGGGCAGGGTTACATCAGCCCCAAGTGAGTCAGCAATCCCAGTAATCCCCAGGGGCATGACCCCAGGGGTCATGAAGACAGTGTCACCAGTCCCAATGTCCAATGTCCTTGCTTGAGGAGTTACCTCACTTCCTCTCAAGCACCTGGAAGTTGCATCACCCCCAGTCGGACTCAACAGTCTCAGTGAATCTGGGACAAAGGTCACCCCAGAGCTAAAGTGAAGGTCGCTGCTGCCTCATGACAGGCTTGGAACCTGACTTCATCCAAGCTCAGGTTTCCCAATCCTGACATAGCGGTCTCCTCCACCTCGTCCTCCCCTGAGGAAACAAAACATCATTCAATCTAAAGGAGGAAAGGGGCTCACATATTTCTTTAAAAGGTTACAATGAAAAGTGGGATGCACCTTTCCCAAACTTTTAGGCAGCAAGAGGGTATATGATACTTTATTCACAGCGGTTTCAATCCTGAAAGGCCCAATGTATTTAGGACTCAATTTCTTCGACTTGTAACCCAACTTTAAATTCTCCGTTGATAACCACACTAAATCCCCCTCGCTATATTCCTCCCCCTTCTGTCTCCTGCGGTCCCCAAACAGTTTGTATGACTGCTGCGCCTTTTAATACTTCCGTCACCTCCTTCCCACCCTCTGGGCTCTTATCCTCCACTCCCCCCCCCCTTCTTTCCCTAAATCCAACAACTGGGGTAAAGGGGCCACCTCCTGTCCGTACACTATCTCAAAAGGAGACTTCCCAGTAGAAGAATGTACTGAGCTATTATATGCCATTTCGGCATAGGGCAGGAGGTCGGACCAGTTGTTCTGCTCCTCATTACTAAACATTCGCAAATATGCTCCCAAGGATTTTTGCACTCTTTCCACAGCCCCATTACAAGAAGGGTGATAAGCAGTAGTCAAACGCCTCTGAGCCCCCAATGCTTCTAAGAATCGATTCCAAAACTGAGCCGTAAACTGGACCCCACGATCACTCAACACCTGCTCCGGACATCCATGCAATCTATATACATTTTGAACATACAACTCAGCCAACCGTTCTGCCGAGGGCAACCCCCTCAAAGGGATGAAGTGGGCCTGCTTCGAAAACATATCCAGTACAGTCCAGATGAAACGACAACCTCGACTTGACGGCAGCTCCCCCCCAAAAGCCGTGCGAACCTGCGGCCACGGCCACACCGGCTCTACCACTACTTGAATCAACCCTGCGGCTTTGCAGAGGGAACTTTATTCCTTGCACACACCTCACAGCATTCCACATAACGCCTCACTTCCGCCTTCATCCCAGGCCACCAAAACCTCCTCTTTATCGCCAAGATAGTCTTCGTCAACCCCCAATGACCCGCAGCCTTATGGTCATGGTGCAGCCCCAACACTTTCGCCCTCAAACTTTGAGGAACATAAGTCTTACCCTCAATAACCCACAGACCATTCAACAGCTGGCATTCCTTTCCGTGCTCTTGTAACCACTTGTCTCCTACATAATTCCTTTGCAACTCCAAACTCCACTCATCCACAACTTCATCCTCTTTCTTCACTCCCACCACAGTGTGAGACCTGGTTTGCACAGCCAAACCCCAATGCTCTTTAGCAAAAACTCCCTCCGCTTTCTGCAACCCATTCTCTCCCACACTCGGATATCGGGACAATGCATCAGCCACCACGTTCTCCTTGCCTTTAATATGTTGCAGCCTGAAATTAAATCTATTGAAAAACTGAGACCACCTCACCAGTTTCGGAGATAACTTTGGGGATTCCTCAAATATTGTAAATTCTGATGGTCTATTTAACGACTCCGTGAGGGGGAGAGTCACAACTGCAAACTCCGAAATGAAAGCCCGATAAAATTCGCCAGCCCTAAGAAAGCCTGCAGCTGCCTGCGCGTACGTGAGCCTCCCAGCTCAACACATCCTCCACTTTGGCAGGATCCATTTCAACTCCTTTCTCACTAATTCTATAACCCAAAAAAATCAATCTGATTCTTACCAAACTCGCACTTACTCAGCTTTACATACAACTTTGCTTGCCTCAACCGCTCCAACACCTCACGCACTAACTGCACATGTTCTTTCTCTGTAGCTGTCACTATCACAATGTCATCTAAATACACAAACACTCCTTTATACAAAAGAGGGTGCAACACCTCGTTAATCAATTGCATAAAAATACCTGGAGAGCCTGCTAAACCGAATGGCATGACGGTCCATTCGTGACAGCCCGAGAGGGCAAGAAAAAGCTGTCTTCCATTGGTCGCTTCTTTCACCCTCACAATATGAAAGGCATCAATCAAATCCAACTTGAGAAAACCTTACCTCCTCCCAGCTGACCTAACAAATCCTTGATCAATGGCAAGGGATAGCAATTGGTGGTACTGACAGCATTCAACCCCCTATAATCAATACACAATCGCAATTTCCCATCTTTCCCTCAAAGCCAACTTCTCTTTTACCGTCATGGCATAAATCTTGGGTTTAGGTAGTACAGCTCCTTCTTTGACCTCTATGCTACATTGCACATTCCGAAGGGGGGGAAGGTTCTGAGCTAATCTGGGGTTAAACACATCTGCATAATCCTGATACTCAACTGGCACTCCCTGCACTTTGCTTTCGACCCTTTCATTCACATTAGGAGCACATTGTACAGTCCCAGCCTTCCAATCTATTTTAGGATTCACCTGTTCCAACCAAGGCATACCCAACACCACCTCATGTCCTTTTATTGGGGCCATTATAAAATCAATATTCCCCTCCCAGGGTCCGACTTGCCCCTTTAAACCTTTAGTCCCCACAGAGAACGGTCCTCCCTCTATAGATGACCCATCCAACTGAGTAAAAGTAACAGATGTCTTCAATGGCTGTGTCTCACCTCCCCACTCCTTCACTAATTTGGGGACATCATATTCTCTGAGCACCCACAGTCCACCAAAGCTTCCTTCTCTACCACTCTATTCCCTTATATATCCCCAGGGTACATTGATATTAGTTCTCACCCCAACGCTTTTACTCTCATCTCTGTCCATGAGGACTGCTTTAGCTGCAGCCTCCTTCACTGGGCCCAATCCTGACTTTCGCCGGCATTGAGAAGCAAAATGTCCAGGCTGATTGCAGGAAAACAAAGCCCTCTCCTGAACATAGGCTTCTTCACACCACTGGAACGATCATCATTGCCTCGCTTGGTCTCTCCTCCTCGGGCTCAGTCCTGAGCCACCCCACGGCCAGCCCTCGAGACCTCACAGGCTGGAATCTACGTCGCTGCACTTGGGCAAGGATTCCCTCCACCTTGCCAGCCAACTGACCCAGCCGTCCAGATCTCCTGGGTCATCACGGTGTAGACACCACTCAAGGATTTCTTTCCGTAGACCATCCTTAAACAGCTCCAAAAGAGTGGATTGGGACCACTCTGCCACTTTTCCAGCTAGTCCCATGAATTCTTCAGCGTACTCCGTCACCGATCTGGATCCCTGGGACAAACAGCGCAACGCTCCTTCGCCTTGATCCGCTCCAGCGGATCCCGAAACCGATTCCGGATTGCACGCAGGAACTCTCTCACCGATCTCAAGCAAGGGTCCCGCCGGTCGTGGCATTGCACATACTACTCAGCTGCACGACTCCTTGAACACAGCTCCAACGGCCCGCACTTGGCTGCCTTCGCTGGGATAAAGATGACCGTAATCTTCCATGTGGTCTTGCACCGCTGCGATGAAGAAGGCGACTTTACTGGCTTCGCCATCAAACTCCACCCGCAACGGTTCCTTCTTCATGCGGCCACCGAACTCCTGGGAAACCACTCCTCTCCCTGAAAGTCCTCGGACCGAGATACCTCTTCCCATCCCTACTGGCTGCGTAGGACGCCTCGCCTCTGGGACTGGGCTCACTGGACCTCTGTCTCTGTTCCTCACTCCCGAAGGAGATCTAGGACGCCGACTGAAGGTCCACCATCCATCCACGAATGGTAAGTGAAGTCTCCTCCTCCCGGGCCTTCCACATCGATTCCCTCTGATCTCTCTGAACATCACCTGAGACATCCGCTTGACCGTCTGCACCACCGCTTCCATCTGGCAACTCAACACATCCAGCCTTGATGGTGACTCAGGTTCTGGGGTCTCACTACCCCCTTCCGCCAGGTCCTCCTGACCCCCTCTGGCACCGCATGCCTCCAGATCCTCCTGGGCCACTGCCAGACGAGCGCCCAACGCTCCCCAGCCTGCTGAGCGCTCCTACGCTCTTCGATCTGCTGAGCGCTCCTACGCTCTTCCCTTCGGCAGGCCACTAATCTGCTCACCTGAGCATTCCACAACCGCTCCGCTTCACGGAGCTCTCTCTCCATCTCACTTCCCGACGCCATCGCCGTTTCGGAAGCATCTGGGACTCCCACCTGGTCCAGAGTGGTCCAGTCCCACTCCTCAACTCTCCGGACTTCGTCAGGATCTACCACAAACTGGTCCAAGTACTCTTCTTGCTTCCAAGCCAACCTCTCCATTGCTGGGATAGTTGAAAAGGGGCTTTAGCTTCTGTAACGACTCTCCAACACACGGTAGGGATCACACGAAGATGGTATCTTGGTCCAACACGATTTTATTGAAGGTACGAGACATGTGAAGCTAAAGCACCGGCCCGCCACCCAAACACACCTTTTACCCCCAGAGCCCCTCCCCTACCCATGCAATGTCTGGGCAGGGTTACATCAGCCCCAAGTGAGTCAGCAATCCCAGTAATCCCCAGGGGCATGACCCCAGGGGTCATGAAGACAGTGTCACCAGTCCCAATGTCCAATGTCCTTGCTTGGAGGAGTTACCTCACTTCCCTCTCAAGCACCTGGAAGTTGCATCACCCCCCAGTCGGACTCAACAGTCTCAGTGAATCTGGGACAAAGGTCACCCCAGAGCTAAAGTGAAGGTCGCTGCTGCCTCATGACAGGCTTGGAACCTGGACTTCATCCAAGCTCAGGTTTCCCAATCCTGACAGCTATGTTTTCCTTGATAGAACCAGTTCACTTGTCGTGTGGTCTCCCACTCTTCCTACCGCTCTTTCCAAGTAACAGGGAAAAGTAAATAGGTGCAATGTGCAAGGAGGATAAGAGCCCAAAATTTACCCAAGCCAGCAAAGTCTCTAGGAACAAATTTAGCCCTAGCCCCAATGGGCAGCTCAAAATAATTTGCAGCTTGAATCAAATGACCCACTTCCTTTCATTCCACATTGAGTAGCCAACCACACAGATAACTCAATCTTTAATGTTGATCAGTATTCCCTATTGCTTTTGACAGTAGTGGAATAAGTTAGGGCAGATACATAGTTGTCAGTCTGTGGACTGCTGCTGCCTGTGGTGAGTATCCAGGAAAGAAATAATCACTTGCACAAATGTGCTGTCACATTAGGAAAAAAATCATAGGTGCTCCCCCATTAGATAGCCTGGACCATAGAGCAGGCCACATAATGCATACAACCCTGTCTTCTAAATTTCTTCAATGCTGTTCCCCTGCTCACAATTCTTATTGCTTGCAATCTGCTCAAAAATGGTTTTATTAATCGTGTCAAAAGCAAATTGAGAATACAGCTATAATGTATAGAAAAACCACAAACAAATTTAAAAACTTGGCATTATGCTAAATTTCCTTTGACCAGAAACTGGCCCATTGGAGTGTCTCTGGTGTCACTGTAAGAAGGTCCTCCGTTGTACATCTGGCAGGGTTCAGGCTGCATTTGTAGTAGGTGATCTGTGATTTGCTGTTCTCAACACTTGCATGTCGTGGACTCCACTTTTTATCCCCATTTCTCAAGATTGGCTCTGCATCTCATGGTGCCAGAGAGCAATTTGTTCAGTGCCTCCCAAGTTGCCCAGTCTTCTGTGAGCCCAGGAGGGAGTTTCTCATCTGGTATCAGCCACTGATTGAGATTCCAGGTTTTGACCTGCCACATTTAGACTCTCACTTGCTGAGATGTTCCTTCAAGTATCTCTGTAAATCTTAGGTAGCGGTTTCTTGATTTAAGACGTTGGCATGCTGGCTGATATCCGAACAGAGGATGGGTCAGAGATGTCAATGCCCTGGTCCTTTCATTACTGGCTGCTGCTTCCCGGCAGATGTCAGGTAATGCAATACCAGCTAAACAGTATAATTTCTCCAGTGGTCTAGTTTGTACACACCCTGTGATTTAGAGCCACATCCACTGTTTTAACATGATGAGATGTATTCCACACTGGGGATGTGTATTCAGCAGCAGTGGGACAAATTGAGAAATAGAAGCCACGAGGTACATTATGTGAGCAGACCAACTGATATATCCATGATCTATTTAGTTGTAGACATTGATGAGTTCAACAGTACATATAACTCGGACATGCTACATTACATTCAGATGGGTTCAGGCTGCATCCAGTGCACAAATATATAAAAGTTTGCTCAGTGTCATTAATTTCTGTGTAGAAATGTATATGGTTGAACTGTATAGGATTATACTGTCAGGTTATTGGACAACTACCAGATTCAGAATGCTTTGGAAAATCCAGCATCATTACTTAGGGAGTTTCAGCTGAGCTAGCTTTTGAATTGTTTCTCTGTGTCAAAATACAACATCAATCCAGTCTGCTGGTCCATGAAACATTTGTTCATTGAAATAATAATAGATGGTGTGTTTTTCCCCTCATTCAGATATTCTACCCAGAAACCACAGATGTATATGATAGGAAGAACATACCTCGAATGATATATTGCATTCATGCACTAAGGTAAAATATAGACCAGACTTGAACATAAATCTTCCTCCCACCCCTGTATCTACTTCCTTTTTACAGCATGCAGTTTATGGGTTATGAAGGTATTGTGGCTATTAAAAATGAATGTTGTGTACATACCAGAAGCAACATTTTAAAGAACAAGTGACCTGCATGTGCACAGTTCTCTGTTTCGAAGAATATGTGAGAAACCATTTTTCAAACTCAAATTTGAAAAACATCCAGAAATAGGAAAGGTCTACATTTCTGCTTCTATAAATACGAAAGCACTAAAAAAATCCACTGTACATTATGGTATGTTCTAGTATTAGTATTAGGCGCTGGGAATGTGGTGCAGCTGGCTGGGAGTCAGCTGCATATTTATTTATTTTATTTATTTGTTCCATCTTGTATTCCGCTCCTCCCTGCAGGCTCGGGGCGGATAACATCATAAAACTCGGCTGGCATGTAACATCCATGTCGCCGTACACTAAAATACAACATAAAATACAACATAGGTCCCGAAATTAAAATAGTGTACATGCTGTAGCATTCCCTGAACCAGGGTGCTGTTTAGGAAGATGAGTACGTTCGGCTTACTTGCCTAGCCAAAGGCCAGTCTGAACAGGGCGGTCTTGCAGGCCCTGTGGAACGGGATAAGCTCCGTGGCGGCTCGGACATCATCCGGGAGAGAGTTCCAGAGTACCGGAGCCGCCACAGAGAAGGCCCTTTGCCTAGTAGCAGACAGGTGACAGGTGCGGACCGATGGAATCAGGAGCAGATTCGACTCCTCTGAACGTAGTGATCTCGGGGGAATGTATGGGGCAAGGCGGTCCCTCAGGTACGCAGGCCCTAGGCCGTGTAGAGCCTTGAAGGTTAACACCAGCACCTTGAAGGCAATTCGGTACTCAATAAGATCTCTACTGACCAGAAGGTCATGAGTTTGAGGTCTGCCAGGGTCGGGGCGAGCTCTCGGCCAATTTGTGTAGCTCGTTGTTGACCTTTGCAACCCGAAAGACAGTTGCATCTGTCAAGTAGGAAATTTAGGTACCACTTTGTGGGGAGGCTAAATTTAACTGATTTACGAGGCCATAAATCCGGCCAGAAACTGGAATGTTAAATTGCCTCTATGTCTGTCTATATATGTTGTATGTCAATGGCATTGAATGTTTGCCTGTATATGTGCATTGTGATTCGCCCTGAGTCCCCTGCGGGGTGAGAAGAGCGGAATATAAATGAAATGAAATGAATGAATGAATAAATAAATGTTACTTGCACTGATATAAAATGTGTGTTTGCTACAGCATTATGTGAATAGCCAGATTATAAAATGATACACAAGATATCTGATCTACATTGCTACTGTGCCCCCCAACCAAGATTATGTAACACATTGTCCATGTGCAAAGCTTTTCAGAATTGTAGTAACAATCATGCGTTTCTTTTAAGAGCATCCTATGACTAATACATCTTGTAATTTGTAGGCCCTCCAATGATTTTGGATTAAATGTCCCATCATTCCCAGCCAGCATAGCCAATGGCAAAGGACAATGTTAGCTGCAATCCAACATCACCAAGGGCAATACTGCTCAAAGAGTGGTCTTTTAACTAGTGTCAGTCCATGAGTGATGTGTGCAAACTGCCAGTCGCTATCAAGTTTCCAGCAACTATTGAATAGTAATAATAAGACACAAAGTGTATAGGCACATTGGCAGAAAAAGAATTATCTTCTAGTGTATCAAATAACCCAAAAAACACTTATCTAGTTTTTTTCATGTCTGGAGTGACTTGAAAAACTGCAAGTTGCTTCTGGTGTGAGAGAATTGGCCATCTGCAAGGATGTTGCCCAGAGGATGCCCGGCTGTTGTGATGTTTTACCTTCTCTCGTGTCGCCACATGGGGAGCTGGAGCTGACAGAAGGAGCTCAACCCGCTCTCCCCAGATTTGAACCACTGACCTATTGGTCAGCAGTCCTGCCATCAAAAGGGTTTAACCCATTGTGCCACTGGAGGCGCCTACCTAGAACAGTGCATTTTTGGCTATATGATTTGGAAGTTCAGCTTATTTTTTCCCCATTGTGTCAGGGACTTGCCCTAAATTTGTACCCATTGAGTGCAATTGTTTTTTTCCTGATCTGAAAACTTCCCAGGGAGCAGCAACCATTGGTTCAGGAATGGGGCACAGTTTAGAGGCCATAACTCTTGAGTTCCACTGGTCTAGACCATAAGAAGAGCTATTCCAACAGTGAAACTCTCCGCATCAGAGTCCAATTGGGGCTTCTTCTTGTGACGCTGGATGCTGGGTGGCCATTTGTTGAAGAGGGGTAGGGGTGTGTGCGCGCGCGTGTGCTTTTCCTGCATTGAACATGGGGGTTGGACTGGACGGCCCCTGGAGTCTCTTCCAACTCTAGGATTCTAAGAAGATTTACTCTACTTCATATTTCTCATTATGGTAAGGTGCTGTAGGTCTTACTGCTGTAGAATAGACGAGATAGAGATAGAGATGTTTAATATTCCACATGAAACAGGATTGCTTATGGCCTGCCGCTAGTTGCTAGTCCCAACTGGAATAGATGCCCTGAATAAATGGAAATGTTGACATAATCCCTTCTATTCCAATTGGAACAAACAACTGGATATACGGTAAGTCTGTATTTTTTTTATTTTTGATAGTAGGTTCCATTTATCTTTCAGAAATTCAAAACCTAAGTGAAATTACCTCATTTCCCCTATTAGTCTCTTGCACGCAATAATTGTTATGAATGTACCATTTCTTGTATTTGATACTCACTTTTTGAATCTTTTGAATAATTTCAGTTTTGTTAATTGACTTGCTGGCTTAGGTATGATCCAAACAGTAAACAAAACAAAAATATTTTAAATATTTCTGAAATGATGACCATTTTATAATTTAAAGCAACTGTGCTGTGTAAAAACAAAAAGGGTAATTTGTATTTCCTAAGTAACAACATTCAATATGATTGGATATTTTTGCAAGTCTGTAGCCGTTTCCTGACATGGACACATGGGACTCTTAAAGTTAAGCAGCTTATAAAGAAATGATGAACTAAGTTCCATTGCAGTGATGTCACATGCTCATATGTTTAACTGAATGTTGAAGCAAGAGCAGATTTCAAATGTTTATTTCTGCTGGAGTGCTGAAGCCGGTTTAATCGATTGTTTGACTACTATAATAAACATAGGCATGGCACGCTCTGCATTTAACTGTGCATTACTGCAATGGCAATTAGTAGTTTTCCATATATTTTGAACTCATGTGTACAGTATTATTGCTTTTGGAATCTAACTTCCCAAAAGTCATTGACCTTGAGTTTGGCCTGAGATACAATCTGAGCCATCGACTACAAAAGAAGATGTTCACTTGTTGCATGCTGTTGTTCTGAAGTTGAGCATCTTAGCACTTCTTCTTGGAAGGAAAAACATTTACTTTCAAAGGAAGTTGAGATTCATTTCTCTAGTATCTCAGCTTCTGTATATCATTAATTGTCTGGCAGGACTGCTGACCAAAAGATCAGTGATTCAAATCCGGGGAGCGACCTAAGCTCCTGTTTGTCAGCTCCAGCTTTTCATGTGGAGACATGACATAAGCTTCCACTGGATGGTAAAACACCCGGGCGTCCCCTGGGCAACGTCCTTGCAGATGGCCTATTCTCTCACATCAGAAGCGACTTGCAGTTTTTCAAGTCACTCCTGACACGGACACACAAAATTAATTGTCTAATGAATGTGTGTTAACTTCCTGCCGTTAAAACATATTTTGAGCTGACAAGAAAACGATCTGCAGTGCTATTGTTCTGACTTATATACTTATGCGTATATCATTTGCCACTTGATGCTCTGGACTGCAGCCCTAACTCCTAGAGATAGTTCACTGAAGGTGATAGGATTGGACAGGAGGTGTCCTCAAGTAGAGCAGAGGAACTTGGTATGGTTTCTTGGCCCTGTTCTGTCTGTAGAAAATTCAGAAGCTAGTACAGTAGTAGAAGGCCCTGAAACAGGACATTTTATGTATGGGGCATCAACCACTTTTACACACTGGGACGACGACGACATTAGTTTGATCCATTGTTATTCGGAGTCAAATCGTCCTGCCTTCTAGTTATGTAATTTGAATGAATGCAGCAGTGAGAGGAGGCTGCCTGCACATTTTCTGCCTTGGCTTGTTTGAGCTGATGGATTCACAAACAGTTTCTCATCCTCTTGCTTGGCTTGCTCTACCTTGGTTGGTATATGTCGTAGCATCATAGAGTAGGCTGTTAGGAATTGTCGGAGTTGAAGTCCAAAACACCTGGAGGGCCAAAGTTTGCCCATGCCTGGTTTAACCAGACCCTCTCCTTAAATAGTTAATAAAAAAATCTATATTTGAATATACTAATACTATTGTATGTTTTCAATTTAAAGACTCACTTTCCCCCATATAAAAATCTATATATTTGGGGTGCATCTTAGAATCGGAGGTGTGTTTTATGTATTGCTGCTGCTGATATTAGGGTGTGTCTTACAGCCAATGGCTTCTTACAATAGAAGAAATACAATATTTCTTTTTTAATTAATTTTTTTATTGAAAGTAAAAAAAAGGTTTCTTATACATGTAAAGTGGGGGAACAATAATGTTAAAGAAAAGTAGGAAAATAGAAAAAATAGAGAGGAAGAAGTAGGAAAAAGAGGGAGGGGAAAGAGAGAGAGAGAGAAAATGAAAAAGGGGGAAAAAGACAAAAAACAAAAAAAGTTCTGTGACTTCCATCTACTTTCCGGTGGTCAGGTATTTCCAATTTTCCTTTCTCTTCATCTTCTTATTTTACAGTCTCCAGTCTGTCCATTGAATGCCTCACAAGCCTTCTCTTCCGGTTCCAAATGTTCTATATTCTTAATTCTAATTCTAATTACTTAAAATAGTATTTTACTGGTTCCCAGTTTGTCTGTGTTTTGGATAACCCTTGACTGGGTGTTATCCAATATGTAAGCCTATCCATATTCATTATTTCTAATACCTTATTTTGCCAGTCTTCTATCATAGGCCCTTCTTTGAGCTTCCAATTCTTTGCATACACTATCCTTGCTGCTGTGCATAAATAATTAAAAGGGGTCTCTTTATTCTCTTCTTTTTCCAAGTCCAGCATCCCTAATAGGACATATTCAGGTTCCAACTTCATTCTCATTTTTAATATTTTTTGGATTTCTCAATAGATATATATCCAATTTTTTTTTGCCTTTTCACATGTCCACCAGGTATGGAAAAAGTACCACTCTGGTGGTTACGTTTCGAACACTTATTTGAGACATTTTATAACATTTAGATAATTTTTGCGGGCTTATGTACCATTGGTACATTATTTTAGCCAATTTTCTCTTAGATCTGATGCATATGTATATTTGATTTTATAGTTCCAAATTTTTTCCCATTCTTCCAATTTAATTGGGTGGCCAATGTTCGCTGCCCATTTCACAATGCAATCCTTAATTTTTTCTGTGCTGGTTGAAATAGTAAGAATATAAACTCAAACAGGTATTTTTTATCCTGTTTGTTAGTTTTTGAGTCTTTTTTATGATACATGATTCTTTCAATAAAATACCTATATTTAACTCTCTTGGATACTTTTAGGTACTTGTTTATACATTCCAAATCTAAATCTCTGGAGTGTGGTTCTTTCTTATGCTGTCTTCATAAAGTACACTTGAAAGTACCGTATTTGGGTTGCTGTGAGTTTTTCGGGCTGTATGGCCATGTTCCAGTACCGTATTTTCTTTCTGATTTCCAATATTTTCTAATTATTTTGTGCCATGTTGTTGACTTGCAGCAATATTAAAGGTGGACTGCTTACTGCTGAGATTTCAAAGTTAATATTTGTTTTCAAGCATTTTATTTTGCTTGTAACAATATGGGGTATGTATGCATGCATGTATGTATGTTAACAATCAGTTTGGCAACAGATGTATTTTAAAACCTAAATATCAGAGATGGCAACTCTTGTTATTATTAAAAATGAAAAAGGAATGTATTACATGATTTCAGTTGTAATACTCATTATTCCTTTTTTTAAAGCATTACAATTAGGTGGAATGCTTGTCTTTGACAAGTATTAAGGAAAATTCTGTTGCCCTCTAGTGGTAAAAATAATCCTTACATAAACAAGACAAGGAGGATTGTGATGCTGATTTTGTGTTTTTCAAAGAAGTTATAACAGCTCAGTGGATCAGTGACTGGTAATGTCAGCAATGCCATCCTGGGAAAAAACTAACTGAATCTGCCTTAATCCTCGGAAGGAATAACAAAATTGTCCAGCATTCTGTTCCAGTGAAGGAAACAACTTTTAATGGAAGCAAATAGCATTATTTTGCAGGTTGGGCATCCCTTATCTGGAATTCTGAAATTCCAAATACTCCAAAATCCAAAATAAGTGGCTAAGATAGTGTTACATCAATTCACTGTTCATAAACTGTGTTTCATGCACAAAATTATTTTAAAACATTATATAAAATTATCTTCATTGAGCCCTTGGGGGCGCAATGGGTTAAACCCTTTTGCTGGCAGGACTGCTGACTGACAGGTCAGCGGTTCAAATCTGGGGAGAGCATTGATGAGCTCCCTCTGTCAGCTCCAGCTCCCCATGTGGGGACATGACAGAAGCCTCCACTGGATGGTAAAACATCTGGGCGTCCCCTGGGCAACGTTCTTGCAGACAGCCAATTCTCTCACACCAAAAGCAACTTGCAGTTTCTCAAGTCGCTCCTGACACGAGAAAATAAAAACCCTTCATGCTGTGTATAAGATGTATATTAACTATAGAGAAATATCATGTTTTGACTTCTAATGTATCTCATTGTGTGTGTGTGTGTGTGTGTGTGTGTGTATCTAAAATTCAAAATGTTTTTGATCCTAAGCATTTTGGATAAAGGATATTCAACCTGTACCTATAAGATAATACTGCTTTTACAAATCTAAAAAAGTAAATGGGGAGGATGAAGATTTTGTGTCAGAAGAAGATAAATTTAGTGTTGGAAGCAGACAGCTATCTGTTTAAACATGTATTTATGAATCCTTTGGTTTTGATTAGCATTCCACTTGGTTGGTCTTGGAATGTCCTTGTAGGAAATCTTATATTGTTAAAAATCTAGTTCCTTTCTTAAAATTTGCCACATCCATATACTTTCTTCTATACTGTTGTCTTTGCTTTTGAACACATAGCAATTCTGCTATATCTGTATTTGACTACATTTGCTCACAGTTCCTCTTTTGCCACCTCTTTGTTTTACCAGCTTTTGAAATGTTTTCTTTTCCATTCTAGAAAGTGCCTTGCCAACTGGCCTTGCTCTCTAAATGGGCATGAGATACTTTGACTTCCACTTCTAAAAACAACTTTTGATTAGTCCCTTGTGTAATCTTAATAAAATTGTCCAAATCCTTAACAGTTGTTAATTTCACATGGCAAGAAGACATGAATAAAGATGTGAATTTGTTCAGCTGTTGTCCAGATGGTTTCACTACAGATGTTTTGAATGTTATTAACATAGGTTTTTAAGGCAATGCTTAAATGAATGCTGGGTTTCCTTAAAATGTCTTATAGAGTTTTTAAATTATTTTAGATTCCCAGAAGAATATCTGAATATTGAATAATCTTGAAAGGCAGAAATACATAATTTCCTAATATTATATGTAAAACCAACATTGTATAGTTTTATTCTTGTAAAACCGAACCAAAGTAAACTCTCACCAGATAAGTTACCTTGGTTACTGTTCTATATTTTACGCGTGGCTTTCGTATATGAAGACAGAAAACTCCAACATTTGCACATTTTAACCTTTAAAAAACTGTTTCCTCAGGAAGACAGGAGGCTATTATTATCAGAAATCTATGTTACCTTAAAAGACTGAAAAACGTATTGCAGATATTAATAGAAAACAAACTACAGTACTTCATTGGATGCTTGGACGTGTAATTTAACATTTTGTGATCAAACACATTTCTCTTTTTTCCTTTGTAGTTTATATTTGTTTAAACTAGGAATAGCTCCTCAGATCCAGGACTTGCTGGGGAAAGTAGACTTTACAGGTATTTTTTCATATTCCTTTGCAATATGTTTTGTTTGTTTACTCTTCCTTTAGAGCAGCTTCTAATAACACTGGATTTGTGTGACAATTTTTTTCTGTACTCCCCCAGCATTCTCCATGTTATTGTGCCAAAGTGGGTGTAGAATAGTTATGCAAAGAATGTGTCTAATTCATTAAAATATGCCTGTGTTTTCTGAGCTGCAGATTTCTCAGACAGGAGAAGACCTAGGAGAATCATAATTATTAGTCTCATGCATTTGTATAGGATTGCTATCCTTTTCTGTTTAATTTGTCTGCCCCCGTTTTAGTTTTCGAGCACCGCTTCCGAAAATGGCAATAGGCGAGTGATCCTACACAAATGCTCCCATTCCCCCTAGTTTTAGGGCTGCTACTGTTTCCCACTTCAGTTGGGAAACCTACTTTGTGCCACTGCTGCTGAGGTCTCTTCATCAGAGATCCTTGACATGGGGCTGGCAGCTTTCCGGGGCTTTTCCTCCACTGGTTGGCAACCAGAAAGGCCCAGAAAGGCTCTCACACTTTGGGCCTACATGTGGGGGTCTGCCAGGGCCTGCAACCGAGCTCTGAGTAAAGAGTGCTCCTTACCGGCTGCCTGGGCTTGCCCTCCACCACTCAGCAACCGTGCAGACCCAGAAAGATCCTGGCAGGCCTGCCCGGGTAAGCCGCAGCAAACAATAAGGTGTACTCCTTACTCGGCCCTCACTTGCAGGTCCTGGCAGGCTCGTGCATGTAGGCTGAAAGCATGTGGGCCTGCCAGGGTCTTTCTGGGCCTGCACGGTTGCTGAGTGGTGGAGAGCAAGCCCTGGCAACCGGGAAGCCTCCAGCCCCGCACCAAGGATCTCTAATGAAGAGACCTCAGCGCAATCCCTCGTCTCTCTATAACTACAATGCCGAAAAGTAGTCATGGAGCCAGTACTCACACCCACTTGCCTTTCGTATCAAGTTAATTTTCTTTCCGGGAAAGGAGGGGGGTTATTTCGTATTGTGCCATCCGAATGGATGGAACGGTATGGAAACATTAATTAAACGGATGATACAGATACTACAGCAGCAGTGGTCCATGACTAATAATTGTATTAAGGTGCACACGTTAACCCCTATCCCTCAGGCATATATTGCGCATTCTTTTGTAATGTAAAATAATCATAAGAAGTTTTCTCCATGCAAGTCTTCAATTTTCTTTTCTCTACCCCTTTTTAATTAGAGGAAGAAATCAGTAACATGCGGAAAGAACTGGAGAAGTATGGTATACAGATGCCTTCCTTTCATAAAATCGGAGGTATACTAGCCAGTGAACTCTCAGTGGATGAAGCAGCATGTAAGTTTACCTAAGAGCGTTAGAAACAAACATTCTGAATTGTTATTTAAAATGTGTCTGAAAGTTCCTTTAATTTAAAACATCACCAGAAAGCCAATTAGATTAGGTTTAGCAATCTGCCTTTTAAAATTCTGTAATCTGAAATACACAAAAAAATACCTACTCTGTGACTTTAACTAGATAGATATGTCAACCAGAGTGTTCCCAAACTGCCATGGTTCACAACTACTTAGTCTTTCATTAATTTTTCACGGCTTCCGTAGACCAAAGAAATACTCAAAAAATGCCTTTAACTAAGTACAGTAGATTCTCGCTTATCCAATCTTTGCTCATTCAACTTTCTGTATTATCCAACGTAGTCTGCCACCCGCCCGGAATAATGTCCAGGATGGGAGAAAGAAAGAACCCTTGTCTGTTTTGGTGCTTAATTCATAAATACAGTAATTACTACAAAGCATTACCGTGTCCTGAACTGGTGTTTTGGTGCTTAATTTGTAAAATCATAACATAACATAATTTGACGTTTAATAGGCTTTCCCTTAATCCCTCCTTATTATCCAACATTTTTGCTTATCCAACGTTTTGCCAACCCATTTATGTTGGGTAAGCAACTAGTTAAGTGCAACTAATTCAATAAGTATTTAGGAATTGATTTTGAGTGAAAAAGCAAGCTTCCATCCTACTTCTTAAGATTGTAAGTCTTTATTTACGTGGGAGCGCCATTGATTTTGAGTGAAAAGCTGTTGCGAGTTACGGACCTCAAGATAATAGGCAGCTTCCATCCTACATTCTTAAGATTGTACCGCCCCTGATTGTAGGTGTATTGTTATATGCTACCAAGTTGGCTTCAAATTACATTGTATATATGAATGAGGTTGTGTTCAGGACTGTGGCATCCCTTATTGAGTGAATCCACCTATAATATTTATGGCTGTTGTTTTGTGCCTTCTAGTCATTTTCAAAAGGTTCAACTCATAGGGTTTTATTGGCAAGATTGGTTCAGAGGGGGTTTGCCTTAGCCTTCCTCTTTTAAAAAAAGCTCTTCTAGATATACAACTCAAGCTTTACATGTGTAAAAGCCATTTGACAACAAAAGGGTCTACTAAAATTTGAATGAGAGTTCAAAAAACAGATCAAAAGTTAGTCTACTTGATAAATATTGAGACAGAAGGCAGGTATTTTATAGAGTGTCCAAAGTGCTTGAAGAGTGGAGAGGATTGGGAGCAGAGGTGGCAGGAACTATGTGGAATATCTCCTCATGGATGGATCAATGTGGGGAAAAAGGAGCATTTTCAGTACACTGATGTTGGAGAGACATAGGGTAGACTGGTGTGAAGAGAAAGATAGTTGAGGAGAAGAAACTGTGTTAACTTGATTCTCAGTATATTAACTTTGAGTGTCCTGTTGACTTCAACAATTCTCCTGGTCTCTCTCCTCCTCCTCAAGTGTACAGACGCTTTCCCAGAACAGACACGCAAAGGAGAATTGGGGAGAGGGGAATGAGGATAACAGGAGGGATATAGATGTCTACATGATTTATTGACGTCAGTATGATTCACAAAGTTAAAATGCCAAGAAAAACACTGACATCATTCCTCTTCCGCCTCCATTTATGCAGAACTATCTCAGATCAGTGTACTGAAAATTACAATATCTGGATGTTAACCCTGATCCAGTTTAACTCCAATATAACTCCAATCCATGTTAACCATCTCCTCTCCCTTACTAGTCCACACTATACAGAGTTCTCCCAAACCAGTGTACTGAAAACCTCAACACTGAATGTTGTTGTTAGCCCTAAACCAAGTTAATCCTATAATATGTGAGATAAAAAAATCTCATTTTCTACTCTCCTTATCCTCTCCTCCTCCCCAATATTCCACCTATGGTGTTATCCGACCCCCTCCCATAGGATTGCGTAGATAAAGGATAGGAAAGCGGAGGATCAAAAAAGCCAAGCTTTGTCTTTGCTAGGAGTGAGGTTTCCCCTTCCTCTAGTACTTAGAAATAAAATAATAATAATATGTAAAGTGCTGTAGTTTAGCTACTGTCCCTTTTCAAACCACTACTTCCACTTCTGATGAGTGCATTGATCGCTTTAGCTGAAATGCTGCCGGCTTAACAAATAGTGCTTTATTGAACACTCTATAACAACTCTTTAAACCAGGGGTGGGCAACTATTTTTTCCAAGGGGCCACATGAGAGCCAAAAAATATTATGGAGGGCCGCACCTAAAGGCGAAACTACATGCTAATCTGCATAATTTATTTATTTATTCACTTACTATATTTACTGTATATTACACATCATTAATATTAACATATTAATATATCAAGAAATATTCATATATTATTAGTATTAATATCATAATTATTATATTATAGTATATATATATATAAACATAATATATTGAAATTATAATATATCATATAACATTATATTATATTATTTATTATATTATTTTATTATTGTTATAAAATTATTATAAAATAATAATAAAAACCACTAAAATAAAATAATGCTTCCTTATAGTCCCCTTCTCTGGAGATTTTTATGCAGAGGCCAGGCAGGGTAGGCAAGCCAGGGGCCCTTAGGCGGGCCGGATAGAATCAGCCAAAGGGCCGCATCCGGGCCCTGGGCCGCAGTTTGCCCACCCCTGCTTTAAACCATAGGAGCCCCCGGTGGCACAATGGGTTAAACCCTTGTGCCAGCAGGACTAAAGACTGACAGGTTGGAGGTTTGAATCGGAGGGGGCATGGATGAGCTCCCTCTGTCAGCTCCAGCTGCCCATGCGGGGACATGAGAGAAGTCTCCCACAAGGATGGAGCTAGCATCAAACCTCTGGGCGTCCCCTGGGCAACATCCTTGCAGACAGCCAATTCTCTCACACCAGAAGCGACTTGCAATTTCTCAAGTCGCTCCAAACACAAAGAAAAAGAATCCCCCTTTCAAGCAGGAATACTCAGACTTTTTAAGTAGAGGACTAGTTCATGGTTCCTCACTGTTGAAGGGCCTGACTATAGTCTAAGGAAAAATGAATGAATTCCTATGCACATTGCACACATCTTATTTGCCATGCAAAAAAACATGCCATCATAAACGTACCATTATTTCAATGAAAAGTGTGGGGCTGCTTTTGGTTAATGAGACAGCCAAGTTTATTAGGATTGGTATTGTTGTGTGCCTTCAAGCTGTTTCAGATGTAGAGTGACTCTAAGTCTAAAGTTTAGCATGTGGGCCAGGTAAATGACTTTGGAATGCCATACCCAGCCCATGAGCCTTACTTTGGTGACATCTGCTTTAAAGTATAACCACCTTTTTTGTAGATGGAAGGACAAAGCAAGACCTGGAATCTTGTTATTGACTTACACTGTTATAAGGGTCTGTCATGCTTTCATGGATCACTTTTTGGAGTAGTGTGTACTGTCAGCAGGGAGATGGTAGAGAAAGCTGGAGGAAACTGTTGTCTGGGATCCCGAATAGCTTGGGAGCTAGAAGAGAAGCTGTCTGTCATAGAGAGAGGGTAAAATATAAAGTGCAGTCAAAATTTCAGGTGTGGGACCCTTAACCCAAGACTAGATCAAGAGAGGGCCAAAGGACTAAGGCCCTCTGTCTCTCTAGATTGGGTCTCCTGAATTTACTGAAAAGTAAATTAAAGGAAATATATTTTTAGTATGTAGATCTTTAAAGTATCATTCCCAGTGTTGTTTGGCAATATCAGTTTTGTCATTTCCAACTTATGGTGACCCTAAGGTAAGATTGTTTCTTCCTCTGAGACTGAGAGAGTGTGACTTCCCCAAGCTTGCCCATTGAGCTTGTATCGCTGATTGGGGGTTCAGTTTTGGTTACTGAAAGAGAAACAATCTACAAATCCAATTAGCATCACCTTTAAAAAAAACAACAATAATGGATTCTTTTCTTTTCAGTGCACGCAGCAGTAATTGCAATTAATGAAGCTATTGAGAAGGGAGTTGCAGATCAAACTATCAAAACACTCAAAAATCCAAATGCCATGTTGGTCAATGTGGATGATGATCTTGCCCATGCATATCAGAAGGAACTTTCCGAAGCTAAGAGGAGAAAAGAAGAAAATGCAAGGCTAAAGGTATACAAACAGCTAATTGGATGTAACCAAATGGAGGATGTGAACTGTTTCATGTAATTGTTCTTTGTGTGTAAAGATAAGACAAGAGTACATACTTACCTGAGCAGCACTACAGCAATGATTCAGAATGACAGCCATATACTAAAGATCGCTATGCTCAATTCACAACCACTGTTTAAATTAAAAATATATTTGAACATGTTATTATAACACATTTTGGGGGGGTGTATCAATCCATCTGATTTTACATTCTTGCCCAAATGGATTGTGAGTTGGCACAGGACAGTCAAAATGCAATTTTGCATTTTTATGGCAGGTATAAATCTCCTTGTTGTTTATCCGATACTCTTCATGACCTCATGGATCAGCCCACACCAGAGCTCCCTGCCGGCCCCCCTCGCGTCCCCCATGTCCTTCAGAGTCAAGCCAGTCACTTCGAGGATACCATCCATCCATCCATCTTGCCCTTGGTTGGCCCCTCTTCCTTTTTCCTTCCATTTTCCCCAGCATCATTGTCTTCTCTTAAGTTTTCCTGTGTTCTCATTATATGGCCAAAGTACTTCATCTTTGCCTCTAATATCCTTCCCTCCAATAAACAGTTGGGCTTTATTTCCTGAAGTATGGACTGGTTGGATCTCCTCATGGTCCAATGCACTCTCAGAACTTTCCTCCAACACCACAGTTCAAAGGCATCTATCTTCCTTCACTCAGCCTTCCTTATGGTCCAGCTCTCACATCCGTAGGTTACTACGGGGAATGCTATTGCTTTTACTATATGGATCTTCATTGCTAGTGTGATGTCTCTACACTATTTTATCGAGATTGGTCATTGCTCTCTAGGCTTTTGAAACTTGCAGTGCCAAGCAGATGGTTGCCAGAAATGCATTTGTTCCTGCAAATCTCCAATTAAATCCTTTTAACTCATTTATGATCCTAGAGCCAGAAACATTTTTCAATAAGAAAATGTTCAGTAAACAATCTACATCTTGAGACTATTAAAATGGAATGATCCAAATTTTTGAAATCATATACAGCATATCAGGAAAGTTGAAATACATATAAATAGCATGATTCGTTTTAGAGATGCCTAGTTTGGGAAAAGGACTAGAACTCAAGATTCATATTTCTTGTTCCTGTTTGCTTTCTATGGATGTTTAGACTCTGAGATTATTTAGAAAAATTTCTATTTTGAGAGTGTACCAAGATGCTTGTTTATAAAACTATTGTCCTACCAACTCTGTTGTCTACCCACGAAACATGGACCATATACAAACGTCAATCTCAACATCTGGAAAGATTCCATCAGCGTTGCCTTCAAAAAATAAATCCTGCAAATCTCTTGAAAAGACAAGCAGACAAATGTCAGTGTTCTGGGAGAAGAAAGACCAATAGGTTTGAAACTATGATTCTCCGACATCAACTTCATCTGGACTAGACACATTGTCTGATGTTTGATCACTATCTCCCAAAATAGTTATTTTATTGTCAGCTTAAGAATAGAAAACAGAATGGTGGTGGACAGCAAAAGAGATGTATGGATTGGTTTAAAGCAAACCTGAAAAATGTGGATACAGCAAGACCCCTGTCACTCAGGTGCTGTAACTGGAGGTCAGCTGCAATGTTGCTATGGATTTTGAAGAGACACAAATAGAGGGAGAAAAGGAGAAACATGCCAAGAGGAAGGCGCATCAAGCAACACCTTGTTGGGACCACCTTCCATGTAAATATCGATGTCCTCATTGTGAAATACCATGTGAATCCAGAATAGGTCTTTATATTCATTTATGGATTCTTCCTTAGGAAAAGAATTGTATTTAGCCATGAGGGATCACCCATTTTTAAAAATATAATTTTTATTTACTTACATTAACAGCTTACAGTGTAAACAAAACACGAAACAATGAACATTTTACAAACACATAACTCCTGAACAAGTGTCATTTCCTTTGCATAAATTTATGAGTCAACCCGTAAACAATTTTCATATCCAAATTTCCTGACTAACAAAATTGTATTGTTTTCCCTTTCCAGTCTCTAAGACATATTTAATAAAAAAACCTGACCAGTATGAATCAAAATCGGATCTATTAGTGATCATCCATGATGATTCTGCTCCCATGTCAGACACTTCAATATTTGATGGTTATGCCTTTCTACTCTCTGCTATGACATACAGACTATTACTTAATATACTATATGTTGTCTGTATGTATGTATATGTGTGTGGATGGGGGGGGGGCTTTTTATTTTATTAAGACCATAATGTACAGTAGATCACTTTGGTTTCAGCACAACAGTACTAAAGGTTACTTGTAAGCAGATATTGTTTTACTACTTTGGAGATAATAAACTGCTGAACAAATGTGTATTAGATAACAGATGGTTATCATGTGTTACCTCCTTTTCTTGCTGGCAGGATGTTTATTTTTGTTGTTGTTAGCTGCCTTCAAGTCAACTTGGATTTATGGCGACTCTGTGAATGAGAGACCTTTTTGTCACACAGCCTTCTCAGGTCTTGCAGACTCAGGGTCGTGGCTGAATGAGTCTATCCATCTGGAATGTTGATTATTTATGACCAACGTTAATCATGTTATGATGCATATGTTCTAAAGTATTGTACTCCATGTATCTGAAGATTGCCATCCACAAAAATGTATATTAATTAATTTGCTATTGTTAATGGTGCCACAAGATTCTTTTTCCACATGATACTATATTTTAAAAAGAAACAATTTGTCAGAATTTCTTTAAGAAAAGGCAACAAATGGAGTTGAACAACTGTTTTTGCAGTTTCTCTTCACCAAAGAAAAATGGAATTGAACAGCTGTGTTTGAAGTTTACCTTCACCAAAGGGGCCCCCTGGTGGTGTGGTGGGTTAAACCGCTGAGCTGCTGAACTTGCTGGCTGAAAGGTCGGCAGTTCAAATCCAGGGAGTGGGGTGAGCTCCCACTGTTAGCCCCAGCTTCTGCCAACCTAACAGTTTGAAAACATGCAAATGTGAGTAGATCAATAGGTACTGCTTCTGTGGGAAGGTAATGGTGCTCCTTGCAGTCATGCTGGCCATATGACCTTGGAGGTGTTTATGGATAGTGCCAGCTCTTTGTCTTAGAAATGGAGATGAGCACCACCCCCCAGAGTCAGACTCGACTCGACTTAACGTCAAGGGGAAACCTTTACCTTACCTTCACCAAATTCGCATTGTAATTGTTTTTACTTGTACAGTAGAGTCTCACTTATCCAACATAAATGGGCCAGCAGAATGTTGGATATATAAAAATATCGGATAATAAGGAGGGATTAAGGAAAAGCCTATTAAACGTCAAATTACGTTATGATTTTACAAATCATGCACCAAAACATTGTTTTCCAACAAATTGACAGAAAAAACAGATCAATATACAATAATGTTATATTGCAATTACTGTATTTACGAATTTAGCACCAAAACAGACAAGGGTTCTTACTATCTCCCACCCTGGATATTATTCCGGGTGGAAGGCAGACTGCATTGGATAAGAACGTTGGATGAGCGAAGGTTGGATAAGCGAGACTCTACTGTAATTACTTTCCTGAAACTTGATTTCCCTATTGAAATGTCTGTGTGCTCCATACCTTGAAGTCTTCAGTGGCATCCTGGGGTACAATTGCCTTCATTTAACTGTATTTTTGGTTTTTAGAATGGCACAATCTTGGAGGAGGAAAGAGATGTGTATGAAGAATTACTGACACAAGCTGAGATCCAGGGGAACCTCAATAAGGTCAACAGTGAGTAATCTTTATTTACTGTCAAGCTACAGTTTTCTGAAATTTGAGGCTAATGCAAGTGAAAAATGCTAGTATATGCAGGTTTTTTTTACTCTTTGATTTTTAAAAAACTTCTGAACGTTGCTGCTTCAGCAATTATGTTGAATCTTCTGGGGCATTTCTTCCTGTTTCATGACTAAAGTTGGATGATTCTATGCTTCTTTGGCCTTTGCGTTCTGGATAACAACAAACTTGATGATGGGTTCAATCTACTTTAACTACTTTCTTCCATCTTCTGCTGGCTGCAAAATACTGTAAATTTTGACCCCTCTTTTACATGCCTCAAGCCCTTCAAGTTAAGAAAGTGCCGATTCAGATGCATCCATGCATACTGATGCACAGACATAGGGGTAGAGGTTCCCCTTGAAAAACTGTACATGAAAGAAGGAGAAGAGAAAAAAAACTCATTTGGTATATTTTGCTGTCTGTAAGCATTGTTTTCCTTTCAGTTCACATAGCTTTAGCCCAAGTGAACAAGGCTATTGACATGCAAGATGAAGTGGCACTGATGGCAGGCTTGAACCACCCTGCTCTGAGCCTATTGGAAGTTCTGCTGCAAAATTCCACATGGTACCTAGCACAGTTATTTGATTTTAAAGAGCAGAAAACACAGGTAACTGAACATAACATGCTAGTGTGACACTTTAGTTTGCTTTAAACCCCTTTAGTTTCCAAATAGGACTTCAGCATGTCTTGTGGCCCTCTTAGGATTTGAGGAGTTAGCGGAGAGAAGCTTGCAAATTATTTTCTCTCTCTCCATATATACGTGCTTTTCATTTTGATTAGCTGATACACATCAGCGCGGGGAAGTAAGGAAAGGAAACAATCCCTCCTCCTTCTCCCCCTCCTCCTTCCCTGCACGATCTTCTGATGCCTTCAGCTTGCACAGCCCGAACCTTTGGAAAGGAAGAAAGCCCTCCTCCTCTTCCTTTTCCCCCTCCTCATTACCTGCTCACATGGGGAAGATAGGAAAGGAAGCAAGCCCTCCTCCTCCTCCCTTTCCCCCTCCTCCTACCCTGCTTGCGTGGAGAAGAAAGGAAAGGAAGGAAGCCCTCATCCTTTTCCTTTTCCCCTCCTCATTAGCTGCTCGCATGGGGAAGGAAAGGAAGCAAGCCCTCCCCCTCCTCCTTCCCTGCTTGCGCGGGGAAGGAAGGAAAGGAAGGAAGCCCTCCTCCTCCCCCACAAAACAGTGAGTCTGAGGAAAGCGAACCGCGAAGTAGGAAGGGAACACTGTATATGATACAGCCATCTATAATTGGATTAAGGGGAAAATATAAGTATCTAAAATTCAATGGTACACTTCCTTCATATTTTGTGATCTCCCCTGTGCACTGGGGTAGAAGGGAAGGAGATGCCTCATTTCCCTGAGAACTAAAGACCCCTCCTCCGGCAAAGTGGAAAACCTTTTGGAGGAAGTTTTGGAGGTCAAAGATGGCTGTAGTATGAAGGTATTGGGGAAGAAAGCCCTGATTTCACTCATGTATATGGAAGTACTTCATTGCACAAATTATTAGATTTAAATTTTAGGTTGAAAGGGTATTTTGGAAATTTACAGAGCTCCTTATTCCAAAGCAACGATTTGCGAACTTTTTCTTAAGAGAATTGCTTATTTTCTAGTTAAATCTGGAATAACAATTCTGCACAGAATATTTCACTGACCTTAAAGAAGGTATTTAGCCAGCAGTTCCAAGTGTGTCACAGTACTCATCTACCCCATAATTAGAAAGTATAATGAAACATCTTTTCCTCTAATTTATCCTCTAATCTGTTAGATAGCAGGGGTTCCTATTATGCTCGACAAAAGTGAGATACAGAATGAAGTTAGTATTGCCAATGAGGAAGCAGACTCTCACAAATTTAGTGAGTAAATTCTTGATTTTCACTTATAATTTCACTACCTGAGTAACCGTATTGTAGAGTAGTTATCATCATTCCTAGAGTCATGGTTTTTTTAAAACTACTTGCACAGTGCTGTGTATTATCACTTTTGTTTTGGTGTCAAAGAGAAGACAGAAATTGGGTTCCCTGTTTTTTTCCCCCACTCTCCTGGTGGTATTGATAGGCAGTTTCATTGAATTTGTTAAATACATTGTATTATTATTATTATATGTTTATTTATACCCCACTTTTTCTTTCTACAAGGAGACTTAAAATTGAAAACAAATCATACTTGGCTCACATATTTTTCATTTCATTTCAATTTATTATTTGATGAGTCGCTCTCCACCAGAGTGCTCTGAGCGACTTACAGAGTAATAAAACGGCAAACATATCAACGATAAATCACAAATTAAAAGCTTTGACGATTTTGTCAATGAAACCTGTTTTGTACTTTATTAACAAAAGCTTGGTAACATCAAGTGCCCCTAGCGTTGATATAATAGTATTATTCAATAGCTAATACACAGCCTGTGTTCTCCATTGTGTTTGTGTGTGTGTGTGCCTTCAAGCCAGTTGTCAATTTATTATGACCCTATGAATTTCATAGGGATTTTTTGAGCAAGGAGTACATTAGTGTTTCAAAAATAGACCTGGTATATTGAAGGGGGTTCTAAATTTGCAGCCGCATTCTCTATCATTTGTTTTTCTTCAATTCCTGAAAAATAAAAATTCCTCCTTTGGGATATTAAGCTTGAAGCACACTTTTATGTCATACTTTCTTTGGCTTAGGTTATTGGCAATTTATGTTTTATCATTTTGCTTGACTCCATCAGTCTAACAACTCTTTGCTTGCTGTGTATGCACTGAAACTACAGCATGAGCATAGTGTGTGTTTTGCTTATGTTGCATCATAGTTAGGCCTCTCTTTTGACATAGTGCGGTTTAAATAAGTGTTTAATATTCTTGCTTCACTTGACTTGACTTTGGATGCTTATATTTCTGAAAGTATTTTCTATAAAAGTAGTGTCTCTACAAACATTGAGGTGTTTAAGTTATGAGCATCAAGAGTTCTGATTCAGCAGGTATAGTGTTCAGTACAACAAATGAAACTCATCTGAGAAAGGTTTCCCATTTGTTCCAACCTCTAGCACAGGTTTGTGCACGCATTGAACAATGTTGTAAGATCACAAAAAGGAATATACTGCCTGTCAAAGAAGGTTTTTTAAAAAAAATTGAGGAAGAGAAGCAAAGAAAATGTCTATCCTTTATGGTGAACGTGGCATTGAAAGCATGTAAAGCTTTCAATGTTCAAATAAAAGGATATCCACAACATACATTAAGATGTTGCTATTGTTGCTTCTTGTTCACATCTGCCTACTCATACACCCTACTACCTCTTTCCTTTTAGATTTTTAACTGCACTTTTGCACGACTGTAAACATATTTCATGGATGCATAATTTGCTCTTCTCTACAGAATATTCTCATTGGTAGTTTGAAGATGCCACTAATGCCTGAAGCACCTTCCACTTGACTTGGAAGTGACTAACAGGCTTCCTTTGCCAATGTTATTACTTAGTGTATCACATGCATAGATTTACATGGACCAGTTGTAATAAGGACTACTGATTTTATTATTTCCCCTGGCCTCTAGAGCTTATCGCAGTTGACAATATTAATATTGCAATTCGTAACTGTGACCCGAATAAGACAGTTGCTGCTCTGATGAAACCCGAGGCCCAGTTGTGTGAGGTTTACCCGTCTGCTGCTCCTGTGTATCAGACTGAACTCTTCAATCTTCAACAACAGAATGCTGTGGTAAGATGATTATATTCACCACATGCTGAGACCAGTTGGGAATCTCCTCCCCTGAGCTCAATGTGGCCTGGTGTGGACGGGCTTATCACACATCAATAACATCCCTCCCTCAATGGGCAGGCATCTACCATGGTGCTCCTCATCTCCATGGGTGAAGGGGAGGGAAAGCTGAAATGCAATTTCAGAGTGGTAAGGAGGAAAAGGGGCCAAAGCTAGAGTGCCCTCATTGGAGCCCTGTGATGACCCTACCCCCTTACTTCATATGCTCGCCTGGTGAAGTCATCTGAACCGAAATGACCAAACTTGTTGGTTATAAAAAATAACTCTTTATTTAATAGAATGGTTAACACTTTTCACTTATACATCAGTTTCAATAATACAATGCCAAAACAGTTGTCCCTAAACGTCAGTTCCCCAATCTTCCTCCCTATCTCTTCATCAACCTTCCACGCTCTCTCTCAAACACATTTTCTCCTCTCCACAGACTAAGCCATGCCCCCATACCAACCTAGGAAGCCATTTAAAGGGACATACACACCATTTCACCTATACATAATGCTAACATATAATAACCACATAACAGTGACCGTAACAAGCCCCATTTTCCCTTTTTGTATAATGCGCACCTTCAAAATTGAGGTGTGCATTACATTTGACGGCGTGTTATACTCGAGTAAATACAGGTATATCTATATACATATATACATTTGTGTGTGTGAGTATATATATACACACACACACATACATAAACATACATTTTGGATTTATTTTGGATTTTGAAATAAAAAATATATGAGTTTGGGGTCATGGGTAAACTAATAATCCCTTTTTTAACCTTACTTAACAATTGATTTTATATATAGAGAGAGGGAGAGAATGAGAGAGAGAGAGAGAGAGAGAGAGAGAGAGTCAGAGTCTTAATGTCTATATGTAAACTGAAGGTTCATTTTGATTTGGTCGTGGAAGCTTAATTTTCTTGTAATGAGAATATATTCTTACAGAACTACTTGGCTCATGATGAACTGTCTATTGCTGTTGAAATGCTATCAGCTGTGGTGTTATTAAACCAAGCTCTGGAAAATAAGAACATTGTGGATATAAAGACACATCTCAGCAACCCATCCATTGGCTTTAATAACCTGGAAGATGAGAACCTACAACGGTACCCCCCCCCCCCCATATTTGATGTGTTTCCGTAGACAGCTGTTGCTATTGGAATGTTTAGTAGAAAATTAAGGAAAGCTTATTTCCATTGGTTTATAGCAGTGGTTCTCAACCTGTGGGTCCCCTGACGTTTTGGCCTTCAACTCCCAGAAATCCTAACAGCTGGTAAACTGGCTGGGATTTCTGGGAGTGGTAGGCCCAAACACCCAGAGACCCATAGGTTGGGCTCCACTGGTCTATAGCTGAATGAATCCTGCAGTGTATTATGCTTTTATCTTCCTAGAGTGTTATTTTTTTATTTATGAAAACAAGTCTATTGTTGAATTCCAAAGTACTCTTGTAGTACATAATAATAACAGATGTGTTATAATTATCTCTCTACAGTTATGCTGATACCCTGATGTCTATGAAGTTAGAAGCATCATCTCAAGGACAAAAATATTTAAGTTGGAATGATATCCAGAACTGTATTGACATGGTCAATACCCAGGTGCGAGAGGAAAATGATAGTAAGTGTGGTTGGCAAAATACATCCAGTGCTGTGAAGGACTGGAAAAAAACAACATGTTTTCCATTAAGTGCCATTCGTTTTTTCATTACTACATCATATTTAATTCATTCAAAAATCTTCCATGCTACTAAGAGGGCAGGCTTTCAGCAGTATTTATTCATAAAGAGCTGGAGAAGTGTGTTTCTGTCCTCTCCCTCCACCTCTGCTTGGAAAGGAGTCTGGAAAGAGGAGAAAAATTCCATGAAATGCAAATATCATATAAAATTTGCATATACAATTTCTCAAAGCATAATAATTGGCAGTGAAATGGTGAGTTTCATGTCAGTGTGATGATGGATCCACTCTGGGTTTTAATCAAAACTTTCAGGATATTATTCAGGCTGCCAAACTCATGTAAAGTTCCAGATAAAACCTGAGGTGGCTTCACCAACCCACTGACCATCAGTGCCCACTGATTATTGGCAGAAAGAATTATTGGTAAGCACTAATAATAATAATAATACACTTTATTTATATTCCGCTCTTCTCACCCCGAAGGGGACTCAGAGTGGATTACATCACACATACGGCAGACAATCCCTGCCGGTTCCACATACAATTACATACAACATACAACATATAATTTTAGAAGGATTTTTCTTCGGGCTGCATCATAGGTGCATCACAGGGTGTGATTGCGTCATAACGTCACAAGGTGGTGCTGTTGCTTCATCCTCATGACAGAGAGCCTCTGTGTTTTCCACATTCCATTGGACAGCCTATTTAGGCATTGTAAGTCCTTTGAAAAAATCCTTCCCTGCTTGGCGGTTCCCAGTTTTATCTAATCACAGCTGAGCTGTTTTCGAACTGTTGGGTGAACAGTAGACAAGGGCTCACAGCTGGGTGTCCAAACCAGCCCGGGATTTGAACCAGCAATCTTCAGATCTTCAGATTGCCAGCACAGCTGTTGCTACCGCTGTGCTATCTCTCCGGCCCTCAGAGCGTGTTCTCTATTATTTACTAACACAGAGCTTGCTCTTGTTGTACTAGCCAATAACAACACAAATTCCATTAACACTAAAATGTCTATGCAGCCTGACTCATCTTTTCTCAAGGAATTTTCATGGGACAAGTTGCAGAACTCTGGTAGGGAACAGCATGTTCTGCAAATAACTGAAGATATGATAACAAGGCAGAAATAACTAATTGACAATTCTCCAGAGTGTTTTCCCCACCTCTTCTTCTATGATGCTACCTGGTACTATAAGAGCAGGTTCTTCTCAATGTTCCTGCGCCCCGTGCAAGTTATTCTGACACAGAAATTCTCAAATTAAATGGGAAATTCTGTTTATCAGTGAAGAGTAGTAGAAAAATTATGCTTCGATTTAGGGAGCAATTTTGAATATTTACATACAGGTTTAGCTGTGTATTATTGTTCATCTTAAACTGTATGTCATAATATGTTTACTTGTGAAATAATTCTTCCTTAATTAGGAATTGTTGCAATTGGTCACATTAATGAGGCCATTGATGTGGGAGATCCCAGAAGAACGGTAGAAGCGCTACTGCTTCCTACAGCAAAACTCCATGGTGTGAAGGAGGAAAATGCATGGCATTATCAAGAAGTCCTGAGGAATGCAAAAGCAGCCAAATGCCAGGTAGATGTTTCTTCCGTGACTTTTTTTCCTCCTTTGCAAAATATTAGATCCTAAAGTTTCCTATAATTTTCATATCCTGTCTTGCCCTTACATGAATATGTATATGTAAAAACCCAACTTACCGCTGTTATCTCCATAGTAATGGAAAACACTTTTCCACACTAGGTTTGTAGGTTGTAGGTTTTTTGGGCTGTATGTCATAAGAACATAAGAACATAAGAAGAGCCATGCTGAATCGGACCTCAGCCCATCTAGTCCAGCATTCTGTATCACACAGTGGCCCACCAGTTGTACACGGGGATCTCAAGCAGAAGGGAGGGCAAAACCCTGACCTGCTCCCGACCCCCCCACAACCAGTACCCAAGGAAATCCTGCCTACCTCAACCAACTCCGAGGTGGCACTTGAATGTCCTCTTCAGTAACTACCGATACACTTGGTATCCATGAATCTGTCTAATCCTGCCTTGAAGTTGTTCAGGCTGACAGCTGTCACAACCTCTTCTGGAAGTGAGTTCCATAACCCAATGACCCTCTGGGTGAAGAAATATTTCCCTTTATTAGTCCTAATTTTCCTACCTTGGAGCTTCAGGGAGTGCCCTCTAGTCCTAGTGTTTTGTGACAAAGAAAACAGTTTTTCTTTATTCACCTTATCTATCCCATGCATGATTTTATACACTTCGATCAAGTCACCTCTTAAACGCCGTCTTTCAAGGCTGAAAAGACCAAGGCGTTGCAACCTGGTTTCATAAGGGAGCCGCTCCATCCCTTGGATCATTCTTGTTGCCCTTTTA
This sequence comes from Anolis apletophallus, assembly GCA_030556195.1. Taxonomy (NCBI): domain Eukaryota; kingdom Metazoa; phylum Chordata; class Lepidosauria; order Squamata; family Anolidae; genus Anolis; species Anolis apletophallus. Next base: position 45,047,991 of record JARBWK010000006.1, on the reverse strand, counting down.
TGTACCTTTTCCAGTTCCGTTATATCCTTCTTAAGGTGCGGAGACCAGAATTGTACACAGTACTCCAAATGTGGCCTTACCATCGATTTGTAGAGAGGTAATACAACATTTGCTGACCTATTTTCGATTCCCTTTCTGATCATGCCTAGCATAGAATTTGCTTTTTTTCACTGCTGCTGCGCACTGGGTTGACATCTTCATTGAGCTGTCCACCAAAACCCCAAGATCCCTTTCCTGGTTTGTCTCAGAAAGCTTTGACCCCATCAATTTGTAGGTGTAGTTGGGGTTTCTTTGCCCGATGTGCATGACTTTACACTTGTTTAGGTTAAAATGCATTTGCCACTTTGTTGCCCATTCACTCAATTTCAAGAGATCTTTCTGGAGCTCTTTACAATCAGTTTCATTTTTAACTACCCTGAACAATTTAGTGTCGTCTGCAAACTTTGCTACCTCAGAATTCACTCCTACATCCAGATCATTAATGAATAAATTAAAAAGTAACGGACCCAAAACTGAACCTTGGGGTACGCCACTTCTCACCTCTTTCCACCCAGAGAAATGCCCGTTTATTACCACCCTTTGTTTCCTACAGTTTAGCCAGGTTCCAATCCAGGACAAGACCTGTCCCCTGATTCCATGGCTGAAGAGCTTATTTAGGAGCCGTTGGTGAGGACTTTGTCAAAAGCCTTTTGAAAGTCAAGGTAAACAATATCAATTGGGTCCCCTTTATCTATGTGTTTATTTACACCCTCAAAGAATTCTAACAAGTTAGTAAGACATGATTTGCCTTTGCAGAAACCATGTTGATTTTCCTTCAGCAATGCCTGTTCTTCTATGTGCTTAGTAATTTTTCTTTAATAATGGTTTCCATCACTTTGCCTGGAACTGAGGTTAGACTAACTGGCCTATAATTTCCTGGATCACCCCTGGATCCTTTCTTGAAGATCGGAGTTACATTTGCCTCCCTCCAGTCCTCGGGTACAGTGCCTGATCTTAGAGAAAGGTTATATATTTTGGCTAGAATTTCAGCAATTTCACACTTGAGTTCCTTAAGAACTCTGGGGTGGATGCCATCTGGCCCTGGTGATTTGTTGACATTTAGTTTAGTAAGGCATGTGAGAACATCTTCCTTGTTTATCTCTATCTGGTTTAATTCATTTAATTCCCTCCCTGAAAAAACTGACTCAGCTGCAGGCATATGTTGTCTGTCCTCCTGTGTGAAAACGGAGGCAAAGAAGTCATTTAGCCGCTCAGCAATCTCCTTGTCTTCGCTGATTTTCCCTTTCTGACCATTGTCGTCGAGTGGCCCAACTGCTTTTCTAGTTGGGTTCCTGCTTCTGATGTACTTAAAGAAGTTTTTGTTGTTTTTTAATATTCTTTGCTATGTGTGCCTCAAAATCTCTCTTGGCTTTCCTGACTGTTGCTTTGCATTTAGTTTGCCAGAGCTTGTGTTCCTTTCTGTTCTCCTCGGTAGGAAGAGCCTTCCATTTCTTAAATGAGTTTTTCTTCTTTCCAATCACATCTTTTACTTCATTTGTAAGCCATACTGGTGTCCTTTTGGACTTTCCATGCCTCTTTCTTTTTATTGGAATGCATTTTAGTTCGGCCTGTTTTAAGGTATTTTTAAACAGTTTCCAAGCATTTTGGAGGGATTTGATTTTTTTTTACTGCTCCTTTTAGTTTGTTCTTTACAATTTTTCTCATTTTGGTGAAATTCCCTTTATGAAAGTTTAATGTTTCTGTGTTAGTTTTCACTGACAGTTTGCTATCCAAACTTACGTTGAAGGTTATTGTGTTATGGTCACTGGTACCTATGGGCTCAGCTACAAGGACATCTTGAACGAGATCTTGTTCATTAGTTAGCACCAAGTCCAGGATCCCCTTTCCCCTGGTTGGTTCCATGACCATCTGCTCAAGGGAATAATCAGCTAGCATGTCGAGGAACCTTGTCTCTCTTTCATGCGTAGAACAAGAATTTGGCCAATCTATTCGGGGATAGTTGAAGTCCCCCATTATGACTAATGTATTTCTTTTTGAGGCCTGTTTAACTTCATTTTCCAGATAGCAGTCTGCCTCTGGAGTTTGGTTGGGAGGGCGATAGCAGATCCCTAATGCTAGATTAGTTTTTTGTCCTGGAACTTTTACCCACAATGTTTCTGTAGGTGAGTTTGAAATTTCTTGAAGTTCTAATTCATGAGATTCTAGCTCTTCATTTATGTACAAGGCCACACCGCCACCATTTTTCCCTCTCCTGTCTCATGTCCATGTTCTAGAAGCATTATCTCCTGACGTTTTGCCTGCATCTATGGCAGGCATCCGTAGAGGTTGTGAGGTCTCTTGGAAACTAGGGAAATTGGGTTTATATATCCATGGAATATCCAGGGTAGGAGAAATAACTCTTGTCTGTTGGAGCTAGGTGTGAATGTTTCCACACTTTTCCACACTTATTAGCTCACTTAGTGTTACCTGTTTCAGATGTTCGCATTTTGTCAAGAAAACAGCATAATTATTCCTTTCATATATTTTTATATAAGTTCATTCTTTATATCTACGCCTTTTAATGTAAACAAGAAAAAAAAACACAAACACTATTTGATTACACTATGCTAACAGAATGGTGAAAAAAGGATTATTTCTGAACTGCCATCACTGCTACAGCATAATGACATGTTGAAGGATGTGGCCCAGAAAGAGAGAAAAGTATAGTGGACTTGAATCATTCCTTCCATAGATGCTTGCAGCTGGGAACTATTTAGTTTATAGAATCATAAAGCTGTAACCTAAATAGTCATAGATATCATACTACAAGATAATTGAGCAACTAATAAAATGTGTGGTGTGAGAGAGGTATTTATTGCACAATTCTGGAAAATGTATGTGTCCTGGATTACTGTTCTGTCATGTAATTGTGAAACCACAATGATACTGTTTTTCATATTGTTAGATTATTCTAAATTTCTCACTTTCTTAAGCTGCTACTGTTCAGAGCAATTTACGTAGCGTCCATTTAGGAGCGCAGTTTATGGAAAATGACCACAGGGAGTAACAGCCACACTGTTCAGGTCTCCATACTAAGTAGATAAGCGCTTTACACACTTAATAGAGCATGACAACAGACTACAGTGTAAAAGAGCAACCAAAGACCTATATGGTGTGTAAGGGTTATTTACTGGTTGATTAGCAAGTGACTAAATTTGAATAACTGCAATTTCTGTAAATATTTACTATTCTGACATACTGAATGAACTCATGTAATTGAAAATTTCACTAATTTTCAGAGAGGAAGTCTATATTTAATTTTCTTTCTTTGACTTTCTGTTACCATGAATTGTATTAGAACAAAAATATGTTCATAAAGTAACTGAGCCTGTGGTCCCTAACTTCTCACCTCCGCAGTTAAAATCTGCCCTCAACACAATTAAGGCTTTCAACCTTAGAATGATGTACATAAACCAGACACTTCACATTATTTGAGTTTTATTGTTACAAAAATAGAAATCTTAAATACTGTATCCTATAATAAATTACATATGTACAGTTGTGTCATATATCAGAAAGGTCAATGGTGTCATGTTTGTCCTCTCCGGATTGTTTTAATTGTGGTGAGACAAACTACATTGTTGTTGCTGTTAATTTTGGACATCAGGAAATAAAGAAATGGATCAAGACAACTGTTCAGACTGCTTAGACTTAAAGCAATAAGATAAGAGCCATACAAACTGTCTTTAGAATTATAGTAGTAATTCATATGATGAGCAATCAATAGGATATTGCTGGGAGTGAAGCACACAGCAAAAATGCTAAGGATAAGGAGACTGATTTTGATGTACCAGAACCACTTCAGATTGTAAGCTTTGAGTGTCCGAATAATTGAAACATAACAAAAAATAACAATACAAAGAGGAATCAGGAATCCACCTACTGCTAGAAAAATGAAGTAATAATGTTGGAGATGTGCCCAGGTTTCACAGTTGTTAGACACATCGTGGCAGGTAATGATATTTAGTTGCTCCAGAGTATAGCTTTGTTTTGATGTGATTAAAGGTAACATGTATAAGAAAACGAGCGTCCATACTGCCCCACAGGTGAATGTGGATAAGTGTTGCTTAGGCAGATTTCTGTAAGTAAATGGATGAACGATGGCCACGTAACGGCTAAGGCTGATGCAAGTGAGAAGTAGAGTGGAGCAGTACATGTTGCCGTAGAAGATAGCAGTCATGATCCGGCACATGGCTTCTCCAAATAACCAGTTATTGCCATTGAGGTGGTATGTGATTCTGAATGGCAGCATGATACAGAATAGGAAATCTGAAATGGCCAAGTTCGTGTAGAATATGGCAGTACGGACAGATCTTATTCTGAAAAACAACATCCATAGAGTGATGGCATTTGATGGCACTCCTATTAAAACAACAGTTATATATACAGCTGGTATTAGCTTTGTGCTCAGGGAGCTGATGAAGTATTCCTTTGTGACATTGGTTATTTTCAGAGTTGAGATGTTGGAGTTCACTGAGGTGCACTTATTGTCTTTGATCTGAATGGTCCTTTTCATTCCTTCTATGCAAGAAGAAGGTATGTTCTCATATCCATCTTGTGCAGAGCTTTGGAAAGTTTTAGGGCCTGTGTGGTTGTTGTATTTCCTTTCTGAAAGTTGGAAAAAATGTGGTTACAGAAATGTCAACTTATACGCAAGAACATTTATGTTCTAAATATCATCCTTGCTATGTAGTTTTTACAGTAAGCGATTCCGGCCCAGTTTACCTGTCTGAAAGTATCTTCCCCTATGAACCACCTCAGAATTTAAGATCGTCTGGGGAAGCCCTTCCTCGCAAGCATGGCTGGTGAGGACAAGAGACAGGGCCTTTTCAGTGGTGACCCCTTGGCTATAGAACTCCCTCCCCAGTAACATTAGATCAGCCCCCTCCCTCCTAGCCTTCAGAAGAAAAGTAAAAACTTGGCTTTGGGATCAGGTTTTCGGAGAATAGTGCTATGCAATAACAGATTTGGAATATGTGCAGTTACCATGGAACGGCTTTGGAGTACGATTTCTGGATGGCATGATTTTAATATTGAATTTGGTGCTTTTAAATGCTGAATATATATTATTTGTAATTTATTTTAAGCTTAATGCTTTGTATACTGTATGTTTCAAGGCATCGAATAATTGCCTATATGTAAGCCACCTTGAGTCCCCTTCAGGGTAGAGAAAGGCAGTTTATAAATAGGGCAAATAAATAAATAAATAAGTGGAGTGACAGGTTTGAGAGCCAGTGTGGTTTAAGTATTGAATTATGAATCTGAAGACCAGAGTTCACATACTCACTTGACTATAGAAACCCGACAGGCGATCTTGGGCAAGTCACACTCTCTCATTGTCAAAGGAAGATAATCACAACCCCCTTCCCCAATGAACAGATATTGCTGATGGTGACATACGCATGCTTTACCCTCCAATTTTTATTCTCAAGCTTTCCTTGTAAAGTGGGTTAAGCTGAGAGCAAGATGTTTCCCAGTGAGATCCATGGCTGGTTTGGGATTTGAACCCAGGTTTCCCTGATCCAGATTTGACAGCCAGTTCAAAGATATGTTTATAGACATTTGACAAAATAAAGAGCTATTAGTAGTATTAGTAATTACTAATAGTAATATTAGTAATAATAGGTGTGGAACAATTCATCAGAGAATAATATTTTTCCCTTTGTAATTTGTGAGGTTTTTGAATAAGTTATTTAATGCCCCACACTGGGCTTTACAAACTGTCATCCTTTAATTACTACTGTGTTCCTTCAAAATGCAGCAATAATTCTGCCCCTTAAAGCCACCTTCTAAGGCAGGAATTACAGCAGACACACTCTGTAGGAACTAAATCAGATTTAAGTAGAACAAATAAAAGACAATTCCAGGGATTGGCTGTTCAACTATTCGGTTCTTGTGATCGTTTGTTCATTCATGGTTTCCCCTTCTGTGTAGTAAACTTGCACTTAAAGCAGAAATGAAGTAACTTTGAAGAAAAGGAAAGACTAAGTATGGGTGTCCAAACAAAAAAGATTAATGGTTCCAAACAAGTAAGGGCAGTGCAATTAGGAAAAGCAGGAAAAACAATGAGGAAGGTGGGCCATAGTCAGGAATGTAACTACTTGCCTCCCAGGTATATATGAAGCACTATACCAGTCAAAACTGATCAGTTTGTATAGCAATTCATATTTTAAACTTGGGTAGATCACCACAAATTAGTTTTTCAAAAATTCTAGGATAAGAAAATGCTGTCATGTAACAGCTTGGCAGTGATGACTCCTAAATTTTCAGTAACTACTGAGAAAAGAAATAATGCCAATTCCAAATAGAAAATGAGACATCTCGAGAAAGGAGCCTGTGGCTGTAGTTGCTTTTGTATAATGTATTGCTTAACACAAGCGCATGATTAGAATGCACTTTTTGTGACCAAATAAAGTAGTTAATCAAGTGTTTTATTTCATCTCATCAGTCTCATATATTTTGTACTGAATTACTTTTCATTGCTGTATACTGAGCTTCCAGTTTGACTTGTATTAATGCTTGCACAGTATCAGGAAGGGGAGATTTTTTTTCTTAAAGTTAGCAAATATAAACAGTTGTCCGAGTGGCATTAGTTGCAGGAATGTTATGCCAAAAAAAACCCCTAACTAATTCTTATTACACTAATTTCTAAAGATCTTTATGACCACAAGTTTGTAACTGTTTTGATTTCCTTTTTTTCCAATAGTTGTTCATTTCAGGGATTCTTTGCTGTTCTATTTGTAAAGGTGAATATCACTAAATGCTAGTGCAAGAATGTTTTCCAGCTAGGTGTTGCTAATCACTATTAAATACTGTTTTTCTCAAGTGATAGTATCTGAAAAAGGAAACCCATCTCATTTAAGATTTTCTTTAACTGTCTGTCTTTGTCTTTCTACTGTCTTTAACTTGGTTAATCACTTCCGAAATAAAAGCAAGAAAGTACTCAAGCACAAATCAAATGTCTTACCTTTCTGGCATAGAGAAGAAGACATAAAGAGCAACCAAGTTGTCAATAAAACCAAAGTTTTCATTGTAGCAGTTGGAGACTCTCAATTTTAATTAAGGTTTTTAGCTTAGTCCTCATTCTGCTGAAGGGGTGTTATGAGCATTAGAAATGCCTGCTGAATCCATCCTGAAAGTACGAGTTTGGGTTTGCGATGGGAGCAGGGGTGAGCTGTGTTGTTCTTCCTCTCACTTCGAAAAGATTGTGACGCAGAATAGGAGTGGCTGCTTAGAGCCTCAAACCAACTCAGAGGGAAACTTCCCTTCTCTTGGAGGAGATTAACTCATGAACTGCCATTGATAGTGTGTTCCATCTCCAGACCTTCCAAAATGATTATTATAGAGAAGTTAGGACTGAAGCTATACAAAATAAATTTCAGTATTATAAATGTATTATAAATGTGATGTTCAGTTTAGGATAAAAGACCATAATAATAATATAATAATAATAACAACAACTTCTTCTTCATTCTTATATCCTGCTTCTATCTCCCCGAAGGGACACAGGGGATCAAGCCCAATATAAACAAAGTTTACAAAGTAACACAATTAGAAACATATAACGGTAATATATACAATAACAATAATAAAATGTAAGACATCATGAAACATAAACCAAACAACCAGTAGCTGAGAAAAGTGAGCATTTGCAGATTTGAGACTAATAGGGCAGGACAAGGGCACGTGCAAACACAAACGATAGGGCCAGGGCTGGGAATAAAGTGCTGGAAATCCAACCAAACGATTGGGGCTAGGCAGACTTAATCAGTAGCTAAGTAAGCAAATAAATATTCAAAGGCCCATTGGAACATCCAAGTATTCAAGTCTTTTCAAAGGTGGACAGGATGGGGGCTAATCTAATCTCCCTGGGGAGAGAGTTCCAGAGCCAGGGGCCACCACCAAGGAGGCCCTCTCTCTCGTTCCCACCAACCATGCTTGATCCTTAATGGATTAAAAAGAGAAAGCCCTCACTGTGATTAAAGGAATTGGCACAACTTTTCATACATTTTTATAACTTTGAGAGGAAAAAATACTTATTTATGAGAAATGTGACTTAATTTGCATACTTGGCTGTGATTTATTAGGTGCTGGAGTCTAACACATTTGGAGAGAGGCTGATTTAGGAAAATACACAATAAAAGTTGTATCTACTGGCAAGTGGAAATATGCTGCAACCTCTTGCAGATTAGATAACTCACATTATTTAATTCATATCATACATATATTCTTCTTTGTAAATGATCTGGAAGATTCTGCCTCACAGTGTCACTCATTTAGTGGAAGAAAGATGAACAAGTTATTGGGAAAATCTAATTAAGATTCTGTATATAGGCCTACCTTCTATATAAATCCTACTGCTGGTTCCTACAAGCCATTAGTGGAGCCATTAAATTAGTATGAGTTACCTTCATATTGGTCTTCATCTAACAATGGATAGAATTGGTTTACTGCAGTTACATCTGACCAACAGGATTTCAGCCATTAGCTAGCTCGTGCATGAGTCTCAGCATTGGGAGGCTCTACTTCAAAGGAAGCTGTGAAACTGGAATGACCATTTTACAGTCTAGTAAAATTGAATGTCATAACCTTTAAAATGTGCTGGTTTTGTAGGAATTTGGTGTTCTATATCCAAAAATGACCTTTGGCACTTCTTTGTTGTAATATGTAACTAAATGAAATTAGTTTTGAAATTAATATTGAAACAATGAAAGACTATGAAAAAAACTATTCATGGCATGATGTTTTTATTGTAATTTAAAAAAAATTCAGAGTCCAAAATACATTTTAAATGGCCATTATATTGAAAAAGATTCATTGCAGGCCTGTGAATCATCTGCCTGCCTGAAGTTGGGACTGATATTTGACCGTGAAGTTCTTTAAAATAATTATCAGGATCTCCTTCTGGATAATTGCACAGCATTGCAGTTTTTATCTCCTTTCTGAACGTTTTGCTTTCCAGGGATTTGTGTTGCCTTCTGTATTGAACTTGGCAAACTGCTTGACTTAGGAACGTTAATTGTCAAAACATTTTTTCAGACATATTAATGCATCCTGTAATCAAAGAATTGTAAGGCTGGAATAGATCCTCATGGGTCATCTGGTTTAATCCCTGTCAATGTAAGACATTCACAACTAAAACATTCCTGATGAATGTCCGTCCATCCAACATGAAGGAGAGCACAGCACTTTTTGAGGCATCATGTTCCAAGACTGAACTTTCTTTTACCACTGTGAAGTTCTTGCTAATGCTATTTGATATTTCTTTTCTTATACTTTGGACGGTCTATGTCCTACTTATCAAGCAGCAGAAAACAAGCTTGTTCCATCTTCTACATGATAAGCATTTAGGATGGCTGCTTCATATAGTACTCTTATCAGTTAGGACACATGTGTTTCCATTTCCCCTGTAATAGTTATTTTCAGAGTCATAAGTTTAGCAAATGGGCTTTCACCACCCCTTGCTTGGCTTAGGCAATGTTTTAGATGTGTAAACATTGCAGGTTTTGCCCCTTTTAATTTATCTCCTCAAATTCTAGTAAAAATTGTATGTAAAGGAGAAAAATGATCTGGCTTTAAAATGATCTCATTTTCTAACATTATTTTACCCTAAAATCTTGGGGTGTGTTTGTGTGTGTCAAAGTTCATAGTGGTTTAGTTGGCTCATGGCTCTATCTGTATGCACGCTTCCTTTTCACCGATGTTGAAATTGCTAACGAGTTTTCATTTATGGTCACTGACTCATCTTCCTGTGTATGCCTTATCTTACGCATTCAATAAGGAATACATTCTAAATATCTTTGCTCTTGGATAAAATATAGGAAATATTTTATACACTTGTAGAAACAGTACTAGAAATTAGTTCCTGCTTTCAAGGGCAGAATCATAACACCTTACACTGGATGGCCATCTGTCAGAGGTGCTTTGATGGTGCTTTTCCTGCATGGCAGGGGGTTGGACTAGGTGGCCCATGTGGTCCTTTCCAACTTTATGATTCTATGATTCTTGTCAGACAAACCTAACAAAGTGTGAAAGGGTTAATTTTTGGACTATGATTCCCAGTCAACATGGCCATGATTGCAATTCCTCCCCTCTCCCTGCCACAGTCAGTGTAGCCATTAAAAAGTTGTTTTTCAACAACAATCAGGTCAGCTCCCACCCTCCTGACCTTTGGGAAGAAATTAAAAATGTGGCTATGGGACCAAGCTTTCGGATAACTATACAGTGCAATAAGTGTAGTTGGAATATGTGTAACAGTGACTGGAATGGCCCCTGGAATGTGATTTTGGATGGTGTAATTTTAATAATTGGTTTTAATGTTTATGTGTTTTTAAATTCCATGTTTTAATGCATATGTTTATTTTATTATATGTTTGTTTTACACGGCATTGAATTATTGCCCATTGTAAGGCCGCTCTGAGTCCCCTTCAGGGTGAGAAGGGTGCGGTATAAATACAATAAGTAAGTAAATAAACCTCCAAATCCTCTCAGCCATGATGGCCGCAGCTGTAACTTTTCCAGTATTATTCTAATGAGAAATTACAGAGTGAACCATGAAACTAGCAGAATAGATAGTGCACAGTTATTCAGAAGAGTTCAAGATAAATCGTACTGAGACTGAACATAGATTAGCCTATAGTCCCAACTTTTGAGGATTGTTTGGTAGCTATGGATGCTTTGATTTGACTTAATTAATTTTTTATTTTAACTGTAATTCTCTATTTTCATATGCAGGAATGTCACGATGATTCATCACTTCTTTGGCTAGATGAGATACAGAAGGGAATTGAAGATGCTAATAGAAACTTGGAAGATGCATCAAAATGTAAGCGTTCATCTCAATCCATACATTGAGCTGTGTTCTGTAGAGAGAATTCACTTCTAGTTTTGACATAGTGTCTAAAATTGAATTTCACAAGACAAGTAGTTTGATTGCATGGAATGACTGGTATTGCATCATCCAGCAATAGAAGTTCTGCATCTCAAGTTGTTTCAGAACTCCTCATGATAATTTGTCCTCAGTGACCAGCATATTGGCTCATTTTAATGACCCTGCAACATGCCCACTGATATGAGAATACTAAATGATGAAAGAGAATTCATGTAGGGTTTTAAGGTCCAGAAAAAAATATGGATCAGTGAGAAACTGAATAAAAGCAGATGTTTTGCTAGTGGGTGTCAATTCTTTGAAACAGTAGTGGCAACATGTGGCACTCCAGCAGTTATTATTAAAAGCAACTCCCACCTCTTTTCATCATTGTCTTATGTGCCTAAAGCAGATGGGAAATGCTCCAACAACAGGTTTGCCAATCCTTATTTTCAACAGCCTGTGAGCCACTGAATTATTTCTGCTGAATAATTTCACAGACGCTTATTTAAAGTTGAAATTGTTTGTGTTAGGTTAAAAATATGTGCATCATTCCTTCAACTGCCTTTTAGCTTTAGTATTGATGTCAGTGACCTCAGTAAAACTACTTTGGAATGAATTGCTTCAAGATTATACCTTTCATTGGTAAGGAGGGTTTCTTCATTGCTTGAGGCCATCCAGATAAAGATAAGGTGTAGCAGCAGAATAAATAGACTACATAAGCCACTAGACATAGAAGTCAGGATTTCCAGTTTATTATAGCCCGTGTTTCCTGTTCATGTTGCTGTTAATTACAGAGTAATGGGAAGAGCAGTAAACATGGAGACACATTATTTAATAAAATTACTTTTTGGAAGCAAATAAGTTTTTCTCTCTTAGCTCCTCTTTTGACAACCAAACCAGAATACTTTGAGAAGGAAAGTAAGGACTTGCTAATGTGCAGATGCAGCAGAGCTTTTTCAAGCTGTATGACTAATAGCTTTGAAATAGTAAGTGTAGCAGCTTTTTTGTTTGTTTGCAGGGGTTGTTAGCAAAGAGTCACAATTATTCGCACAGAGGATTTAAAGCAGGACAAAAAAAATAAGAGCACTTGCAAAATACTGTGTATTTAACAAGTTGGAAAAACTCTCCAAGTAGATACAGTGTGTGTTGCATCAAATAACATCTGTTAACACTATACAATAACATTGATAGAGATGTTTAGACTGCAATCCTGGAAATCAAGGTTCGAATGCCTGCTCAGCCAGGGAAACACACTGGGTGACCCTGGGCAAGTCATACTCTCTCAACCTTGCAGGAGACAGCCTCTCTCTGAACTAATCTTGACGAGATATGTTCACTTTAGGGTTGCCGTAAGTCATAAATGACTGAAACACACACTACAAAGCAACAATGACATCTATAGTAGTATTTATATAGTTATGATTGCTCAGAAATGTGCAGGATTGTGTCTACTTTAAGGAACAGTATGTAAATGTGCCCCCTGGTGGCACAGCAGGTTAAACCACTGAACTGCTGAACTTGCTGACCAAAGAATTGGCACTTCAAATCCGGGAAACAGGGTGAGCCAACCTAGCTGTTCAAAAACATGCAAATGTGAGTAGATCAATAGGTACCGCTTTGGCAGGAAGGTAACGACACTCCATGCAGTCATGCCAGCCATGTCACCTTGAAGGTATCTACGGACAATGCCGGCTTTTCGGCTTAGAAATGGAGATGAGCACCCCCCCCGAGTCAGACACAACTAGACTTAATGTCAGGGGAAACCTTTACCTTTTTGAGATAAATGAGAAATTAATATTTCCCTCTGCAATTTATTTCCTTCAAGTCTTTTTCCACAAGCATTTTCTTTATCCCAAGTAGAAAAAATACTAATAAAAAGAAAAACTCAGCTATTTCAATTCAAGCACCTCTTTTGCTAAATGGGAACTCAGACCCCTTCATCCTTTCTTTGTGCTATGGCAGATCAAATTTAAACACACTGGTTTAGTCTTAGTGTTAATTTCATTTAACACTCCCAACAGTCATTGGCAGAAGAGGATTTCAGAAAGTGGTTCAAATGTTTAAGTTCTTTAAATTCAGCGTGCAGTGAATAACCTGCCACTATTTTTATAGTTTATTTAAGCTTAAGAGAACCTACCTCAGAAGGGGGAAGAAATAATGTTGCTTAAAATGAGATAAGCAATAAATTGGGTCTCTGTTCTCCAAACTGAAAACTGTGTACATGTGCATTTTTTAATTGTCTACATAAAATAGGCAAATGATTAACTGTACGTGGAGCTCATATTTCAGCCCATGGTGCTATTCTGAATTAGTCTGATATAGTATGACACCCAGTTCCACTTCCTAACAAGTAGTGCCATGCAAGAGTTTTCAGACGGGTATAAAATGATTGATTGAATGGGTCTTCTATTGCTGGGGCCAACCAACAAGATTTTAGCCATCATTATTAAAATTGGAAAGAGATTGACCAACTTCCTACATTTTCTGAAGATGCATACAAAATGGATTATAAAGTACTTGGCAAATTAAAAGCATCACTCTGGAACTAAACAAAATAAACAAGAGAATGAAACAGGTTGTGTCAGTGTGCATTGTAGAGGTTTTTTAATCTATTGTCTGTATTGAACTCCGTGCCTTAATAATCAAATACTGCAGCTTGACCTGCTATTTTCTTCCTGGAAGAGGAGACATGAACTTTGAAACAGTCTTTATCCATATCTTCTGGAACTTTGCTCCTAACCTCAAGCCAAATACGTACCTAACAAGACACAGTCTGGACTATAGAGTCTATATTTACTTTTAACCGTCAAGTGTTTCTAAGTAACCTTATTAAATTACTTGTTCCCATATCTTATTACTATATCAAGGAAGGATGAGAAAGGTTGCATTACGGTAACAGTTATGGCACCCTATGACACAGTGCAACATATAAAAATGCTGCATGAAGTCTACCATATTACCCAGAACTATGATTTTACAAAAACTAGCCAGACCCTCCTAGAAAACTGCAGCTTCTATATGGAGTTTCAAGCCAGGAAAATTAGATGGTGAAGGAAAAATAATGGTTTATCTTCACCTACATAACTGTGAAGCTAACAGGAAATTTTTTGTTTTCTAGTTAAACATTCTGCCAAATTGAGAGAGGATAGTGGGACAAAAGAAGTGTGCACGTACACAACATGAGAGGTGATGCCTTCCATGAAGCATTTCCTACTCTTTAAAAAAAGCTATTGTGCTTTGTATTTAAAGAGTTTGGTGGCAATACTGGAACTCGGTTCTTTCATTTATAAAATGTGAGACGGTGTCATTCAAACAAACTGTGATGAGATTCAGAAGATGAATGTGAGGCTAGGGGATTAAAATGGGGATTTAAAAACCATTACACATGGGACAAGTGTATTGATTTTATTGATTTTAAAGAGAAATATTTCTTTAAAGCCTTGCTCTGGCAAGGCTTTAAAGAATGTGTCTGCTCTGGCTCTTTCAGGCGGATCTTGATTCTTCCACAACAAAAGGCACTTCCCATGTACTTAGAGAGTTATTTATTTGCATTGTGATCTTCTAACTTTAATCACCCCTTTATGTCATGAATTAGGCCCCCTGGTGGTGCAGCATGTTAAATTGCTGAGCTGCTGAACTTGCTGACCAAAAAGTTGGTGGTTCAAATCCCGGGAGCGGGTTGAGCTCCCGCTGTTAGGCCCCACTTCTGCCAACCTAGCAGTTCAAAAACATGCAATTGTGAGTAGATCAATAGGTACTTCTGTGGGAAGGTAACGGTGCTCCATGCAGTCATGCTGGCCACATGACCTTGGAGGTGTCTATAGACGCCAGCTCTTCGGTTTAGAAATGGAGGTGAGCACCACCCCCCAGAGTGGGACACGGTTAGACTTAATATCAGGGGAAACCTTTACCTTTTACCATCTTTTGAATTTTTTATTAATGAAAATTTAAACCTAAATTCAGATAACTTCTGGAATTCATATATTGCATTATATTATTGTTTCTACAGTAATCTGTGTGTATTTCAATTTAAAGTAAAGGTCTTAACTGTGTGTCTATTTGGGAGGGCTTCCCATTCATCTTAATGTATGCATTTCCCTCTATAATGAATTTGGATAGCTAACCCTTGTAATGAGAGTAGAGTAACATCTGTAATATGGAATTAGTAACGTAGAATTACTAGTGCTTAACTTGAACTCTCTTTTAGTGGCTGTTGGGACAACAGAAATAAACCAGTGTTTAGAAGAAGAAAACCCTACACAGATCATCACCATTTTACAATCGCCAAACCTCAGTTTACGAACTGTGCCAGAGTGTGCTGAAACCTACTACAGCAGTCTGCTGGAAGCCAAAAGTTTAAAACCCAAAGGTAACATTCTTGCCCAGCTCAGTCACATCACAGCAAACATGTGTTTAGATTATAAATGCTTTTCGTATTACACAAGAATTTGTTTGCTTTTGTGCTTTGTTAACCTTATGCTTAAGTAAACATTGAAAAACAGGTCATGTCCTAGCTGGTCTTTGAACCAAGTATGATAATAGATCTAATGGCAACATGTGAAGTATTTCTGGATGATCTGGTGATGAGAGTGTTCATTTCTTATTAAGCATGGGAAAGAATAGATGGCAGAGTAATGGTTTGCACCTTTGGATTCAGAGCTCTGTTGCAAACTAAAGCAGTTCTCCACATAAATTTCAGGAATTGCTCTCATTTTACATATATTCCTGAAAAGCTGCTTTTGGAAGACACTTCACATTCCCAGAATTCCTGATTTCTGAGTCTCATATTGATCGTAACCATTGAAAAGTTATCTGCGTGTGTGCTGTGAAGGCTGCAAAAATATGTTCCCCATAACAGAGGCACATTTTATTCTCAAAATACATGGGAACTAAAAAAAATTGGGCCAAATTGATTACTCATCAAATTCAACATCCTGTTGTCTCTCAGTGACTAGTTTCCTTCCTGTGAGGCATCTGGAGCACGTGGCAAAGAGCAGTAATGCAATGTTCTTCTAACGACATCCACTTTTTTCTGGTTTTTACCAGTCCTAGCTCTCAAAGTGTGCATGAAATGCGGCTTCCAAGAGCAATACAAACATATCTGTGAGGAAACAGCTTCCTTTTGCGCATGGTTTGAACCACAGATTAGTTGCCTCTTCCCTTCCTATCTATGTCACATGCTCTAGTCTTCTTTCTGCTCGTTCCCACAACTTAATGCTGGAGACTAAGGAAAAAATATCCCTGTTTATTAGAAAGATGGCATTCAAAGCCATAAACAACCTTGGACCCCCAGTACTTGAAGTATATTTCTGGTTGTTGCTTATGATGCTTGTC
This sequence comes from Anolis apletophallus, assembly GCA_030556195.1. Classification (NCBI taxonomy): domain Eukaryota; kingdom Metazoa; phylum Chordata; class Lepidosauria; order Squamata; family Anolidae; genus Anolis; species Anolis apletophallus. Next base: position 45,031,748 of record JARBWK010000006.1, on the reverse strand, counting down.
TTACTATTGTTATAATGTTGTTTCGATGTTGTTTTCATATTTTATATGCTATGTTTTTAACTGTATGTGATTGGGCTTGGCCCCATGTAAGCTGCCCTGGGTCCCTTTGGGGAGATGCAGGGGGAGTATAAAAATAAAGTTGTTGTTGTTGTTGTTATTATTATTATTATTTAAAGGAGCACCTCTCTTTCTATAGGCATAAGTACTGAGATTGGACAGATGGGGCACCAATAAGAGCAATAAATTATGGGAGAACACAGGATGGTCTTCATCTTTGTTGTGGTGCCTGTACCTTTCCCTTAGAGGCTTTGTTGGCATTGACATTGGTTTTGTTCCAGTGCCAAGTTAAATCATGTTTTTAATTAAATATTTTGGAGCCTAATGGAGCTCTTCCAAAATGTACATGGACATGGTTTTGATTGTTTCTTTTTGTTTCAGGTAGTTTTAATTTGTTAAACAGTTTAATACAATTTTACTCTTAAGTTATTTTTATTGCTTATTTTTAAAATCATTTTAAACAGGTGTTAATTTCAGTAGTAGTCTCCATGAGGCCCCATCTATATTGCCATATAATGCAATTTGAAACGGCATTATATGGTCAGTGTAGACCAGTAGTTCCTAACATGTGGTCCATGGACTGCCAATGGTCCACAAGAACTAAAATATGGTCGGTGGCCTCACCGTTACTACACTATTGCAACAAGAGTAACTGGTCTCATGAAACCCACTTATAGTGCCGAGGCTTATTAAATTGGTTTTCCACCAAGATCTAGCTTACTACCACACATTATAGATGCCTTGAGAAACCACAGTGGTCCAGACAAAGTAATTTTGCTTTTAAATTGCCAAGATTTTAACGGCTGCTTTTCAGTAGCAAGATTCTTGAACGAAGTCTGTAAACTGAATGTGTAGCAAACGTGAAGTTCCCTTTTCTATGGTTTGTATTGTATTTTATTCCTTTTTGCTATGTATATGCCAATAAAGGCATATTGGATTGGAAAAATGGTTTTCTGTGGGTGAGCAGATGGCAACTACTGGAATACATATGTTTTGTATCAGAAACTAAAGCTGATGAGGTCTATCCAATGGAATTTTCTGAATCAGCACCCCAAATCTAAAGTTGACAAAAATCTGAATCGTAACCTTTTGCTACTAATGTTGGAGAGTGTCCCTGGTCAAGTGGTCACTGGTTAAAAAAAAGGTTGGTAGCTTGACTGCATTATCCGAGTCTACACTGGCCATATTATGGAATTTGAAACTGTATTATATGACAGTGTAGAAGGGGACTGAGATCACATTAGATAGGTTAAGATATAAATACAGGCAGTCCCTGAGTTACAAACATTTGACTTAGAAATGGCTCATAGTTGAGAATGAAGTGAGACAACAGGGAGTGAGAGAAATTTACTTCCCAGAAAGGAAATTCACTCCTGAAAGCGTTATCACGAGGGAAAGAGTGTCTCAACTGAAACTTTCTCATCAATCCTTGTTTTAAAAAATCCAATTATGACAGGGACAGAAACTGAGGTGAAATCTTCCGAATAGACAGGAAAGCAAATACCACAATATCCAGAGCTTAAAAAGATCATATAAATAGAGGAGAATTAAACCTTCCGTCCTAACCAGTTCTTAAAAAGTATGGCATCCCCTGGTCACCTGGCATGGGACTAAAAAAAGAGAAGGGGAAAGAAAAACTATATTAATGCTCAATAGACACTGCTCCTGTAAAATAGCTTCTATTTAGGTCACTTAATACATTTATTTACTCCTGGTGTTAAAGGAGTAGAAAAAGTATAAATCGTCTATGGTTATATTAGCTATGTAATAATAAACAAGTAGTCACCATATTTCCTTTAAACACTTTTAGATCCAGATGAAGGCCCATGGATCAACATTTTAATGCAAGGCCTCTATGATTATTACTACAATGTGGAAACTGGAATGGGCACCTGTATTCCTCCTGAAGGAATTGTCCCCAAAACATCTTGGCTGACTGGTGAAGACATTAAGGTAGAATGTTGAAAATATGGGCTGTTCAGAAGTTTTTGTTGTTATTTTTGTTTGTTTATTCATTCATTTATTAATTTTTAAGCAGGAGGGATAAAGCCTTGAATTGGGGTGATTTTTCAATTTCAGATGTGGTTATATTCAATTTGAATCACACAGTAGGCTTTACTTCTAATATTTCATCTTAATTCGGTAGGCACAGTGTGGCTCTCTCTCCAAGGCTGTTTTTTCAGGGAGCAGGACCAGGGGTCCTTTCAGTTTATTTTATCCCAAGAGGACAAAAACACTAAAAATGTCCCCTACCCCTGGAGAACATGTATGGTTTCCTTTCTTAATTTCCTTCTATATTTTTTTTCTTTTGTCAAAAGAAAGTTACTTAAATAATTCTTATCCAAGCACACCAGTAATGATCTGGAGTGGATGGGAGTGTGTTTCCTTTAGAGCAAAGCTAAACAACTTCTAGAGCAGTGGTTCTCAACCTTCTAAATGTTGCGACCTTTAATACAGTTCCTCATGTTGTGGTGACCCCTAACCATAAAATTATTTTTGTTGCTACTTCATAACTGTAATTTTGCAACTGTTATGAATCGTCATGTAAATATCTCATATGCAGGATGTATTTTCCTTCACTGGACCAAATTTGGCACAATTATCCAATATGCCCAAATTTGAATACTGGTGAAAATGGTTACTAATGGCTCTTCCTCACAGCCATATAACCCAGAATATCAATCCCAGAATATCTGCTTTGAACTGGGTTATCTGAGTCCACACTGTCATATATTCCAGTTCAAAGCAGATAATGTGGGATTGCAACAGACACAACATATGTAGCTTCTGTTAGACTTGTTATTTCAGTGACAAGAAGGAAACTTGTTTTATCCATCGGTGAACCATGATGTTGTCGAGTGTATTGCTCAAGACACTTGACAGCATTTTAAAAATAAGTAAGATATTGTAAATGCTTATGAGGAGCCCATGTAATCAGTGCAGTTTTAAGCCTTGTACCATTCCATTGTGAAGCAACATGAATCTCAGAAGCCGTTTTACAACCTAATTGGTGTGGGATGATGGCATTGTTAGGGTAGACTTTGGAGTTGGCTGGTAGGACCTATCGTGAGCTGCTGCAACTGACTTTTGCATGGCTCTTTATGTTTTGCTTGAACCACTGCATTCTCTTTTCCTCTTAGAGTATTGTTAATCAGATCACATCAGATTACAATAGAGAACAGCTGTGGTTTGCAAATGAGGACCTGATCATTCAACTGCAGGCTAGAGCAAGGGGGTTTCTCATCAGAAGAAAATACAAGGAAAGAAAAGCATATCTTCAAACCCAGGAGCCATCAGCAATAAAACTTCAGGTATCATGATTCATTGAAAATCTTTTGCTGCACCTGAAATTGTTTTAGACAACTTTGGAGGATGTCTTGCTCAATTTTTGATAATGAGAGGAAACACACGAGTGCCAATTTCTACACCATGTTCTAATAAACACATATTTACTGGAAAATAATTCCTGTGCAGTGAACAAACCTATTAATGCACACACTTAAGATGTGTATATGCCTTCTTTGATATCTACAAAAGAAACCATGTACATAATCAGTCCTGTCATATGCAGTTTGTTGTCATTTCCCTGTAGTCATGTTGACAGGCCCTACAGTAGTCTTGGTCTGGATAGACCAGGGTCACTGTTGCAGCCTTGCATTCTTTCTGTGCCTATGTGATGCCTTAAGAATTAACATTAGAGCACATTGACAGAAAACATATTGTTACATTACCTTGTTCAACAGTTACTGTGTTATTAATGCTGGCCCTCTTTTGAAACAATTCAGAATTTGATCTGAATTTTATTATTATTTATACATGAAGAAAGCTTTGAATGAATGGTAATATTTTATTTAGGAAATTAAATCATCATAAAAGATTACATGTCAGGAGTGACTTGAGAAACTGCAAGTCGCTTCTGGTGTGAGAGAATTTCCTGTCTGTATGGATGTTGCACAGGGGATGCCCGGATGTTTTGATGTTTTACCATTTTTGTGACAGGCTTCTCTCATGTCCCTGCATGGGGAGCTGGAGCTGACAGAGGGAGCTCATCCGCACTCTCCCCGGATTCAAACCTCTGACCTGTTGCTTTTCAGTCCTGCTGGCACAAGGGTTTAATATTGCACCACTGGGGGCTCCATCATAAAATGAATGCATGTATTATAAATTTAATAAATACATTTTTTAAATGTCTGCACCCACTTTTCTGCCAAAGAGTACTCTTAAGTGGATTTAGAAAGTATTTTAGAAGTTATCATATTTCTAACATTTTGCATCTGAAAAAAACAAAACAGGCATGCTGGAAAGGATATAAACAACGGAAAACCTATTCTGAAAGACGTGAAATGTTGCAAAGAAATGTTGCCTCTGTCATTAAGGTAAGTGCTACATATGTTTGAAAACTGCTGTGCTGATGTATCTTAGTTGTCTTTTGGTGACTTCAACCATAAGGAAACTGTTTAAAATGTGTTTTGGGCAAGGGACTCCAGAAAGAGTTGACTGAATCATAGTGGTGACTGAAAACTGTAGAGAAATTTCTAGTATTGTATTCCTTTCATAGACAAGTGAACACTAACACCATTGTTAAGCATTAGTGTTGCATGTCTTAGATAACTTCTTTCACAGTCCACCTTTTCTGTAGACTCAATGTATGCACACTGCATCCTCACAACCTTTGAGGATGCCTGCTATAGATGTGGGTGAAACGTCAGGAGAGAATGCTTCTGGAACATGGCCATACAGCCTAGAAAACTCACAGCAACCCAGTGATTCCACCCATGAAAGCCTTTAACAACACTGGATGCATTGTTTGTTCATCCATTTAATTGATGTTCAATTGATTGTTCATATTATATCTAATATTTCAATTGCATCTTAGTATGCTTGTTCGTACTTGTGACAGTTTTCCAAAATTGGGACTAAAGGCAGCTTACTAGTTAAAATGAGTACAGTATAGACATAATGTAACAAAACTCAGCCTTAAAATAAAAGGAAACTGTTGCTCAAATGAGCCCCTACCTGAAATGCTTGTCTTACAAATGATTTGTGAATATGTTATTTAAAACTAATATCTTTTAAAATCAGCAAGAAATTAAACTATGTGTAGTTTTTAAGTATCTCCTCGTTCTTTTTACCTTTAGATCCAGGCATGGGTTAAAATGTGGTTAGCAAGAAGAGCATACAAGAAACGTCTGCAATATTTCAAAGATCATGTAAGATGTTTACCTTTCATATATCTTCCTAGTTCATTAGTGGGTTCCTGCTGCTTTCCATTTGACCAGAGGAAAACATTTCTACAGATCAGACATTTTCTCCTTGAGGCCAAGGAGTTGGTGGAGAGGAAAGAAAGTTGGTGACTTAGTTTGTGCTCTGTGTACATAAAGAATAATTGCAGCCAGGCCGTTTCTTGTGTGGTAATGTCTGAAAATGCATTGTCTTGGCCTCTTTCAGAATGACGAAATTGTGAAGATTCAAGCCTTCCTTAAAGCAAACAAAGCTAGGGAAGACTACAGAATATTGAGTAAGTGCTAAATAATAGTTTCGTGTACAGTATGTTCTAAGACAGAGGGGAATTATGTGGTCTCCAGATGTTGTTGGACTGCAACTCCCACAGTGTTTCACCATTGACTATACTGGTTAGGGATGCTGAAATTTCAGTCCAGCAACATCTGGAAAGCTGCATAAATGCACAGCTGGGTATCTGAAAAATAGCAACGCTAAGTGTTGCAATAGTTTTATGGAATTTGTTTAGAATTGAAATGTCTAAAGTTATTAAATTTAATTTCTTGTTTGTTTATTTGACTTATAGCGGGTTCAGAAAACCCTCCTTTGAATGTCTTGCGCAAATTTGCCTACCTCATGGATCAGAGTGATTTGGACTTTCAAGAAGAGCTGGAAGTAACCAGGTTAAGGGAAGAGGTGGTCACAAATATCCGATCTAGTCAACAACTAGAGAAAGATCTGAACCTTATGGATATCAAGATAGGATTGCTGGTAAAAAATAGAATAACACTGCAGGTTAGTCAAATTGGATGAGACTTCCTGATTTGGTAAATTTAAGACATGTTGCTTGCTACTTTCCCCTTAAGTGATGATTAACAATCTAATACTTCCTCTTTTTCATTCCGCAATCTGTGTTTGTCACCTTCAACTCTGTTGAGTGTCTATGGCTGACATTTTAACTGGGCTCTATGTAGTGCCTGTATTTTTGATATTAGTTCATTGTTTAATGACTTTGATCCATGAGATGCACTTTTTTTATAATACAGTATGTCTCCTGCATTTATGAGGGATTTATTACTGAAATGTGGTTATGTGAAACTATGGATACAAGTAGACTCCACTGAATTACCTCACTTATGGCCCAGCATCTCATAGAGTTGTGCTGGAGGATCCAAAGGTTCCTAGGGAGGTATCCTCTTTCAGAATAATTTAGGTCTTCCAATGCAACTCTAGTAACTACTGGGAAAGCATACCATAAAATTGCATGGAGGGTCTAGAAAAATGCTTAGAAAGACAGTTTTCCTCAAACACGGGGTAAGTAAAACCATTTATATGGGTTTCATGGTTCGGGGGTTTTGCCATACTAATTGAAACACAAAACTTGGATATGTTCCTTTTTTGGGCTACAACTTCCAGAATCTGGACGATTCTAGCTGGAAAATTTCAGGGATTTGTAGTCCAAAAACATTCAATTCCCATGTTCTGCTTACATCGAAAGGTAGGAAAGTTTATCTGGTTGTAGGAGAGAGTTTCAGTTCCCCCAAATGCCAGATTTTCTAATGTTTGCAGACTTTTAAGATAGCTGTTGATTTATAGCTCTCCTTCACCTTGACAGGATGTCATATCACACAGCAAGAAGCTGAATAAAAAAAGCAAAAATCAGATGGAAGAGATGGTAACTGGGGACAAGCAAGGCATCAAAGGCCTGAGCAAAGAGAGGAGAAAAAAACTAGAGGCCTATCAACATTTGTTTTATCTTCTGCAGGTAAGTGTCTAATAGCTGAAAGTCCAGCTTAGTCAAATTCTCTTTTTTTTTCTCTGTGGAATAAAACCTCTGCTATGTTGTACTACTTTATGTGTTGTTATCCTGTTTTGCTTTCATTGTTACTTTTCTTTTTAAAAAATATCCAGGATTCAAGTTTCTATTTTAATTTGTGATGGTTAAAATCAACTGGGCTATATGGCCATGTTCTAGAAGCATTCTCTCCTGATGTTTCAACTGCAGCTATGGCAGGCATCCTCAGCGGTTGTGAGATCAGGAGAGAATGCTTCTAGAACATGGCCATATAGCCCGAAAAACCTACAACAACCCAGTGATTCCAGCCATGGAAGCTTTCGACATTTACAAAAAAATTTGCATTTTCCCCATATTCCTTTATTTTATTGCTTCTTGGTGTTTGGCTGTGTGATTATCTTCATTGATGGCCATACTTATCTTGAATGGGGAAAAAACATTAAAATCGTTCTGTCAGTAGATAAGGGTTGAAGTCTAAAGACTACAAGTAATACAAAACTTTACCGGGAAACAGAACTCTCCCTCCCTTTCCTATCTGCAACAGTGCCTTGCACCCTTTGAAAAGATGCTGCCAGGAGGCATGGACCCAACTAATTGAAATGGCAAAAGAGAAGAAAATGGGCCAAAACTAGATGGAAGCACCTAGTTCATTTCCCTTGCCATGCAGCCTCTCTTACCTCTCCATTCTTGCAGGATCTCACATTCTGAAGTATCTTTGGGGTCTTAGTACACTTGGAAGTTTAAGATCCAGTTCAAAGCTTAAGAGGTTAATCACTGATCTATGGCTTTCGTAATGCATTCCACACAAATAGCACATCTGTCTCTTTCCAGGCTGGTCTTTTTTTCCTGGAATCCTTGAAATTAAGAGGACAGATGTCAAGGGTTGTGGTTAATCTGCAGTTTGCCATCATGAAGAAATATCATTCTTTAGATAGTAAGATTGGAGGGGAAAGGAAGTTTAGTCCACCAGGAATGGAGAATATGACAGCTTTTTTTGGAATTTCTGGAATTTGAGAGCCTTTTCAAAGTAACACAGCGATACATGGGAAAGGGGTTTAAATAGTAGAAAGCAGGGAATCTCAGGCCAGAGATTAATAATGATGGCAAAGAGATTCTAGCAGGAGTGATGTGGGCAGCTGGCATGTTTATCTGGATGGTATGGAGAATTTTGAGAAACATATCAAGCACAATTCCTTGGGAAATTGTGGGATATTTGTTGCAAAATCAACCGAGGTGGCCCCTTGGATGACTGACAGGCTAGGAGTTGTTGGCGCATGCCATACATTTGAGAATAACACTTTGAAGGTAGTCAGAGTTTGTTCCTATGAACTACAGAGATAGCTGTAATACTTCCATAGTAAGACTTCATCTTAATGTTTTCATACATGTGCATGTAACTTTCCTTTTGAAACAGTTTCACTTGCTGCTGGTCCATTTCTGGGCACAATTCGTAGTGCTGGTTTTGAGCCATAGAGCCCCATATGACTTGGATATATGCTATCCTGAAAGCCCTATTTCCCCATATAAGCATGCCCAAGTCTAGCGAGTTTCAGGGAAAGGTCTTTCTCGGGCTCAGCTGGTGAGGACATGGGGAGGGAGCCTTCACAGTGGTTATTCCCAGGTTTAGGAATTCCCTTTTAAGGATGACCCCATTCTCTGCTTTCCTTTTGCTGGCTAGCAAATTTCCTGTTTAAACAGACTTCCGTCCTTAACTGACTAGGGTAGAGTGATATAGATTAGAAGATTACAAGATAGATAAAATATGGGTCATTCTATGGAGAGGGGGAAAGTACTATGTCACCTCAGGGGGTTAGTAACCCCATGTCATTTTTACCACCATTCTCCAACCTAGACATTTCAAAAGGCCAGAAATGGCACCACAGCAGAGAGATTATTTATTTATTTATTTATTTATTCATACTTATCTGCCGCCCTTCCCGAAAGGCTCGGGGCAGCTCATAGCATGATCATAAAAACAGTCGAGCATACAGCATTAAAAACATGGCAAAACACATCTAAAATACAATAAAACAACATAAGAGCCACAACTAGGCGAAGTGTGGGACAGATAAAACAGGTAATCGGGTATGGCGGTGCGTAACGGGGGCTACAGTTCAACTGGCTCCAAACTCCTGCTGGAAGAGCAAGGTCTTCAGTGCTTTCCGAAACGGAAGGATGTCCTGAAAGGCACAAACGTCTGCAGGCAGAGGTTGTCAGTGCTGCTTTTAGTTGAGACAAATGAAGATCTTACCTTTTGCCAGAGAAGAGTTAAAATACTATATGCAGTGGTTGATCAGTTATGTTATTACTTAATTTTTGTTTATCTGTTATAATTTTTAATTTTGTTATAGTTGTGAATTTTCTTTTGGGATCAGGTGTGTGTGTGTTTATTTCTCTTTGTTAGTGTATTCTGGCATTGAATGTTTGCCATTTTTGTTGGAAATTGCCCTAAGTTCTTTTGGGGAGATAGAGCAGAATATAAATAAAAGTATTATTATTTTAAACACAAGATTAGTACACAGCAAACAAGATCACTATGCTGGTTGTTGTATTGGATCATATATTGGACATTTCCCAAGTGTATAGAACTATGTGATGTATCAGTGAATAATGTGTGCAGATCTCAGTAGGGTGGCATTTTGCAGTTGACAGATAGTAATTTTGTCAGCATCTATTGTGTTTTTAAGTACAGGCCAAGATCTTTAGGCACTGCACCCAGTGTGCCGATCACCACTGGGACCAGTTTGACTGGCTTGTGCCAGAGTCTTTGCAATTATTATTATTACTTCCACTACTACTACTACTACTATATTTACCCATGAATAAATGAATAAATCAACCAAACTTTTAAACTAAAATCTCTAAACTTAAACACGAGTATATGAAATATGTAATTTATATTTTAAGTAGCTTTGAGTCCCATTTAGAAGAATGGCATAAAAGAGATCTATTTTGCAATTGCAACTGAGCTAATAAACATTATCTCTATTATGTTGCATTCTTTACTCCAGTAGATGCATATGTAACAAATGTACAAGGAGAGGGAATACTTTTGCATTAGCAAAGGCACAACAATAAGAGTATTAATACTAGGATTATTCATTGTCTGTTCTTCACTGTGGCACTTACTCAGGTAGCTTTCAGTCATTATTAAGTGTGAATTAGTACTCATATACTGTAGATGGTTTTGATTTATTTGTGCTTATAAATCAAGTAGTGGGAAAGTATATATTTTTATTAATGTGCTATTATAATATTCTTTTCATAGACTAATCCAAGTTACCTGGCGAAGTTGATTTTCCAGATGCCCCAAAATAAATCTACCAAATTTATGGATACCGTTATCTTCACTTTGTACAACTATGCTTCTAATCCACGAGAGGAATACTTGCTTCTGAAGCTGTTTAAAACTGCTCTAGAAGAAGAGATACAGTGCGTATATTACAAGATGGAAAACATCCTCTTACATTTTTCTGTTTTATCGGGCTTTTCTCTATCTTGACTGATTAAGTGAAATATCCTTAAAAATAACATACCATACAGTACAATCCATGGTACCATTATCTGCGATCTCATTTACCCACATCTAAATAATATGTTCTCTCTAGATATTTTCTGGTCCTTCCGGCACAATTCTGTAGTATGCTTCTTGCAAAAGTTGACCATACTGTATAATAATAATAATTCTGGATGACATAGAAATACTAGAGATTCTGTAATACGTTTCCACTGAAAGTTGTTCATTTCAATAAGGTTCATCATTTTTTGTGTTGTCATATTTCTGTGCTAAGTCCGGGAACATATTCTCCACATATATTGGGGTTATTCTGTATTTCTGTTTCAAGTGCCATTTCTTCATTTCAGTTATTTTTTTCATACTGTTGCAAAATTATGGTGTTTTTTTTAAAAAAGAATCACAGTGGAGAGAACGAACTGCTATATTCAGATGGTGCCGATATTGGTTTGATTGTCTTCAACTAGAACTGAAGTATGATTATTATTTTATTGCAGTTCCAAGGTAGACCAGATTCAAGATATTGTCACAGGAAATCCTACTGTCATCAAGATGGTGGTCAGCTTTAACCGAGGTGCTCGAGGACAGAATACTCTACGCCAGCTGTTGGCGCCTGTGGTGAAAGAGATCATGGATGATAAATCTCTAGTGATCAACACAAGTCCTGTGGAAGTATACAAGGCATGGGTAAATCAACTGGAAATGCAAACCGGAGAGGCTAGGTAGGTATATCCTGCAGAGATAGATAAAACAGAGTGTGATTTTTAATTATTTATTAGTGGGAGGAAGGAGCAAATATCCCAAATATTAGGCTCAGGCTGTTAGAAAGTCAGTTATTATGAAGTATGCTTCTTACTTTTGGCTGGTTAGATCATCTGCTTGCACACTGAAACAATTGGATTCTAAATGAGAAAATGAAGTGTTAAAGTTTATTTACACTATTCATACCCTGCCTTTCTCTACCCCAAAGGGAATTCAAGGCGGTTTACATAGAGGCAATTATTCAATGCTTCAAAGCATGTACAATTCCAAAATATTGAAAATTAAAATTAAATTAATATATATTTAAAACATTTAAAAACATTACATTTCATATATAAATCAAGCCATCTATAATCATAGTCCAAGCCATTCCATAGTCATCATACTATGGATTATAAGCATGGGATTGGTATTCAGATATGAACCTCATGTGATAACATACAACATAGTCAGAAACATAGAAGAAAGGCCAATAAATCTTACTGCTTTGTATTCTCTGTTTTAGCTATGTCAACTGCTTGTCACTTCTCCACTTAATATTAATACATAATTAGTCCATTAGGGTAATTAGAATACAATACTCAGTAGTACAATGAGTATTCTATGCCATGCAGCTGTGGACAAGTCTACATAGGGACCACCAAACGCAGCATGGCCCAACATGAATCAAGGAACATGAAAGGCACTATAGACTAATTCAGCCAGCAAAGTCAGCCACGACAGAGCACTTGATGAACCAACCTAGACACAGCATATTATCTGAGAACACAGAAATGCTGGATGGACCACTCTAACAACCACCATGTCAGACTGCACAGGGAAGCCATTGAAATCCACAAGCACGTGGACAATTTCAACAGAAAGGAGAAAACCATGAAAATGAACAAAATCTGGATCCCAGTATTAAAAAACTAAAATCAGTAAATCAAGAGGAATTCAACAACAGGGGAATTCCAGACAGGAAACAATCAGGGCCAGCTAACACCTACCAACAAAGGATTCCCCCAGACAGGAATCAGCCAGTTTTTGAAACTGCAAGGCCATTGAATGCTAATCAAGTTGGCCAATTGCAACATTCACACTTGCCTCGAGCAGATAAGAGTTCTTTCTCTCACCCTGGACATTCCACAGATACATAAACCTCACTTGCCTAGTTTCCAACAGACCTCACAACTTCTGAGGATGCCTGCCATAGATGTGGGTGAAACGTCAGGAGATAATTTTCTGGATCATGGCCATACAGCCCAGAAAACTTACAGCAATCTACAATGAATTTCACTTCAGGAAGTGAAATTCTGGATGGCCTAGGAGAACCCATGCTGCTTTGAATAGAAGGAATGGAAAAATATGAAAAGTGTTCAAAAGTGTTGGGAAATCCTGATAATACGCAAATAAGTTCAAGACTTATTTGCCAGTAAATTCTATTTGTGCTATATATAGGTATCCGTACATAGTAATCAGAACTACAAAAATGGAGAACATATGGTGGTAGGGAGCTAAGGGATAATTCCTCATCAAATGTGGTAAAACCTGCCAAAAAGTGGTTTGCACAGTTTTACCAACGTGTCAATATTAAGTTGAAGATTTAGCTGTCTGAATGAATTTGCAAAAACATCATGTATGGTTCTTTTGAGTCCTGCCCTTCAGTATTGTTATAGGAATTCAATTTAAGTTATCTTTTCATCAAATGAAATAATCATGCATGCATATCTAAACTTTGTATTGAAATTTTTTTAAATGTACCATTTTTGTGCTCTGCATATGGTAGTTTACTTTTCTTTCTTTTTAATTTTTTTCCTTTTATGTAGCAAACTACCTTACGACGTAACAACAGAGCAAGCATTGACACATCCTGAAGTAGTGAATCGATTGGAGACATCAATTCAGAGCCTCAGAGCAGTAACTGATAAAGTCCTCACTTCCATCTTCTCATCTCTAAACTTAATGCCGTAAGTCTGATGTCCAAGTAGAAGTTTGGTGAAACGTGGAAGAATTATTGGAAAAATGCAGGAATGCGCTTAAGCATGCTTTGATCTACAGTGGCACTTCACCAGCAGAGGGGGGTATTCCCCCTACATCCTCAAATTCAGATGTTTATATCTATTGGCATTCATAATGTATCTTTCTCTTTTGTGTTAACATATGGTTTTAGTGCCATCTTGTTTTGTTTAGTTCCAAAGTTTGTAAGAACAAATGCAATACTTTGTTTTGAGTTTCCTTTGTTTGACTTGAATTAGTTGTTTTTCATCCTCTCTCCCATTATTTTCCTTTTTCATCTATTTCATGTAGTTATGGATTGAGATATATAGCCAAAGTTCTGAAGAACTCGCTCCATGAGAAATTCCCAGATGCAACAGAAGATGAGCTATTAAAGGTAGATTTGTGAGGGTGATTTGTCAACATCTTTCTAATTATGCGGAGAGCAAAAGTGCCATGCTTTAGGGAACAGGGTAGGTCAGCAGGTGATTAAAAATTACCCATGTTTGCTCATTGATGCGCTTGAAGATGTGACAACTTAGATGGAATGTTCTCAACTATCGGCCAGTTTCCAATCTCCCCTATCTGAGCAAAGTCCTGGAACGTGTGATTGCCTCGCAACTCCAGGAATTTTTGGTAGACACTGATTATCTGGATCCGGCACAGTCTGGCTTTAGGCCGGGACATGGTACTGAGACAGCCTTGGTCACCTTAGTGGATGATCTACGCCGGGAGCTCAACAGGGGGAGTGTGTCCCTGTTGGTTCTGCTGGACCTCTCAGCGGCCTTCGATACCGTCAACCACAGTATCCTTCTGGGACGCCTCGCTGGAATGCGTCTTGGAGGTACTGCACTGCAGTGGCTCCAGTCCTTCCTCGAGGGTCGCTCCCAGAAGGTGTTGCTAGGGGACTCCTGCTCGACCCCACAGCCATTGTACTGTGGGGTCCCGCAGGGTTCAGTACTGTCCCCTATGTTATTTAACATATACATGAAGCCGTTGGGGGAGATCATTCGGAGTTTCGGGGTGCAGTGTCATCTGTACGCAGATTATGTCCAACTCTGTCACTCCTTCCCACTGCTACTAAGGAGGCTGTTCAAGTACAGCTTGGCTGCTGTAACGGACTGGATGAGGGCTAACAAATTGAAACTAAATCCAGACAAGACAGGTAGTCCTGGTCAGTCGTAAGGCCGAACAGGGCATAGGGTTACAGCCTGTGCTTGACGGGGTTACACTCTCTCTGAGGGCACAGGTTCGCAGATTGGGAGTGATCCTGGATTCATCGCTGAGCCTGGAACCCCAGGTCTCGGCGGTGGCCGGGAGAGCTTTTGCACAGTTAAAGCTTGTGCGCCAGCTGCGCCCGTACCTTGGGAAGTCTGACTTGGCCACGGTGGTCCACGCTCTGGTTACATCCTGAATAGACTACTGCAACGCTCTCCACATGGGGTTGCCTCTGAAGACTGCTCGGAAGCTGCAATTAGTCCAACGTTACTAACAGGAGCGGAGTACAGGGAGCATACAACTCCCTTGCTGCACCAGCGCCACTGGCTGCCAATTAGCTTCCGGGCACAATTCAAAGTGCTGGTTTTAACCTACAAAACCCTATATGGTTCTGGTCCAGTTTACCTGTCCGAACGGATTCTCCCCTATTAACCATCAAGAACATTAGGATCCTCCAGAGAGGCCCTGCTCTCGGTCCTGCTGGCTTTGCAAGCGTGGCTGGTGGGGGACGAGAGACAGGGCCTTCTCTGTGGTCGCCCCTCGGCTGTGGAACTCCCTACCAAGTGATGCTAGATCTGCCCCCTCTCTGTTGTCCTTTAAGAGGCTGGTGAAGACCAGGATGTAAAACCAAGCCTTCCCAGAATAGGGTGAGATTGGCTATTGTTTGAATGTATGACCACGTTTACAGATTGAGTGGAATTGTTTTAATGGCGATGTGGTTTTATGCTGGGGTTTTTATGTATTTTAATATGTTGTTGTTGTTTTTAAATTGTATAGCATTGAATTTTTGTTGTTATGCCGGTCTGAGTCCCTCGATAAGAAGGTCGGGTACAAAAGTTTTAAATAAGTCTACTACTATTCAAACTGTTTCAATAAGGGTGTGGATGATAAACATCTATATTGCTTTCATTTATATCCATATGTACAAATTTTCTGAAATCTAAAGATAATATGCCAGGATATTCCTTCTCCTTTAATTGTAAGTGTGTGTCATTTGTGCCTGGCCTGGCTCTGTCTGGTATATGTTGGATTCAAATGAAAACAAAATCAGAGCAGATACAATCAGCCTGGAGCAGACCCAACATTATGTCAAGTTGCACTTATTTATCAGTTGCTATATAACTCAGTTTGGCATATTACCCCCATTTTTCCATAATCATATGGTAATCAGACTTGCCTCTTTACGCATGACTTGCTCCTGCTTGTTACTTGCATTTTCTATTTTGGTTGGAAACTGTGATACCAAATTGGCAAGTTCTCCTGGAGGAAATGTCCATGTTGAGTGATAAGCAACTGAAAGCCAGTGTCCTTATCAGTAACTTCTCAGCACCAGCAAAAATTGAACTCTGTGCATAAATACTCTTTCCCTGAGGGTCATAGTATTGGCATACAGTACAAGGCTTAAAATATACGTTTTCACTGAGGATAAAATCTTGTTGAACTCAAAAAGACATAACTTCAAAATATAAGGATACTTAAAGTCAGGATGTTCATGAAACCTGAAACCTGATCTTCAGTAATCTCACTTTTTTATTTTTAGTAGCCGCACTGAACAACTAAGATACAATAACATTCTGGGACTGAGCTTAAAAGGAAATAGCTAAGAATATTATTTTTGGGGTCTAAAGAATCCCCCCCCCCCCTTTTAGTTGTGTCAGAAGCGACTTGAGAAACTGCAAGTCGCTTCTGTTGTGAGAGAATTGTCCGTCTGCAAGGACGTTGCCCAGGGGACGCCCGGATGGTTTACCATCCCGTGGGAAGCTTCTCTCATGCCCCCACATGAGAAGCTGAAGCTGACAGACAACAGCTCCCCCCGTTTCCTAGATTCAAACCGCTGACCTTCAGGTCAGCAGTTCAGTCCGCACAAAGATTTAACCCATTGGACCACTGCAGCTCCAGTGATAACAGTCCCCTAGCCCAGCAAGATCATAAGAAGTGCAGTCTAGAAAAGAACTTTTCCATGTTCTATATATAAATTGATTTTAACAATATTAGTGATAGGTATGAATCATAGGTTTGATTTTGTAAAACCATTACTATAGTAATGGATTTCCCCCTTCCCTATCTGTATGTTCTATTCTGCAGCTAATATATACATTAGTTAAGAAATGCTATCTCTGGACTAAAACTCTAGCTGCATTCAAATGACATAGTTATTGTAAGTAAGAGAGGGATACAGGGACATGCTGCTGCCAGGGCCGGCCCTACGTAATTTTCAAGTGTAAGCAAACAGTACCCCCCCCCTCCCCATCACTGAAAAATAAACAGTAGAAGGTAGAGGTGAATAAAAGAGTTACTGTATATACTCGAGTATAAGCTGACCTGAATATAAGCCGAGGCACCTAATTTTACCACAAAAACTGGGAAAACGTATTGACTCGAGTATAAGCCAAGGGTGGAAAATGCAACAGCTCCTGGTAAATTTCAAAATAAAAATAGATACCAATAAAACTACATTAATTGAGGCATCCGTAGGTTAAAAGTTTTTGAATATTTACCATATTTCAAAGAGAAACAGTAAACTAGCTCTGTAGGTGGAAAAGGAAGGTCAACAAAAATGGTATCAACAATAACTTTTTAACAATAACTCAGGGCAGCTTCCAACATTGCAACAGGCAAACATTCAATGCATATATATATATATATATATATATATATATATATATATATATCCTTAACATTTTAAACAAAAGACAATACTAAACATTGTACAATAAGTTAAAACAAACAATTGCATTAAATAATTCTCATTTAAAACCATTAAAAAACCAGCCGAGGTAAAGTGTCATATCAGTTCCCTTTTGCCTTCTCTCAGGCTTCTCCTATTGACATAGCCTAAAACGGCATTGGCCTTTTCAGCTGCAGCATCACACTATTGACTCATGGTTGACAAAGATTCCTTTCATAGAATCCTAAAGTTGGGAGGGACCTCTAAAGGCCATTTAGTCCAACCTCCTTCATTCTGCCTTCTTGCAGGGAAAGCACAATCAAAGCACCCCTGACAGATGGCCATCCAGACTATATTAATATTATTAATAATAATAGAGTTGGAAGGGGGCTCTAAAGGCCATCTAGTCCAATCCCCCTCTGTCTTCATGCAGCAAAAGCACAAAGTATGTTACGTTCTGCGCCAAGGCAGTGGAGGAGGACCTTCGCTCGCAGCGGTCTGCCTGCCTGACTTTCAGGCTGTGCAGGCCAGAACTGGCTGTGGAGGCCTGTGCTGACCTCCGCAGCTGATGAGCGCGTCTGCCCGGCGAGGCTTCCAGTGAGATCACCTCTGGCCTCTGTCTACACTTCAGCCTCCAGGAGCAGCGTGACGTGGGCCAGATGCTCCATTGTCCCCAATTGGGCCCAGGAAGGAGGGAGGCTTGCCTCCGGCCTCCTTCCTCACACTGCCTCTTTCCTCACTGGGTCCAAGGGAGCATCTGGCTCACGCCGCACTGCTCCTGGAGGCTGAAGACAGAGCAAGCGTTTGGGGAAGGTGCCTGTTTGGAGCTGCGCATGTGCCCTCCTCTTGCCCCGCGTGTTCTGGGTCTGGGGGAACATGTGAAGTGCTGGATTTCGAGACCCAAGGGAAGTGAGAAGCCCTTGCCACCTCCCCAGCCCCCTCATTGGTGCCCACGGGAGTCAGAAAGGCCAGGAATGAACTGTCCAAGGTAGGGTGCCTGTCTGGCCATGGCTCTGTTGTGAATGGAACTCTCTAAGAGGGGACCCAAGGAGGCAGGCTGGCCTGGGGCGGAGGCATGTGGGGCAGGAGGGGCTCGGCTTTCATGGGCTTCTCGAAGGGTCTACGAAGAGGCCACTGTGGCCTCCGACCCAGGGCCCGCCCCCAAGGCAGTGTAGAGGGGGACAGGCAAGGCTCCCCTGGGGTGAATGGTGCCTCTGGTGCTTGCTCCCAACTTGGTGCTTAGCCTTGGCCCTGGCTCATGTAGCTTGCTGAGCACAAAACAACAGTGTGTGGTTTCCAGATGGTTATAGCTGCCCATGAGTGGCCCTGGAGAAAGGAAGGTACATAAAACATACATGCCCTGGCAGCAATTCAAGGCGCGAAAAGACCTGGGAGTGGGGGGTGCAACTCCTTGCTGCCCAGAGTGGCCCTGGAGGGATTTGCCCTGGCCTCTACACAAATGCCCCTTGGGATTTGGCGCTCTACACAAATGTGTAATTTGCCTAATGTTTCAGCCGCCCCTGGCTGCTGCATAGAAACAATAATCATTCTGTCATTCATGTATGATGTTATCACTGGCATCCTCATTTGTGGGAGATCAGATAAATATGGAACATTGATGGTTTCTGACACTGGCATGTAAAAAGAACAACAATTTAAAGATCTTGGTTTAACTATCATGCCAAATAAACCACAGCCTAGCTCATTTCATTATTCTTCCTGAGAAGAGGAGCCAAGCCAGAGCTATTAAGCAGCATGTATCCGCATGCTTATACATTCATTACCATGACATGGAAACATGGTCTGTGAATAAACTTTTTGAACAGAGGGGGTATTTTTATAATAAAAAAACCCATTTCCCTTTATAGATTGTTGGAAATCTCCTCTATTACCGGTTTATGAATCCAGCGATTGTTGCACCTGACGGATTTGACATAATTGACATGACAGCAGGAGGCCAGATCCATTCTGAACAGAGGAGGAATTTGGGTTGTGTGGCCAAAGTCCTTCAACATGCTGCCTCAAATAACCTCTTTGAAGGGGAAAACGCACATCTCTCATCCATGAACAGTTACCTCTCTCAAACATATGAGAAATTTAGGTATGTACTGAAACAAATACCCAGTAAACTATGAGACAGAAACATATCTCAGTTGGCAGTTTCCTGAAATGTTAGATTTATATTATATTATAGAACATTTTTTCTGTAGGTAAAAGCCTTTTCTATTCCCTATATGATTTCCTTATTAATATTACAACTAGGTAAAAGTAAAGGTTTCCCTTGAGATTAAGTATAGTTTTGTCCCACTCTGGAGGGTGGTGCTCATCTCCATTTCTAAGCTGAAGAGACGGCATTGTCCGTAGACACCTCCAAGGTCATGTGGCCAGCATGACTGCATGGAGAGCCATTACCTTTCCTCTGGAGCGATCCATATTGATTTGCATGTTTTTGAACTGCTAAGTTGGCAGAAGCTGGGGCTAACAGTGAAAGCTCACCCCGCTCCCCGGATTCGAACTGCTGTCCTTTCAGTCAGCAAGTTCAGTAGCTCAGTGGTTCAACCCGTTGCACCACCAGATGAACATGCCATGTGCATTCATCTGCTTGCAGACTTCCCACCTAACATGCATATCTTGGTAGTTCTTCCTGTAATGACAGGTTGTGTTCATCTCAAGAGTAATAACTGCATAATTTACACTAAGGAAAACAGTAAGGTATAGTAGGAAAGGCGTATTTACAGTACTCATCCCCCCCCCCCCTATTTCTTCAGACAATAGTAGGAAATGGTGCTTGGTTAGCTTGCCAAAATGTTTTGAGAAAACTGTGGTCTTTGACCCGAATAATTTTGCAGTCTGGGTGGTGTCGTCACTTTGCAAACATTCAGTTGAGTCGCAATAAACTGCACTGTTAATAACCGCTGTCTGAAATAACTTCATTGATGTCATATTTATATAACTTCCTATAAAATGGAGTATCAGCTCAGTTGGCACCCATTCAGTTTCTTTTTATGCTAACAATGGCTTCATATTCCAAGGATTGAGACAGTCTCGCTTGAAATGTTAAATGTTGGCATTGGTTAGTTTGTTGTTGAATAATGCAGAAAACTGAGCGACAGCATGTACACTGATTCTTGGGCTTGTGTTTGGATATTGCTACAGCACATTTTTCCCCCATAACATAACAAAGGTGTATTTCTCTTTAGGAATTTTTTTCAAGCAGCATGTGTTGTTCCTGAGCCTGAAGAAAAATTCAACATTGATGAATATTCTGATATGGTGACACTTAGCAAGCCAGTGATATATATCTCAATTGAAGAAATTATCAACACACATTCAGTAAGTTTGTGCAACATTGCAAAATAAGCTAATATCACTTGTAAGACGTCTTGATAGGAAGAGATGAGCAGTTAAGAAAATGGTTAAACATTGATTCAAACAACAAGGCTTGGCCCAAGGCTAGACCATGGAGGGAACCAGAGCATACGCACACCCTCGCTCACACAAATCCAAACAGCGGGAAGCAACCACTGTATTATATATTTTGCCTTTGCTACCTCCTATTATTATTAAAGGTTTATATTGCTGCCACCAATTTATTATTTTAAAAGGCCACTGGAATGTTTAAAAAGCCACACAAAGACTTCAGTTGAGATGAAACGGGAAAAAGTTCATTTTGAACAGTCAATATGCATAATGGTTTCAAATAACTTGTCAGGCTTTACTTTTTACAGAGTAAGAAGTACTTATATCTTGAGTTTCTTAAAACAAAGTTTCACATACACAGAAAATCCAAACAGGATCTTTGAAACCTTTTGAATTTCCCTTCCTCCCACAGCACTCTAATCACTATAGAGGCCTATTAACTATTATCCTCAAAGAGGTATCCTTAAACCATAAACAGTTCCCAAATTCTCCCTTCCTTTCCCATTCAAAACTTCTGACTGTCTTCTTCCCCACCAAACTCCTAACTGCCTAAAAATGGCTGCCTCAGCTTTTTCTCTCTCTCTCTGGCTCTGCCCATCTCAAGTTGCTGAGCTTTCCCCTCCAATTTCATCAGCCAATCAGACTGCACTTTTGCCTCTGAGGCTACCTGTTTGCTCCTTCCATCAGTTCTCCTTAGCTTTAGCAAGCTGGGCCTGGTTTCTGCCTTTTATACCAACCCTTTAAGGTAGGCCAATCCATTACAAACAGCTTCATTCCAACTCCTGGGCAGGACTCTCCACTGTCTCCCCCTTACGGTTCAGTTCTGGGTGCCTCATCTTACATTTATTATTATTATTATTATTATTCTGCCCTATCTCTCTGGGGGGGGACTCAGGATGGGTTCCAAACATCAAAGGCAAACACTCAGTGCTTGAACATAATAACAATGCACCCATATTAACGAAAATGGACAACCCAGCATATAAAAGCAAATTATAACTTGACAACTGAAATTAAATAAAAAAGCAACCTACGAGGACAGGTCAATAAGTCAGGACTTTTTGAATTTCCCGTTTTTTAACTGAAAGGGCAACACTGCACCTGTAACAGGCATCTGTCAGTTGACTCCTGTCAAAATTTGAACAAGCTGCATCATTTAGTTTGTGTTTGACAGCCATTGATAGCAGACTACCGCATGATTTGAGGAAAAAATGGAAAAAGGTAAATTTTGTGTGCTCATTAAGCATTATTTTTTGCGGAAAAAAACCCATCACTCAAACCAAGGCTAAGCTTGATAAATACTATGGGGACTGCACCATCAATTTCAATAGTAAAAAAGTGGTTTACTGAATTTCGTTGTGGCCGTACAAGCACAGAAGATGCTGAATGTTCTGGATGCTCAGTTGAGGTCTCTACACTTGAAACAATTGAAAAAATTCATGATATGGTGTTGGCTGATCGGAGATTGAAAATGCAAGAGATTGTGGAAGCCATAGGCATCTCACATGGCTCAGTGGTTTCAATTTTAAATGATCACTTGGGTATGAGAGAGCTTTCCACAAGATGGGTGCCGCGTTTGCTTACAATCGACCACAAACGCAATCGTGTGACAATTTCGCAGGAATGTTTGGCAACCGCAAGATGGACGAGTTTTTGCGCCGTTTCATAACTGTGGACGAAACGTGGATCC
Organism: Anolis apletophallus; assembly: GCA_030556195.1. NCBI lineage: Eukaryota > Metazoa > Chordata > Lepidosauria > Squamata > Anolidae > Anolis > Anolis apletophallus. Next base: position 45,009,427 of record JARBWK010000006.1, on the reverse strand, counting down.
ACCACAACACACCAGAGACCAAACAGCAGTCAAAACAGTGGGTTTCTTGGGGTGAATTGGCACCAAAGAAGGCCAAGGTGGGTTTGTCAGCCAATAAAGTCATGGCGACCGTTTTTTTGGGATGAACACAGTATAATCCACATTGGCTACCTTCAAAAGGGTAAAACAATCAATGGCGAATATTATGCCAACTTATTGGGTCGATTTAATGAAGATTTGGAAAAAAAAACTTGACCGCATTTGGCCAAGAAAAAAGTTCTTTTGCATCAGGACAATGCAAGGGTGCACACATGTGCAGTTGCCATGGCAACAATCCATGAATTGGGATACAAATTGCTCCCTCATCCACCCTATTTTCCGGATTTAACCCCAAGTGACTATTTCTTGTTTCCAAACCTGAAGAAATGGCTCAGCGGAAAGAGATTTGACTCTAACAATGAAATCATCTCACAAATACCTATTTTGATGACCTCAACAAATCTTATTTTTGGGAGGGATAGAAAATGGGAGAAATGTTGGACAAAGTGTATAGAGCTCAAAGGAGACTACATTGAAAAATAAAATGTTTTTTTAATCCAAAAACCTGTGTTTCATTCAAAAAAATCACTGACTTATTGATCCGCCCTCATATCAGACATGAAACAAAACATCAAACATTGATATAAACAAAGAGGGTGAAAGCTTGTTCTCTGCTTCCTCAGAGAAGGAAATAGGTCCGAAGGTTACAGAAGGATAGATTTCGATTGAACATTAGAAAAAACTTCATGATACTGAGAGCGGTTCAGCAATGGACCCAATTGCCTAGAGAGCTGGTAAGATCCTCTTTTCTGAATGTCTTCAGAAAGAGGCTGGGCAGCTACCTTCTGTGGATGCTTTTGCTGGTGATACTGCATGGAGCCTGGATTTGCTGGTCAGTGGGACACCTTCCATCTCTGTGATTCTAAGTGCAGCTAACTGGGAACAAACACATATTGAAGCTAACAAGGTGTGCATCATTTCTACTCTGCTGTATCAATACATTTCAAAGAATATTCCAAAAATATAATGTCGAAATATGTAGTATGATTTCACAGAGCAACCGTAGCCAGCATGGCCAATAGTGGAGGTTTCAGTCCAAAACCATCTGGAGATCTCCATGATGTCCCACCCTTAATACTTTCCAGTCCCTTGATGTGAAAAGTAACATCTCTATATATTTCACTGTGTGTTGTAATAGTAGTTACATCACGGAAACAGTTAATTTGGGTTTAAAACTGACATCCTGTTAGCTCCTTTTTATTGGATAAGAAACAGATGAATTTAAAGAGTGGCTGATTTTAAATATAACATAGCATTTCAATGTAGATCTGCACCATATGGTCCTTTTGAAAGAGCTTGCTTATAACCCCTAGAACGGTTCCTCAGAACACAAACTCAAACCTCCAGCATGTCAAGCAACTTGGGTCAAATAATGTGCCTGTTTCTGTTATCTGTCATAATAACTATCTGTAAATAACATAGTCACATAATAGTGAACCTTCTATTTTTCAGTCTCTGTACTTGATAAATTAAGTAGTTATATAAACTAAAATGCAGTTTCTGTATAAAATAGGATGGCATTTGGCCATATGTTTAAATTGTCCAGGTAAGGTAATTGTCGGTCAAGCAATAGGCGATTTTACAAAGCTGTTTCTCATTACTCATGTTATTTTCCCTACAATATTGTATGTATAAATAATCTTAAAGAAACTGACTTAGATACTGATGTATTGTGTAAAACACATCTGCTTTTTCAGAGGAATGAAGTGGACTTAAAAGATTTGGGGGGTGGGGAGTGCATGTCAGGAGCGAGTTGAGAAACTGGTGTGAGAGAATTGGCCATCTGCAAAGACGATGCCCATATGTTTTACCATCCTGTGGGAGGCTTCTCTCATGTCCCTGCATAGGAAGCTGGTGCTGGCAAATGGGAGCTCACCCTGCTCCCCAGATTTGAACCTCAAACCTTTCAGTCAGCAGTTCAGGCACAAGTTTGAATGTGAATTTCAGTATTGGAGATCCTGGATGATGATGATAATGATGATGATAATAATAATATCTGCCTCTCCCTGCATCTCGAGGCAGGATAAAACATCATTAAAACATAACACTATTAAAAGATATGTAACAAGATACACAGAGTTAAAATGCAAATTAAAATCCACTGATAAAATGCAGATTAAAATTCATAATTAAAATTGACTGGGTTAACAGCTAGCCCCGCTCCCTAGATAATTCCACTTACAGCCAGAACCAGGGATAGCAAATACAAAGCATGATGTAACATTTACTTTTTAAAAGCTTAATTAAAAGCTTGGGACCGATATAACATTTTGAACTAAATTTATTTTAAAGTCGTCAGTGTTATATTTATCTGGAGTTAGCAAGGCACATCTTCTAAAAATAGGAATATAGATGATGCTATAATTACTAGAGCACTAAACCAATTGTGAATGTAGGAAGGAAAACCAAATATGCGAAAACTAGCATTTGTACTGATGCCAAAACTGTCCAGGATAACTTTTCAAATCCTAAAAATTACAAAACATCAAGATAGTGCCAACATTGTACTTGTGTGTGTGTGTGTGTGTGTGTGTGTGTCTTTCTTTACAAAATAGTCGCCTCACCTCTGGAGACAAACTTACCTGAATAACTTACCTCCTCATTTTCTAGTTTGAATAAATCTCTGTATAAATCTTTGTATTTTTGGGTTGTTGTAGGTTTTTTGGGCTGTATGGTCATGTTTTAGAAACATGGCCATACATTCTAGAACATGTCCATATAGCCCCAAAAACCTACAACAACCCAGTGATTCCAGCCATGAAAGCCTTTGACAATACATTGAACATCTCTCTATTTTTCTCATCTTTTCTATAAAGATTCTGTATAAAATGTGTCTGTAAAAACAATGAGCAGTAAGAAAGAGCCAGGCCCCAAAAGAGAGTTTAGGACAGGATGGGCCACGAATGATGGGATTTGCAGTACCTTCACCCAATTAACTTCCCAGAAAACACTGTAACCCCTACAAATCACAAACCAGGCCCAAAATTTACAGTACGGCTTCATTAACTTGATTTCCCTGACTAGGCCTCAGTTAATGGGACATTGTGTATGGCCTGAATGAACAGTAATTAACCTTGGCACACTGAGCCCCTATGACCCATGATTCATTCTACTGCAGTTTGGAGTAGGGAGGATCATGGATGATGGGACTTGAAGTACCATCACAGGTTATGAGATTTGTAGTACTTTCAAACTCTTCATTCCCCACAGACCAAGGCGGCCCTGAACCACAAGACCAAACTTGGCACACAGTACCCCCATGACCCACACTCCATCCTACTGCAGTTTAGAGGAGGATGGACCATGAAGGATGGGATTTCAAGTACCTCCATTCACTTCCCAAGCCCGCTGCGACCCTCATCCAGTGCATAATCATGACCACACTTGGCACAAAAAGCCCCCATGACCCAATGGACGTCCTGATGCAGTTCGGAGGGCGGACCATGGATGATGGGACTTGAAGTACCTCCACTCATTTCACCAGACCATAGCTAACCTCATCCAAACACTGATCAAGACCAAACTTGGCACACTGAGCCCCCATGACTCATTCTACATTCTGGTGCAGTATTGAGGAGGATGGACCACGAATGATGGGACTTGAAGTACCTCCACTCACTTCCCAAGACTGCTGCAACCCTCATTCAATGACTAATGAAGACCAAACTTGGCATACAAAGCCCTCATGACCCACTCTACATCCTGGTGCCATTTGGAGGGGGATGGACCATGGATGACGGGACTTGAAGTACCTTCACTCACCTTCTGAGACTACTGCGACCCTCATCCAATGAATGATCAACACCAGACGTGGCACTAAGAGCCCCCATGACCCATTCTACATCCTGGTGCTGTTGGGAAGGGGATGGACAATGGCCAATGGGACTTGCAGTAGCTTCACTAACTTCCTGAGACCACTGCAAGCCACATACACATCTAATAGGAACCAACCTTGGCACACAATGCCTTCCTCAAATAACCCGGGCATCGCCGGGTCCTCAGCTAGTAAAGATATAAAATCTGAACAAACATCCATAATTAATTTACAACAGCCAACTAGTGTGGGTTGGTTGTGTAGTCGAATGATGTAGTAGATATTCATAGCATAGCAGTGCAGAGTTTTCTCCTTAGACAATGAAACCCTAGGAAATGAAGATCAAATTAATTGGCTTTAGAATAATGTCAGTCTTCCACTTCTCCTGTTATGGTGTTGCAAGAAGAGTAAAACATGTAGAAAAAGGCACCTCAGGCTCCTTCCACACAGCTGTATATAATCCAAATTGAACTGGATAGTGTAGACTCAGATTACCCAGTTTAAAGCAGAGATTGTGGACTATCTGCCTTGATGTTCTGGGTTATATGGCTGTGTTGGAGGACCCTCAGTTGTTGAAAACCTCTTGGGGCCCTACCACACATCCCTATATCCCAGAATATCTGCTTTGAACTGAGTTTTCTGAGTCCACACTCAGATAATGTTGGATTTTCTGCCTTAATATTCTGGGATATAGGGTTTTGTGGAAGGGCCTTTGGTCTGGTTATTCACATTTACCTGTAAATCACCCTGTGTTTTCAAACATGATTTTTATGATCTCCTTTTAAAAATACTTCAAAGTGGAGGAAGCACAGCTGCAGCACTGTTATTTATAGCCTGTAGTTCCTGTTATGATAATAATTGTTGCTTACTGTAGGAAAAAATATGGGTGAAAAGTTAGCAGATAATGTTTTTCTGAAGACACTTGGATGAGGTCATTCACGTCTTTCATCAGTAAAACAAAAATTAAAATCACAGCTCTTTGCTCAGCTTTAATTTATCTGCACATTTCCCTTTGAAAGGCTTAATAGCAGATCTTCTGAAACTGAGTGAAATACTTAATATAGCTTTAGTTATTCATTTAGAATCTTATCTCTCTCTCTCGGCATTACTTCGCAAACGAAGATTCTTAGGAAGGACTCATCCCGCCCTTTTTACAAGTGCGTTGATGACTAAAAAGGCCAATCTGAGATAGGCAAGTTCAGTTGCAGAAAGCACAGCAGAAAGTCTCCTTGTGTGATGTTGTTTCCAAGTTGCGGTTCTTTCTGCATTGTCATTTCTCTTCGAGATCCATTCGGCGTGTCTTCTCGAAAGAAGCCGCAGCATTGTGGATAGTGCGTCTCCATGCCTCCCGATGTGAGGCCAGGGTGGACCATTGTTGGTGATCAATCTGGCCGAGCCTGAGATGTTGTTTCAGGGAGCCCTTATATCTCTTTTTGGGGGCGCCTCTCTTGCGCTGACCCATGGCAAGTTCACCATAGAGTAGTATCTTTGGGAGGCGGTGGTCCTCCATCCTAGAGACGTGCCCTGCCCAGCACAGCTGTGTTCTCAATAGCATGGCCTCAATGCTGGTGATCCCTGCTTGCTCAAGGACAGCAACATTCGTCACATAGTCGGTCCAGTGTATATTTAGGATCGCAAGGGGGGAGTTTTAAATATTTTTCCTATATAATAGAATTTGGTAAGGCATGTGTGTCTATCTATCTCTTTATCTACACATATATACATACATATATACCCAGTATATTTTGGTCCAAAAATTGTATGGGAGTCTGAAAAATACAGTAATGAGAGAGTTTGATATCCAACTAGTTTCTTCCTGCCATGGAAGACATGTGTTAGAATGCAAACAGCCCTTCCGTCTTGTATGTCCCTCCCATTTGCTCTGGAGGGGCCAGTAAATGTTCTTCACTTGTTTTGGAAGTGGACAAAGGATTCTAAAGAGAAGAATGAATAACTGAAAATTGTTCCCTCTCTGTTCCATGGATGGAGACCTTCCAATAATAGGTGACAATTATTGGATATCACTCGAAGTCCTTAAATATAGTTTCCCGTGCAATGAGGTGTAGAAATCGTCTTGCTTTTCATGTATGCTCCAAAATTAATATCTCGTGCTTTTTAAAAATAAATACATAGTCAGTTACATTAATTTTGGGGCAAAGTTCTTTTATGAATTATTCTTACTCCCAAGAATAGATTGTTAACATTTTATTAAAGTAACATTTCAGAAATCCTGTAAGTTAATGGTAGCTTCATAAGAACATAAGAACATAAGAAGAGCCATGCTGAATCGGGCCTCAGCCCATCTAGTCCAGCATTCTGTGTCACACAGTGGCCCACTAGTTGTACACGGGGATCTCTAGCAGAAAGGAGGGCAAAACCCTCACCTGCTCCCGAGCCCCCACAACCAGTACCCAGGGAAAATCCTGCCTGCCTCCATCAACACAGAGGTGGCACTTGGATGTCCATTTCAGTAACTACTGATTCCCTTGGTATCCATTCATGAGAACTAAAGAGAAGTAACGGCTTAAGTGTTGGACCAGGAATTCAAGAGAGTAGTGTTTAAATTCCAGCTCAGCCATGTAAATACACTAGGTGATCTTGGGCAAGTCACACTTTTCAGCCTGAGAGGAAGACAACGGCAAACCTTCTCTGGATAAACTCTTTCAAGAAGCCTTATGACAGGGTTGCTTGCCATAAGTCAATGTTGACTTGAAGGCAGAAAAAACAAAAGGAAGAAGAATGTGCTGACTTTGGGCCCTTCCACACAGCCCTCTATCCCAGAATATCAAAGCAGAAAATCCCACAATATTTGCTTTGAACTGGGTTATTTGAGTCCACACTCAGGTAATGTGGAATGCACTGCCTTGATATTGTGGGCTATAGGGCTGTGTGGAAGGGCCCTTCTTTTCTGAACATACATACTGCCTTCAGCAACAAGAGCTTTTTGAACCTTAAGAAACAGGAACCGTGATCTAATACAGTCTGTCTCTGAATCATAGTTGAGAGATTAGGAACATACTGTAGGATTATGTATTGTTTCTTTTAATTCTTCTCTCTGTTTATTTTAAGCACATATGATAAAATATTGACTATACAAATGCCTTAAAGAAGGGCCGTATCTCACAATTAGGGTATTTTTGCTTCGTTTCATTTATATCTTGTGGGCCATCCAGTCCAACTCACTCCAAGAATCAGGAAAATCACTTTCAAACTACCTCCAACAGATGGCCATCCAGCCTCTACTTAAAAGCCTCCAAAAAGAAGCCTCCACTACACTCTGGGACAGAGAGTTCCACTGCTGAACAGCTCTCACAGTCAGGAAGTTCTTCCTACTGTTCAAGGTGGAATCTGCTTTCCTGTAGTTTGAAGCCATTGTTCCATGTCTCCAGGGCAGCAGAAAACAAGCATGCTCCCTCCTCCCTATGACTTCCTATCACATATTTATACATGGCCATCATGCGCTCTCTCAGCTTTCTCTTCTATCTCTGAAATTCTTTATTTGAGAAAATGGTTGGCTGAAAGTCAGAAAGAGGTCTGATGTTTTAATAACTTTAATAAGCAAAACATGGGTGCCATTTTTGAGATTTGATTTTTCACGTGGAATGTGAATTTATTGTCTAGATCTACTTTGCATGATACTATGGTATTATAAATTATAAATAAAATAAAGGAATCATTAAATATTTGACCCCCTTTGTGACTTTTGGTCCATCCTATAATACTATGTGGTAAATGTGAATACATTTGTTCTGGTAGTTACAACATGGGCTGTTGTCTTTACAGTTATTACTAGAGCATCAGGATGCCATTGCTCCTGACCAAAATGATGTCTTGAATGAACTCCTACAAGGACTGGGGGAAGTTCCTGATGTGGACACCTTCCTAGGTAAGATAAAATTTAGAAATGCTATTTTTAAAATTACAACTTAGATGCTTCTTGTTACCTACCATCAGCTTAACATTCAAAGCATTAATATTCATTTTATTTTTTTACTACAGGAGAAGGAACTATTGATCCCAATGATCCTAACAAGGAAAGCACTTTAAGTCAACTTGTTAAGACAGAAATTTCTCTTTCTTTGGCCAGAAAATATGATTTACGGGAAGGCGAAGAACAAGACATCAAGGGCTTGATGATGAAGTATGTTCTCACAAAATGCAGAATTACCAAAAGTTTTCTGTAAAATTAAATAATAGACAGATAAAAGAGGTTATTGGCAAAGAAATAATATTTATACCTAGAAAGATTTGGCATCCACCCACATGCAGGATCTTGTATAATGTATTATTTATTTATTTACTGCATTTATAACCCGCCTTTCTCACCCCAAAGAGGATTCAGGGTGGATCACACAAAAGGCACAATTCAATGCCACATAGACATACATAGGATAAAACCAAGCCTATACATTAAAACCAAATAATTTTAAAAAGTCAATCTGAAGAACCATTTACTTAAAATGATGCAATCCAAATGCATATTCCAGGAGTTATTCCGGTTATAAATTGCACTATTCCATATTCACTTATTGCACTGAAAGTTACTGTCCAAAGGCTTGGTCCCACAACTATGTCTTCACTTTCTTTCTGAATGTCAGGAGAGAGGGTGCCGATCTAATTTCACTGGGGAGGGAGTGCCACAGCTGAGGAGCCACCACTGAGACGGCCCTGTCTCTCGTCCCCACTGGTTGCACCTGCGAAGGTGGGATTGAGAGCAAGGCCTCCCCGAACGACCTTAAGCTCTGTGAAGGTTCTTAGATGGAGATACATTTGGACAGGTCAGCTGGGCCAGAACTGTTTAGGGTTTTATGAGCTAAAGCCAGCACTTTGAATTGTGCTTGTTAGCAGACTGGCAGCAGGTGGAGCTGGCACAACGGAGGTTGTGTGCTCCCTGTACCCCGCTCCAGTAAGGAAACTGGCTGCCACTCGTTGGACTACTTGAAGCTTCTGAACAGTCTTCAGAGGCAACCCCACATAGAGTGCATTGCAGTAGTCTATTTGGGATGAAGTGTCAGTCTTTAAAATATTTCTTCACTGGAGACAAATCCTCATTTTGACTCCTGGGCATGCAATATAGTGTATGCAGAAATTAGTGGGACTTGATTAAAGTTTGTTCAATATAATGGATTTAGTTGATACACAGTTAACAAAAGCAGACCAAAAAAATCTAAGTAACTATAACCTTCCTCCAACCCCTGCTATGTATTCTGAAGCAACTTTGGTGGTGTGTCTGTATGTGAAGAAAAATGAGGTAGTTAAATGGGCAAGACTATCAGAGAAATAAGTTCCAGTACACTTTTAGCAGTGTTAAATTAAGACAGATGTTTCCTTTGGTTTCCTGTAAAGTCTAATCTGTATCCTGCTAGTCAAACATTCATTTTTCTTAAAACCTTATCGTGAAGCAGTTACAGTATGTTCTTTCTATTCTCAAGAGCATCTTACTACATTTTCCAATGAAATGTTATTATCAAAATATCATCGTATAAAAACAACTTTCCCCATTGAGTCATCAGTATGCAATGCAATGATTCTGAAATTTGCATTATATCTTAGAATTCAACCAATCCCAAAGCAATCTACGTGTTTTCAGTTAAAACAACAGTAAACAGATGGCACCATTTATAATAAATAACAATGTGGTGGAGATTAAAATAAAGATATGAACATAAAAAGACTCATTTGCCTATCTGCATTGAAAACTCACCGAACTGAACTGCAGAGGATAAACAGAACTAGAGATGGTTCTTTATTTACTGTAGCATTTGGTGACAATACCAAGGGTGCAAACTTTGATTGGAGCTTTCTTCTTCTTGGGATTATGTCACTGGAAACATATGGCATTTTATGGCAAGTGTTTCGGTTGAGTGGAAGCACAAATTGAAGTAGAAGCTCACATCAACACACCAGCTATTATTGATGATATGTGCCTTAAAGTCATTTTCAATTATGTTGACCTTAAAGTGAATCTATCTTGTGTTTTTTTTATAAGATTTCTTCAGAGAAGATTTGCCTTTCTCTGAAACTAAGAGAGAATAACTTGCGCAAGTGGATTTCCAGTGGCCAAGGAGGGATCCAAACCCTCCAGAGTTGTAGTCCAGCATTCAGACCATTACACCACACAGTGCAGCTGGATGGACAGATCAATCCAGTTGTATTTTTACCACCATTCCAGTTGTGAAATTTTGGGTTGCTGTGAGTTTTCTGAGCTGTATGGCCATGTTCCAGAAGCATTCTCTCCTGACGTTTCGCCCACATCTATGGTAGGCAACCTTTCAGGAGAGAATGCTTCTGGAACATGGCCATGCAGCCCGGAACCTCATAGCAACCCAGTGATTCCGGCTATAAAAAGCCTTTGACAACACATTGTCCTTTTTTGTGTGTGTAGATTCTGATAGAAATAAAACTGAACTCAAATTCTCACTCATTCTTAACCCAGACAATTGCTTGCAGAGGACTACTGTGTTTCTTTAATTCTAAGGCACACTTTTCCTTATATAAACATCTCTAAAAATAGGGTACATCTTAGAATCACGGGTGTATTGTGTATTTTTGTTGGTGGGGTTGGTACTGAAATTGGGGTGTGTATTAGAATAAATTAAGAAATATGGTATATTAGTCTGTTTCAACCTAAAAATTACGAGATACTTCAAAGACTAACCATTTTAGTTCAACATAAAGCTTAATGGATTCCAGTTTATAATATGCAAGTAATCACTTTCTCGTTAGGTTTTGTGGAGACTTTACTAGTACCAAAAAGTTTTTGTAGAGATCAATTCTGGTCTCTCTGTGTTCCTGTCAGTTTCCCTGAGAAGTGTGTCGGTGAACTTTTATTTCCTGTTTACTCAGAGAGCTGCCTTGCCCTCCTCTCCTTGTCTAGTGGAGAAGAACGATGACAAACCCTCTTGGCTCATTATCTCTTATTTTCTTGAGTCCTCTTAGCCTCCAGTGCCTTCACTCCAAGTGTTAAGAGCTACGCGCATCAACTATTGTTTGACAGTTCTCAAAGTGCCATTCCCTCAGGGCTCTGACAGTTCCACCCACAGAAATTTTTAAAATCACAGCGGTGGAAGGGATTCAGACAAATTCTGGATATCATTATCTTGGGAAATCGACTCCTAGATTATTTTTAAAAACTTAAGAAGGTGCCAACAAAAGAAAGACATCAGAATGAGTCATAAATAAGAAGAAGACTAGAACAACAACAAACCTGAGCAGAGTGAATGAATCATAAATAAAGCCAGTTCACACTAGGGACTAGCGTATAGAATGCTTGAGTAAATAAATACATATTTGTACATTACTAGAATGCATACATAATACACCTCCATTCGTGACATAACATTGTAGAGAGTGAATAATGCTAGGAAAAAGAGTTTCCGATATGTTTGAATTAAATTACTAATCACTAAACCTGAAATGAACACAGTGGGAGGTAGTTCTGATTATCTCATAGGGTTGTCTTGTAAAGTGCATTTCTATAAATTGTTTCAACTCTTCCATTAAGGACAAAAAGACTTATCATTGATGTGATACGAGCTCAGCCCGGAGAGTCACTTGCAAAAATCTTGGAAACACCAGCAACAGAACTTCAGGTAATTAACTTGTTATATATAAATCTTGAAGACATGTGTCCTGAGAGAGCAATATAAAGAACAAATGTTTAATTAAAGAAAACTAGGCATTTTTCCTATGTATGGATATAATTGAATGTTATTTACTCATTAGCAGAAATAATCTCACTTTGCAAGAAACATCTTTTAATTAAACTAAAATAAATTCATGTGAAATGCAAAGTAATTACAGTACTTAGGCGATCCCTCGTTGTCTGCGTATGATGGCCTTCCAAGTGTAGTGTCTTGGCAGTGGATACGTAGGTGACTGTGGGGCCCTATTCTTGACCCGTTATGTTCTTCCACAGTGAGAGCATCAGTTCACATGTCGAAGGTGGTCCCGGTCAGAGTTAACTTGACGTGCTTTTCTCTTGGCACGTTTCTCCCCTTCGCCCTCTATTTATGCCTCTTCGAATTTTGCAGCACTGCTGATCGCAGCTGACCTCTAGTTAGAGTGCTCAAGGGTTAGGGCTTCCCAGTTCTCAGTGTATATACCAAAGTTTTTAAGGGTGGCTTTAAGCCCATCTTTAAATCTCTTTTACTGTCCACCAACATTCTGTTTTCCATTCTTGAGTTGGGAGTATAGTAACTGCTTTGGGAGACAGTGATTGGGCATCCAGACAGTGTGGTCAGTCCAGCAGAGTTGATGGCGTAGGAACATCACTTCAATGCTGGTTGGTTTTGCTTCTTCCAGCATGCTGACATTTGTCCACCTGTTTTCCCAAAAACACTCTGCTTCGTTCAGAAAAATGCTGCACTCACAGAGCTCAGGCAGTGTTGTATTTCAGTGTCAGTGTTGACTTTTGTGGAGAGGTGGCTGCCAAGGAAGTGGGAATGGTCAACATTTTCTAATGTTGCACCACTAAGCTGTATTTTCGGCATTGCAGAGGGATTGGCTGGAGATTGCTGGAAGAGCACTTCGGTTTTCACGATGTTCAATGAGAGGCCGAGCTTCTTGTATGCTTCTGCAAAGGGGTTTAGAGCGGCTTGTAGGTCTTCTTCTGAATGTTCTTAATATTAAAAAGTAATACTTAGGTGCAGTCTCTTTAGCATTTAAATCTGCTGTCTAGATTTCATAGTGTTTGGGGCTCCAGTGGAGACAGACCAAGTCAAAGAGGCACATTCTTGTATACTATAGATTCTATTACATATTGTTTCCAAGATATTCAGAGAAGCATATATCATTTTTCTCTCATCCATGCACATAATTTTATCCTTACAATCATCCTTTGAGATTATTTATACTGAAAGAATGTGACCTGACCAAACTTTTCACTGGGTTTCCTATTTGGTAGGATTTGACCCAGGATTTGGTAAACTTGAATCAACTCAGCTAGTTACAGTATATTATACTGGCTGTAGGGAAGTGTTCAATATATTATTTCCAGATAGGTAAATGGTTCTTTACCATGTATCCAGATCCATCGCTTTTTCTCATTGTAGACTATTGGCTCTTGTATATCACTATTTTTGTGGGTATTTGAAATGCATATTTAAGATTGATCTGTTAAACCTGTACCTATGGGATCCAGCTCACAAAGGCTATCTGCTACCTTAAATTTTAATTTAATATCGTGGAAAATTTGTTGATTCCCACTGAGTGTTCCAGGGTAATGTTTTGATGCGCTTTCAACTTGAATTTATTCAGTTTGTAGCATAAACAAACAACTGTCTGGGAAAATGTTGTGGGAACCGAGTGGAAATATTTTCCTTAAAAATTGTTTACATGCTTTCTAAACTGACAGTATTAAAAAAACCAGGTCATTATAAGGAAATAAATGTAACTTATTTATATAAATTAAAATGCTGCCTGGAGTATGTTTTGGGAATTTTGTACAAAGAGAAAGATGTTTTAAGTGGGAGTAAAGTGGTCATGTGAAATAAGAGATATAGAGGTCCTCTCCCTTTAGTGGTGTGGAAGAGAGAATTTCAACAGATGTTGCTTGTAGTGTGGCCCTTTGTGAAAAAACATACAATTGAGGAGGATGGATGGGCAAGTTTTCTATATTTAAAGATAGCAAGAGGAAGATAACAGTCTTTTCCTCCTCAGAACAGGACAAGAAACAGCAGATATATATCATTTATGTATATTTTCCTACCAGTTGTACCCCTTAGCACAGTGTATCTCAGTGTGCTTTGCTTGTAGAAAAAAGGGGCCCACATCTCTTGCTTAATGGCCTTCTGTGCAATCCCCAGCCATTCTAGAACAATATTTTATTGGTTACAGACAGGCATGTAGCTGAGGGTGGGGGGGCCTTGAGGGGCTTCAGCCCCCCCCCAATTCTCAGGTTGGTCCGTGAGAAGGCCTTACTGGTACATTATTTAAACTGTTATGTGTATTTATATCATGATCTGATCAATATTTCCCATATGCATGGGGGTATTGGGATAATAATACAAAAGGTTTGCTAGGGTAGACCCTCTCTCACTCAGACTCAGCCCCTCCCGAATCAAAATCCTGGCTACGGCCCTGGTTAAGGATGAAGACAGGATCCCACGCAAATCATAATATCTTCTCCATTCTACCAGTGGAATAATCTGCTTGATCAAAATCCTTCAATGTACAGGAGACCTTCTTGTTGCAGAAGGGAAAGCCTGAATGTATAACACTATATTTATTTAGAAATAGATGGTGATTTGTGTTGATCATTAGGAGGAAACACGTAAGAATTGAAGAGGTTTCCAGAGAGGCATATGTTCTGTAGTTATTTCCCTGACAAATTTTACAAAATAAATATGGGTGAATCATCTGTCATATAAATAACAGCTGGTCATCTCTTATGTTTTCATACTAATAGTAGTACAAGCAGAAAAATACTGAGGCACCTGGACAAAAGCAGACAGCGCCCCTACAATTTTCACATAGTCAGGTTCTCCTCTGTTCAATAGACAAAAGCCAAAACAAAGTAGGGCAACTATGTAGCGGACGTTAGCAATGTAGTATGTGAGAGTAGACCTATACATTGTTTTTGCTTGGTTGAAGAATCCTTGCCAAAATAATTGACATCCACATGGAAAAGGAAAGCTGCAGGAGCAATCTTAGATACAAAAGCATTTTATTTCATGTAGGAAAGTGATGACATCTCTGGGTCTAAATTGCATATAGAGGTCAAGGTTTCCCCCGACATTAAGTCTAGTTGTGTCTGGCTCTGGGAGGTGGTGCTCATCTCAATTTCTAAGCCAAAGAGTTGGCGGTGTCTGCAGATGCCTCCAAGGTCATGTGGCCATCATGACTGCATGGAGTGCCATTACCTTCCCGCAGAAGCAGTACATATTTATCTACCCACATTAGCATTTTTTCCAAATTGCTAGATTGGCAGAAGCTGGGGATAACACCGGGAACTCACCCCGCTCCCTGGATTCAAGCCGCTAAGTTCAGCAGCTCGGCGGTTTAACCTGCTGTGCCACTGGAGGCACCTAAATTGCATATAGTTAATATGTTTTCTTATTTGTATAAAGATGTAAATTGGTCTTTCTGCTGTTTATTAAACCTAATGAACCTATTTCATCAGCAACCCACCCTCAACCAGACAACACCAACTTAGTAAGCTCTATGGAGGGAAATCAAACATCAGAGAAGAAGGATGAGGGCAGCAATAATAACAACATGCCCCACCTAGACAAAAAGATGGATAACCATTCCTCACTTGCCTCCCAAATACACCCTAACATACCATCTTTGGTCCTTAAAAGATCACAATTGGCATTTGTAAATTTTCCTAAACCATCCTACTCCATTTCCCAATTCAGCAGAAAATGCCATCTCATCCAACAGCTTACAGCCATAGGAATATTCTTTATTAAAACAGAGGACATAGAAAATATTCAATATCTATTCTATAACTACGTGACGACCAGGGCACTCATAACCTTTAGAGATGCCAATACAGTAGCAAGGCTATACAAATTAAAGAACCGATTCTCCCAAATAAATATTGAGGTAACAAGAGTCTTTTCCCATCTGGCCCCATACCCACTAATTCCCAACAGGCCACCTCTTATAAAAGATACTTCACTACCAGCTCCTGATAGGAGCCAACAGCCGGTTGAGAACGAGAATCTGACTCATCTGGATGAACCACATGCTGATCCCGAAACCCACCAAGCCCCGTATGACACCTCAAATAATATTCTAATGGATGATATGGAGGAATCTAATCTTATTGATGCATTCAGTAAACTACCACTCTCCGACAAGTCGCTCATCATGAGTAGACTGAACTCACTCCAATCCTTCTCCGGCTATGGTGCTGACCTGAATAATCCCCAACTTCAAATATTACTGTTAATAACCAGGACATAGGGAAAACGGGAACTATCTCACTGGATTGGACAACACCAGAACATCTATTGGACATAATCAATCTAATTTTCCCCGTATAACCAATACTTGACCCCTGCAGACTCAATCAAAGTTACGTCCTGGAATGTCGCAGGATGGTCTAACAAGATGCAGGATGAGGATTTTTTTAAATTTCTACAATCATCTGATATTATCCTTCTACAGGAAACATGGGTATCTGAGGAAGGTGGCATAAACCTACAAGGTTACACTCCTTATTCCATCCCAGCAACAAAAATGAGGAAGTTTGGGAGACCTTCAGGTGGCCTTGCCGTGTTAATCTCAACAACACTCAATGTTGCCTAATCCATGGGTGATCATCGGAGGTGACTTTAACGCCAGAATTGGCCCTACTCCCATCAACAATACAATTTTTGGTCTAAGCATAGATGATGTACCTGAGCTTTCCTCAAGGGTAGCACTGGATAAGACAACCAATGCTGCTGGGAAGCATCTATGTGAGCTGATAATTAAAAACAACCTTCAACTCTGTAACGGACATGGCCTTGGAGATCCAGATGGATATTATACATTCACTTCCTCTAGAGGCCGAGCCAGTACCATAGACTATTTTATGGCCACCAGCCCTGTTCCAATACTCCGCGACTCATTTAAAATAATCCCTCGACCGAAAGTGATCATAACCCCTTGCAGATGACTATCCTAACCCTTGGCTCCCTGATTAGGCCTTGCAATGCTGATGGTTCTAACTACCTAATCACCGGAGGCAAGCGACTAAGGTGGAATGACCAGCTCCAAGATAGAATTACCAAAACCTTGGAAACTTCTGACTTTGTTAAACTAAGGGAAAATATCCTGGCCCAGCATGATAATATCATAGGATCATATGAAACCCTCTTATCCTACTTAAAACCATACCTTATAACATCCTCCAATTCTAAACTACTTAAATTCAGACCAAAGACCTGGTTTGATGAGGACTGTCACAAGGCCAAGAAAGGGCTAGAGAAGGCTCTGAAAACCTTAAAATCAACGGCCAATAAAGATAATAACCAAACACATTTATATATAGCTGGGCTAAGAAGCAATTATAAAACACTACTCAACGAAAAGAAACATAATTATCATACAACCCAATGGAAAGAACTGGCCCACGCTGCCGTGCAGAAGGACACACAAAAGTTCTGGTACATTATTGCACGAGCAACCAGAACAGCAAATCACTCCCTAGAAGCATCAATTCAAAGTAACGTATGGGAGGAATACTTTACAAATATGTACAGTTACAAAACAACTTTGCACCTCTGTCTACACTGTCCCCAAATCAATGCCCTCCCAGAGTGGCCAGCGGTCACCCCCGATCAGGTCAAAAAAATCATGGCCAAACAATCAATAAATAAGGCACCTGGAGAAGATATGATCCCCATGGAACTGCTAAATGTAAAATCAGACTACTGGATACCTATCCTGGCCAAGCTGTTCACCCATGTAAACAAAACAGGGTCCATCCCTGAGGGCTGGAGATCAAGCATTATTGCCCCTATACATAAAAAGGGGGACAAAAAACCCCCCCGCTAACTATAGGCCAATCACTCTCCTGAACATTACCTCTAAACTGTATGCACGTACCCTATTGGAACGCCTAGAAGATTGGTCTGAGAGCAATGACCTAATATCTGAAACCCAAGCCGGCTTCCAAAAGGGAAAATCCACCATTGATCTATGCTTTGTATTAAATTTCCTGATCCGTAAATACACCCAAAATATGAAGCAAAAACTTTATGCCTCTTTTATTGACCTAAAATCAGCCTTTGACTCAATCCCAAGAGACCTGCTCTGGACAAAATTGGAGAAGGCAGACATTGACCCTCGTCTGCTGTATCTGATTAGGGCCCTATATACCAATACCTCGACACAGGTCAAAGTTGATATGGCAGGTCATCTCACACCAAAAATAAATACCTACACTGGTGTCAAACAGGGCTGTATCCTAGCACCTTTTTTATTCAACTTCTATATCAATGATATTGTCAAGGAGTTAGAGGGCCTACAATACGCCCCGGTCACTATTCTGGAGCAGAAGCTTTCCCTGCTAATGTATGCCGACGATATCATTCTCCTGTCAAGAACTCAGGTAGGGCTAAGACGGTTGTTGGCTGGATTCTCAACATATTGTAAACAAAACGCTCTTACAATAAATTACAGCAAAACCCAGGTTATGGTCTTTGGTAGGTGCCCCAAAACACACTCTTGGCGCCTAGATGAACATGTAATAAAACAAGTCAGATCCTTTAAATACCTAGGAATTTTCTTTTCCGAATCAGCCACCTGGAAACAACAGATGAGTAACATCAAAACTCAAGCTTACAGATCAGCCAAAGCAACACTGAGCTTTGCTGCCAAACAAGGTGGTAATCTGGTTAATCCCGCCCTAACTGTTTTCAAAGCCAAAACCCTGGCGCAATTTCTCTACGGGGCAGAAATCTGGGGCATACCTAGTGCCCTAGGTCTAGAAGTGCCTCAAAATTACTTCCTAAGGGCACTATTAGGCCTCCCTAAAGACACTCCAACTGCCATGATCCGCCTTGAAACCTCTGTCCCAACCCTAGAAAGCCAAATAGATAAAAGGATCTTGTGCTATTGGCTTAAAATCCAAGAAATGCCAACTGCTAGATTACCAAAAAAATGTCTCTTGGAACTTAACAATGGTCTACCTGTTAACAATTGGGTCCACAAGGCAGCACAACTGGCCATTAAATATGGTCTCTCGGTTAGTGAGCTGGCAAAGCTAGACCACCCCACAAGGAAGACAAAAATAAACAAGACAATATTAGAAGTCACTACACTTACAGACCTCCAGGCTGCCTGTGACTCTCCGTGTGCCCCCTATACTACAGCCTTAGACAACCCACTGGCTACCCAGACTACCTTGACAGCCTGACCTTTGTCCAGCTCCGACGAGCCTTCACAGAGCTCAGACTAAATATGTTTGATTCAGCGGAAAGGGACGGGAGGCTTAAAAAGTCCCCAAAATTGAACGAAGATGTATTGTTGGTTGCCCCTACCCAGAGGACCTGGTACATTACTTAATGTGCTGCCCCCTACACAAAGATCCTAGGGAGCGCTTTATCTTACCTTTACTGGACAACAAAATCTTTCTGAATTCTCAAGAGATACTACTCTACCTCCTTATGGATACAGATAAATATACGACCTGGCGCGTAGCCCTGTTTGCCCTTGCGGCTAAGAAGATTAGGAGGAGGCACATAGCGGAGATGGCTGTCCTATGTAAAGGAGATAATCTGGTTTAAGAAGGTTTAAATGTGACTCATGGTGTATAAGTAACTGGTAACGTTTTATTGTCTACTATGCACATTCCATATGTATTGTTTTGTGTGTGCGCTCTTTTTTATTTTGGACTTGCAACGGCCTTTGGTCAAAAGCAATAAAAAAAATTTAAAAAATTGGTCTTTCCCTCAGGAAGCAGAGCACTTAAAAGTAATAGAAAAACGTGCACTCTTGGATTCAAAAACTCCAGAGAAAATGAAACACAGTCGATCTATCCTTGAAGAAGGGCAGCTACCATTAGAACAAAAGAAAAGGAAAATACAGAGGAATCTCCGAACGCTGGAGCAGGCTGGACTAGTTTCGTCTGAAAACAAGTACCAGGACATCATCAATGAAATAGCAAAGGTTATTATTATAATTACACTCCATTGATTACTTGGAATTATAGTGTTACACTCCATCAACTATTTGCACGTTTTCATTCTGAATATCATTTTGTGTTTTTATAAAATAAAATACGTTATGTGCAATAAAGGTGTACAGTATAGTAATTCCAATTCACTTTATGTGAAGGGTAGTATACAAAAGCATCTTGTGGCACCTTTGAAACTGAAAGAAAGAAGTAGCAGAAGTTTTTGTAGGCTAACTTTACTTCCTCAGATACATTATGATAACTCTGTCACAGGGTTTTCTTGGCAGAATTTGTACTGCCCTTGCTTTCCTCTAAAACTGAGAGAGTGTGACTTGTCTATGGTCACCCAATTGGTTCCCTTGGTTGAGTGGGCATTGAAACCCTGTACTCCAGTCCTACTCCACACTTGACTCTCTTGTGATTTTCTTTTAGTATTCCCTAAAGATTTCAAAAATTGTCCTGTTTTTAATTGTCCTGCAGTTTGCTTATCTGTTTATTTCATACCTCCAGTTTGGTATAAGTGACCCCTCTGCCCATATCATCATCACAAACAGGCCTGTTGGCCAAGATGGGTCTGCAGAATTAAAATGGTAAACTCTTGAATAAACCAAATGCTCTTTCCTTGGAAATTCTTTAGGATATCAGAAATCAAAGAAGATACAGGCAACATCGGAAAGCAGAACTGGTGAAACTCCAGCAAACATTGAATGCACTCAATTCCAAGAAGGCTTTTTATGAAGACCAAGTCAATTATTATAATACTTATATCAAAACATGCCTAGATAATTTAACAAGAAAGTAAGTGAAATGTTTTTACTTTCATAGAATATGCAGCGTTGCTAACATATATATTAAACTTGAAAGTATTTGCCTTTCCAAAGAAATGGTAAATATACAGCCTATCTAATATTTGTTTCCATCTTTTCAATTTTCCAGAAACTCGCGGAGATCAATCAAATTAAATGGGAAACAAGAGGAGAAAGGAAACAAACTGAAGAATACTTCGCTGAAGTATACTGCAGCACGGCTACATGAAAAGGGGGTTATACTAGGAATTGATGATCTTCAGCCTAACCAGTGCGTTTTATGCTTAATGTATTCAGAATATTAGTCTGGCTACTTAAACTATTAAATTATATGACCTGGCCAAGATCCAGTGGTCTAATTCCACC
Organism: Anolis apletophallus; assembly: GCA_030556195.1. NCBI lineage: Eukaryota > Metazoa > Chordata > Lepidosauria > Squamata > Anolidae > Anolis > Anolis apletophallus. The sequence continues at coordinate 44,988,750 of JARBWK010000006.1, read as the reverse complement.
ACTTCTTAAATCCCCTTCCCTTCCTCCTGCTGTGCCTTAAAAGCATACTCCAAAGCACAGTGAGACACATTTTCTACACCACAAAGTGCAGCAGAAGGAAAGAAGAAATTCTAGTTCTACTTCATGTGATACAGAAGTACAGCTTTTGTAACCAGAAATTACAACAGAATTACAAAACAGAAATTAATAACCAATTTCTTTAAAAACTGAGTTTTTAAGAGCTTTTCTGCTTGTTTTTATGTGTAGTATTTTTAGCCCATTCACTCCAACATGTGTCTTTTTTCTTTTCTAAGGTTTAAGAATGTGATGTTTGAAATTTCACCTGGTGAAGAAGTGGGTGACTTTGATATCAAAGCTAAATTCTTGGGTGTGGAGATGGAAAAAGTGCAGCTCCATTTTCAGGTATTTTTTTCAGTAAATGTCTTGTAAGAGGTGTGTGTGCTTCACTCTTGTATTTATTGTGTTAGGCAGTAAATTAGAAGTGATCAGAGTGTTTTACATAGTAATGTGTGTAAAAGAGTAATCTATTTCAACAGTACAGTTAAATCATAATTTTGCTAGGTTAGGGTACAGCTCCTGAAATTTAGCCTTCCCTAACGTGACTTAGTGAGTTTATGCGTGATATCTGAACTTGAAAATGGGTTTTTTTGGACAGTTGGTCCCAGTATCCCCCAATCAACATAATCACTATTCATGTTGTCTATGGAATGTGGTTGATGTTACACATTCACTAAGTTCTTCATACTTTAGCCACTACACCAAGTATGGGCAAACCCACACCCAGGGGCTGGATGTGGCCCTTTGGACTCTTCCTCAGGCCCTCCACTATCCATCCTTCCTTCTCTTTCCTGCCTCCTACCCTCCCTCTTTCTCCTTCCCTTCCACCCATTCGTCCTTCCTTCCTTCCTTCCCTTTTGTCTTTCCTTCCTTCTCTCTTTCCTCCCCCTTCCTTTCTCCCCACCTCCATTCTCTTCCACCTTTTTGTCCTCTCTTCCTTCTCTTTTTTGTTCTTCCCTTCCACCCTTTCGTCCTTCCTTCCCTCCCTTTTGCCTTTCCTTCCTTCTCTCTTTCCTTCCTCCTTACATGCTTTCCCTCCCTTCCTCTTTCTCCTTCTATCCTTCTCTTCCAACCTTTCATCCTTCCTTCTCTCTTTCCTCCCTCTCTCCCTTCTTCCTTCCCTTTTGTCTTTCCTTCCTTTTCTTTCCTTTATCCTTCCCTTTCTTCCATCCTTCTTTATCCCTTCCTTCCTTCTTTTTCCTTTTATACTTCCCTTCCTTCCTTCAATCCTCCCCTTCCACCCTTCCTTCCCTTTTGTCCTTCCTTCCCTCTTTCCTCCCTCTCTCCCTTTCTCCTTTCTTCCTTCCTTTTGTCTTTCCTTCCTTCTCTATTTCCTTTATCCTTCCTTCAATCCTTCTCTACTCCCTTTTCTTCTTTTTCCTTTTTCTACTTTCCTTTCCTTTCATCCTTCCTTCCCTTTTGTCTTTCCTTCCTTCCCTCTTTCCTCCCTCCATCCCTTTCTCCTTCTTTCCTGCCTGCCTTCCTTCCCTCCCTTTTGTCTTTCCTTCCTTCTCCTTTTTATCCTTCCTTCCTTCCCTCCCGTCCATCCATCCTTCTCTTCATCCCTTCCTTCTTTCTCTTTTTCCTTTTATCCTTCCCTTCCACCCTTTCAATCTTCCTTCCCTTTTGTCTTTTCTTCCTTCTCTTTCCTTCCCCTTTTTCTTCTTTCCATCACCGGGCAGCCAGTGCTCCTAGCCAGGAGTGCTAGCATGCAGAGCCCCCAAGTTACAAAGTTTGCCCATGCCTGCACTGCACTGCACCATACCAATCTTGTCCAATTCCAGTTGAACAGGATGGATTATATCTGTTCTCATGTATATATGATAATGAATTTTAATTACGATTTCTTTATTACTGTAGGATTTGCTTCAGATGCAGTATGAAGGTGTCTCTGTGATGAAAATGTTTGATAAAGCTAAAGTGAATGTAAACCTCCTCATATTCCTGCTGAACAAGAAATTCTATGGAAAGTGAAGATTACTAATACCTTGGACTCTGCTTCAAATCAAGTCCCAGTTGTGGGGTCCGTGTTTTAGCTATTTGAAGCTTATTATACTTTCTTCAAGAAAGTCCACAAGAATGTACTTACGTGCCTTTTTCATAATTTGATAATATAGTAGTAAAATAAGAACATACAAATCGATTTAAGTACTTCCAGATTTCTGTGGTGTTGGTACTCAATTTCAGAAATGATTTAGTGGCATCCAAACATTGTGTGGCTGATCTTTTAAAATATGCAGGTCATTCATTTGAACAGCGTATATAGAACTCCCCCCCCCCTGCGGTATCCACCCACACATTCCCCAATTTACCAAATATAGTTCTTCTTACACAATTATTCATAGGAAAAATAAATCCTAATTTGTGTCTCTAAAAAATAGCGAATATTTCTTAAATGCTGGGGCTTTCCCCCCGGAGACCTGTCAATTGTAAAGTGAATTGTTGTGCAATGCAAAGTTTTTATAGGTAATTATAAATTTAACACTTACTGTATAAAAATATATATATTGCAATTCATTCGTACTAAAAATGCACTACTTGCCTCATTGAAATCTTCTATACACAGCCTTTTAATTTAAGTGTAAAGGGGCAATTTGAATAGTGATTGGGGGGTTTTTTGCAATGTACTTGAGGTATTTTAAAAAGGAATAAATTGTGCCTGTCTCTTTTTGTAAGAAAAAAAAATTAAAATCACAAATAAAATGCAATCAATCAACATCACCTCGGTTTTAAATTGTTTTCTTTGAACATGAAAGGGTTTTTGTATTGTTGGAGGCTTTCCTGGCCAGAATCATTGGGTTGTTGTGTGTTTTCTGGGCTGAATGGCCATGTTCCAGAAGCATTCTCTCCTGACGTTTCACCCAGATCTATGGCAGGCATTCTCAGAAGTTGTGAGGTCAGTTGGAAATGAGGCATGTGAGGTTTATGTATCTGTGGAATGATGTCCAGGGTGGAAGAAAGAACTCTTGCCTGTTAGTTAGTTGTGGAGTTTGTTTTAAAAAGGTGCCCATTTCCAAAACACTGAAACACAAGTCACAGATTGGAAGCACATTGTTGGCGAGGAGTAGAATATAAATTTACAGACCAAAACTATCAAAATATGTCACATCACTGCAGTTACAGGGCCTGGAAAAACAGCATTTTATAGCAAAACAATCTTCAACATGAGTTGCTGAGTTTTCTGGGTTGTATGCCTATGTTCCGGAAGCATTCTCTCCTGATGTTTTGCCCACATCTATTCCAACAGACCTCACAACTGCTGAGGATGCCAACCATATATGTGGGTGAATATCAGGAGAGAATGCTTCTGGAAATGAAAGCCTTTGACAACACAATCATCAGCATGTTTTATTTTTCCGATTCCTGTAAGATTTGCTCAAATGGATTTAATACCTTTCGGAAACTAGCTTCACAATTGCATTCACATATCCAGGCTGTCTTCAAATCTTGAATAGGTTATTTGCAATTCATGCTGGGGAGGCTTTGGCTGTGGGGAGATGTTATTGGGCTGAGATGGGGAACTTTTGGGCATCTAGATATATTGAACTCTTCCAGAAGCCCCAGTCAACATGTCCAATGGTAAGTGATGATGGGAGTTGTATCCTTTACATATTCTGCCAGAGCGTGTTTTTCTTCTTCAACTGCTTGTTTTACTTGTAAAAGTCCTCTGCCACCAGACCTGTTGTTGTTATTATTATAGTGTTCCCTCGCTACTTTGCGGTTCACATTTAACGGACCCGCTGTTTTGCAGATTTAAAAAAATATTAATTTAAAATAAATATCATGGTTTTTTCACTGTTTTGTGGGTTTTTGCCGCCGCCGCTCTCCGAGACGCTTTCCCTCCTTAGTCCTCCTTTCCTTTCTCCAGCCTTGAAGGGCCTTTCCTTCCTTTCCTTCACTTTATTTTAAGTGTTTAAAGACTTAAAATAGTGTATACCTGCTAAAATAATGTATAAATATTGAAATAAATAGAGCATCCCTACTTTGCGGATTTTCACTGGAACGTAACCCCCGCAATAAGTGAGGTAACACTGTTTATCATTTGGAATAGATAATACCCCTTTCCCAACCTTTCAAAATATATCTGGTCCTTGCCATGTTTCTTCTTCCAGGGTGTGAAGTAAACAATAGGAAGTTTTAATGGTTCTATTTTGTGTCCCCATAGGCCACCAAGAATGCTCTTTTTAAATCCTTTCCAGGCAACCACTCCTCTGAACATGCTTCCTTGGCAATGAATAATTCACTGGGAGAGAAGCAATGCAACATTTGATGGGAAATAATACCTTGAAAGAATAGCCCATGTTCAATTCCTGGAAACAACTTTGGAATGTAGAGGATGTAACTCTGTTAGAAATGGAATGAGAATTCCTTTGCTTTGACAACACAATTTTAAGAATATCCCCAAAGAGCATTGCAACATTATACATGAATTACTAACAAAGAAATACTTTTTGATGTGTTGTTGAAGGCTTTTATGGCCGGAATCACTCTTTTCCAGGCTGTATGGCCATGTTCCAAAAGCATTATCTCCTGACACAGCATATTATTTGAGAACACAGGCATGCTGGACCACGCTAACAACTGCCATATCAGACTACACAGAGAAGCCACTGAAATCCACAAGCATGTGGACAATTTCAACAGAAAGGAGGATACCATGAAAATATACAAAATCTGGCCACCAGTATTTAAAAAATACTCTGAAATCAGGATAGTAAATAAAGAGAAATGCTCATAAAACAGCAAAATTACAGACAGGAAACAATCAGGGCCATCTAACACCTCCCAACAAAGGATCCTCCCAGGCAGGAAGCTGCTAGGCTTTGAACTGCAAGGCTATTCATTGCTAATCAAGCTGGCCATTTCCACGCTTGCCTCAAACAAACAAGTTCTTTCTCCCACCCTGGTCCTTCTACAGATATATACACCTCCCTTACTTAGTTTCCAATATATATCACAACCTCTGAGGATGTCTGCCATGGATGTGGATGAAATGTCAGGAGAGAATGCTTCCAGAACATGGCCATACAACCGGAAAAATCACAGCAACCAAGTGAACTACTGCTTAATTTGGTGGGGGACGGGGGGACGGGGACATAATAGGCCGTTGGCTCTTTCAGCAACTTATATGAACAAAAAACTTGATATACAGGGAGTGAAACAACAGGAAGTAAGAAAAATCTACCCCTCAGAGGGGGAATTCACTCCTAAAATAGTTATCATGGGGAAAGGGTGTCTCCACTGAAGCTTTTTCACCAATCCTTATTATTGTTTATATCCCACTTTTTCTCTCATAAGGAGACTCAACATGACTAACTTTGAAAGCATTAATTAAACGCCTTATTCCCACAACAAGCCCAATTTTTCAAAATCCAGTTGTCACAGGGACAGAAAGTGAGGTGAAATCTTCTGAATGTATGCACAAACAGCAAAACGAAACACCACAGGGATGTTCATCCTTCCCTATGCTATCCAAGGTTGGAGTTACCCTTTAAAATGTACCTGTTCCAACTTCCACACAAACTCAAGAACAAGCCTACAGAACCTATCTTGTCCATAACTTGGGGAGAGCCTGTATGGGGAAGCCTGGCTGCACTGCGGGTTTTGTTTTGGTTTTGTTTTGTTTACCCCACTCCCACCCTCCACCCTGGACATACAATGTATACAATAAACTACAGAAATTACATTTGAAATATCAGTCTTAGTCTCAATTTTACCACTTCACATCTTAATATATTCTCTGAAGAATTCCTATCAATATCCCACATGCTCTTAATTATTATAACATTTTCTATTTTGTCAACATTGTTCAATTTGTTATTTCCACATTCAACATGTTTACCATATAATTATGCCAATTTGTCAGAGTCCACTTTGTTTTATCTTTCCAACCCCTCACTAAAACAATTTGCGCACACGCTATTATTTTGTCAACCACTCTTTCCTTTTGCACATTATTATCGTACTCCACAGCAGAATCGCCTCTGACTTTAAACACCACACCAATGGTGAAATCAGCAAGCAGTTTGAGAATAAAAGAAGATCCAGCAATAAAATGAGTCCACACTAAAAATAATCAATTTGATATAAAAAGAAACAGGAATGAAAAGTCCAGAGATTACCATGAAACTAGGTACTTGAATTCAAACACAAAACAAAACCAAAGGCTCTTGAATCCATGAAGAGAACAAAGGCATAATCCTTAGGAACCAAGGAACAGGGAGACCTTGATACTAGGAACTTGACATGAAACTGACGTTACTTCTCACTAGACCAGGGGTGGGCAATTACCGGCCCTCCAGGTGTTTTGGACTTCAACTCCCAGAAATCCTAGCCAGTTTACCAGCTGTTAGGATTTCTGGGAGTTGAAACCAAAACACCTGGAGGGCCGGTAATTGCCCACCCCTGCACTAGACACTTATAAACGCTGTCCCGATTCCCAAACAGCTAGAAATGGATTCTTTCTTAATGTTGGTTTCACTTCCTACTTCTGTTGGGAGTCCAGCCGAGCGACTTAATTGCCGTACTGTCTTTGCTGACTAAAACATATTTTCCTGTTCAAGTACTCATTAACTTCTGTACTTGGCAACTCCGATAACTAATCAGAGAATTGCGGCACAAAGCCTTTCCCAGGCTCAAGACCTTGAGAATCCTCTTCCAACAACTCAGGCCTCTCTGGCCTGTCTTTTAAACTCCATTCAAGGCCTTGCAGCAACTCAGGCCCAGGCCTTGGCCCAGAAACCGACTCAACATCCCCATTCCCTTCAGGAACATCTATCTGGACATCATCCCCATTCCCATCATGCAAAACAACATAATCATCAGACACAATCACAGGCTGACATACAACAATTATACACTCCTGGTATCTTTGCATATAATACATTTCTATCGGCTATTATGATTTGAAGATTTAACATTCTATTAATTTCTCCTTCAATTGTTCTCCCGTACACCTTCCCATATCAAGTGATTAAACACACCTCTTTGTTTACAACAATGCCAACACATGTCCTTTAGCCCTGGTAAAAAAAAGACATGAAAGTTGTGACCCCCCCAAACACATTATTTTTGTTGTTACTTCATAACTGTAATTTTGCTACTGTTATGAATTGTAATGTAAATAATTGATATGCAGGATGTATTTTCATTCACTGGACCACATTTGGCACAAACACCCAATACTCTCAAATTTGAATACTGGTGGGGTTTGGAGGGGGGTTGACTTTGTCATTTGAGAGTTTTAGTTGCTGGGATTTATAGTTAACCTACACTCAAAGAGCATTCTGAACTCCACCAACGATGGAATTGAACCAAACTTGGTACACAGAACTCCCATGACCAACAGAAAATACTGGAAGATTTTGGTGGGCATAGACTTTGAGTTTTGGAGTTGTAGTTCACCTATATCCAGAGAGCACTGTGAACAACAATAGATCAGGACAATTGGCACGAATACTCAATATGCCCAAATGTGAACACTGGTGGAGATTGGGGGGAAAATACCTTGACATTTGGGAGTTGTAGTTGCTGGAATTTATAGTTCAAGGGCAACTAGTAAAAGCAAACCTTGAATGAAAATAACATGCAATAGGTTCTGAGTGAGTGAACCTCTATAGGAGCAATACTATACTCTATATGAGGGTGGAAGCTAGATATCCACGTTCTTCATTAGAATGATACACACAGTAAATATCATGAGTAAATAAGGAGAAGCCCAATAGATATTATACAAAACATTTATCAAAAAACACACTTGAATACAAATACAGTGAGGATGTAACCTGAGTGCAACGCTGGAGCACTCTATATTGCACAAAGTTAGAAGCACGAGCTGCTAACATAAATACAGGGCACGAGACATACCGTCACATAAATATGTGAGCATAGGATATATACATATATAATAGATAAGACATCAAATCAACATATCCATGGCACATATCACATTCAAATGCACATATACGTGTCCCTGGGTGTGTTAGTAAATGCAAACCGCCGGGTGATTTGCCTGGGGATGCAAAGCGGCAAAGCCGCGGCTTCTCCTGCTCCGGTTAAGGGAAGTTTGTTTACCTTCCGCGGGAGTTGGGACACAGTCTTTTGGTGCGTCCAGGGTCTCTAAATGAACTGGGGGGTCCAGATTTCATTATGAGTATTCACTCAGAATACGAGATACACGGGGAAGGAGCCGCGAGGTCCCGGGATTCAGCAGGCTGAATAGCCGTAAAGTGAAACAAAAGTCGCAGGCTTCTGCAAACGAAAATCTCGTTGCAAGAATGGCGCGGGGTTTCCTCGTAATAGCAGGGAACCTCTGCCAGGAAGTGTAGCGGAGCACACGGGGCAACTGGGCTTCACACCATTGGTGGGAGCCTTGCCAAGGCTTAGAGTGTCTTGGCACCATAGCGTTTCGCCGTTTCGCAGGTTTTGCTTCTTCAGGGCTGTGATGGGGTTGCTACACAAATGTCAAGCAGCGGGGCGTTCCAAGGTAGAATTGCAACAGGGCTTCACAATAGAAGATCCTCTGAGGCTCTATTTTCATTCAAGGTTTGCTTTTACTAGTTGCCCTTGCATATTGTGCAAGCACCCCCGCCTTGTGCTTCTTTGGGAATTTATAGTTCACCTGCGATCAAAGAGCATTCAGAAGCCCACGAATAATAGAATAAGGGCCAAACTTGGCACACAGAACTCCCATAACCAGCAGAAAATACAGTGTTCCCTCACTTATTGCTGGGGTTACGTTCCAGGACCTCCTGCAATAAGTGAAAATCCACGATGTAGGGATGCTCTATTTTAATATTTATACATTATTTTAGTAGTTATACAATATTTTAAGTCTTTATAAACTTAAAATAAAGGAAGGAAGGAAGGAAGGAAGGAAGGAAGGAAGGAAGGAAGGAAGGAAGGAAGGAAGGAAGGGAGAGGGGGTGAAGTGTTATGAGGGAAAACAAGAGAGAGGAAGGAAGGAAGGAAGGAAGGAAGGAAGGAAGGAAGGAAGGGAAGGAAGGAAGGAAGGAAGGGCCCTTCATGGCTGGAGGGAGGACTGAGGAGGGAAAGTGCCTCGGAGAGCGGCGGCGGCAAAACCCCACAAAACAGTGAAAATACCATGATACATATTTTAAATTAATATTTTTTAAAAACCTGTGAAACAGAGAGTCTGCAATAAAATATCTAGTTGTATATTGTTTTTATTTATATGTATGTATCTTTTTTATTGTGTTCATTGCTGGTGTTTTGTAATTTGTTGTTTGGGTTTGGCCTCCTGTGAGCCGCCCCGAGTCCCCATTGGGGAGACGGGGCGGGGTATAAATAAAGATGATGATTGTTATTATTATTATTACCTGGAGTCAGGCATGTAGCCAAGGGGGGGGGGCTAAGGGGGCTTCAGCCCCCCCCCCAAATTCTCAGGGTGGTCCGCGAGAAGGCCTTACTGGTACATTATTTAAACTGTTATGTTTATTCATATCATGATCTGATCACCATGCTCATTATATCCCACCTTCATGGGGTTATTGGGATAACAATACAAAAGGTTTGCTAGGGTAGACCCTCTTCTACCCAGTCTCAGCCCCCCTGAACCAAAATCCTGGCTACGGCCCTGCCTGGAGTGCTCAAGTTGGCCCATGCCTATGATGGGGGAATGTCCATTCCACAGAGCCAGTCAGTGTGTGTGGCAGAAAGGAGATGGAGATGGGGAAGAGAGCCAAAGGTCGCTCGGCCTTGCCTTCCCTCTCCCTCCACCCCCTTTCTCTCTCTGCCCCCTGTTCTCAAACCCCGGATCCGTTTCCCAAGGATAGGGTCGGGTTTCTATCCCCGCCGGGGCTGCGGGGCGGTGCCCAGTCCTATGGGCCGCCTCCTCCCTCCTCCCTCCCTCCCTCTTCCGACTGAGTTTCCCTTCCCCCGCGGCCACCGGTCACTCCTCCGGGGAGCGCAACGGGGTCGCCCTTGCCTTTGCTCGTCGGGTCTCAGCGGCAGAAGCGCCATCGCCATGGGGCAGCCCCGCTTCCTCCTGCTGCTGCTCTTGCTGGTGGTCCGCCCTTCGCTCTCCCATCCCTCCGGACACAATGGTAGGTCCGAGGCAGAGAAAGACGGGCTGACACGGCGGGTGGGTGGGCGCCGCAAAGAGAGCTCTGGGTGGGGAGAGGTTCCCAGCACGTTTCCTGAGCTGTTTGTACATTCATTCATGCATCTAAAAGTGGGATTAATACGGTTCGACACCGCTTCAACTGCCCTGGCTCAGAGCTGTGGAATCAGGGGATCCGGTGTTGCTTTTCAAGATCTCTCACTGCAAAGAGTGGCGCAATGGGTTAAAACTCTTGAGCCGGCAGGACTACTGACTACTGGTCGATGGTTCGAATCTAAGGAGCGGGGTGAGCTTCCGTCTGTCAGGTCCAGCTTCCCATGCCGCAAAGAAAAGATGACCTATTTTCCACTAAGAGAATGGAAGTATAGCAATCTGTTGTCAAAGGAATTGTTTTCTCAATCTAACAATAATAATAATAATAATAAACTTTATTTATATCCCACCACCATCTCCCCGAAGGGGACTCAGGGCAGCTAACATGAGACCAAGCCCTTCTAAAATACAATACAACACAGTAAAATACAAAATGCAAAACAAAATACATCAGAAATAATAATAAACAGAAAAAATACAAATGAAATACAGGAAATTCTTCCTCCAGAGAATTTGGTAGTAATATTTCCCTCCCTCCTTTTTCCTTCTCTCTCTTTCTCTCTTTTCTATTCAGATATACTTTCATACTGCTTCCTCTTGTCCTGCATAGAAACTTGGGCTTTATTGTGCCACCAATCCAGGCCACAGGGTGAGCTCCCATCTGTCAGCTCCAGCTTCCCATGCAGGGACATGAGAGAAGCCTCCCACAGGATTGTAAAACACCTGGGCGCCCCCTGGGTAACGTCCTTGCAGATGGCCGATTCTCTCACACTAGAAGCAACTTGCAGTTTCTCAAATCACTCCTGATGCGGAAGAATGCAGGTGCCTCACCAGACTGCAAACCCCATGATCCTTAGCATTGAGTGGCGTCAAACTAGTTGTTTGTTTTTCCTGTTGTTTTGGACTTCAATTCCTAGAAATCCTAGCCATTTTACCAGCTGTTAGGAATTGTGGGCACTGGAGAACCAAAGGCTGGGAATCACTGAAAATCAGGCATGAGCAAATTTTGGTCCTCCAGGTGTTTTGGACTGCCTACCTGCTGCTAGGAATTGTAGAAGTTGATGTCCAAAACACCTAGAGGGCTGAAGTTTGCCCAGGCCTGATCTGAATCCTGCAATGTAGATGTACCCCAGGAATGGCTTTGATAACTTTGATTTGCATGGCACAAATTTTCTAATTTTGTTAAAGGTAAAGGTTTCACCTTGACATTAAGTCTAGTTGCATCCAACTCTTGGGGGGGGGGGTGTGCTCATCTCCATTTCTAAGCCAAAGAGCCGGTGTTGTCTGTAGACACCTCCAAGGTCATGTGACCAGCATGACTGCATGAAATCCCGTTACTTTCCTGCCTATTTACTCACATTTGCATGTTTTGGAACTGCTAGGTTAGCAGAAGCTGGACCTAACAGTGGGAGCTCACCCCCGCTCCCTGGATTCGAACTGCCAACCTTTCGGTCAGCAAATTCAGCAGCTCAGCGGTTTAACCTGCTGCACCACCAGGAAACTCATTTTGTTCCATAGTGTTATTTGATGAAGGGGTTTTTGTGGGGGTTGAGGAGAAAGGAGAGGCACAAACTCGTATTATTTTTGTGGAGCAGCTCATACAAATGTCGCCTCAACTCTTTACTTCCCCAAGAGGTAGCCAAGTGGTCACCATCCAGATTTGTTGGATTGCAGCTGCCATCACCCGCAGTCAACCTGGACAGAAATTGGAATGATTGGAGTTCCAGGACGACATATCTGGATGATAATACTTTGGGGGAGGCATGACTACTCAGAAGTAAATCTAGTTGTTAGTCAGTGAGATTTAGTCCCGGGTAAGAATGGGCCTAAATGCCCACAAAGGCATAATCTTGGAAGCTATGCAGGGACCACCCAGGTTAGTATTTGGATGGGGGGGGGGGTGTTCATGAATACTACTACTAATAATACACTTTATTAATATTCTGCCCTTCTCCTCTAGGGGGCTCAGGGCGGGTTACAGCATTTACATACTGTACATAGGCAAACATTCAATGCTTTTACAATCATATACAATGGGACAGACAAATACAAACAAAGGTAGAGGATTCCCCTGACAACTACTAGGGGCTGTAAGTTTTGTTTCTGAGACAAAACTACCTCTCTGTATTCCTTGACCATGAAAACCCAGTGAAAATCATGGGGTCACCCAAAACTGACAAGCAACTTGAAGAGACGTTAAATACACACAAAGGGGTGTACAGAGCTTCACTCCTAATTTGGGGGGAATGGGTTGATGTATAGAAAATTGGACCAATTTCTCACAACGCTAGGACTTGGCATTTCAAAACAAAAGGAAGTAGTCAGGGCAAACAAAAGAGAGTATTGCTCCATGTAGCAAATAGAAGAGAACAGGGAAAGTAATACCTCTGTATGTAGCAATATTTCCCATTTGGAGGACTTTATAAAAGAGGTTAGCAAGGAGATGTGTCTACCCCGCACAGTTTTATGATTTTGATATCCCTTTAACTGCTATGGTCCCATCCTATGCAATTTTAGGATCTGTCATTTAGTAAGGTACCATATATACTTGAGTATATATAAGTCGAGGTACCTAATTTTACCACAAAAAACTGGGAAAACGTATTGACTCAACTATAAGCCGAGGGTGGGAAGTGCAACAGCTAATCATAAATTTCAAAATAAAAATAGATACCAATAAAATTACATTAATTGAGGTGCCAGAAGGTTAAATATTTTTGAATATTTACATAAAACTGTAATTTAAGATAAGACTGTCCAACTCTCTGGTTAAACCATTATTCCTACTTTCTTCAATGTAAATGTACTTATGCATCCTTCCAATAATAATAGTAAAATAATAAATGTAATAATAATAGTATAAATTAATGGAAATGTAATAAGAACAATAATAATAGAGTAAAATAATGAAAATGTAATATTAACAATAATAAATATAGTAAAATAATTGAAATGTAATAAAATAACAAGAGTAAACTAATGTAAAAATAATAATAAATAGAGTGAAATAACTCTAATAACAACAACAACAACAGAGTAAAATGATAAATAACTTTGACTTAAGTATAAGCTGAGGGGGGGGCCTTTTCAGACTAAAACTTGGCTTATACTCGAGCATATATGGTACTTGGAATTCTCTAGTACCGAGCTCTAGTGCTTGGTTTAAGAATTTGCACTAAAGCTAGCAAACAATTTGAAGTACTCTCATATATTCTATAGGATGGAGCCATACAGTTAAAGTGGTTTCAAAGTGACAAAACTGTACAGTGTAAACAAACGTCTAGTCATGGGCAATGTGGCTATCAATATGTACTGCTCATGATGCCTGTATGTTATCTTTGGAAACAGAGGCAGTATCTGTTCCTGGGATTCTTGGTTGGAAGAAGACCAAAGAAACATAAAAGAACTCCAGCACAGTTTTATTTGGCATAAGCTCTGTTGCAGCATGAAGAACAGTTTGTGGCAACTTCATCTATTTCATTTGTCATGGAATTTGACATGTTTTTAACCCATGCTACATCTGATGAAGTGGGCTTGAGAACACAAATTCTTGATCCCAAAAAAATACTTTAAGATGTAACAATTCTTGGTTTTGTGCTGAAACTTGTTAACATGGTGGTGAAAAACTGCTCAAAGCACAAACACAGAAGAAGCCTGGTGAAGGAGTATAGATGAAAAACTGCTCAAAACATTCTTAAAATGGCTGGGGAAATGCTATTGTGCGCACATCCTGCTTACAGGCTTTCTGCAGACATCTGTTTGGTCGTTGTGGGTACAGAATGCTAGATTAGATAAGCTTTCCTTCCTCTTGCATTTTGCTTCTTTGGAAATAATTTCCAGAATACTTAGGTGGAAAGGAGGGCTAAATTCCCGCACAGTTTTTAGGCTCATTAAGTCTCATGAACGTCACATAGGAGATAAGTTGCCATACTCCATGGATGTGGTCTAAAACAGCAGCATTGAAGGAAATTATTTACAATACTCTTAGCTTTCCTTGTAGTTAACTTTTTAACTTTGAATTTTTTAATATGAGTAACTTGTTATAATATGTAATGATATAGCCTTGTTAGTGTGTGTCAATATAAAAAGATGTACAGTCATCCCTCCAAGCTGTTAGGAATTGTGGGAGTTGAAGTCCAAAACACCCGGAGGGCCCAAGTTTGCCTGTCCCTGCCATAGCCAGTCCACAGCATCAATCTGAGTCTGGAGTTTGGAAAAAATGTCTCCGTTTATATATAGACATCTCAATTAGTTAACTGCTTTGATTTACTGGGATGTCTTATCAACTAGGTACAGAAGGAATAATTATTCTTGCACATTTTAATTGGGCACATCAAAATATTATAGATAAGTGGATGGTAGATGGAAAGATATATGATAGATAATCAAGTGGATAGTAGCGAGGTATTCTAAGTGGGTGGGTGATGACCAAACTTAATAATTGGGGAGCATCCTCTTGTACCCCAAAGGCATACCTTCCCAATTACTTCTGACTTTGAAATATATTAAGCAATAACACTATGTAACAAAATTTGATTTTTTTCTGTTCCTGGTTTGAAAGTGTTATTGAAAATGTTATTTTCTGTTTAATAACAACAACAACAACAACAACTTTATTTGTATTCCGTCCCATCTCCCCGAAGGGACTCAGGGTGGATTGCAATCACAAAAATTCAAACATTCAATGCCTTAATATGACAACCAATACGTACATAATATCCAAAATAATAACATATGAAAACAAATTATAACTTAACTTCTAAATTAAAATTAGACATAACCTATCACATAAATTATATCAACATAAAAACAGAACATCAAACAGAAACATCTATTTCTCAAAGCCGACAAAATTCATTGGGATATATTGATTGATTATTTCCAAAGATATTAACAGGGCTAGCAGGGTAAAACTGAACCTGGATATGGGTAACAGAATTTAGTCAGAGGTATAGTAGTAGTTTAATTGTGCAGTACTCACTTTGAAAGTAGTTGTTATTCTCTGGGAACTTTGTTTTTGTGGTTGCCATTTTAAACCTTTCAATGTGCTATTTTTAACCTTCCATATGCCATTTAAAAAAATTGTTCAATAAACCTTGTTATGATAGAACCAATTGAGAAATGACATTTATAGCCCAGGAACAAAAAATGTGTTACATAGTGTAATCATCCTTGAAGAAGCGTTAACTCTTGAGGTCATTCAGGGAAATAGGCAGAACAATTGTGACACACCAGACCTATCGCCTCAATTCCACAATATTTCCCCTACACCCCTCTCTGCTCTTCTCTAGAGGACAGGGCTGCTCTGTGAATGTTAACACAGCAGTCCCAACTTTAGGAAACAAAGGTGCCAGCACAGGCTCACAAATACACTGCAAATGTATTGTCGAAGGATTTCATGGCCAGAATCACTGGGTTGTTGTGAGTTTTTTGCACTGTATGGCTATGTTCCAGAAGCATTCTCTCCTGACGTTTCGCCTGCATCTATGGCAGGCATCCTCAGAGGTTGTGAAGTCTGTTGGAAAGTAGGCAAGTGGGGTTTATCTATCTGTGGAATGTCCAGAGTGGGAGAAAGAACTCTTGTCTGTTTGAGATGGGTGTGAATGTTTTAATTGGCCATCTTGATTAGCATTTAATAATCCATGGCAGTGGAGGGACAACTGTAAAAAATTCAGTTTTCTGACTACCTGGGAATAAATGTTCTATCATTAGCTTTCTTGGACTTAACTGCACCTGATGAAGTGAGCTGGAGTTCACAAAAACTTAAATTAGACACTTCTTTCTTTCAGTCAGTCAGTCAATTGTAAGGTTGCTCCAAGATTCCTTTAATTTTTATAATTCATATTTTTATTATATTTATTTATTGGATCAGAAGTAGAAGTATCACTCAGTTTGAGAAATATTTTATGCAAAGAAGAATATGACTATTTCAATGCATTTATGATCAGTGATTTCATTTGATGACTTTCTTTATTTTCTTGATTTTTCTGATTGGATTTAATTATTTATCTTTGAGTTGTGTAAGCTGGTGAAAGAAGGGAAAGATACACTTGTGTTAGCCATAGAAAAAGGATGACATATTTTCCACAACAAGAATGGAAGTATAGTAGTCTGTTGGAAAAGGAATAGATTTCTCAATTTCTTCTTTCTCCAGTGAATTTGGTGATAACATTTCCTTCTTTCCCTCCACCCCTCCGCCCTCCCCCTCTTTTCCATTCAGATACACTTTTATACTGCTTCTTCTTTCCCTGCAAAGTAACTTCAGTTTTATTGTTCTGGCAGGACTGCTGACCGAAAGGTCGGTGGTTTGAATCCGGGTAGTAGGATGAGCTCCTGTCGGTCAGCTCCAGCTTCCCATGAGGAGACATGAGAGAAGCCTCCCACACATCCGGGAGTCCCATGGGCAATGTTCTTGCAGATGGTCAATTCTCTGAGGTAGCAAAGTTTGCAGACGACACTAAATTGTTCAGGGTAGTTAAAAATGAAACTGATTGTAAAGAGCTCCAGAAAGATCTCTCGAAATTGAGTGAATGGGCAACAAAGTGGCAAATGCATTTTAACCTAAACAAGTGTAAAGTCATGCACATCGGGGCAAAGAACCCCAACTACACCTACCAATTGATGGGGTCAAAGCTTTCCGAGACAAACCAGGAAAGGGATCTTGGGGTTTTGGTGAACAGCTCAATGAAGATGTCAACCCAGTGCGCAGCAGCAGTAAAAAAAGCAAATTCTATGCTTGGCATGATCAGGAAGGGAATCGAAAATAGGTCGTCAAATGTTGTATTGCCTCTCTACAAATCTATGGTGAGGCCACATCTGGAGTACTGTGTACAATTCTGGTCACCGCACCTCAAGAAGGATATAACGGAACTGGAAAAGGTACAGAAAAGGGCAACAAGAATGATCCAAGGGATGGAGCGGCTCCCTTACGAAATCAGGTTGCAACGCCTTGGTCTTTTCAGCCTTGAAAGACGCGTTTAAGAGGTGACTTGATCGAAGTGTATAAAATCATGCATGGGATAGAAAGGGTGAATAGAGAAAAAATATTTTCTCTGTCACACAACACTAGGACTAGGGGCACTCCTAAAGCTCCAAGGTAGGAAAGTTAGGACTAATAAAGGGAAATATTTCTTCACCTAGAGGGTCATTGGGTTATGGAACTCACTTCCAGAGGAGGTTGTGACAGCTGTCAGCCTGGACAGCTTCAAGGCAGGATTAGACAGATTCATGGATACCAAGGGAATCAGTAGCTACTGAAATGGACATCCAAGTGCCACCTCTGTGTTGATGGAGGCAGGCAGGATTTCCCCGGGTACTGGGGTGGGGGGGGGTCGGGAGCAGGTGAGGGTTCTGCCCTCCTTTCTGCTAGAGATCCCTGTGTACGACTAGTGGGCCACTGTGTGACACAGAATGCTGGACTAGATGGGCTGAGGCCCGATTCAGCATGGCTCTTCTTATGTTCTTATGTTCTCTCACACCAGAAACAACTTGCATTTTCTCAAGTCGCTCCTGACATGGAAAAAAATCTTTTTACTAATCAGGTTACTTTTCTGGACTTATTGACAAGAATGATGTACTGTGTGAGAAAGTTTTCACTTTCATATTGCCCAAACATATTGAAGATGAACTTTAATCCAAGCTCTCTCTTTGTTGACACTGCAGATGTAGGGAGGAGGAGGAAATCTTTACTGATTGCGTATTTTTCTCTGTTGTTGTTGCAGTACTTCTTCCAGTGCTGAGAGATGAGCAAAAAGCTCACTTAAATGTGTTTTTGATGAGTCATTTTTATCACCAATGAACATTTTGTATTTCTAGGACAGTTTGTAGAGTAAACTAAACTTTATCTCAGTATTGTATTACGTCTTTGGATATAGAATTGTTCCAAGGTTAGGGATTTGAGTTTAGTTTAGTGTTTTGTTGAACGTCAGGAAGGGAGAGAAAGACCTTTAATCTCGAACTGAACCTTGCTAATGTTCCTTGGGATAGCAAATTCAGTCAAAAAAAGATACGAAGGGTATCTCTACAGTGGTCTTGTTTCCTGCCATTGACCGATTCTGACTGACTTCCTGTTAATGAGAGCTAGGCAAAGCGTGTTGCATCTGTACTTTAAAGCAGGGATGGGAATCATGTGGTGCCCCAGATGTTGTTGTTGTGCAAGTCCCAGCAGCCCTAGCCAGCATAGTTGATGATGGGAATGCTAGGATTTGCGAGTCACCAACTGGAGAGTCAAATGATTTCCAGCCTTTCCACAACTAGGAATGCTTTAGAGGCGAAGTCTTGCACTGGGTTGAATTAGATCGCCCTAGAGCTCTACCATTCTTTTACTGTATGCTAGTGAACAGCTTTCATGTCCATAGGGTAATAACATATAAATGGACAGTAGGGGCTAAAAGTTGCACAGTGAGTACAGAGATCTTTGTATGTATGTGTAGCTGGGGTGTCTCTTTACACCAGTCTTTCTCAACCAGTGTGCCGTGGCACACTAGTGTGCCGTGACGGACCTCCTGCCGTGCCGCGAGAAAAGCTCTCTGCCCCCCTTCCTCCCCCCCTCCTGCCGAACTCCTGCTGCTTGGGGGAGGAGGAAGGGCCGGGCAGTGGCAAAGAAAAAGAAGGGACCGGGGCGCCGCCTCCTTCGGCCGTTTCCCCAGCCAGCCTCCAATCCGCCATGACTCCCGCCATGACTCTCGCCCCTCGCTCGCTGAAGCCACGTGGAGTAGGAGCCCCGCCCACTGAAGCCCGTCCACCGCTCATGCTCCTCCTCTGTAGGAGAGCTGAAGCTGGGGGAGGGGCGGGGCATGGCGTGGCCTGTAGGAGAGCTGAAGCTGGAGGGAGGGGGCGGGGCATGGCACGGCCTGCCTCTGCCCCCTCCCCCGGCTTCGACACTCCCAGCAGCTGCTCCAGCCTTGAGGGGACAGTGCCAAGCCAGCATTGTGCTGGCTCTGGCACCGCTGTCTTGGCACTGCCCCCTCAAGGCTGGAGCAGCTGCTGGGAGAGGTGAAGCCGGGGGTAGGGGGCGGGGGCATGGCGTAGCCTGGCTCCGCCCCCTCCCCGGCTTCAGCACTCCCAGCAGCTGCTCCCAGCAGGCCACCAACCCCCAGCCGTTCTTTACTGTGTTAGCGTGTCATTTTGTGGGATTTTGGTTGGTGTGCCCCCGGATTTTTTTAATGTTAAAAGTGTGCCGCGGCTCAAAAAAGGTTGGGAAACACTGGTTTACACAGACAGGCTCCCACTTCCACAAATAGCTTTAACTCCCACTATTCAGGAGACACCAATTGGCCTGGACACTTTGCAGTTATAGTTACTGGGATTTATAGCTCACCTGCAGTCAATAAGCACTCTGAACTCCACCAAAGGTGGAATTCAACCAAACTTGGCACAAAGAGCCCCCATGACCAGGGAAAAATACTGGACATCCTTGCGGGAAATTTCAGGGAGCTGTAGAGCACTGTGAACCCAAACATCAATGGATCTTGGCACACGTACTTGATATGCCTAAATTTGATTACTGGGGGGGGGGGGGTTGGGGGGGTTTGAGAAACTGACCTTCTTTTCTGGGAGTTGTAGTTCACCCACAAACAGAGAAACTGTGACCTCCACCGATGATGGATCTGAACCAAACTTGGAACACAAAACCACCCATGACCAATTCAACCTACTGGAAAGATATGAGGGGACTGACTCACCGTAGTGGGAGTTGTAGTTTACCCTGCAGTCAGAGAGCACACTGAACTTCAGCAATGATGCCTGCATATAGAGGAAACTTGCCCAACGTAACAAACTTGAAGTACTGGTGGAGTTTCTCAGGGTTAACCTGGCATGATGTGAGTTGTAGTTCACCCACAACCTCATGCATTTGGTAAAATAAAAAAATTAACTTTTTCAAATAACCCTGACAATACTGAGTACTCAAGCTAGTATATAAAAAATAAAGAGTTAAAACCATTTAAACAATGAAAACCCCATTACCATATTTAAAACCCCTTGGCTTAGCCATCCTGGGCTGTTTTGATTTGTGTGAAGTCCAAGAGAGTTGTTGTTTTGTTTTGCTTTGCTTTAACAACAGGAGGGGACCTGAAATTAACTTAAAGTTTAGGTCTTGTTTTTTAAGATCTCTCCAGGACCTATAATGGCCCAGGAGAGGCAAACATGTGCTGACATTTGTTCCCAGACCCCCAGATGACACTTGGGAGCAAACAGATATTTTAAATTTCCAGGTACCCCAGGGCAATGAAACTGCTCTGAAAGCCACATGTTACTCACCCTTGTTTTAAGAGAACAGAGTTTTACTAGTTGTCTCCAGGTGGATAGCATCGGCTATTTAAAAATAGTTCATGGTAATATAAGAAAAAAAAAAGAACAAACCCTAGAGAACAGGTATCTATACAGATCATCTTCCCTGTTTTACTATTTTGTATTTATATAAAGGGTAAGGGCACACATGAACGCGATTATGAAGGTCAAAATAGTTGAGGAATGGAGGTCATAAACTACACATCCTTGGTCTGTATCTATAGCGACACTAACCTGAGTTATGGGGTGTCGTAAAATAAATCATATAGATTCAAGTTGAACAGGAAGTCTGTCTGTGTAAATTCTTTTTACCAGTATTTGCATTTCAAGAAATTGTTCACACCAAACACCTAACAGGTCAGACCTTTTACATTGGCTACAGCATTTTGGAGATTGTACCACAAACTTTGTCTCCTTAATGTGTTGTCAAAGGTTTTCATGTCTGGAATCACTGGGTTTATGTGAGTTTTTCAGACTGCATGGACATGTTCCAGAAGCATTCTCTCCTGATGTTTTTCCCACATCTATGGCAGGCATCCTCAAAGGTTGTGAGGTCTGTTGGAAACTAAGCAAGTGAGGTTTATATATCTGTGGAATGTCCAAGGTGAGAGAAAGAACTCTTGTCTGCTAGAGGCAAGTGTGAGTGTTGCAATTGGCCACCTTGGTTATTTATTTATTTCATGCACTTTATCTCACCCTTCTCCCTCCAAATAGCTTTGAATATTTGAAAAGCATTGAATAGCTTTGCAGCTTCAAAGCCTGGCTGCTTCCTGCCTGGGGGATCCTTTGTTGGGAGGTGTTTGTCGGCCCTGATTGATTCTTGTCTGGAATTCCCCCGCTTTTTGTGTTTTGCTCTTTATTTACTGGCCTGAATTTTAGAGATTTTTAATACTGGTAGCTAATATTTTGTTCATTTTCATGGTATCCTCCTTTCTGTTGAAATTGTCCACAAGCTTATGGAATTCAGTGGCTTCTCTGTGTAGCCTGACATGGTGGTTGTTAGAGTGGTCCAATATTTCTGTGTTCTCAAATAATATGCTGTGTCCAAGTTGGTTCATGGGGTGCTCTGCTATGGCTGACTTCTCAGATTAAATTAGTCTGCAGTGCCTTTCGTGTTCCTTGATTCATGTTTTGGCAATGCTGCATTTGATCCCCTCAGTTTTTTTCCTAACATTGTTGCTTATTTTTATTAGTTGATTAGCTGATTTTTAATTTATAAATTGCCACGGTGGCAAAATGGGTTGAGCCCTTGTGCCAGCTGAACTGCTGACCTGAAGGTTTGTGGTTCTAATCCGTAAAATGGTGTGAGCTCCTATCTGTCAGCTCCAGCTTCCCATGCAGGGACATGAGAGAAGCCTCCCACGGGATGGTAAAACATCTGGGCATTCCCTGGCCAATGTCCCTACAGATGGCCTATTCTCTCACACCAGTAGTAACTTCAAAGTTGGCTAAAACAGCCAAGTGGCTCCCAGGCCCCAATGCTATTATTTTTATGAGTCTTTGGACCGAATCCACTTCCTCTGCATAACTGCAGAATTTTGGAAGCTATTTTGAAAAGCAATTAAATATCATTAAAGTTCTAGCTTCCCAGCAGCTGATTTTGATTGCACTATGCAACACGATTTTTGTTCCTGGTTTATAAGTGTCATTTCCTAATTGGTTCTGTCATTAAAAATATAAAAGGTTTATTAAACTGCAAAAAATGTGTGGGACATCCTGTAGCACATTTTGTTATAATTTTTCAATTAATGTCTCATAAAGTCTCTAGTAGGCTAAATTCCTAGAGAAGATGCCTCTCTGGGAATATTCTAGGTCCTCCAGTATGATTCTGAAATGAAGTGGTTCATTTCAGTAGGGCTCACTGTTATCCAGGTTCCTGTTTCCATGCCAAATTTAGGAATGAATCCACCATAGATCGTTGCTTCCATCCAAGTAAGTTGAAATTAATGTCTCATTTGTGGTACTCTTTCTGTAGTAGCTACATAAGCCTTCTGCTTTAAGCTTGTCTGCTCCAATAGTCAGAACCAACTGTTGACATTTTAAAATTGACACATTGAGCCGAATGCAAAGTGAGAATAATAGCCATGGTCTTGGCAGGCCCGGATTACCCATAAGGCCACCCTAGGCCATGGCCTAGGGCGGCATTTTTGGGGGGGCAGCAGGTCCGGGCCCCCCCCCAAAGTTTTTTATTAATTCCCAAAAAAAGGGTGCATGCACACGGTGGCGTAAGCGTCATCTACGCCCCCCCTTTGCTCTGCTCCCCTCAGCTCTGCCCCCACCCTCAGCTCCGCCCCACCCCCGGCTTCGCCCCCACCTCCTCGCCGGTGCGAGGAGGAGGAAGGAAAGCCCCACCCCCGGAGCCGATGCGGGGCCTCCCCACGGCTCCTCCCTCCCTCCTAAAGCCGTCATGGCGGCCTGAAAAGGGCGATTTCGGCAGCTTCTCAGGCCGGCATGGGCATTTAGGAGGGAAGGAGGAGCCATGGGGAGGCCCCCACATCGGTCCGGGGGTGGCTTTTTTCTTCCTCCTCCTCACGCCGGTGAGGAGGCGGGGTGGAGCTGGGGGTGGGGGTGGGGGTGGAGGCGGGGCGGAGGTGGGGGTGGGCGGAGCCTGGGGCGGGGGCAGAGCCTTTGGCCTAGGGTGCCAAAAGGGCCTGATCCGGGCCTGGGTCTTGGTACAGTCTCTTAATATCTTATTATTTTGATCAGTTGTTTACACCAGTCTTTCTCAACCAGTGTGCCGTGGCACACTAGTGTGCCGTGACGGACCTCCTGATGTGCCGCGAGAAAAAGCTCTCTGCCCCCTTCCTCCCCCCTCCTGCCGAACTCCTGCTGCTTGGGGGAGGAGGAGGAAGGGCCGGGCAGTGGCAAAGAAAAAGAAGGGGCCGGGGCGCCGCCTCCTTCGGCCATTTCCCCAGCCAGCCTCCAATCCGCCATGACTCCTACCATGACTCTCGCCCCTCGCTCGCTGAAGCTGCGTGGAGGAGGAGCCCCGTCCACCGAAGCCCGTCCACCGCTCATGCTCCTCCTCTGTAGGAGAGCTGAAGCTGGGGAGGGGCGGGCATGGCGCGGCCTGGCTCTGCCTCCTCCCCGGCTTCGCACTCCCAGCAGCTGCTCCAGCCTTGAGGGGACAGTGCCAAGCCAGCATTGTGCTGGCTCTGGCACTGCTGGCTTGGCACTGCCCCCTCAAGGCTGGAGCAGCTGCTGGGAGAGGTGAAGCCGGGGTTGGGGCGGGGCATGGCACAGCCTTGCTCCGCCCCTCCCCAGCTTTGGCACTCCAGCAGCTGCTCTCAGCAGGCCACCAATCCCCAGCCGTTCTTTACTGTGTTAGAGTGTCATTTTGTGTCATTTTGGTTGGTGGTGTGCCCCCGGATTTTTTTAATGTTAAAAGTGTGCCGCGGCTCAAAAAAGGTTGGGAAACACTGGTTTACACTTTAAGGCATAAGTATTAGAATATGTTTCCCAATGTCTGATAATCCCCAGCATATCTATTCTGAAGTAATACCTATTGAATTTCCTATTGAATACCTATTGAATTTCAGTGAGGGTTACTCTTGGATAAGTGTAATAGAAAATATTTTTTTCTGTCTTTGTAAAGATTCATCTCTATTACATCTGAAGTGGTTTCGATATTATGAGTAAACAAAAGCAAATACTGGTCTGGTTAGAACAATGCACTATATTCTATTGTCATTTCACTGTAGAAAGAATATGCTGTTGTCATAAGCTCATGTTTTATGTGAAGTTCAAATAACTAAATGATGGATTCCTGTTATGAGTCACCTGGTCTGTTCTAGAGATCGTGTGTACACCTGGGAGTCCAATGCAATGGTGTGCCAACATATTTTAGGTAACATGGTATGTTATTTGATACTCATTTGTTTAAGAAGGGATTATTATTTATTTTTTTAAAACATTTATACCCCATCCTTCTCAACCTCCGTGGAGGGATTCAGAACGGCTTCCAAACAGGCAACAATTTGATGCCAAACATAATATAATTGTTTAGCTTTAGCTCCAGCAATGACAAGTAATTATTTTTAAAGAACTGAATGAAATCATGTCAGCCTATCATGTCTTAACTGTTTCACACTAAATATATGTGTTGCTCTGGATTACATACCTCTGTCTTATTTAAGTAAGACACTTAATTTAATTGTGTCGAAGCACTTGATTCACTACATAAAGGCTTTAATCACTTTTATGAAAAATGTGATACAGACCATGTTTCTGTTTCTCCTGCGCTTATTAGGACCACAAAGCACAGCTTACGTCACAGTGAACTTGCTTAGCAGGGCAATAATACTTTGTGGCTGCTGAGAAGTCATGTGAGCTGTTCTTAATCTCTTCTTTTGTAGTACAAATGCCATTCCTGTCAATGGCCTGAGCTTCGCTTTCATAGCTATTCAGTGGCTTGATTGGTCTTAGTTTAGTCAACAAGCTGACTTGCAAATCCCCTTAGGGAACATATTCTGCTATTAGTTATTTCTCATGTGCCTTGCACAGTTCTAACTTTTTCCCCCACAGTGAGGAGATACTGAATCATGACTCCCAAAGGAGAGACTTCTTTTCTGAAGTCATATTGGTTACCATGATTTTTTGTTTATTTGGTTGTATGCTACATGCCACCATCTAAAAAGATGTTGCTCAGGGGACACCCGGATGTGTTACAAACCTGTGGGGAGGCTTCTCTCATGTCCCTGGCATGCAAGTGTGGAGAAGAGCAAACCACAGGCCACTAATGCAACCTGAACCCTGCCACATGCACAAAGGAGGACCTTCTTATAGCAACAGCAGAGGCACTCCAAGTGGCCAGCTACTGGTCAAAGGATATTTAGTATAATTTTTAACTTTGTGTTTTTAAATACATTACAACTGTACCCTCAATTTGCATCTGACATGATAAATAAATAAATAACTACGATTTTTAATTTTCAACATTTTCCTTATACCTCAGGATTAAAAAAAATGTTTTTATTGTTTTTTTCCCCTCTTCCCACCCTCCCCTCCTTATACATACAGTTTATACATCAAACTACAGAGGTTACATTTGAAATATCAGTCTCAGTCTTAATTTTTCTACTTCACCTCTTAACACATTTTCTAAATAATTTCTAACTGGTTCCCACATCCTCTTTGTTATTATTATCTTTTCAATTTTATCTATATTATTCCATTTACAATTTGTTATTTCCACATTTAACATATTAATTATATAGTTATACCAGTTAGCCAATGTCCATTTTGTTTTATCATTCCAACCCCTCACTAAAACTATCTGTGCACACGCACAATCAATTTTTCTTTTTGCATATTCTTCACTCCTATTATTCTTGCATGTAATACATTTCTATTAACTATTACTATATGTAAATCTAACATTCTATTGATTTCTCCTTCAATCATTTTCCAGTAATCTTGCACTCTATCACATTCCCATATCATATGATTGAACACCCCTCTTTGTTCACAGCCGTGCCAACACTTATCTTTCATCCCTGGTACAAAGCGTGAAAGTTGTGCAGGAGTTCTGTACCATTTTTGTAACATTTTCCATCTAGCTTCCCTTAATGCATTATACTTTTCTTTTGCTATATTACTTATTTCCCTCTGCTTATACCTCAGGATGTTGGTCCTTCTTTTTTCCTTTTCTAATGACAGTATTCTCACACATTAGCCATAACTAATGGTGAAGGACTATTGTCCATACACTTCTCTTCCCTGACTCTTCTCACATACATGTAACTTGTCAATTTGACTTATAGCACCATCTATCTCCAGGTTGATGGAAATCATCCATGCTTCCTACTATGATTAAGATTAATTAGCCAATCTTTAACAACTCATTAGCCATCTTTCCCAGCTCCATGATGCTTTTGGCTGTTGAGGTATTTAGACCCAGTTTCACAGAGACTTATAGGGAAGTAATATTTTGACGCTATGTGAAGCAGGTGAACATCCAAAATGATGTTGATAGGCTAGGTTCCTATATAACACTTGATGCTTGACATCTCAGTTACCATTTCAAAGGCTATGGAAAGTTACATCCTTCTGCATGCAACACAAGTAGATCAATAGGTTGGGAAGTAGATCGACTAGGTGGGAAGGTAAAAAGGGCACCCCATGCAGACATATTGGCAAAACATGATCAGAGATGTCTACAGACAACAGGCTCCTCAGTACACAAAAATGGAACAACAGCACCTCCCCATGGCTGAAGTTGAGTATTGCCTTCAGATGCCGGAGATGAAAGAGGAAGGCCTTTACCTTTGTCTATGTATTGTATGTTGATGTTGTTCACTGTGTAAAAGGCACTGAATGTTTGCCTTATATCTGCATACTGTAGTCTGCTCAGAGTCCCTCTGGGGAAATAAAGCAGAATATAAATAAACTGTATTATTAGTATTATTTGTAAAAAAATCAGGTCATTAGGATTTCAAACCTGATTTTATTACATAATGGTATCAATCTAAGTTACCAAACAAAACAAAAAATAAGTTTGTGTGTTACATACGCAAACTTAAAAGAGTTTCCATCACAAATGGAAAAGAAAATGAAAAGGACAATAAAAGGAAATGATATGATTATAATATAGGAGATGTACCAAAAAGCTGTAATGTTAGTAGTATTTAGCTGAATTTAAGGGAAATAGAGAATTTCAGGTGTATCTTCTAGTTCATAAAAGTATATTCTAATGTCTGTGTTTATTTAATTACCACACCTAATTATTATATGTTTTATTTCCTAGGATCTTTTCTCAAGAACGATAGCATGCCACCACCACGATCTTTTCCCATGACCAGAGGAATTGATTTTGACCAGATTTCATGGGACGACCCTGATGCTGAAAATGATTTGGACCTTGGATCAGGTTTTGGCAATCAGACCAGACCAAAATTATCCTCTGTGTCTAAAGATATTGAAAGATACTTGACGGGCGGGTGGCTGACCCTTTTTGTGCCATCAGTCTACACTTTAGTTGCCATAGTGAGCCTTCCTCTGAACATCATGGCAATTCTTGTGTTCCTGATAAAAATGAAGATGAAAAAGCCAGCCATAGTATACATGTTCAACCTAGCTTCTGCAGATGTACTCTTCGCAAGCATGCTTCCTTTTAAGGTTGTCTACCATTTTTCTGGAAACAACTGGATATTTGGTCCTGAAATGTGTCGCTTTGTCACTGCTACATTTTACTGCAACATGTATTGCTCCATATTACTGGTGATGGTGATAAGCATTGACCGTTTCTTGGCCGTAGTGTACCCAATGGAGTCTCTGTCATGGCGCACATTATGGCGCGCCACTGTGGTGTGTGTTGCCATCTGGATTGTTTCCATTGCTGGGGTCATACCTCTTCTTATCACGGAGCAAACCCAGAAAATACCTTACTTAAACATTACCACATGCTATGATGTGTTGCATCAAGAAGACCTTGAAGGATATTACTTCGTATTTTTCACGGTTTTCACTTCGCTTTTCTTTTTTGTGCCATTAATTGTTTGTTCCGCCTGCTACATCTGCATCATTTGGCGTCTGAGCTCGTCAGACATCGCTGCAAAGCAGAGCAAGAAGACGCGGGCTTTATTTTTGTCTGTAGCGGTTTTCTCCATTTTTGTGTTGTGTTTCGGTCCAACAAATGTTCTCCTGTTCGCTCATTACATACATTTTTCTTACAGAAGCTATTCGGGGAGCATCTATTTTGCTTATCTCCTCTGCGTCTGCATTAGCAGTATAAGTTGCTGCATTGATCCTCTGGTCTATTATTATGCCTCATCTGAATGCAAGCGACACCTCAGCAACCTGTTGTGCTGCAAAGTGAATGATGATCCCTGCAGCCAAAGCGCCAGTGACCAGCTCATGACGAGGGCCAGCCGAAGGGGGACCTGCACCAGTACGCTTGGTAACAGCGTCTACAGGAAGTTATTAACATAAGCATTTATGGACAAATGTACACTTGATGCTCTTGTGTTTTATGAAGCTCTGTTCTTTAAAAGAGTTTTGGCCTACACTCATTTTTCACTTAATTAATGTGTGAACATAATGGCCTATGAATAGGAAGCTGAGAACTGTGACATGGGTTGGTACATCCTGTTTGTATGACAGGGCGTGCATGCACATTTATGCACACATATTTGCATACCTACATTGACTGGAATCCTGTTGGTTGGTCACAGTTGGAGTCAACCTATTCAGTCAGTTCTTGAATGCTGAGTCGACACATAAGTCAATCAGTGGCACTGCTCTAGTCGGAACTAACAGAACAGTGAGTCCTTGGTATCTGCAGTGGTTTGGTTCCTGGACTCCCAATGGATACTAAAATATGTGGGTGCTCAAGTGCCATTATATAAAATGCTATATAAGATGGCAAAATCAATGTTGGCTTTTGGTTGTTTAAATATATAAATATATATATTTCAGGCCATTGATGGTTGAATCCATGTATTCAGAGGACTGATTATAATCACAGAGGTCATTCTTTCCAAATATGCATTGCATACTTCCCTGGTATTTCTCTCATAACCAAGAACACAATGTTCAGTTAAGACAAAATTACACTGCCATTGCAATATTTTTTTTACATTGCAATGTTCGCACATTTAGATATAGGGACAATGTAAAGGGCCGGATTTGGCAATATCATTGAACTGTTCGCTAAACATTCCTCTTGTGACCCTAGTAGCATTTTGAATTAAGCTGTATTCCAGTTTGCATAGCCACACCATTTACTGAGACAATGCTATCCAGGCTTCTATTTTTATCATTCTACAGTGTAATAAATGCTGATAACTGACACTGATAAATCATAGTACTATGAGTATGAAGTACAGCAGAGTGCAAGCTATGCATGTGCTTATGTTTCCTTTTCCATTTGTGTCCTGAGCAGAACAGTAAAGAAAAACATTCCGAAACTTAGCAGTTTTTTAAACAAAATTCAGTCACCTTTTACCCTTTTGAGTATTACCGTTTTCACAGTAGTGATTTAAAATAAGCTACACTGAAGGTCTCATTTCAAAATACAGATCTTTGAAAGACTGGCTGTTCCTTTGGTGCGGGGAGTGGGGTGTTGCTATTAGCTACCATAGGGAGCACTCAAAATAGCAACAACTTTTTTCTTTCTTATATTATTATAGTTAAAGTATAGACAACTGCATGCCACAGAAAGCTTTTTTTTAACTTGATTTATATACTGCTTTTCTCACCCCTGGGGGGACTCAAAGCAGTTTCCAGCATATTCACGGCAAAATTCAATGCCTTACAAAACCTGAAAACCTGACATAAAACAATAGTAGCATAAAACTACCAATTAAATCATAAATCGTATCTATAAAAGTATAAAATGTAGCTATCTCTTAATTCTAAAATATCTCCAGTGGAGAGGTTTGCTCTGGAAAAGCAGTTTTCCCCTGAAATTGTTTCAAAACCCTGATCCTCCTTCTGTATTATATTCTACATCCGTGATTTAGCAACAGTTGCACTGGTAGCCTCTAATATGTGTTATATGCCTAATAATGTCTCATTTATATACCATTATTTGATAGCCTTGGACTCTATAAAACCAGAGTTTGAATACTGCCAGCAGCTATAGAAATGAGGTATATTTCACATTTTTAAAGGCCTTAGAGGAAGGTCACCTCTGAATTAATGTTGCCATGAAAATAATAGAGTTGATTTGAAGGAAAGTAATAGCAAGTATTAGTATACAAATATTTCTATTGCATTTACTTCATCATACAGTGTTTTTGCCATTCTCTGAGAAGAGATTGCGCTTACATTTATAAGATCAAAGGCTCCTTGTACGAGCACAGTGCTCTTTATGTGATGGGAATTGTCTTCCTTTGGTACAAAAAGAAACCAACTTAGTTTTCATTTTTGGTTAGTGCTCATGTATGCTTTCTACTGTCATTATATATTAAATCTTATATGCCTTGAGTGAGCTAATGTACCCTCATGTGGCTTACCTTGTATGAAATACTGCTTAGATCACACTATTGTTTGGATATCCAAACTTTTGGAGAATCAGAGAAAAGAATAAATACTTTTGCTTAATTATGTGTTAATATAAGGTGGTATGGAAGAAGATTCTGCTAAGCAAGGTTTTCATTTAAAACTAATTTTACTTTACACCTTGCTTTAATTTGGGTAGATTTCTAAAATGGGCAAAATGTCTGAACATCCTTACTTAGTAAATATTTTTAGAGACATTTGCTCCCTGGCCCCATGTACAGAAATTTCATTCAGTTACTTATTTTTTATGTAAAATACGTTATGACTTGGCCATGTATCAACAAGGTTACACAATAGAAAGAATGATCATGAAATGAATCCATATTTGGCAACTATAAAGTAATCAAAATAAGTTCTATGCCATTAAGCTACAGTAAACATACTCTTCCTCAAGCTATATTGTATAATTTATATTACAATTTCATTTAGCATTTGAACAAGACTGATCCATGCAATTTTGCATGTAACTTTTTTTGGAGTCGGATTTTATAGAATTACTAATGTGACAAAATGTAATACTGAAAGTATATAAAAGTGCTTGCTGTTAATCCCATTCCACAGTCATCTAAAAAAAACCTTGTACAAGCAGTCCCCAAGCCCATCTCCATTTCTCAGCCGAAGAGCCTGTGTTGTCTGTAGACACCTCCCAGATCATGTTGCCGACATGACTCCATGGAGTGCCATTTATCTTCCCGCCAAGGCAATACCTATTGATCTCACATTTGCATGTTTTTGAACTGCTAGGTTGGCAGAAGCTGGAGCTAACATCGGGAGCTCATCCCATCCCACAGATTCGAACCACCAAACTTCCAGTCAGCAAGTTCAGCAGCTCAGCGGTTTAACCCATTGCGCCACCATGGCCCCCTATCCAAAGACACACACATATCTGAAGTTGCAGTTCAAAAATGTACCTGTTCTGACTTACATACAAATTCACCTTCAGAACAAACCTACAGAACCTATCTTGTTGTACCTTGGGGATTGCCAGTAATGTAGTTTAACCGGGGTGACGACTATGCTTTCTCTGAGTTCACAAGGCAACAATAAAAGGAATAGGAGCCATATACATTTTAAGTTTATATTAAATTAATATTTTAAATATTATTTCCCTAATTAAAAAGATTGACTTGGGAATAAATATATTGCTACATTCCATTTTCTTTCAAAGTGGGAAAATCCACATCAAATATATTTCACATATAGTATTTAACTGTGCATTAAGTAAAATGTGTAAATATTCTGCAATTATGTACATAATATTATATATTTCTGATTTAACCAAATCAACTATTCTTACTGGTATTGCTTTGCTAGAGTTATAGTATGTTCCTATTTTTGTAAACTGAAGTAGCAAATAAATTTACAAACAGTGTGTCGGTTGGTTCATTGTGACTGTATAAGGCAAGTTTAGCAACTGAATGTCAGTTCATTTACAAATACAGCCTTGAAACAATGTGCTAAGAGAGTTGAAACTTCTGTCAACTTGCTCAAAACTTAATCATACGGTAATATGCTCATGCAAAATCAACAAAGAGAAAGATACCAATTCCAAGTGTTTAAATTAGTATTGGAAATAGATACCATCATTTTAGTCTTGAGTAATCCTATAATAACAATGGAATAGCATTGACGACAGAGACAGCAAATAGAAAGTTTTTTGTTCAAAACCATTGCAAAAGATCGTTAAGGCTACTGCATATACATATATGTAAATCTAGTTAAAATGGATCCAAAAAATGAATCAACTTATCCATAGGTCAATGCAACTAACTATTCTACAGTAAGTACTGTGCATAATGGTGTGTTTTGGAAATATCAACTACATATACAGTGTTCCCTCACACATTTAACGGACTTGCTATCTTGTGGATTAAAAAAAAATTAATTAAAAAAAAATATCATGGTTTTTTCACTGTTTTGTGGGTCTTTGCTTCCGCTGCTCTCCGAGGCACTTTCCCTCCTTAGTCCTCCCTCCCTTTCTCCAGCCTTGAAGGGCCTTTCCTTCTTTTCTTTCACTTTATTTTAGGTGTTTAAAGACTTAAAATAGTGTATACCTGCTAAAATAATGTATAAATATTGAAATGAATAGAGCGTCCATACTTTGCGGATTTTCACTTATCACTGGAGGTCCTGGAACGTAACTCCCGCAATAAGCGAGGGAACACTGTAATGTATGCATTCTAGGCATCATTAGGTAGATAGATACCCACCTCAGATGGCAAATACTAGGAGACACAATGCTACGACAACGTCTTGGAAGAGTGTGTGCCATTCTATTTGCCCTTCGCCTCTTGCCCCAATATGTATTTCTACTCTTCCGTATGCTTGCTGGTCTGGAGTGAAATTCATGTTCTCAAGTAGGTTTCATGGATGAAAATCCTGCTTGGTTTCTTCTGCATAAAACTCATGAAAGATGCTAGACCTAAAACGTGTAATAGATTTGACAGGAACTGTGTCTCATCTGCATATATATTGACATAATGTGTGTGGCTTCCAAGTTGGGTTGGGGGAGCTTTTGGTTAGTACTTGATTGGAACTGAATTCCAACCAATGTAATAACTGAAGTGAGTTATAATAGCATCTTCTGGGTTTATGCCATTGTAAACCACTAGCAAAATGCAATGGAAGTTTCCAATTTTCAGCTTGCTACCATGTACAGACATTTGTTTGTTTACTTCAGAAATGAAACGGACCTGTTTAAATTTGTGTATATTTTCAATTTTTATCCCACAGAATGTAATATATGGGAATGAAATGCCCTATACCATTTTGTTGTGAAACATAATGGCTTGTGAGAGAATGGAGCCTCTTGCCTACTCAGACACTGTTTGGAGGGGGCATCAAATTCATGCTCACTTACTTGCTTCTTCCAGGTTAAACCAAGGAGTGACATGAATACACGAACAACCAGAGAGAGTTCACCATATGGAGATATCCAAGGCCAATGGAAGAAACATATAAACAGTACTAGAAACCTCCTCACTAATAATATTATTTGCCTGACATACCAGTATCTGCTTCTCATACAAAAATCTCCCTCTCTAGGCATTGCTCTTTGTATTCTTGTTCAGTGAGAAATAGTTCTGCGATGTTTCCTTTGCAGCCAGATGTACCAGGTATCCCCACCACAAATAAGCTTGAGTATATGAACCATCGGGGAAATACATTTTGCCTTTTAATATGAATCTCCATAAATTAAATGAAACACATGTCCAGACAACAGCTGATCAGAGCCTGGGTGGATTTCTAAATCTTGTTTGGGTTGCTTTGAGTTTTCTGAGCTGTATGGCCATATTCCAGAAGCATTGTCTCCTGAACGTTTCACCCACATCTATGGCAGGCATCCTCAGAGGTTGTGAGATCTGTTGGAAACTAGGTAAGTGAGGTTCATATATCTGTGGAATATCAAAGGTGGGAGAAAGAACTCTTATCTGCTAGAGGCAAGTGTGAGTGTTGCAACTGGCCACCTTGATTAGCAATGAATGGCCTTGCAGCTTCAAAGCCTGGCTGCTTCCTTGTTTAATTACCCTCTAGCAATTTTATTGTGTTGTAGTTCTGCCATTTGGCCACCAGAGAATGCCATAGCTTCTGGGATGAGTCTGCTTCAGTGAACCGGCCAGCAAAACTGAGCTAAGGAAGTGCTGAGGATGACTCAGAAGTGGCTGCAATTACAAACAACAGAAGAAACTGCTCAAGACAATTTCATGGCTGAGATAGTGGGTAAATAAGAGCCACCACAATCCACTTAAGGCGCAGATTTCAAAGAAATAGGCATGTTATTTTCTTCCAGCATAAAAAGCAGGGAGGAGAGAGGGGAGAAAAAAGTCATGTAAGTTAGGAAAGCCAGCATGATCTGGTGTTTTGAGCATTTAACTCAGACTCGAGATCAGGATCTGAATCCCTGTTCAGCCATGAAACATCAGTGTTTCTCAATCTTCCTAATGCTGTGACCCCTTCATACAGTTCCTCATGTTGTGGTAACTCACAACCATAAAATTGTTTTCATTGCTACTTCATAACTGTGATTTTGCTACTGCTATGAATCGTAATGTAAATATCTGATATGCAGGATGTATTTTCATTCACTGGACCATATTGGGCACAAATATCCAATATGAATAAATTTGTATACTGGTGGAGTTGTGGGGGGGGGACTGATTTTGTCATTTTGGAGTTGTAGTTGCTGGGATTTATAGTTCACCTACTATCAAAGAGCATTCGGAACTCCACTAACGATGGAATTGAACCAATCTTGGCACACAGAACTCTCACGATCAACAGAAACTGTTAGAAGGTAAGCATTGACCTTGACTTTTGGAGTTGTGGTTCACCTATATCCAGAGAGCATTGTGGACTCAAACAATGATAGATCTGGACCAAACTTGGTACGAATATTCAATATGCCCAAATGTGAACACTGGTGGAGTTTTGGGAAAATAGACCTTGATATTTGGGAGTTGTGGTTGCTGGGACTTATAGTTCATCTATAATCAAAGAACATTCTGAACCCCACCAATGATAGAATTGGGCCAACTTCGCACACAGAACCTCCATGTCTTGAAGGGACTTGTTGGCACGAGTCTCCCTCCAGCCATACATGTTCTCCCTCACCCGCACATGCGCACCATGCTGCCCTGCACTGACCACGCCTGCTTTCACCTCCCCTCTTGAGGTCTCAGAAACAGCCCTCTCCTTGGCTGAGAGGCCAGCTGAGAGGCCAGCCAATCACAGCAGAGGAGGACTTTGGGTGGGAGGATTCGCCATCTGTTTCCAAAAAGGAAGAGGAGAACAGGCAGAGAGATTTTCAGCCTTCTCTGCCAAAGGGGTTCCTAAGACCATCAGATATATATGTGTTCTGATGACCTTTGGCGACCCCTCTGAAACCGCCTCGAGACCCCTCAGCTAGGTTGAGAGATGTTGCACTAGATGGCTTTCCATAAGCCACACTCTCTTAACTTCAGCGGAAGGCAAAAGCAAGCCCTCTCTGAACAAACCTTGCCAAGAAAACCCTGTGATAAGTTTGCCTTAGTTTCACTACAGGTTAGAAATGACTTGAAGGAACACAACAGAAAAGCAATGCCTTTAAGACCTAACTAGTTTTTATTTTATTTCAGCAATAGCTTTCCTATCTATCTATCTATCTATCTATTTATCTATTTCACGCCACTTATTTTGATGCAATAGAGAGCATCCAAAACCAGGCAACTTATATTACTACTGAAGGATCACATTTTCCAGATGCAGATGCATACCTGTGGTCACCATTTTTTCCTACCTGAGAACTGCTGGTGGATACAACAGTCCCTGCTGCTCTCTAGATGGCTAAGGGAGAGCACACCAGTCCTAAGAAGTGCCTTGTGCAGTGAGTGAGTAGGATGGAAGCACTATGACTGATATTAGTATTGCCAAATTTTCAAAATAGCAAAAAGGGATGATTGAGATCAATGACATGCAGAATTGATAGACATGCTGTCAAATTGACGTAAGCCAGTTGGCAGTGACAACTTGACCAGACCAATCAAATTGATGGAAACCTGAGAAGTCAACAGTTACATAGGTTCCATGAATTTAATATTTCTATTCTAGTTAGGAAAAACAATTTGATTTAGTACTATATAAACATATTAACAGAATTAGGGGAGAGAGGAATGATATCCAATCTGAGAAGAATGATTGAATATCATGACAGGCTGAAGTCATCCACAGTTGGCAGAGAGATACTTGTGACCTCAAACTGTCATCCTCCCAAGACTCAATCATGAATGGCTTCAGCATATATACACACTGTATAGTACCTTTTATAATGGAAAAGCCATCACTGCACTTAGAAACTACAAACATTTTATGGCAAAAACAGGAGATGAAGTGACTTTTTCCTCACTACTTCATCCCACTAGAGCAGGGCTGTCCAACTTCTACCGGACCTTGGGCCGGAATTCCGGTCACTGATCACCTGGGGGGCCAAGCCCTGGCTCCCGCCCCTCCCGCTCGCCCCTCGGCTCCGCCCCCCTGGCTCCGCCCCTCCCCACCCCCGACATTGCATAAATATACAATTAAATATTATATTATTTAAATAAGGGGAGAGGGAGGATGGATGGAACACATGAGGGGCATCAATATACAATTAAATATTATATTATTTAAATAAGGGGAGAGGGAGGGATGGATGGAACACATGAGGGGCATCAATATACAATTAAACATTATATTATTTAAATAAGGGGAGAGGGAGGGATGGATGGAACACATGAGGGGCATTAATATACAATTACATATTATATTATTTAAATAAGGGGAGAGGGAGGGATGGATGGAACACATGAGGGGCATCAATATACAATTAAATATTATATTATTTAAATAAGGGGAGAGGGAGGGATGGATGGAACACATGAGGGGCATTAATATACAGAATATCAAGGCAGAAAATCCCACAATCTCTGCTTTGAACTGGAATATATGACTGGCCACATTGATCAGCATTGAATGGCCTTGCAGTTGAAAGGTCTGTGTGCTTTCATTCTGCCAGTTTACCCCTGGCTGATTCCATTCAGTGCAAGTCATCAAAGTAAATTTAGGTAATTGCAAAGAATGTAAATAATTCTGGGGGAGGAAAAGGAGGGGAAAGGGGGTGGGAGGCCTTTCCTTGAGCTCCCCTCTCATTCAATTCCGCCCTCCCTCCTTTTCTCCTCCTCCCCTCTCCTATGGCTGGCCGGTTCTCTCCTTCTCATTAAAGAGACAGTTCATGAAACGCAAATGAAGGGGTCAGAAAGGAAGGGGCTTGTGTGTGTGTGTGTCTGTCTGAGAGAGCCAGAGAGATCTTCCCTTTGCGCTGGGGAGAGGTGTGCCCAGGGCAGGTCCCCCTCCTCTCTCTCTCTCTCTCTCTCTCTCTCTGTGTCACTCACTCACTCACTCACTCACTCACTCACACTCTCAGACACACTCCCTCCCTCCCAAACCCCTTTTGCTTCCCTGGCAGGAATCCTGAGGAGGAGGAAGAGGCGCTGCCGAGGGGAAAGCCATGCGGCCGGGTCGCTCTTCCTGTTTGCTGCCAAGGAGGTGGGGCCCGAGATACATCACTCCCTCCCATTGGCCCCCTCCCTCAGGAGAAGAGGAGGTGGCCAATAGAAAGCCAAGGGGCGGGACCAAAAAATAATAATAAAAAATAATATTTTTTAATTGAAAAAATATTTTTAAAATATTTTAAAAAATATATTATTTATTGCAGGAGGGTAAGGGGCCATAGCCAAGGAGCTAGGGGGCCGTGTACGGTCCCCGGGCCGCCTGTTGGACAGGCCTGCACTAGAGAATTAATCTACTTTAAATCTGGTTTCTGCCTCCTGCAGAATTCTGGAGTTTGTTGTGTAGTGAGGCTGTTAAAGGCTCCTACATGAACTACAAACCACAGAATTCTGGCAGAATACCAGCAGAATTAAAAGAAACTAAAATTTTACTTTTAAAGCTGAGATGAAAAGTAGTACAGCATTATAAAAGTAATATTTGTTGACACTGGTTTCCAAAAGCTTGCTAGAAAAGAAAGATTGCCAAAAGGAAAACAAAGAAGGAGCTGCATTAACATCCGAGAGAGAGAGAGAGAGAGAGAGAGAGAGAGAGAGAGAGAGAGAGTTCAAAGTGTTGAGCTGCCAAAGAAAGCTTTCGCCCAAATTCCCTCCCACTCTGTCCTTGAAGGCAGTGGGATAGATGTAAGATCTTAAAGCTTAAGCAAACTCATATGGCCTTTCAAATTGGCTGGGCCTGAACAATATAGGGTTTTATAAGTCAAAACCAGAGCTCTTGATTCTGGAAAGAGAAGGGGCATCCCATCAACACTGTAGCATTATGCAGCTTGACACCACTTTAACATCAACATCTCGATGCTAGAAAATCTTGGGAGTTATAGTTTTCCAAGGCCTTTATCCTTTGGTTCACTTACACTGTGAAATTAATGCAGTTTGACACAACTTTAATTGCCATGTCTCAATACTATGGAATCCTGGTAGCTGCGCTCCTTAGTAGAAAAGGCAGAAGACTTTGTAAAACTTCAACTCCCGTGATTCCATAGCATTGAGCTATGGCAGTTAAAGTGGTATCAAACTCAGTAAACTAATTTATTTATTTATTTATTCTATTTGCATCCTGCCTTTCTCTACCCTGAAGGGAACTCAAGGCGGCTTTACATATGGCAACTATGTAAACAACAAACAGTTAAAATACATTTGAACAACAAACAGTTAAAATACATTAAGTAAAAGTTTTAAAATTAAAATTAAATGCACATTAAAAAACATATAAAACATCACAATCACTATTAATACAGTTCTTCCCATCACAGAAACCCAAGCATCCAGAGTTAGGACTGAATACAAGTGTATACCCACTCTGTGTACTTGCATCTTCTGGGGGAGTGTATCCCCATCCAACATAGGCTGAATCCCTAATCCCAGATCTGTCTTTTTATTAATAAATCAGGAGCACTGTAGCTTGTCTGGACTAGTAAGTTTTGGCTTTTTTGCCCTCATCCATTGCTAATGTAGAACCAAAACAGTCTCCTTGGATTGAGGTGAAATCAACTGTCATCAAAATCTGGTAACATCTATTCTCAGAATCTGGAAGCTTCACTCTGTGATTTCATGTATGTGTTACAGAGCATGGGAGACCAAAAAAACCCCTGTGGAATCCCACAGGACAACATCTAAGATATTGGAAAGTACGACTTTTTGAATTTGTCCTTGCAGGAAGGATTGGAACCATTGCAAAAGTTCCTCCAAGTCCCAGCCCAGTCAGACAGCCCAGTAGAATACCATAATTGAGGTTATCAAATGCCACTGAAAGGTCCTGCAGAACCAACAAGGATGTACTTCCTCCTCTATCTAGTTCCTGGCATAGATGGATATTTACCACAGTGCTGAAGTATTTAGTAGGGTTGGATAGGTTCATTCAGAAGTCATTTTTAAAAAGTCTGACTTTTCCTTCCAAAGCAGTTTTGAACCATGCAAGAAAGGTGGGAGGGGCAAATCCGAAATTGAACCACTTGCCTTTTTACAGAAATATTCCATAATGTTCTGATTTCTCCTAAGGTTATTTTATTCTGTCCTTCTCCACTTTTGCCCCCTCTTCTTGTCCCTCTCACTCGGCTTTAACCTTGCAAGAGAGAAGAAGATGGGGAAAAACTGGAGGAGTTAATTCCTTCCTTCTCCGGTTTTGCCCTTCTTCTTGTCCCTCTCACTCGAGAAAGAGAAGGGGGGGGACTGGAGAATTGAGCCATCAGCGCCCCCTACATCCGAAACGAGTTTTGAACAATTTTTTGATCACCCAAGCCTAGTATGTAGCATTCCGTTGAATGTGGTAGGCTGCAGCCTCCATTATGGTTCCCCAGTATATTATTGTCAGCCCCAACAACATCTTCTACATCCTGAGGTAGCTAGCTACCTCATTCTGGTTAATGGTAGGACATGCCCAAGAAATTAGATTATCAGTAAAATACTTGCAATGAGAAGATCTGGGGACAGTGAAAGACAATGTTTGGTTCACTAATGAGGCTTTTAAGTTATCTTTTTAGATGGAAATGAATACCATCAAAACCACAAGAAAAGCATCTTTATCCATTATGCTAATGTGTTTTTCAGAAAAAAAAATGCTATTAGAAAATGTTTTTGAAGATAAAGTTCAAGAAAGACATTAAACCAAGTAGACACTTCATGGGCTGCTGTTCATTACTCTCGTGAAATGTGTGGGTTTGGGAGGGTGGAATTAATCTCCTTTTCGTGCTTCAGGGAGCAGCCAGACTGAATAAATGAAAAACCCATGACTTTTTTTTCTTTCATTCTCCTTGATTCTTTATCCATTCGAGTTCAAATTGGATGAAGAGTAGAATAATCTTTTTGAGTTAAGCAGGGAAAGTTTCGTTTTGGGTAATAGACATTGTACCATTGTCCCATCCTCTCCTTCGGAAAAGGTGTTTTGTGGAGACAGAGGACAGAAGAAATAGTTGGAGAATACAGGAGGATTACAAATGGGGACACAGTGACGCATCTGCTCATCCCTTCCTCATGTCAATAAAATTCCTTCTGTTTGAACTATTTCATCTGGATAGTCTCTTCGTGCCCTGCCATTTGCATTCAGAAAACTGGAAATGTACCGTAAGTTGGAGTGACTTCCCCTAGAGAAGAAATGGGGCTCTCTCTGAAGACACTACTGTCTCTGCTCAGTATACTTTGCAACTTCTTTAACTCGGCAAGAGCAAACTGTGAGTATATACAACCATACATGGCACAGAATGATTTGTTAAAGACTGCTTTCACACAAAGTCCAGGAAAACTATTGTGCTACTACTTTGTTGTAACACAGTTTACTACTACATTGAATGGTATCATATCTTAAATAATATCTTTATTAGTTTATTAAAGGCTTACATTGATATCTCACTCCCTCTCCTCAGAATTGCTCCCTTTTTTTATTCCACAACAACCCATCAAATAAGTTGGACTGAAAGATTGTGGTTGGCCCAAAGTCACACCTGGATCCTCATGGCTGAGTGCAGGTTTCTTTAAACAGTATGAACTGATTTTTACAGGTGTCTCCGCTTCCGATGATGATGATTATGATTATGATGATGATTATTACTATTATTTGCTACACAACAAGATTAGTACATAGCAAACAAGATCACTATGTTGGCTGTTGTATTGGATCACATGTCGGACACTTCCCAAGTGTCTAGGACTATGTGATGTATCGGTGAATAATGCAGGCAGATCGAAGTAGGGTGCAGCTGGCAAATGGCAATTTTGTCAGCACCAATTGTTTTCAAGTGCTGACCAAGGTCTTTAGGCACTGCACCTAGTTTGCCAATCACCATTGGGGCCCCCTTTACTGGCTTGTGTCAAGAGTCTTTATTATTGTTTTTGTTATTGTTGTTGTTTATGTTTATTGAGGCCTCACTTTTTCTCTCCATAAAGAGGCTCAAAGTATGCAATGATCTGACTTGGGATCCACATGCAGGACACTAGGAAGCCTTAACTTACCTTATTTGTGACAAATATTTAATCTTTGCGGGGAGGAGCAGTGGGACGGATAGAAAAAGAAATCCCATTGCTGCTGATGGAGGGAATCTTCACACTCTGAGCTGCAGGAAAAGACTTCATGGATGAAAAATGTTAGGAGTGGTCGAAGACTTTTCCACCCTGAGTGCTGGTCCTTATCTAGGCTGCAAGTACTTATTATAGAGTAGGGGTGTCAAACTCATTTTGATCAAGGAC
The DNA here is from genome assembly GCA_030556195.1 of Anolis apletophallus. Classification (NCBI taxonomy): domain Eukaryota; kingdom Metazoa; phylum Chordata; class Lepidosauria; order Squamata; family Anolidae; genus Anolis; species Anolis apletophallus. The sequence continues at coordinate 44,946,969 of JARBWK010000006.1, read as the reverse complement.
CCCATCACTGTTATGGTTGATTTCAAAGGACCATGGATACAGAGTCCAACTGTAACCTTTTAACATGGTGGTTGGTATCCTTTAGTTTTTTTTCTCCAATTTGGGCCTAGATGTTGTGGAGTGACAACTCTCATCACTTTGTTTATCTATCATGCAGACTGGGGATAATGGGAATTGGAACCCAACAGCATTAACATTTTAAAGGCAGACACCATGACTACAAGCCTTGTATCTAAATTCAAATCCCAGTATCCTGACCAACAGAACAAGCTGCAGTCTTTCAGATGTTACATCAGCTCTAATCATGATGTCTAATGAGGAGGAATACAGGAGTTATAGTCTATATCAGGGGTGCTCAGAAAGTCGATCGCGATCAACTGGTCGATCTTGGGACCCAGGGAGGTCGATCCCAGCTGGATGGGATGCTTCTGAGGGGGCGGAGCCATGTCGCGCCATGCCCCGCCCCCTCCGCCGGCTTCAGCATTTCCACTGCTTCTCCTGGGTAGAAGAGGATAATGCCAAGCCAGTGGTGGCTATCTATGCCACCACTGGCTTGGCATTATCCTCTTCTACCCAGGAGAAGCAGTGGAAATGCTAAAGCCAGAGGGGGAGGGGCGGAGCTTGGCGGGGCTTCTCCTTCTCCTCTTGTTGACTTTCATAAGTCAAGCTCCCAGTTGTTCTGACAAGCAGCCATGGCCTTCTTGGACCTATAGCATCCCAGACCTGACAGAATCTGTAAGTGGAGCTAACATACCGTATATATACTATTTCTGTGCATGAGACTAATTTTGTGGACACTGAACCATCCAAAAGCAAAGATGTCACTATCTCAGCTTCCCAAGTGGAGAATTTTGGAGAGTCTCGGGTTTTGGAAATCCAGATAAGAGACGCACAACCTGTACTACCTGAAAACCTAAGGTGTGTCTCCATTGCACAATGTTAGCAGCTTGGTGTCATTAACCATCATGGTGTCATTTTATGGCTGGATAGGACCTGTGAGATATTCATATTCCCCCTGAACTACAGCAGTAGATGATTCTGGCAGAGAATTCTCTCACAAAGCCACAAATTCCAGGATTCCATAGGATAGCACCATGTCAGCTAAAGTGATAGCGAACTGCTGTAATTGAGTACCATGCAGCTGGTCTTAGTCTATACTGAGATGTAAAGAGTTCTCTTGAATGCTGTAAATTAATTTGCACCACTGATTTTTTTCTTTTTGATGTTACTTCTTCTTTCAGATTCATCAGATGAACTTATTCATCCTAATGCTCCTTGGTGCCTTTTTTCTGTTTCAGTCACCCCCCCAGATGGACTAGAATTGAAACCCCCCAATCAGAAAAAAATGTTACAACCCGAAGAGTTGCAAACGTACTTGAGTGGTCCGTGGCTGACTCGTTTTGTCCCTTCAGTCCATATTGTTGTGTTTATATTGGGTTTTCCATTAAACGTCATGGCTGTTTTTATGTTTCTGTTCAAAACAAAATTGAAGAAGCCAGCTTTCATATTCATGTTCAACCTTGCCTCTTCAGACCTTTTTCTTGTGGCTGTATTGCCATTTAAAATATCCTATAATTTTTTGGGACACAACTGGGCATTTGGGCTTCACCTGTGTCGTTTTGCCACAGGCACCTTCTTCAGCAACATCAATTGCTCTGTATTACTGATGACAGCAATAAGCATAGATCGTTTCTTGGCTGTGGTATATCCTATACAGTCTCTGTCATGGCGAACACCACAACGCGCCTCCCTGGCATGTGGTGTGATCTGGCTTGCATCCATCTCTGGGGTGATACCTCTCATGCTGATTGCACAAACAGAGAAGGTAGTCCAGTTAAATATTACAACCTGCCTTGATTCACTAGATGCTTACAAGATTGTACACTTGCGTTATTATGCTCTTTCATTATCAGTCCTGTTCTTCTTTCTACCACTATTCATCTCTACTGTCTGTTATGTGTGTATTATAAAGAAACTGTATTCTCCTGATGTTGCTGCAAGGCCAGGTAAGAAGAGGCGCACCATCCTCTTGTCTGCAGCTGTGTTGTGCTCTTTTGTTATTTGTTTTGGTCCAATGAACATCCTGTTGTTGAGCCCATTCATTCTTCCAGATCCAGATTATGGATGTCTCTTTTTTGCCTTTATGATCTCCCTCTGTATTAGTAACATCAACTGTTGCATTGATCCCTTGATATATTATTATGCTTCCTCAAAATGTCAAAAGCAAGTGTGGAGGTTCTTGCATCTTAAAAAGAATTCCAGTTTCAGAAAAGATACACGGGAAAAAGCAAACAGTAATACAACCACTGTTTCCAGTGGTATGAGTAATTTGTCTCAAACATAGTATCTGAGAGCCTTGTGCATTTGGATGGAATCACTATCTGTTTCATTTTGTTGCATTTGTTTTACCCCGTTTTCGTTTTTGTTTGTTGCTTTCGAAAAGAGGGCACCTATCCGAATGGGAGTTTCGTCTTGCGTCCGAAAGAACTAAATTCTTTTGACCATTGGAGGTGATGGAAGGACTTCCTAGGCTTACCCTCCCCTCAGTTTTAGGACCAAAGGGGTGAAAATTGCCACACATGGAGGGCATATCTGACATCTGAATCTGTATGGTCATTCGTGAACATGGGCTTTCATACAAAGTGACCTTGAAGCCCCTACAAGACTAAAAGCGAAAAAAGAAATTAGTATAATAAGCTTTCGTAGACTAATGGAATTTGAATTATAGTAGTTTGATACCACTTTAACTGGCATAGGCCCATCCTATGGAATCCCAGGATTGTTTTTCTTTATTGTGTTACCAGATGTCTCCTACAGAGAAGGGTAAATATGCTACAAAATTAAACATTCCAGAATTTCATAGCATTGAGCCACAGTAATTAATGTGGTGTTAAACTGTTATAATTATGCCGTGTGGGTGGTCTATGAGTGTTAAAATAATGCATGCTTATTTGCAATCCAAAGGCTTTAAATAATGACTTATTTGAATTTGAATATTACATCAGTCTGCTCTGACAAGGATGTATAGACAAAGCAGAGATGTCATGACCTATGTGACTTGTTTAAAAAAGAACACAAAGTGGAGCATTTTCCAATTATTATTTTCTGAATCCATGAGTAGCACGAATACTTTCATTCTTTAACATTATTATTGTTGCTGTACCTTAGCATAAGTATCCAACTTATAGCAACCCTATCATAGGGTTTTATGGGGCTGAGGCTATATATTGGTGTTTTTTTTTATAAAAAGTATATTGCATGCTACCTTTGGAAGTCTTCCTTTAAGCAGCAGTGAAAAATAAAACAATTTTCCCTACTTTGCAATCTATTCATATTCTATAATATAGTGATGGAGATGAGCTCAAGAAATAATTGCATTAAGCTCACATTACAAATAGCATGCAATTACGTTATGCAGACAGAACAAGGGAGTGCTGTAATGTGATGTGTGTGCCACTTTCCAAAGCTTTATAAAGAGATTAGTATTACAAATTAAAGTGACATATTGAATAGCTAGGGAGTGACTTAGGATTTTGATTGATGATGTCATCAACTTAGAGCTACAGTTTCTGAAGTTTACTGCACTCACACATGACACGTTGCAAACTTTCATAGACAAGTCATACTGTTCCCTGTTCCAGAAGAGCACTGGTAATCTAAGACAACTCTTCTTTTGTGCCTTCAATTCAACTCCCAAAATTATGAATTAAAAGATGCAGCTGCATTGGGGCATACAGTATGCCTGCATTGCCTTTTTGTTTTGCCCTGTAATAATAAAATATTATTCCAGGACAAAATGCCTTGGAGTAACACTATGTATCAAATTTGAAACAATTTCTGTTCCTAGCTTGAAAGTGTTATTTCCTGTTTAATTGTGTGATACTTACTTTGAAAGTACAGTAGTTGTTATTCTCCAGAAACTTTGTTTTTGTGGCTGCCACAAACTACGTAGAATTGGTTGAGACTCAATTATATTCATTGAAAAACTATAGCAAAATGTGCTGCAGGATGTCCCACAAAAACAAAATTCTTGCAGTTTAATAGACATTTTTAATGTTCAACCAATTAGGAAATGGCATTTATAACCCAGGAACAAATACTGTGTTACATAGTGATAATGCCTCACTCCACCTCGAACTTCAGGAAATGATTCCCAAAATTATCATAATAATTTCACAATGAACTGGGAGACTCAGGAGAATGCACAGTGGACTTGCATAAGAGTTCCTTAGACCTTTTTCCTGTTTTACCTGATATGATCTGATTTTATCCTGGGAACATTTCCTCACCTATACTGTTGTGCCAGACACCCTTCTGTGAGGTCTCCACTGTCTATGCCAACATCCTGAACAACCTGGCTGGCACCCATTGTATTGACTGAAACTGAGATATCAAAATCCACTTCTGCTCTGACCCTTCTCCTGGGCGGTTAAATAAACAGACACAAGCTTTCAAATATACCAGTGACTGTTTATTACGTTTCTTTCCAAATCTGGAGACCAATTAGCAACAACAACAGACAACAACAACATCCCAGCCAACCAGCCTGCAGATTCTAGTCCCCTACAAATCTCCCCTACAAAGACCAGGGGTGTTCATTAGGTAGCTTGGGAGCTACTAGTAGATCTTCCGCCCTCTTCCAGGTGATCTTTGGGCCTCACCAGCCAGATGGGGCGCTCCTGCCATGCGTGTGCACACCCTGCGCGCACGTACGCTCCTGCTGCTGGCTTCCGCCCTCGTGGTGCTTCTTTTGCCTGCGGGGCACTGCAGGATGAAGGAAGCAAGAGGCGGGGCCTCTGGAGGGAGCGCCCTGCTTCTCTCTCGTCCAGAAGCAGCTGCACAGCCTCCTTTGCCAGCGAGACAGGCAGTGTGGAGCGCTCCCTCTGGATGCCCCACCTCATGCTTTCTCCTTCCTGCAATGCGGAAGAAGCGCTGCGCGGGTGGAAAACAGCAGCAGGAGCACGTGCGGTGGCAAGAGTGCGCAATGGCAGGAGTGCACGGCGGCGGGGGCAGGTAGTTCTTTTGGACTTGGTTGCATTAAGAGTAACTCGCATGCTGAAAAAGTGTGAGCACCCCTGTTCTAGACCAATTGACAGGGCAATAGAAGTCCTTTGAAAGCTTGGCACTCCAGGCCCCAAACCCACAATTTTATCAGACCTAAAATCACATTACACTCCATAGTCTACAAGTAATAGGGCTAGCTGGGTTTTTTTAAAGGCAGGAGTTGATGAACAGCCCAGAAAACTGCGTTTCAGTGAAGTGAGTATACTATGTAGTTATGTGGAATAGGACCTTCTCAGCTATAGTACACTAGCTGTGGAATGACCATCCTTTAGAAACCCAAATGGTGTTTTTGGACTCCAGTCATGTAGAACTTCCACCCTACTAATTTTCCCTACTCAAAACCCATGGCCATGTTGCAATGTTTTTGGTCCAGGAGAAGTTATTCAGGAAGTAAAATAGAAGTCAAGAACCCCTATTTCAGATTTTCTCCACCGGATATTTTCCCACAAAAAAACCCAGTAATGGTGTGCATTGTCTATTTCTTTCCAGTGCTGAAGTAAATGTAGTCCTTATCATGGTGTACACTAGGCTGTGCCTTTATCATATAAGTTCACATCTGGCACGTAACTCTCACTGGAATGATACCACTGTTTATCACTGAACAAACAAACTGTCTATCTAAGTTAAACACTGCAAACCTGTCTCGGTGTGGTTGTTTCAATATTTTGTTCTGCTTTGTTTGTTCATTTCTTTATAATTTCACATTTGTTTATTTATTTTGCCTCTTACATAGCATTATAAGCTACCTTTCTTCATCTGACACTGCTGCAGACTTGCATGTGGAGAAACAGATATCCTTTTGCTTGCATCCATTTCATTCATCAATATTGTCATTGTGTCTTCTGATGTAAAGGGATTTCCAGGGATTTTTTCTCTCTGTGAGGTGTTTCAACCAGTAATTCTACAAAACATTGCAAATTGTGTTTTTGAATCTGCTTGGCAAAAGAACATTGTGACTACAAAATGTTCCCTCACTTATTGCTAGGGTTACGTTCCAGGGCCTCCCGCAATAAGTGAAAAACTGCGATGTAGGGATACTCTATTTATTTTAATACTTATACATTATTTTAGCAGTTATACACTATTTTAAGTCTTTATAAACTTAAAATAAAGTGAAGGAAAGGAAAGGAAAGGAAGGAAAGGCCCTTTGAGACTGGAGGAAGGGAGGACTGAGGAGGGAAAGTGCCTTGGAGAGTGGCAGTGGCAAAACCCCACAAAACAGCAAAAATACCGTGATATATATTTTTAAACCCTGCTGTTCTGTTCGGGTCAAATATGACCCGTTTTGGAAATTAGATATTTGTTTATTCATTCATTTTTTGATTTTGAAACTTGTGGTTCCTTCTATTTTCCTAATTTACGGGGTTCATACTAAGGGTACTTAATTTTTTTGTTTCGGTGCTTTACTTTTTGCGCTACAGTTTTTTATACACTTGTTATGTTCGGGTCAAAAATGACCCGGTAGCCTTTTATACTAATCTAATACCATATTTTGAGTAAAACAAAGGATTTTTAGTTTATTTTGAGACTACTTATTGCATCTACTATTGTTTATCAGGTTATCTACTTGCTTTAGGTGGACATAAATGGATGGATACATTTATGCAAATGATTTCAGAACAAACCATATGCATTTTCTTCCAGTACCAATTTTTTTCTTATCCTGGCTGCATTACCAGGTGTGTGTGACTCCTCCATGCCCTCAGAATAGTACCTTTGTTATGCAAAACAGTAACACAATACTAGCCTCTCCCATTTCCTCAGTCAGAAATTGCTAAGCTGTTGAAGATAGCTGTTTTCTGAAGCAGCTGAGAGAGTTTACCTCAAAGCCTTGAATTCATTGTACCTGTAGTATGTTGTACTGATGTATTTTTGCATAAATGATAAATGATAAGCCTGTTATTATATCTGATATGTGATTGATATATGATTGCCATGTGTTTTGCTATATGACTGATATGTAATAGCCATTTGTGATCATCTATTTTGTACTGTTACCTCCCACCTGGAAGGCATTACATCTGACCTATGACTGTATACATGTAGATTGTTATTCCTTATGATATGTATTACTACTGATGTTAGATATATTGTCCCATGCTTTGTATTGGGATGTCCTTCCTTTTACTTTTTGCTACATATTACAGTTTATTGATATTTTGCTACCTTTGTGAGTAGTTTCTGGTTATTCAGAGTGACTTTTCCTCAGTGTGTTTCTACTGTTTTCATAGCCTGCCTGGCTGCATTACCAGGTGTGTGTGACTCCTCCCTGCCCTCAGAATAGTACCTTTGTTATGCAAAACAGTAACAGGGGAGAAAGCACATATCATATAAACTTGAGTATATACTTTAGTATAAGCTGACACCTATATAATATAAGACACCTAATTTTATGACAAAAATTGGGAAAACTTACTGACTTGAGTATAGGCTGAGGGTGGGAAATGAGGCAGCTATGAGGTGGAAAGGAGGTTTCTGGAGAAGAAAGACAGTGGGAAGGGGTGGAGAAGGGGGAAAGATTTAGATGGGAAAGGGGTGTGGAAAAGTGCTTTTCTTTCTTTGCCTTTGAATAAATAGATTAGCAGAAACCTTTTGGGGGAAAAACTGATTTTTTTAAAAAAAATTCTGATTATTTTTTATTATTATTTTTTCAAAATGCTTTTATACTGTTAAAATTTATTTTAGTTTTAAGTTAGTTGTACTAATAGTTACCTGAAGTTGTTGTTGATGTTGTTGTAAAAGATATAGCTGATTATTCACGCACGTTTGTTACTTTGGTGTAACATGCAAATTAGGCTGTTTTACATTAATCAACACAAATTTTAAAAAAATAAAGTTTTTTTATTCAATTTTTCTTTGATAATGAACAACTATGATCACACACAGTATAATAATGCAACAAGTATTCAAAAAGAACTTTTCAGTGGCTCAAAATAACATCCGGGTCAAAAATGACCCGAACATAACAAGTGTATAGTAAACCCGAACAGAACAGCAGGGTTTTAAATTAATATTTTTTGAAATCCGCAAAACAGAGAGTCTGCAATAAGCGAGCCACAAAGTAGCAAGGGAATACTGTAAGCAGTGCAGGGAAAATGTCAAAGGATCTATGCAGTCATAAAATCCCCTTTCTTTCAAAAGTGACACTATTCGTTCCAGTTAAGGAACTGGGTATCCAAAAACACAGTTGTATCTTCTACTCAAACAACAAAACACAGAGAGACTTTTGTTCTTTACCAAATAAGCAGGAAGGCTTTTCTTTCTCCTTTGTTGCAGCAGTATACAAAAACCCAAATAAAATACATTAAAAACCACCCTGATAATACGTAACGAAGGGCCTTCCTAACCTTGGAATATCACTATTTTCCTCCAAAGACTTCCTTGAAAAGGAAGGGTTTTTTTGCTCCTTGCAAGATTTCCTTGAAAAGGAAGGTTTTAAATAGAATTGGTAATAGCATGTACGCAGGTGTATTGATAGCTGTCAAGAGAAATACCTTGTGCAGGTTATACCTAAAAGTGTGCACATTTAGGTGTGCTGCATTAAAGCTTCCAATTTACAGAAGTAGTTCCAAGTTGAATATAGGTATCATGAATGTTCTGCCCTGTTTCTGGAAGAATTATCATGGGGAAAAGGTGTCTCCACCGAAGCTTTATCACCAACCCTTGTTTCCACAAGCCAATTTTTTCAAAATCAATTTATCAGAGCAACAGAAAATGAGGTGAAATTTTCTGAACAGGGGCACAGACAGCAAAACAAATGTCACAGGGGTATTAATCCTTTCCTATGCTATCCAAAGCACACACACACACACACACAGCTTCAGTGTTACACTTAACCAATGTACCTGTTCTGATTTATACACAAATTCAACTTATGAACAAATCTAGAGAGCCTATCTTGTTTGTAACTTGGGGATCGTCTTGACTTCCAAACTCTTTCATGTGCACTGCTATCTACTATTGTTTCATATAGGTACTTTACAAGGATTGTATAGACAAAACCCACTAGATGGCACCAGAAACCTAACACTTCCACTGTATGCACAATATTTGACGCAAACTCCATTGAACTGGTGGAGCCAGAAGTAGAATCCAAAGAGGAACAAGTGTTTTATTGGGATCTGAAATAATTGAGGAAATAGTACATACTAGATCTGCTTTCAATATACTTATACAAATCTAAGAAACTGGACCGCCAGGCTGTGGTACAGCTTGTTAGTAGCCAGCTGCATTAAATCACTACTGACTGAGAGGTCATGAGTTCAAAGTCCGCCCAGGTCGGAGTGAGCTCCCAAGCATTAATAGTCTAGGTTGCTGTTGACCTCTGCAGACCAAAAGACAGTTGCATCTGTCAAGTAGGAAATTTAGGTTAGGGAGGCTAATTTAACTAATTTACAACACCATAAAAAAACCTTCCAGCAGCATGTACAAGAATGAGGAAGTACTCCATCAAAGACTTGGTGTCACAAGTGGACGGGGAAGCGGCATTTCCCCCTGTGGCCAGAATGGAGCATACCCTCATGAAGCTGGAAAGCTGGAATGTTAAATTGCCTCTGTGTCTGTCTATATATGTTGTAGGTCTAAATGGCATTGAATGTTTGCCATGTATATGTGCATTGTAATCTGCCCTGAGTCTCCTGTGGGGTGAGAAGGATGGAATATAAATACTGTAAATAAAATTTTTAAAATGTAAGGCACCATATATCTAAACCAATGCCAGACCAGCTTTAGCAGATGACAGCCAGTGAAACCTTGTTCAGCATTATGTAATGAAATGCTTGGGGTTAGGCAGTAGTTGATGTGAGAATATAAATATTATGAAGACATAATTTTCATATATAACAAGAATTGTTTTTTTTAAATGCAAATATTTAAACTGCATTGCAGCTCCATGCAATCATGCTGACCACATGACGTTGGAGATGTCTATAGACAACATTGGCTCTTCGGCTTAGAAATGGAGATAAGCACCACCCTCTAGAGTCGGACACGACTAGATTTAATGTCAGGGGAATATTTTACCTTTACTACAGCTGTATTTAACCGGAATGCCTCACCCACCCCACAGACCAGAACAAGAAGAACTCAGAAGCTGCTCTTAAGCTTCTTTCGCAGATATCTGAGCAATGATACTGTTCTTTCTAACCTCACACACTTATAAGATTAGTTTCCTTATATGGTGTTGGAGAACAAGAAAACAGCTTTCTCTGAACTATGTGCCAACTTCTTAACTACATAACTCCCCACCCTTCAGTACACTAGCTTCATTGTGTTCTCCAAAGAGCTTGACATGTTCCTATAATTTCATTAGGACAAGTATATTTCAAGACTGTCTGGATCATAATGTGTTATATAGGCTTTTCCTAAAAATAATAAATAGAGCAATTAACCAACAATAATTTTATTCAACATTTTTATTGAGTATGTGACTGTTTAATGTCTTTACATCATTGGTTTCCCACTCCATCTCTGGCTTCTTTCTGTAGTCATCCTTGTTGGGTTGGAGACAGTGGATGAGGAGCCCAATTCTGGGTGGCTGCGTTACTAGATTCAGAACAGGGCTCAGTGCCTAATCTATCTATATTTATATTTATACACATCATAAAAGTGAAAACTGTATATGTGGCGGAGGTGTCCACTTACGCAGACCGCTTCCTGCATCCACAAACAGGCTATAGTTCCCAGGGGTCTTTCTCTTTCTAAATTTTCATGACCCCATCCACTGCCTCTTACTTAACCCTTTCCTACACATTCATAAGGCACTCAGCAAACACTTTGGGCTGAGAAAGGTGCTATACAAATATAGTAAATAAATAAATGATCAGCAACTGAACAGACTGGAGGGACTTGGGGTACTGACTCAACAGGATGGAAATTGTAGTTCACCCTGCATCAAGGCAGAACATTTTGACTCCTTTCAATAATTGACCTGGACCACGTTGGCATGTAGAACCTCCACAACCAGGTTTGGGGGAATCGACTGTTATTTATAGTAGTTTCAGTTCACCTACATCCAGAGAGCACTGTGAACTCAACCAATGATGGATCTGGACCAAACTTGGCATGGATGATGGGATTTGCAGTACCTTCACTCACTTCCAGAGGCCACTGTGACCCCCAAGCATGATGGACCTGAACCAAAGGTAATGATTCTGCTTCAATGCTAGTTTGCCTTCCCTGTGCAATAAAGTCCTTATCTTCTAGGAATTTTTCTAGTCCGCTTTTGGAGTCATCTACTCCTGTAATCCCCTCATCCCATGCCACCCAATTCCATTCTACTTATGTACTGTGTGCCTTACTTCTGACCAGACAGCCTTGTGACCCGGAGCTTCAGTGTTAAGAGATAGGAAGGGGAAAGTTTCTCTTTCTGTTTTCTCCATAGGTTGCATCATGTTACAAACCTATTTTATGCCTTCCATTACTATACTTTCTTTATACTGGAAAATTCCATATGTTTTAGCCTTTCCTAAACCAAAGTGCTACAAGCCATTGCTTGTTTTGGACACTCCTTTCTATGCAATGTCCAATAAGAAAGAGAACAATATACTAGAATATTCAAAATGTTGAAATCTCATAGATTTATACAAGGTTTTATGCTTCTGTGTCAGGTTTGTAATGTGTCTGGCAATATATTAAGTGCATTCAATAGTACAATAAGTGGATGAGGTTTTTCATTTCGTGCAACTCTCTTTCCTGCTCTAAAACCATGAGGAAGTACCACTTCCCCAGTATGGTCTCTGCAAAATTGCAGTGGGAGAAATGAAGTTATCTTTGTGGTTCATGCAGGTGAGCATTAGGAATAACATACCAACTTCTGTGTTAGCAATAGTGTACAAGACATATCAAGCAACACACAACATTGTAAGGCTGGGAGGGACAAAAAAAAGTTAAGAGAGGGACTTATAGAAATCTCAGTTGCATATAAAGCTTGGGAAGATACTTTTAAGGTATTTCTAAGGAATGAAGTAACTCCTCAAAATAGCTACTGTAACAGTTGCTATTTAAGTAGCCCTTTAATTTTGTATGTTTTCAAATACTGTAGAAACAGAAGCAACATTTAACATGCTACTTTTCAAAGATCTGCAGAAAACTGCTGATTTATTTTGTTCTTGCTGAATACAACATAATGCTAATTCCCAATAGATATCAGGGTTGGAAACAATGATGCGACGCTAAAGAAACACTGGTCTATTGCGAAAATATCAAAATTGTATTAATATCAAAATAGCACTGGTCTATTGCGATATTTTCGCAATAGACCAGTGTTTCTTTAGTGTCGCATCATTGTTTCCAACCCTGATATATATTGGGAATTAGCATTGTGTTGTATTCAGTTTGTCCTAGTGAGCTACTGTGTTGTTTTGCCTGTAGTACTGTTATTTTGTCCTTGCCCCATTTAAGGGAAAAACATATTCCGACTTTCAGACAAAGCACTAAAGCTCTCTGCCTAACTGCAGTCATAAAGTAAGATATAAACAACCACATTTGGTCTGAAAAAATGCATTAGAAAGTTATTACACAATTGCATTTTCACATTAAATGGAGTTGGACATTAAAAGCATTGAAAGGAAAAAGGAGGTAGATAAATGATACATTGCTTCAATTTTTTTAAAGGTTTGTCAAAGGCCCTTCTACACTGCCATATAATATCCAAATTATCTGCTTTCAGCTAGAATATATGGCAGTATAGACTCATATAATCCAGTTTAAAGAAAATAATGTGTATTATCTGCTTTGATTAGGTAACGAAAGGACCAAGGCATTAACATCTCTGGCCTATCCTCTGTTTGGATATCAGCCAGCAAGCCAACATCTTAAATCAAGAAATAGCTTCCTAAGATCCATAGAGGCACTTGCAACAACACCTCAGCAAACGAGAGTCCAAAAGTAGCAGGCTAAAATCTGGAATCTCAACCCATGGCTGTTACCGGATGAGAAACTCCTCCCTGGGCACATAGAAGACTGGGCAACTTAGTAGGTGCTGAACAGACTGTGCTCTGGGACCATGAGATGCAGAGCCAACTTTAAGAAATGGAGCTACAAAGTGGAGTCCACAACATGCGAGTGTGGAGAAGAGCAAACCATAGACCGCCTACTATAATGCAGCCTGAACCCTGCCACATGCACATAGCAACACCAGAGGCACTCCAAGTGGCCAGCTTCTGGTCAAAGGAAACCTAGCATATTTAATAAGACTCAGCACTATAAGAGGGTTTCACGAGACTAGTCACTCTAGTTACAACAGTGTAGTAACAGTGAGGCCATGGACCATATTTTAGTTCTTGCAGACCACTGGTGGTCCATGGACCACAGGTTGAGAACCACAGATATAGAGAAATTGGCCCCTGCAAATTGTGAAATATATAATATTATATAAAATGGAAACTGTAGCTCCACTTAGCCCAGAGAGCCATGACTTATTGTCTTATATTAACCTTTTGTGTAAGCTGTCTTTGAAATGTCTGGTCACACCCAAGACCCCTGACTTTCACTTCCATAATCCTTCCTTAATGAACTGGAAGACGAGGGGAAATTATTCAATGTATGCACATCAGAGGTCCCAGGGTCCCTTTCCTGCCTCATTGATAAGATTGGGGCTATCTGTGAGAAAGACCTGGCACCCATGCCCTGAGCCAGCTTCCCCTATTGAGATGGTCATCATCCAGAAGTATCCATTATGTACACTGGACTCACCCTACTGTGCCCACCAGAAGAAACCCATTAAGACCATCAAGAACCCTTTGCATATTGCCACACCACATTCCTTTCCATTGTGCCCCTCTTGGAGGTGAATCACTAAAATGAACTGACACTTCAGATGCTGCAATGACAGGTTTTTAAAAAAACTTTCCGCCATGACAAAGAGCCAACCAGATATGACGCCCCATGGAGTCCTCAGCCAACTGAAGCATGGCTCCTAGCTGGAGTGTTTTTCAACCAATAAGGACCTGGAACAGGTTTCTTAAATAACTGTCAAATGAAATAAAAATGCTCTGTATTCACAATTGCAGTATATCAGTACTTTGGAGTGCTGACATCCTCTCTGGCCAGTGAGAATAAATACCTCTGCTTTGGCCATCTGAATTATTTATTTATTTATTTATTATTTATTTGTGGGCTGACATCCTCTCTGGCCAGTGTTAAAGAATAAAAATAAAAACACAAATTAAAACAGGCAATACAGTTAAAATAAGCAGCAGCAAATCTAAACAGCCAATTAGCTAGGCAGGCATGTCAGGCATCCAAACCTACTGTTTTACAATAGCTGGAATCAGGTAGCATTTTAATGTACAGTGTTTTAATTTTAAATCTGTCTGATTTTTTTATAGTGATACTTTTATTCAACAAAGTTTTTAACATGTATTGTTTTTAATATGTTGTTAGCTACCTTGAGTCTATTATTGGAAAAAAGGATGGATTGACTAAGTAAAGAAGCAGGAAAATCAAACTAGAGTCCTAAATGGAGGTTCAGTTTCTCCATATGATTATAATAATTCTAGGGAGACTCAATGCCAACATGCAAACTCCCCTCACCCTTCAATCTCATTGGAAGATAGGAACATGATCTGATCATTTAATTTTTCTGAAATTTAGAACATGTTTACTCATGGATCTAAATGCAGAGCTTGGAAATGTTTTTAAAACAGTTCCCAGGAGCCCCCCAAATAGAATGGTCACTGGTTTAAAGGAGCTGCAGTGCAATGAACTATTTTTTTCCATTTCTTCAGAGCTGCTAAAGATATCAATCAACTTTAAACACCATGGAAAATGATGGGGTCAAAAATGAGGAAGCAATAGAAAAGACAGAGCTAGTGCATGTCATTGTGAGAAATTTAGATCTCATTTCAAATCCTTGCTCTGGTGTATACCTCACTTGGTAACCAGCCAGTGATGTACCCAGTGAAACATCTCTCAGCCTAATTTACTTTACAGGAAAAGCAGGATACAAATCTATTAAACAAACAATCAAGAGATAGTGGATCTGAGTAACTGAGTAGAGTTTAGGTTTAGTTTATAACTATTTTGTTGTTTATTCGTTCAGTCACTTCTGGCTCTTCATGAGCTCATGGACCAGCACACGACAGAGCTCCGTGTTGGCCATCACCACCCCCATCTCCTTCAAGGTCAAGCCAGTCACTTCAAGAATAGCATCAACCCGCCTTGCCCTTGGTCAACCCCTCTTCCTTTTCCCTTCCATTTTCCCCAGCATCACTATCTTCTCCAAGCTTTCCTGTCTCCTCATGATGTGGCCAAAGTACTTCATCTTTGCCTCTAATATCCTTCCCTCCAGTGAGCAGTCGGGCATTATTTCCTGGAGTATGGACTGGTTGGATCTTCTTGTGGTCCAAGGCAATCTCAAAATTTTCCTGCAACACCTTTGCTTAGCCTTCCTAATGGTCCAGCTCTCACATCCATAGATAACTACAGGGAATACCATTGCTTTATCTATGCAGATCTTCGTTGATCCACTGTTAGAAAACTCAAATGTATGAATCTTTGCATTTTAGCTGCCAAACAACAGTTAAACGGGCCTTCTCTTCTTCTCTTTCTGACCTAATTATTTTGCTTACCCTTTTTGTTTATCATATAAAATCTGCTTTCAAGCAGCAGAAATGGCAGGGCCTGTGGACAACATCCAATGACTATTGGAAGCACGCCAAAGGAATTGTTTACCATACAGAGTGAAGTCCAGAGTTCATTCATTTTATTGCCAGCTTACGTTCAAAGTACAGCCAGTGAGGTTTCCTGTTATATACACAGAGGATTCCTTCAAAACAGAATACTAAGTATTGAAAACCACACAATTTTTATATGCCTGGAAGTTTTTCTCAAGAGTAAATTCTGGATCAGAAAATTGCTAGTATGATTAATTACAGAACAAAAGTATTATTGCAGAGAGAAGGAAAATTAATACATAATCCCAGGGGTATTATCAATAATGGCTAAACTGATGACAAAATCCATGGAAGTGTTTTCAAGGTAAAAGATTTCAAGACTTCAGTACTGCCTTCTGCACAGTACTGACAAGGATTATCCATGGTGCCATTGCCATTGTCTCTGCATTGTGGAATTAATGCAGTTTTACACCACTTTAACTGCCATAGATCAAAGGTATGGAATCATGGGAGATGTAGTTCAGTGAGATACCAACACCCTTTGGAAGAGAGGGCTAAAGACCTTATAAAATTACAATTCTCAGGATTCTGCGGAATTGATTCCTTTCCTTTCTCTCCCGTGTCAGTTTAAACCAGAGTGGATGGATTCCTTTCCTTTCCCTCCTGTGTCAGTTTAAACCAGTGTGGATGGGATCAATCTGCATTAGTTTAAACCAGTGTGGTTTAAACTGATGCGGGAGGGAAAGGAGAGGAATCTATCCACACTGGTTTAAACTGACATGGATCCATCCCATCCACACTGGTTAAAACTGACACGGGAAGGAAAGAAAAGGAATCCATCCACACTGGTTAAAACAGCTTCTCTCACTGACAAGGGAGGGAAAGGAAAGAAAGGGAATCCATCCACACTGGTTTAGAAGGCTTCTCTGGCTTAAACTGAGGCCAGGGAACAGAAGCGGGGGGAAAGCTGAATCATTTCCGACTCACTTACTGATTCATAAGAGAAATGGCAGAAAAAACTTCAGAAGGGCAAAGGGACTTCTGGTTTCCTTAAAAACTTTGAAATCGCTTCAAAAAGGAAATATTTCTGAATTTATTCCAAATTATGAAGATTCTGAATGAACCTAGCCATGTCTAGAAGATAACATTACAGAATGGAACATGCAAAATTTATCAAATGACACAAAATCAGCTTGTTTGGGAGAAGTTAAAACCTCAGAAAAGCATGCTATGAAACAGAATCCCCCTGTTTGCAGTGAATGTTGGTGTCTTCAATATAGGAGCCATAGGGGGGAAAAAAAGAAAGAAATAAAGAAATAAAGAAAAGAAAAACAAGAATTAAAATCCATTCTGTAATAATATCTTAATTGGGTCAAGTAAAAAGCATACAATACATTTTATAATAACTACACTTGAGGAGAAGTGGGTAAGAAATAAAAATTACTATTATTATGATATTTTTATTAAATGTAATATTTTAAATGTTTAATGTGTAATTTACATATTAATATGTATTCATTTTAATTTTATTTTTAAAATTATTGGGATTGTATGTGTTCTAAGGCATTGAATAATTGCCTATATGTAAGCCGTCTTGAGTCCCCTTTGGGGTAGAGAAAGGCGGGATATAAATAGGGTAAATAAAACAAATAAAATAAAATATTATTTAAAATACACCAGCTTTTGAGATTTCACTGGTCTTTTTATCAGATGGATATGGTGAAATAGGATTCAAGGAAGATAAATGGCAGTATTGTGGCCCCAAATGATATTTACATTTTGCTTTGAATGGTATATGAAGTATGGTGATGGGTTTTCACAACCTGAACTTTGTGGAATCCCTGGTCAACATGACCTCTCCACAAAAGTAGTTTCCAAGTTCTATCCATAGTCAGCTAAAAGCTTACATCGTACAACTTTAATGCAACTATTAGGCAGCATTTGGGCATTATTTGTCATATATTTCCAAGTAGTGCTCTTCCTAGTACAGGCAGGGCCCAGTTACAGAGTCAACTTACATATGACTCATAGTTAAGAATGTGGCTGAGACAACAGGAAGTGAGAGAAATCTACCAATCAAAGGGGAATTCATCCCTGAAAGAAAAGGTGTCTCATTGAAGCTATATCACCAATCCTTGTTTCCACAACAATCCAAAGTTTTCAAAATCAAATTATCACAGGGATGCAACATGAGGTGAAATCTTCTGAACAGTGGCACAGACAGGAAAACAAACACTACAGGTGTGTTAGCATTTCCATATGCTATCCAAAACTAAAAATATCTTTTTGGCTGGAGTTACACTTTAAAATGTACATACAAATTCAACTTAAGAACAAACCTACATAACCTATCTTGTTTATAACTTGGGGACTGCCTGTACTTGTTTGTATGCTGTTCTTAAAATGTTTTCCAGACTGATAGTCATGTTAGCCTGTGGCTAGAAAAACAACAAAGAGCTGAAACATCTTAAGAACACATGTATTGCTGGGACTTTTTAAAGGCTGTGGTCCACTCCATCTGACACATGAAGGGTTATTCAGAATTCCAATAATATATGTGTTATGAGAGTGCATATAATCCGGACTGAATTTTAAATAGTGAGGTTAGAATGAAATTAAATGCAGAAAGTTCTGAGAAATACATTAGCAGCACTGGGTACGATTCACAAAATTGTAGCTGATAACATAAATAACTTCTCTGCACTAGTAGAGGTAATTAGCACATTTGGTGTGATAAGAAACCCTTATCCTGTTTCAGGCTTCTGCTGATAGACTGAGACTTCCCAGAGACTGGTTAGCTTAGCAGTTTCTCATTCTAACCTCATTTTGAAACTTTTTTGGTCCACAAATTCTGGGTAACACCTCTTTTATCTAGTTCGGTGTCCCTTCATCCATGAAATCTCCAATGAATTTGTTAGTCTTTAAGGTACTACTGGATCATTTGTTGTTAAAAACAAAACAAAACAAAACAAAACACTCAAGTAGCTTAAACAGTAAGAACTAACAACACTAGATCAAACATTAGGACAATAGCATTTGTAAACTGGTTAGCACAGATAAAGTAGGTAAAAGCAGCCAAGAACAAATAAAATATCTGCACAATCAGTAAGAACAGAGAGAAACATTTTTCAGAGAACTAAGGAAGGTGATTTAAATGCTCTTTAAAGGGCTACCCGGAATAAACATTTTTATCCACTTTCATTAGGCCTCCTTTAGTCAAACCAAGAATATATTTCTTTAATTTCTGTCTTTATTGCCTAAGAACTGTCCACAGTAATTGACTACAATCAATCTGAAATACCACATCCTATCTAGAGACAAGATGCCTTTCTCCTGTGGAAGGAGTGATTATTGTGAAACTTGTTAACAGCTGAATTTCCAAAGCCATAACAATGCCACGAAAAGCTTTTTTCAGCAACCTTTTCCAACCTTAGGCCTAATAGATGTGCTGGACTAAAGCTTCCATTATTCCTGACTACATCACTGCACTCCTGGGGATGCTATACGTTGTAAGCTGACACATCTAGAAGGCATGTTGCTGAGTGATGACTCTAAAAACTAACAGACAAAATTATGCTACCCTTGTATGCTCTGGCAGTATTATCCTATGTTATGTGTTCTACAGAGTTACTGGCAAATATTATTATTATTTGTTTATTATTATTTACGTCATTTATATTCCGCCCTTCTCACCCTGCAGGGGACTCAGGGCAGATCACAATGCACATATACAGGCAAACATTCAATGCCATTGACATACAACATATATAGACAGACATAGAGACAATTTAACATTCCAGAAATCAGTTAAATTTAGCCTCCCCACAAAGTGGTACCTAAGTTTCCTACTTGACAGATGCAATTGTCTTTTGGGTTGCAAAGGTCGACAACGAGCTACACTATTTGGTCGAGAGCTCACCCCAACCAGTCTTGTCTTATCTGGAGGGAGGATTTCCAGAATGCCTCTCCATAGGGCAGTGTTTCTCAACCTTCCGAATGCCACGACCCCTTAATACAGTTCCTCATGTTGTTGTGACCCCCAACCATAAAATTATTTTCATTGCTACTTCATAACTGTAATTTTGCTACTGTTATGAATTGTAATGTAAATATATGACATGCAGGACCAAATTTGGCACAAATACCCAATATGCCAAAATTTGAATACTGGTGGGGTTGAAGGGGGGTTGATTTTGTCATTTTGGAGTTTTAGTTGCTGGGATTTTATAGTTCAAACATTCTGAAACAATCAAGCATTGAACCAAACTTGGCACAGAGAACTCCACAACCAACAGAAAATACTGCAGGGTTGTGGGCAGGGCCATAGCCAGGATTTTGATTCGGGGGGGCTGACAGTTCGGGGCTGAACTGGGTGGAAGAGGGTCTACCCTAGCAAACCATTGTTATCCCAATAACCCCATGAATGTGGGAATAATGAGCATGGTGGTCAGGTGATATGAATAAACATAACAGTTTAAATAATGTACCAGTAAGGCCTTTGACCACCCTGTTTGGGGGCCTGAAGCCTCCTTAGCCCCCCCCTGGCTACATGCCTGTAGGTGGGCATTGACCTTGAGTTTTGGAGTTGTAGTTCACCTACATCCAGAGATCACTGTTGACCCAAACAATGATGGATCTGGACCAAACTTGGCACAAACACTCAATATGCCCAAATGTGAACACTGGTGGAGTTTGGGGGAAATAGATGTGACATTTGAGAGTTGTAGTTGCTGGGATTTATAGTTCACCTACAATCAAAGAGCATTCTGAACCCCACCAAAGATAGAATTGGGCCAAATTTCCCACACAGAACCCTCATGACCAACAGAAAATAATGTGCTTCTTGGTGGTCTTTGGCAACCCCTCTGATCCCCCGCTCCTGACACACCCCCAGGGGTCCCATCCCCCAGGTTGTGAAACGCTGCAGTAGATGCTTGACAGCTACTAAATTATCATGCATCAATTCAGGCCACTATCGCAGAGATAAACATCCTGCCATGGGGAAAGTGCCTTTCTGGTGGTGCTTTCTGTAATGCTGAATTTCCTAAACACAAAGCACTTGCAAGTTAAAAGTGTCTTTAGAGTCTTGGAGATCATATGAAATCCATCAATTTTTTGATAATGCTGTTTATTCTAGACAGGCTGGTTATGGTGAATCATACAAAACTTTAACAGCCTGATCTTCAAATAGTTTTGTAGCCTCTAGCAAGATATGCACTGTCAGTACATGTATTTTTGTATCGTACAACTATGTTATCTCTGTATCAGTTTCATTCAGAAACAATTGCACAATTTCACCAGTCTCCTTCTGTCTTGTTCAAACACATCTAACTTTCTCTGAAAGTTTCCAACCACTTCACTGAAATAACAGCAGGCTGGGAATGGATCTTCCCTTCCCCATTCTGCTTCTCTTTCATTTTTTTGGACCTGAACACTAGCTATGCTGGCTGGAAATTATGGATATTTTGATACCAAATACATGTATACCTTCATGTAAGTTTTGACCTATGGAAACCCTAAAGTGAACCTGTTGTTGCATTTTCTTGGCAAGATTGGTTCAGAGGTGATTTCTCTTAACCTTCCACTAAGACTGAGAGAGTACGACTTACCCAAGATCTTCCAGTGGGTTTTCATGGCTGTATGGGGATTCAAACCCTGGTCTCCAGTGTCCAGAGTTGTAATCAACCCACACTGGATTTCAAAGAAATGCATTCATTTTGGGTAAACCTCATGTTTTTGGTTTATAGGTTTTGTGTTGGCCTTTACAAAGTTTAATTACTATGCCATATAAAGCAAAGGGAGCCTTTTTGCTTTATATGGTGGTGCAGCGGGTTAAACTGCTGAGCTGTTGGATTTACAGATGGAAAGATCCAGGGAGTGGGGTGAGCTCCCACTGTTAGGCCCAGCTTCTGCCAACCTAGCAGTTCAAAAACATGCAAATGTGAGTAGATCAATAGGTACTGCTCCAGCAGGAAGGTCCAGCCACATGACCTTGGAGATGTCTAGGGACAAAGCCGGCTCTTTGGTTTAGAAATGGAGATGAGCACCACCCCCCAGAGTTGGACAAGACTAGACAATGTCAGGGGAAACCTTTACCTTTAATTATGAAGCAAAGAATATATTTTTACATTGTTGTTTTGACCAGATCTCATTAGATTGGAATATGAATGCATTTTTAAAAGTTGAGCGAATAATTTCCATTAAAGGTCTCAACAGATCCAATGAATACCTCCAATTGGTCCCATTCTACAACATTCTGGTAAGATACAGATGGTGTCTCTCCATCTGTACTCTTCTGAGATAAAATATTTTGCATTTCCAGTTCTTGTTTACCAAATACTCATTCCCAGTTCTTGTCTCTTACAACAACAAAGCTGGTTTCAATTCCTCCCCCATGCCTATGCTCTCAGTAGGTGACCTAAAATAAGCCACTGGCTTTTGGCTTTTAACCTCACAGAACATAGTGTTATTTTCCATAGGCTGTGACATGGATAAATCATAATAAATTACAAAGGAAAGTTGTACAGTTCTTGCAGTGTTCTCTTACCTATCTTTAATCTTCACAAGGATCTCTTCAGGAGAGAATGTGTAAATGATGATTAGTGGTAGAATTTGAAGATATAGCCATTTTAATCTGGATTGGTATGCAAAGAGATCTTTGAAACTGCCACTGTAATGGTACTACAAGGTTGCTACAAGATCTCTTGAAATAATGAATAGGTTATTAAGACCACCGTAGGTAGTGCCCTCAGGAAAAGGTGATTTGCATCCAGGAAGGACTGAATGAATTTTTCAGGGTCAGTTCAATGGGGGTTGTATAGTATCAGGAAAGAAAGACACAGCAAAGTGGCTGCCTCAGGAAACTGACTTTGAGTACTAGTACACATTTGATAGTTGTTGCTAGCATGAACCTTCAAATAATTGGGTTGCTGTAAGTTTTTCCGGGCTGTATGGCCATGTTCCAGAAGCATTCTCACCTGACGCTTTGCTCACATCTATTGCAAGCATCCTCAGAGGTTGTGAGGTCTGTTGGAAACTAGACAAGTGGGGCTTATACCTCTGAGGATGCCTGCCATAGATGTGGCCAAAACATCAGGAAAAAATACTTCTGGAAAATGACCATACAGCCCAGAAAACTCACAGCAACCCAATGATTCTGGCCATGAAAGCCTTCAACAACACTTCAAATAATTTCTGACTTATGCCAACCCTAAGGCAAACCGATCATGAGGTTTTCTTGGCAAGATTTATTTAGAGGAGAGTTCCCTTTGCCTTTCTCTGCAGCTGATAGTGTCATGTGCCCAAACTCATTCGGTGGGTTTCCATGGCTGAATGGGAATTCAAACCCTAGTCTCCAGTCATAGGGTACATCTACAATATAGAATTAATTCAGGTTGACACCACTTTATCTGCCATAACTCACTGCTATGGAATGGTGGGAGTTATAGTTTTACATGGTATTTTGGCTTCTCTGCCATAGAATGCTAGTGCCTCATCAGACTATTCCGTCCAGGATTGCCCAATGCTCAGCTCAGTACAACATGCTGGCTCTCGGCGGAAGGTTGATTCATTGTTGTATTTTTTACTGCCAAGTAGGGCAAGAGATATCTTTAGGATTTCCTGTATCAGTTGCCAAAAATACTTCGCTGACTTGGGCAGTTTCCCATGACTGTGGGTACCTCGGGCAACAAAAAGCCTTGGACACATAGCTTTGATGTCTGCAGCATTCCAGTTCGATGTTTGTGAGTTAGCCTAGAATGCTGCCAGGAATATAAAACTCAGCCAGGGTGAAAATTTACAGTGAGTGAAAAAAAGTAAGAAACGTCTTTTGAAGATAATTTATATAAATAAAAATGTAATGTTTGTTTGTGGGATTAACATAACTCAAAAACAACTGGGCAAATTGACACCAAATTTGGACACAATACACCTACTACCTCAAGGAGTGACCACCTTGAGTTTTGAAATTGTAGTTCACCTACATCCAGGCATGTAGCCAGGGGGGGCTAAGGGGGCTTCAGCCCCCGAAATTCTCAGGGTGGTCCACGAAAAGGCCCCCCCCCGAATCAAAATCCTGGCTACGGCCCTGCCTACATCCAGAGAGCACTGTGAACTCAAATAATGATGGATCTGGACCAAACTTGGCATGAATACTCCAAATGCCCAAATGTGAACACAGGTGGAGTTCGGGGGGAAAGACCTTGACATTTTGGAGTTGTAGTTGCTGGGATTTATAGTTCACCAGCAATCAAAGAGCATTCTGAACCCCACCAAAGATAGAATTGGGCCAAACCTCCCACACAGAACCCCCATGACAATCCTTCTGACACCCCTTGTGACCCCCCCCCCTGGGTTCCCAACCCCCAGGTCAAGAAATGCTGCCCAAAGGCCATCCAGTCCACCTCCTTTCACCAGGGCAAGAAAACATAATCAAAGCCCTCCTGACAAAGAGCCATCCAGCAATAGATATAGATAGATATGATTCACATACACACACAAATATGTATATGACAGATATAATATCATGGATTTGAAAGGGACCCCTAAAGAAGGACAATAATATGTTCCATGTTCCAGAGTATGCAAACCAGAAATCTCCAAATCAACACCAAGAAAGAAACAACAAGAACTGTTTACCCACAAGCATAAATAAATTACATATATTAGAAACCAACACTTTCTCATTACTGTATTTTCCAGATCACCAGACTCAGCCACAGCAATGCGTGGCAGGGGACGGCTAGTTTGAAAATAAAAAGGAACGTTCTCAACTTTCTTTTGTGAGGCTGAAATGGAGGATACATATTACATAGCTTGTCCCTTGCTTTGAGAATCTGCTTAGATGAGTTAATAAACAAGGAATGTATTTATTCTTTAGTGTAATTAATTATCCTTTAGTCTAAACAACAGATTTTAACTATCAGAAAGGAATCTTTGGGATTTGGGATCAGACTAGTTTAGGAATGCTTTGATATAATTTCAACACCAAAGTGCTGTTCAGGGAATGCTTTATACAAAGTGGGAAAGGATATTGTTGGGCAAATTCTGCCTGATGTCAACGGAGATCCAAGTGAAACTAAGAAGGTCATTTAATTGTAAATGATCTGCATGAGTCAACAGCCTGTTCCTTTCTATCAGTAATTTAAATAGACATGACGTTGGCTTGAGTCATTCTCAACAGAGATTAACTGGATAAATAGTTTATAATAAAACACAGATGTGAACCTCAAAAAACCATCCTACCAAATTTATGGCCTGCCTTTTCCTATTGGTTGTCTAGACAGTGTAGCAGTTCTTGACTCCATGTTTGGTTATCTAATTAAATCAGTGATCATTTGCGTCTTTCCTCTAAAGTTATAAAGTTAAGATTTATTTTATTACTCAGTAAAATACATGCATGCTCTTTCAGCAGCATCACAAGGGTGCTTTAGGAGTCAAGAAGTGATGTTTATATCGCTTCTTCCCACCCAGTTGCAGTTAACTATGGGAAACAAATTTCCTAAATTTCCCAAAGTCACTTTCCCATTATCAGGTTAATTCTGAAACTAGAAAAGGCCTGCAATTGGAGAACAACAGCTCCTGCACTGTGGCTTTAGCTTTGAATACATTTTAAATCAGTCTTTAAGGATTTTAACTGTTGACTTTTTAATATCATTAGCATTTCATTCTATTTTAATGTTTGTATATTTCTAGGTTTTAAATAGTATCTCAGAAAGTGATGTGTTAATAATAATAATAATAATATGTTTGCCTAAGTAAAACCCAAACATACAAAATGAAAACAAAAATAAAAACCCTGCCACTTACTGCCATTTAAAATATATGTGAATACTTCAAAACTACAGTATATATACAGTAGGCAACCTTGAGGCATGTTGTAGTAGGCTGAATTTTAGGCTACAATTTTGGTGACCAGGGTTGAATGCTTGCTTGGCTTTGTGATCTTGGGAAGTCACACACTCTCAGCCTCAGAGGAGAGCAAATGTAAATCTCCTCTGAACAAGTATTGCCAAGAAAATCCTGTGAAATCTTAATTTTAGGATAGTTTGTCAGAAAATATTTGATGGCGCAGAACAGCCACGATCTCCAGATGTTTGGGACACTTAACTTCTATAAACTCTAGTCACTGGTCAGGTTGACTGTAGCTGGTAGGAGTTGTAGTCCTAGGGCTCTTCCATACAGCCATATAAAACAGAATATCAAGGCAGAAAATCTCACAATATCTGCTTGAGTCGAAACTGCCATATATTCCAGTTCAAAGCAGAAAATGTGGAATTTTATTTAGTTGTGTGGAAGACTTTTTACTCCTTATCAGTGGACTTACTTCTGAATAGACATGAATAGTATTGTGCAGCAATGGTAGTGAATCTTAGGCCCCTTCTAAACTGCCATATAATCCAGATTATCAAAGAAGATAATCTCAATTATTTGATTTAAACTGGGCACTGTTTTATAATCCTGTTCAAAGCAGATAATCTGGATTTTATATGACAATGTAGAAGGGACCTAAGGTCAGGCACTAGACCAGTAGTTCTTAACCTGTAGGCCATGGACCACCAGTAGGCCATGAGGACGAAAATCAGGTCCACAAGCCTTCCTTTTTATTTATTTTATTTCTGCTCCTTTTGTGCCGTCTTCTACTCCTTCCCTGTCACTGACCATGGCATATGTTCTGTATCAGAAAGAGCTGAAGTGGTCTATCCAATGCAATTTTTTGAATCAGCACCCCAAAACGAAGTTGACCAAAAACTGATTCATATCACTTTTGGTACAAATGTTGGAGAGTGGTCCCTGGTTAAGGTGGTCCCTGGTCAAAGTGGTCCCTGGTCAAGTGATCCCTGGTCAAAGTGGTCCCTGGTCAAGTGGTCCCTGGTCAAGTGATCCCTGGTCAAAGTGGTCCCTGGCCAAGTGGTTTCTGGTAAAAAAAAAAAAGAAAAAGGTTGGGAACCACTGCACTAGAGAGACCTCTTGTCCTGTATCGATGGAAAGAACAATTGAGATCTAAAACCTATGACAGAATCACTGGGTTGTTGTAGGTTTTTTGGGCTGTATGGCCATGTTCTAGAAGCATTCTCTCCTGACGTTTCACCTGCATCTATGGCAGGCATCCCCAGCGGTTGATAGTTTTTTTTATTGTGGGTTGGGGGAAAAAATATTTTGAAGAAGTTTACACTTTCTTAAGATTAGACATTTCTTTATATAAGCTATGCAGATGCAAAATTAAGAGAGATGTTTGTCCTTTTCTAATGCTTTCAAGTTTCCAAATGTTTGGTTAGTTTTAGATTAAATAAAATAATTATACATCAAGGGATTTAGTTTTTAAGAAGGTTTTTAATTTTTGCTTTTATAATCTTAATGGTTTACGTGTCTATTGTTCTGCTCTGTAACTGAAGAATGTGTTTGACAATGCCATAGAAAGATTAATTTGATAAATACAACTTCCTTAAGTAAACAGTCTGTGTTTTATCCGCCCTTCTTGAAGTAAAACAAGAACTTGGATACTTCTCCCACAAAAACATCCATCATGTGATAATGGTAGTTTAATTACAGTATACACCATGTTTCTTTTGACTTTATAAGGTTTCCCCTTGCTTAACCTGGAGTGCATTTCTATCCACATTTTTAACAAAATGCAAAAGCAGCATGATATAATACACATGGTATTGATTAATTGTACCAGGCGACATTATGGGTGCAGGCACACTTGCAATCAATGGTCAAGATCCTGTAGAGCAGGCATGGGCACACTTCAGCCCTCCAGGTATTTTGGACTTCAACTCTCAAAAATCCCAGTCAGTTTACCATAGTGCCATAGTTCCAGAGGCAGAATTACACTATGCTTCAAACCCTTCTTGAACACCACTGTTTATCTACTGCAGCCCTTACCATTGCCATTCAATGGCTGAGGGAGTGCAGAGGAGATTGGAGAAGAATATTGCTATGCCTCTGCATCCAGATGCAAAATGAATGACATTATCCACTCATCATTTTGGAATATTGAGTAACTCCTAGGCATGGGTCTTCCCTAAATAAGATGTTCGTTCTACCAGGGCACAGTGTTGGACTAGATGGCTCTTGAAGTCCTTTCTGATTCTATGAGTGGTTTCTTTGGTTATGGCTAGAAAGGGGTTTTAGATACTGTACTTAGTTCACTATTTGCATATAGAGGATTGTTTGCACATACAGTTGGGCTGTCTAAAATACAGGAGGAAATCAAGCATGTGCATGTATGTGATCAA
This sequence comes from Anolis apletophallus, assembly GCA_030556195.1. Taxonomy (NCBI): domain Eukaryota; kingdom Metazoa; phylum Chordata; class Lepidosauria; order Squamata; family Anolidae; genus Anolis; species Anolis apletophallus. The sequence goes on along the minus strand of JARBWK010000006.1, from coordinate 44,919,050 downwards.
TGTAATCTTATCCAGATTACATCCAGATTAACAGGATTCTCAAGTGAAAGAAGAGATGTACAACATCTCCATATTACAAGCAAATATCTCCAATATCTCTGTTCCAGAGCTCCATTATGTGTCACCAATAAAAAGACTATATTTGCTTTTCTCTCCCTTTTTTTGAGGGTTGCTTTACATATGAATGTCAGAATTTCTACTCAAGCTAAATGAATCATTATTTTGCTATTGTAATTCTATCCTTTTAGTGAGTTAAATTGTCGATTGGGGCCAGTGTTGTAAGAGTTCTAGACTAAAAAATAATCAGATTGTTATTCTCAACTACACTGACTGAACCAACTGGACTAGTATAATGTGCAATAAGTACAATTCACACAATAAAGGTACTCCAGCTGAGATTAATAACTATATGTAGCCCAGTATTTTACAATTCATAGGCCAGAATATATATCTGAGCTAAACATTTAACCTATGATGTTTTTGAAAAGCAATCAAACTAACAATAAAACTGGGAGGCAATAGCCAATAAAACTATATAGCCAACAAAAGTGCAGTAAAATGTGAAATGGATGGGTGGCCATTCAGGAAGATGGATTTGCAAGTGCATGTCAGAATCCCTGTGGTGCATTCCATCTGAATTGCCCTCTTATTTCACTATTGTATTCTACCCAATTGCATCCATTTGGGAATGGCTTCTCGCCACCTCCTTTTAACTTCTCTCAGTAGAGAAATATGTGTGAAGCCTTACCTACCTCAAGGTTTTGTCGAAGGCTTTCATGGCCGGAATCATTGTGTTGCAGGTTTTTTCGGGCTATATGACCATGTTCTCTAGAGGCATTCTCTCCTGACGTTTCGCCTGCATCTATGGCAAGCATCCTCAACCTCAGACAAAACATCAGGAGAGAATGCCTCTAGAACAGGGGTGCTCACACTTTTTCAGCATGCGAGCTACTCTTAAAGCAACCAAGTCCAAAAGATCTACCTGCCCCCGCCGCCGGGCGCTCCCGCGCGTTCCTGCTGCTGTTTTCCGCCTGCACAGCGCTTCTTCCGCCTGTGGGGCATTGCAGGAAGGAGAAAGCATGAAGCGGGGCATCCAGAGGGAGCGCTCCGCCCTGCCTGTCTCGCCGGCAACGGAGGCTGCACAGCTGCTTCTGGACGAGAGAGAGGAAGCGCGCTCCCTCCAGAGGCCCCACCTCGTGCTTCTTCTTCCTGCAATGCCCCGCAGGTGAAAGAAGCACCGTAAGAGCGGAAGCCAGCAGCAGGAGCGCACATGCGCACAGGGTGTGTGCGCGCATGGCAGGAGCGCCCCATCCGGCTGGTGGGGCCCAAAGATCACCTGGAAGAGGGTCAAAGATCTACTACCGTGTTTCCCCGAAAGTAAGACAGTGTCTTACTTTCTTTTTATCCCCAAAAGCCCCACTATGTCTTACTTTCGGGGTATGTCTTATATTCCGGCTGGGAGGGGCACCACTGGCTGGGAGGGGCGCCGCCGCGCCGACTCCGTGCTCCACCGCCGCCGCATTTCCCTGCGCCGCCCGGCAAGACGCGCAGAAGCACCTACAGGCACTATAGCGCCTGTAGACATTTCTGCGCACGCGCAAACGTCCGTGACACGCGCAGTCGCTCCCAAGCGCGCCTGCCGCTTTGGAGCCAGCGCGCATGCGCCAAACCTGCACGCATGCACGCTGGCTCCAAAGCGGCAGGCGCTTTGGGAGCAAGTGCGTGTGCGCGGACATTCGCGCATGCGCAGAAAACGTCTACAGGTGCTATAGCGCCTGTAGGTGCTTCTGCGGTGCGCCGCGGCGGCGCAGGGAGGCACGCGCAGAAAGGTGCGCCGCGGAGGTGTGCCATGGCCGATGGGGCCGGTTGCGGCGGCGGAGGCGTGGCGGCGGCGGCGTGGGCGTGGCAGTGGGGTACGTCTTTCGTGGTACGGCTTATATTAGCCGACCCCCCTGAAACCCCCGATACGTCTTACAATCGGGGGTGTCTTACTATCGGGGAAACACGGTAGTAGCTCGTGAGCTACCTAACGAGCACCCCTGCTCTAGAACATGGCCATATAGCCCAAAAAACCTACAACAACACAGCTTATCTACTTCATCAGTGGGGACTTCCTCTCCTGTCCCCATTTCCCACAAAACTCCTACTAGAATTTTTTTTAACCTGATGCTGGGAACCTGCCACCTTTCTGTGTTGTTAATGCTTCAAAGGGGACAAGGCTAGAAATGCTGTTGATTTTCATTCAAAAGTAGGCAAAACAAAAATGTGAAGACAATGACAAAAGTGTGGGGGAGGGGGAATCAAGGAAGTTTGTAATAACCCTAGAGACTACTCCACCATTAGTTATATTGGCTAGGGATGCTGGGATCGCAGGCCACCAACATCTGGAGGGCACATAATTCCTATCATTGGTTTAAGTGGAGAACAGAAGAGGCGAAAAGACAGATAAATCTTTTCTTTTGCTCTGTTTCCTACTTTGTGTTCCAGTCGCCAATGATTAACTAGGGGTTGTGTTTCGTCACCCCAATACTTCTTGGGTTTTCATTTCCAGAATAAAACACTGTGTAATTCTGACTCAAAATGTCTCATTCCTGGTCAGTTTAACTCACTCGCTGTTAAACATTCAATTTCTTGTTTTGCTTGAGTAAACTTCCCCTGATTCATGCTTCTTTTGTTCCATATTGTGCGGCTTTGTTCTTTCCTTTCACCTCTGTCCATGTCAGCAGCTGAGCATTCTTTCAGATGGGGTCCAGTGATGCTGTTAGACAGCCCTACAGAAACGCATGTTTTGAAATGTTTAATAAATCTTCCTTTTCTATGATTAGCAATTAATTAAACATGGTCTACAAATAAACAGTGAAGTCATGCAGCCCACATGACCTTGGAGGTGTCTACGGACAACGCTTGCTCTTCGGTTTAGAAATTGAGATGAGCACCAACTCTCAGAATCGTACACGACTGGACTTAATGTCAGGGGAAAACCTTTAACTTTACCTTACAAATAAAATTATGTCAACCAATACTAAAACAATCCAATGAAATAGAAAATGCAATTAAAAAACAACAGAATGAGGCACATAAAATAAAACATCCGAACCAAGATACAGGCTGCTGGGGCTGCTGTGAGTGGGATTTTGGAGGGCTGTCTAGTTTTCAAATGTAACTTTGACACTCATGACACTATTTTTATATTCATATGTATATGCATTCATATTGTTTTCAAATTCTGTTGTATTGTGTCATGTCACAGTTAGCCTCCTTGAGTTCCTATAGGGAGAAAGGAGGGATAAGAATAACAACAATAGGTTCCTAGAGTAGAAGGAGACCTCTGCAACAAGGAAATCTGCAACAAGGATTATTCTGATTGTTGTTTGAGGCATGAACTACACATTATGCCAACTAAAAAGCACTGGAAGAAAAATGGACATGAAATGAAATAATTTTTTGAAAGCTAAAGCAAGATGTTTCAATGCTTCTACACTCCAAACTGCATCTTCTCAAGGCCATTCTGCTTTAAGAACATATCCAACCAGAAAGCAGTAGCTTCTGGGTTCCAGTTGTAAACGTAGGAAGGATTACACCTAGATAAGAGTGAATATAAGTTTTATACCTAACCACCTAAATAATACATTCAGGCCCCTTCCACATAGCTGAATAAAACACCACATTTTCTGCTTTGAACTGGGATATATGACAGTGTGGACTCAGATGACCCAGTTCAAAGGAGATATTGTGGGATTTTCTTCCTTGATATTCTGGGTTATATGGTTGTGTGGAAGGGCCCTCAGTGAATTATTCTCAGCATGCCTATTTAGGAGGAAACCCACTTGGAAGCCCACTTGGAAGTTCTGTGTGACGCCCCCACGGAGCTGATTTTATATCTGTATTTTGTATTTTGCTGTTCTTACCTGCAAGGCCCATTGTTCTATTGTTGTGGCCATGCGGTCACTTAGTGGTGGAGCTGTGTCTTGGCTCCAAGCCTGGCGTCACCGCCCTTAACTCCTCCCTTTTCCAGAGTTTACCTGAGGGGCTGGACATCCTCTCTGCCTCCATTACAGAGAATTCATGGACAAAGCAAGGCGGAATCTAAGCTTGCTGGGACAAAGCATCTTAAGTTCACCTGCTAAGCCTAATCTTCATTCTCAACCAAGCCTGCAGTACATAGGAGAATCCGTTCTCAACATAGACTGTGGATTTTGGGGCTTATATAGGACCCCGCGAGCCTACAAGCCAGAGAGCAACAGGAGCCTGGAACTACAAAAGACGCCATCACTCTGCAAACAGAGGCAAGTGATTGAAATCCCTTTTTCAAGGACTCCCTTTTGCAACCAACTAAGCGTTTTGGGCCACCAGTTGTTTTTCACTGGTTGTTATTCAATAAACCTTGTTTGAGTTCACTATTTTTGAGTCTAGCACTCATTCTTAAAGCTATTTCCAGGTCTCCCTGTATGTGGGAAAGCCTTTTTCTCTACCTTCAGGGCCATAGCTTGCATGTCCATCCCTTTAAAGCCTATTTTTCGGCCCTGAAGGCAGAAGATTATGGGCAATGCAATTCAAGAAGGATATTGACAGGCTGGAGTGTGTCCTGAGAAGGGTGACCAAATGATCAAAGGTTTGGAAAGCAAGCCCTATGATAAGTTAGGTAGGTGTAGCTTGGAGAAGAATAAAGGGGGACATGACAGCCAGATTTAAATATTTGAAAAGGTGTCGTATTGAGGAGCAGGGAAGCTTGTTTTCCGCTGTTCTGGAGACTAAAAATCAGAGCAATAAATTCAAATTACAGAAGTAGAGATTCACTAAACATTTGGAAGAACTTACTGGATGGTAAGAGTTGCTCAGCAGTAGAATATGCTGTTGCCTCAGAGTGTGGTGGAGTCTCCTTCTCTGAAGGTTTTTAAGCAGAGGCTGGATGGTCATCTGTTGGGAAAACTTTATAATGGAGTGTGAACTGCACTGGGTGTCACAATCAAAGGAAACTCCGGTGATTATTGTTCAATGACACTGCAAATCGTGTGGTTTTGTCTGAACATGCTACAAGCATGTTGCTGTTGTTTTTGTAAATGCAGTGTTTTAAATATCATATCAATTTGTTAGATGTTCTAGTATTTCAACTATAGTTAGCTTTTCTCATTTTTGGGTTTGACTTTTGTGGACTTGATTATCCATAGACTGCATTAAAGCAGGGTTTCCCAACCTTTCTAATGTCGTGACCCCTTAATACAGTTCCTCATGTTGCGGTGACCCTCAACCATAACATTATTTTTGTTGCTACTGCGTACCTGTAATTTTGCTGCTGTTATGATTTGTCATGTAAATATCTGATAGGCAGGATGTATTTTCATACACTGGACCAAATTTGGCACAATACCTGATACACCCAAATTTGAATACAGGTGGGGTTGGGAGGAGATTGATTTTGTCATTTGGGAGTTGTAGTTGCTGGGATTTATAGTTCACCTACAATCAAAGAGCATTCTGAACCCCACCAAAGATAAAATTGGGCCAAATTTGGCACATAAAACTCCCATGACCAACAGAAAAATACTGGAAGGGTTTGGTGGGCATTGTCCTTGACATTTAGAGTTGTAGTTCACCTACATCTAGAGAGCACTGTGGACTTAAATAATGAAGGATCTGGACCAAACTTGGCACGAATACTTAATATGCCCAAATGGTGGAGTTTGGGAAAAATAGACCTTGACATTTGGGAGTTGTAGTTGCTGGGATTTATAATTCGCCTACAAGGAAAGAGCATCCTGACCCCCAGCAATGATAGAATTGGGCCAAACTTCCCACAGAGAACCCCCATGACCAACAGAAAATATTGTGTTTTCTGATGGTCTTTGGTGACCCCTCTGACACCCCCTTGCAACCTCCCCAGGGATCCCGACCCCCTAGGTTGAGAATCTCTGCATTAAAGTGACCATCTAGGAACCTTTAAGTCCTCCAATGTGACTCTACAGCCAGATCCCTCAAGTGACACTGGAAGACCTAGAAATTGTATAGGATACAACTCTCTTGGAATCTCTAGATCAGGTCCCTCCAACAGCATCCCTTATAATGAACGGATTTATATCTGCAGAGCACCTGAAATTCAGGATATAGCATACATATTATTATTTGATTGTCAATTGTATCAGAAGGTGAGAGACTTCTACCTTGGTCCATACATCAAACAGACAATGTATTCGGAATCTCACATCAGAACAACATATTTCATGTGTAACCAAGACCAAAAGTAGTATATAAAACAGCTCTGTATTTAAGCAAAACAATATGTTTTGTTTTTGGAAAATGCAATTCTCTGACGTTTTAGGAGAGACTTGGGCCCCTTCCACACAGCTGGATAAATTAAAATCCACATTAAACTGGATTAACTGGTAATGTGGACTCAGATAATCTAGTTCAAAGCAGATATTGTGCATTAACTGCCATGATATTCTGGGTTATATGGCTGTATGGAAAGGCCCTAACTCAAGCACTTTGTTTATCTTTCACCTTCTAGGTCTTGCTTCTAACGTTTCTTGAGAGAAGAGAGCACCGAAATACAGGTTGAGGTTTCTTCCACGCAGCCGAATAAAATCCCACATTGTCTGCTTTGAACTGGGTTATCTTGAGTCCACACTGCCATATAATCCAGTTCAAAGCAGATAATGTGGGATTTTATTCAACTGTATGGAAGGGGCCTCAGATACCTTAGGGTCCTTCCACACAGCCATATAACCCTGAATATCAAGGCAGAAAATCCCACAATATCTGTCTTGAACTGGATTATCTGAGTCCACATTGCCATATATTCCAGTTCAGAGCAGATCATGAGGGATTTTCTGTCTTGATGTTTTGAGTTATATGGCAGTGTGGAAGAGCCCTGAGTCTCCAAACAGAAGTGTGTTTGGGATTTGGAGATATTTGCATTTGCTATGCGTCATGAGATGTCTAGGACACGGGACCCAAGCCTGAACAGGAAATTGATTTGTGCTTCATATTTACCTTATACTCATAGCCTGAAGGAAAATGTAGATACACAGTGTTTTAAATCATAATAATAAAACTTGATTTATAACCCGCCCTATTTTCCCAGGGGGACTCAGGGCAGTTTCCAACAACATATAGTAATAATAATAATAATCTTTATTTATACCCTGCCCCCTCTCCCCTAAGGGTGGCTCACAACATAATAAATGAATAAAAATAAAGAAAATGCAAAAATAATCACATATCAATAATAAAAAAACCTAAATAACAGAATAATATGAGTATAAATATTGAAAAGACTAAGAAATCCTATAGAAGAACATATGTTGGCAAACATTTGATGCCAGAATAAAACAAAGTAATCAATCATTATCTAATTGTGTTAATAAATACCTAGACTCTATCGTACTGTCTATTCTCTTCTATGGGTCTGAAACATGGGTCACATATCGCCAACACCTACGACTCCTCAAACGCTTTCATCAGCGCTGTCTTCGCACAATCCTAAATATACACTGGACTGACTATGTGACTAATGTTGCTATCCTTGAGCAAGCAGGGATCACCAGTGTTGAGGCCATGCTATTGAGAACACAGCTGTGTTGGGCAGGGCACATCCATAGGATGGAGGACCACCACCTCCCAAAGATACGACTCTATGGTGAACTCGCCACGGGTCAGCGCAAGAGAGGCGCCCCCAAAAAGAGATATAAGGACTCCCTGAAACAACATCTCAGGCTCGGCCAAATTGATCACCAACAATGGTCCACCCTGGCCTCACATCGGGAGGCATGGAGATGCACTATCCACAATGCTGCGGCCTCTTTCGAGAAGACACGCCGAATGGGTCTCGAAGAGAAACGACAGCGCAGAAAGAACTGCAACTCGGAAACAACATCACCCACGGAGACTTTCTGCTGTGCTTTCTGCAACCGGACTTGCCTATCTCAGATTGGCCTTTTTAGTCATCAACGCGCTTGTAAAAAGCGTGGGATGAGTCCTTCCTGAATCTTCGTTCGCGAAGTAAAGCCGAGAGAGAGAGAGAGAGAGAGAGAGAGAGAGAGAGAGAGAGAGAGAGAATAAATACCTAACGTTTGATTTTCAAGTTTTTATGAAGTGTCCCTTAGTTTTGCGAAAAATCCCGTATTTTTAAGTAAATGTTCTTTATTTCTTAGATCAAAAAGTGGCAACCCTAGTGGGAGTTGAACTCCAAAACGCCTGGAGGGCCCAAGTTTGCCCAGGCCGGCTTTCCAGTGTGCCCTGAGCGTCCTCCTCCTCCTCCTCTTTCGACCGGCATTCCAGGACGCTGAGCTCACCTGGGCGCGGGGGCGGGCGGAGTTTGCGGTGACGCCACGAAGGTGCTGCTAAGCCCCGCCCCCTGGGCTCTCCTCCTCTCCCCCGCCCTCCCTCCCTCCCCTTGAGGTGCCAGCCACCGAAACTCCGGAGGCTCCGTCCGCAGGAGAAGGAAGCGCTCGCCCGATTCGGACGCGGGACTCGTGCCTGGAGAATGGGGCGCCTCGGCCGGGCTTGGCTGGGCACCCTGGCCTTGGGGGCAGCGCTGGTGGCCGCTTCGGCGACAGGTGAGAAAGGGGGAAGCGACGTTCACCTTTCCCCAGGTGGGGTGGGGCAGGGAAGGGGCCGGGACTGGGGAAAATGGCGCTTTGGGGTGGGAATCCGTGAGGATTGCAGTCCATCAAGGGCATCTTTCCATCAAGGGGTGGAGAGGTCCTCCAGCCCGCTTTCTGGGGGGCTCAGGGAAGGGAAAGGTCCACCCCCATGAACCATCCAATGTCACTTGCAGTGCAGCAAAGCCTCCATTTGAAGCATCCTTGGGTGCGTCTACACCAGGCATGGGCAAACTTGGGCCCTCCTGACCAACAGCTTAAGCGGCTGAGGAGGAAAAGGAAAGTGGCTGTTAGGAATGGTGGGAGTTGGAGTCCAAAACACCTGGAGGGACCAAGTTTGCCCAGGCCTGCTTTACACCCAGCAGCATTGTCCACCTTGACTTCAACTCCCACAACACTTAAGCAGCTAATGGGGGAAAGGAAAGGGCCTGAGGTTGTTAGGAATGGTGGGAGTTGAAGTCCAAAACACCTGGAGGGACCAAGTTTGCCCAGGCCTGCTTTACACCCAGCAGCATTGTCCACCTTGACTTCAACTCCCACAACACTTAAGCAGCTAATGGGGGAAAGGAAAGGGCCTGAGGTTGTTAGGAATGGTGGGAGTTGAAGTCCAAAACACCTGGAGGGACCAAGTTTGCCCAGGCCTGCTCTACACCCAGCAGCATTGTCCGCCTTGCCTTCAACTCCCACAACACTTAAGCAGCTAATGGGGAAAAGGAAAGGGCCTGAGGTTGTTGGGAATGGTGGGAGTTGGAGTCCAAAACATCTGGACAGACCAAGTTGTCCCATGCCTGATTTGCATTATAGAATGAATACAGACTGAACATGAACCATGGTTCAATGCTATGCAGTCCTGGGATTTGTAGTTTGACGAGGCACCTGCCTTCTTTGCCAGAGAAGTCTCAAGAGTAGATCTTGCCAAACTACAACTCTGAGGATTCCATAACATTGAGTCATGGCAGTTCAATGTGGGGTGAAACTGCATTAATACTACAGCTTAGATCAGTGTTTCTCAACCTTCTTAATGCCGCAACCCCTTAATCCAGTTTCTCATGTTGTGGAGACCCCCAACCATAAAATTATTTTGGTTGGTACCTCCTAACTGTCATTTAGCTACTGTTATGAATCATAATGTAAATATCTGATATGCAGGAGGTGTTTACTGTTTTCATTCACTGGACCCAAATTGGCACAAATACCCAATACGCCCAAATTTGAATACTGGTGGGGAATACTGGTGGGGTAGACCTTGATATTTGGGAGTTGTAGTTGCTGGGATTTATAGTGTACCTACAATCAAAGAGCCCCTTGAACCCCCACAAATGATAGAAAATTGACAGTTATTTAAGGTGAAGTAGATTTTAGTTCATCTACTTCTGGAGAGCATTGTGTTTCTAAGTCCATCCGAAATATGTGTTTTCTGATGGTCTTTGGTGACCCCTCTGATACTCCCCTCGTGACCCCCTCAGGGTTTCCAACCCCCAGGTTGAGAAACGCTGGCTTTGATGCACCCCTTGGCTTCAAACTGTGTAATGCCTCTCCCCCCCAAACAGTGAATTGGCTCTTATTCTCTTCTCAAATTTATTCCTAATGTTTACTCATGGTTTCCTTCTAATTTGAATCCATCGGTTTCAACTCTGCACCTGGCTGCAAGATCTGAGCTCATGTTTACTCTGGGATTTGATAAGTTTAGTGGGACTTGCTCTGAAATCAAGGTGCATCTACACCTAGAATTAATGCAGCTTGACTTCCCTGGCTCAATGCTATGGAATTGTGAGAGTTGTACTTTCACAAGGCTTTTAGCCTTCTCTGCCAAAGAGTGCAAGTGCCTCACCAAACTATAACTCCCCGGACTTCATAGCATTGAGGCAGTTCCATTAAATTGGCACCAAACTGTGTTATTTCTACAGTCAGATGCACTCCAGGATTTGTGTGTGTGTGTGTGTGTGTATCAGCAGCGACTTGAGAAACTGCAAGTTGCTTCTGGTGTGAAATAATTGGCCGTCTGCAAGGATGTTGCCCAGGGGGCACCCAGATGTTTTACCATCTTGTGGGAGGATTCTTTCATGTCACTGCATGAGAAGCTGGAGTTGACAGATGGGAGCTCACCGTGCTGTCTGGCTTCAAACTGCCACCCTTTTGGACAGCAGTCCTACCAGTACAAGGGTTTAACGCATTGTACCACCAGGGGCTCCTCACTCCAGGATAGGCAGAGGGTTGTTGCAGCGGCTACTGCTGAAGTTTTCTATTCTGGCAGAGAAGTGGAACTTAACCTACTGTTTTAGGAGGCTTCAACCTGGCCGTCTGTAAAAAGAAATTAAGATATTCAGAAGAAAAGCAGAAAGTGTGTCCTTGACTTCCACTTCACCCTGAAATGACTTTCTGTTACCTGAAGTTGAGATCTCCAGCAGGAACAGTGGCTTTCAGAGAAAGTTGTTTTCCACATTGATTTATTTTCCTTGTAAAAGTCTCTAGGCTTCAATGCCCTCGGAAGAACCAATAGTTTACAGCAACCTAGTTTATCCAATTATATTTCAGTTAAAGAAATTTGTTTGCATATTTATAGCTCACCCTTTATTCAGCAACTCCAGGGTGGTGAAACCAATCTGACACATCTGAATCACTGTAAATAATAATTTAAATGATTTTTAAAGACTTACTGTAAAATGTATTTGAGAAAAATAACAGAAGGTTTGAAACCAACTAACATAGTTTGAAATTATTTTAAACTATGTACATTTCTGCAAAAACGTCACCACTGACTTCAACTCATTTTTTTCTGATCCAGAGGGTTCCCTGGGCATATTGGCAAGGATACTCTGGAAGAGAATCCCAAAAAAGGGACTTTGCCAAATAATGTATTAAAGGGGTGTCCTTTAAAAAAAATCAATTTAAGCTATAGTAAGTAAATTCCTTACTTCTTGTTACTCTACAAGCCAGCAAGGAATTACCTAGGTTACTGTAAATAATAGTAAAGGTAAATGTTTCCCCTTGATATTAAGTCTAGTTGAATCTGGCTCTAGGAAGTGGTGCCAAGACTCAATTGAAAGCTGCCCTCCTATAATTTCAAGCCATTAGAAGCCCCCGGTGGCACAGTGGGTTAAACCCTTGTGCCGGCAGGACTGAAGACTGACAGGTCACAGGTTCGAATTTGGGGAGAGTGCGGATGAGCTCCTTCTATCAGCTCTAGCTCCCCATGTGGGGACATGAGAGAAGCCTCCCACAAAGATGGTAAAACATCTCAGTTTCTGAGCCGAAGAGCCGGCATTGTCCATAGACGCCTCCTAGGTCATGTGGCGAGCATGACTGCATGGAGCGCTGTTACCTTCCCTCCAGAGCAGTTCCTATTGATATATTCAAACTGCTAGGTTGGCAGAAGCTGGGGCTAACAACAGCAGCTCACCCCACCCCGTGGATTCAAACTGCCGACCTTGTGGTCAGCAAGTTCTGCAGCTTAGAGGTTTAACCTGCTGTACCACCACAACCCCATATAAATAATAATAGTATTTTACAGTAATAGATTATCTTGATTTCATTGCCCAGGTATGCCTCATATGTGTGTGTGTGTGTTGCTAGATTCAGCTTGCTTCATCATGGGCCACCCTGGCTCATCCTGATGGTATTTGTAATCCAGGCTGTACCACTACATATCCCAAGCTATAACATGAGAGAGGACAAAAGGGGAGGCATTACCAAGTTACGTAGCAAGGGGGGGGGGGAAGGATAGAATTCCAGTGCTGGCTAGAATGAATTTAGTAGAGTTGCCCACCCCCGATACTCATGGATTCTGCATCCACTGATTCAACCATCCAGAGCTTGAAATGATTATAAATTAATTCCAAAAAGCAGATCTTGATCTTGCTGTTTTGTAGAAGAGGCAACCATTTTATTATGCCATTGTATATAAGGAAGCAACAATCCACAGATTTGGTATTCAGCGGGAGCCTTGAAACCAAACGGAATTAGGCACCAAAGGCTCACTGTAACAATGTATAAACCACTGACACATTTCAGAGTAAATTTCTCCTCCTTCATGACAGGATATTTTGAGAAATATAACCCCAAACATGTAGAACTAGTCTGCTAACTGGTGAGATCAAAAGAAACACACCCAACTTGTGAAGCGTGTCGGCTGTCTAAAAATAGGTGTTTAATTTGGGCTGATTTGTTGTGGGACATAGAATCACAGCGCTGGAAGGCACCACATGGGCCACTGAGTTCAACCTTCTGCTTAGTTCAGAATCTCCAGGTAAAACATCCCCAGGAAGTAATTGTCCAGTCTCTTTCAAAAGATGTCCTGAGAAAGTGACTCAACCACCTCTCTAGGCAATTGGTTTCATTGCCAAACGAGTCTTAATACCACGAAGCTCCAAGAGGGTTGCTGTGAGTTTTCTGGGCTGTATGGCCATGTTCCAGACGCATTCTCTCCTGATGTTTCACCCATATCTATGGCAGGCATCCTCAGATGTGTGTTTTACAGCCCGGAAAACTCACAGCAACCCAATGATTCTGTCCATGAAAGCCTTCAACAACACATTAAAGCTCCAAGACTCAACTGAAAGCTGCCCTCCTATAATTTCAAGCCATTAGAAGCCCCCGGTGGCACAGTGGGTTAAACCGGTAGGACTGTGTAGCACAGCAGTTCTCGTTCGTGCCTGGAGGGCAGGGAATAGGTCCTTGGGTCCCATTAGCTTTAGGGCCTGCAGCAGCAGAAGTGGATTCAGAGGATGAGCTAGATGACTGGGGTGAAGCACAGGGCCCTTCGGATGGGCCTCGCTCGCCTGCAGAGAGCTTGGCATGGGATGAGATGATGTTTGGGCCCAGCATAGATTCCGATCACCAGGTGGAGATGGGAAGCAGCGAAGGGAGTTATGAACACCCCGGGGGGAGGAATTCCCAGGAGTTTGAAAGTGTAAACATGGACGGAAGCCGAATGGGAAAGTGCTAGGGAGGAAAGTTCTCAGGAAGATAGCGACACAGCTGCTGAGAGGCAAGGTCGCTCCTTCGATAGGAGACGGGACATTGAATCTACCAGGAGGGCTTGGTCTAGGGTCCTAGACCGGCCGAGGTCCGTGAGCAGAGATTGGAGACGGAGAAGCCTAGAGCGTCGCGGACCTCGGCCGAAGGATTAAGTATAGGGTCCATGGGAACGCATCCCCAGTTCTCCGGCCACGTCTTTCCTGGATAGGCGTGAAGCGGAGTGGGACCACAAGCTAAGCCGTGGTCATCAAGCCTTGCCTTGCCTTTGTTCCTGATCCACATAGTTTTGTGGAGCCTTGTCTTTGTTCCTGATCCACATAGCCTTGTGGAGCCTTGCCAAGCTTCAAGCCTCTTGCTACGTGCCTTTGGATTATACTGCTTACTACCTTTTGGACAATCTTGCTTACTATATTGGACTATTGCTTATTATTGGACTATATACTCTTTGGAACTGTTTTTATACTCAATAAAGTAGTTAGCCTTCAGTACGTCTCTGTGTGTGTGATTAAGGGGCCCGCTACGTCCGTGAACGTGACAGACTGAAGACTGACAGGTCACAGGTTTGAATCTGGGGAGAGTGTGGATGAGCTCCTTCTATCAGCTCTAGCTCCTCATGTGGGGACATGAGAGAAGCCTCCCACAAGGATGGTAAAACATCAAAATATCTGGGTGTCCCCTGGGCAACGTCCTTGCAGATGGCCAGTTAGAATCGTAGAATCATACTTGGAAGAGACCCCACAGGCCATCCAGTCCAATCCCCTGCTAAGAAGCAGGAAAATTGCATTCAAAGCATACCCGACAGAGGGCCATCCAGCCTCTGTTTAAAAACTTCCAAACAAGGAGCCTCCACCACACTCCAGGGCAGAGAGTTCCACTATTGAACGGCTCTCACAGTCATTCTCTCAAACCAGAAGCATCTTGCAGTTTCTCAAGTTACTCCTGACACACACAAAAAGCAATTAGAATATTTTGTCTTCCTTTTTTCTTATACCATGAGAGGCAAACCACTACATTTTGGTGTATTTACTTTAATTATACCCTGCCACCCCACCACAATTGGGACTCAGTATAGATAAGCCTCCTAAGTTGCAGATTTACAGAATGCGTGACTCAAAGGTTATAGAGTGTGTGACTCAGATGTTGGAAGGATGTGAATAACTTGGACCCCTTTTAATATTTTCCAGATCAGTTCTGTGGATCAAATATTCTGTGGCTTAATCTTACAGAAATGAGGTAGAATAAGAAAACTGGCTGCTCTCATGGTAGATTTCACAATAGTAAAAGGGCAAAAATGTTCTTTGAAGTTCCATATGTGTGTGTCAGGAGCAACTTAAGAAACTGCAAGTCGCTTCTGGTGAGAGAGAATTGGTCCCCAATGGTGTAATGGGTTAAACCTTTGTGCCAGCAGGACTAAAGACTGACAGGTCGTAGGTTCAGAACTGGGTAGAGCATGGATGAGCTCCCTCTGTTAGCTCCAGCTCCCCATGTGGGGACAAGAGTCTCCCACAAGGATTGTAAAACATCAAAACATCCGGTCATCCCCTGGGCAACATCCTTGCAGATGGCCAATTCTCTCACACCAGAAGAGAAAGAGATGAGTGCGTGCTTTAAAATGGAGCTGAAAACTAATAAAATTCAGGCTGTTACACCACCGGCTAAGACAATATGGGAAGGAGAGGAGGAAAGTACTTCTCTTGGTCTCTCTCTTTTCAGTATCTCCTTTCTCTTTTCTTGTATATATTTATTATGTAAATTAAAACAGTGTTTCATCATGGTTTCTTGGGCAATTCAAACATGTTCTTAAGTATAAAAGAAATCTGGATTTTCTTGATTGGGTAATGAATCAATTTAGCATCTAAGTAGTAATGTATGCTTTTGCAAGGTATGAGTTTTGATGTGTCATCACTTTACTATAAAAGTGGTGAATTAGGCTGGATCTACACTGCTCTATATCTCAAGATCTGATCCTAGATTATTTGCTTTAAACTGGGTTATATGAGTCTACATTACCAGATAATCTGAGATAATCATATAATCTGGTAACAAATGCTGGGAAATCGGACAGTGTAGATCCAGCCTAAGTGTGCTCAGCATATTACTTGTGTGGGAGTAGGCAGTGAAGAATGCCTCAACTAATGATCAACCTTTTTGCATCAGCATAATCAGGGCTACGCTTTATGAGCCAGGTTTACAGTTCCCAATCCTGTGTTTGTCTTACACTAATACAAGGGCGTGGTAAGAATGGAGATGGTTAGCAATTCACCAGCAAACAAAGACCTTTTCATTCAGAACAGATGCCAGGCACTAGGGTTGGTTATTATGTCTCTTTCATAGTAATTCATTCTTAAATTGTGTTTTAAATCTATTATTTGCTGTAATTCTGTTTGTTTTTATTCAAGTTCTACTTTTGGCTAAGTGACATTTTTGATAGGGGAGGGCAAATTAGTAAATGGATTGCTGTGAGTTTTCCGGGCTGTATGGCCATTTTCTAGAAGCGTTCTCTCCTGACGTTTCGCCCACGTCTAGGATCCTCAGTGGTTGTGAGGTCTGAGGATGCTTGCCATAGATGTGGGCAAAACGTCAGGAGAGAATGCTTCTGGAACATGGCCATACAGCCCAGAAAACTCACAGAAACCCAGTGATTCCGGCCATGAAAGCCTTCGACAACATATATGTTAGTAAATATTTGGATTCCTAGGCCATGATGAAATATATACATACAGTCTGTATTGAACAGAACTGAAACAGTATAGGTGTGATTACCTTTTCGATTACCTTTCTCACAACATCATTTACTAGCCCCGCATTTTGAAGCCAGACTTGTCTGATCATCCTCTCAGTGATGTCAAACCCAAGCTGAATTATAGGATCAAGTGGTAGGGTATGTATTTGTACACTGTATTTAATCAGCAAACCTGTAGCCTGACATTTTGGTTTATCTCTCTTTTTTTAGTGACAAATGGGACTAGCAGAGGACCAGGAAGAAGTTTCATTGGCCATAAAACCAAAACAGCCAACACAACTACAGAAACATACACTGTGGATGAATTTGCAACTAAAATGCTTACTGGAAAACTCATGACAGTTTTCCTGCCATTGGTCTACATTGTCGTCTTTGTCGTCGGCTTGCCAAGCAATGCTATGGCTCTGTGGGTCTTCTTCTTCAGGACCAAAAAGAAGCATCCTGCAGTGATTTATATGGCTAACCTGGCCCTGGCGGATCTCCTCTTTGTCGTCTGGTCCCCTCTCAAGATTGCCTACCACGTTAATGGCAATAACTGGATCTACAGCAAAGCCCTATGCAAAGTCTTGGTTGGGTTCTTTTATGGGAACATGTACTGCTCAATTCTGTTCATGACTTGTCTCAGCGTACAAAGATATTGGGTAATTGTGAACCCCATAGTACAGTCAAGAAAGAAATCAGAAATTGCCATCGCAGTTTCAGCCGCAATATGGGTACTAATCATGCTTGGCACCATTCCATTATATCTTGTGGACCAAACTGTTTATATTCCAAAGCTCAACATCACCACTTGTCATGATGTCCTGCCTGAAACACAGCTAGCAAATGACATGTATAGCTACTTCCTCTCTCTCGCCATCGGAGTCTTCATGTTCCCAGCCATCCTCACCGCAGTTTCCTACATTCTCATGATAAAGACCCTGAATGCTTCAATTACAGATGTAAACATTGGGAAGAAGCGGAAGAGAGCCATCCGGCTAATCATTATCGTGCTTTCCATGTACTTGGTCTGCTTTTTTCCTAGTAATATCCTGCTGCTTGTGCACTATTCCCAGATCAAAACCCATGGCTTCAGTAACATCTATGCAGCGTACATCACTGCACTGTGTCTTTCTTCTCTCAACAGCTGCATCGATCCATTCATTTATTATTTTGTTTCAAAAGACTTTAGGGACAATCTTAAAAATGCTCTCCTCTGTCGAAGTGTGCGCACTACCAAAAGGATGCAAGTCTCCCTCTCTTCAAATAGATACCCAAGGAAATCCCCCTCTTACTCCTCCAGTTCAAACACAACTAGATCAACGTACTAAATTTGCATGTGGATGCAGGGAACACCTGAACTAGTGTCAGCCAAGAGTGCTGTGTTTGTTTTGAAATGGGCTTCTTCGTAATAGCTTATTCACAGAAGACCATTGCTCACACTCCAAAAGCACATAGTAGCACTACTCATAAGAGGAAGAACAGGAGGAAATTGCAGATGTGGTGTAGTTTATAGAATCATAGAGTTGGAAGACACCACACAGGCCAGTCAGTCCAAGCCCGTGCCATGCAGTTCGGTCCTTTAAAAAAAATACTCAAATTGAAAGAATTCTGTTTTGCAGAGCTGTTAGCTTATAGCAAAAAGGATTGCAAAGTGGACCACGTGAATCCTTAAGGTCCCTGGTATTTCTACTAGTGTCCAAGTATGTTGACATAGAAAAGAGGACATATGTAACAGTTAAATGACTTGAGTTTTGAAACACACACTCCTTATTCATGCGACTCAATTCCTTTGTAACCAGACTGAAGGATGTCAGCAAATGATTTCTGTTTGTCAGACCTGTTGAACCAGAATCTATGAGGGTTCTGGAATATTGTATTACTGATGTCCAAGTGACGATGTTTGCACTGATGCTCATACATGTATCTGTAATATATTGTGTGTGTGTATATACACACACACATAGACACACACATAGCTTTATTTTAAATATGCTGTGAATATGCAATGTGACCAATATGTAGCCTTAATGTAGTGTATAATTATGTGCCTTTTAAAAGAATTGTACTTCCAATATTTTAAACTTTTTATAAAGATGTTTAATATACTCCAGTTGCTTTGTGTTGTCATGTTACAGAATTGCAGTAGTTTCTTGCATAGTAGAGATAATGAAAACTGTTATTTTCTTCTGGTTTAAGGAATGATTAAGAATCTCAAGCCAGATCTCTGATATAGATAGTAGTTATGATTTTCAGCCTAGAAAAAGTTACTTAATATTGGAAATTCTATAACTTATTGGAAATAACTGCACCATAACCTTATTGAAAAAGTAAACATGGTGTCACATCTGTTTGGCAAATGTGAATCTCCATGAACATGTTTTCAAAAGGTGGTCTCCACTAGTCAAGAAAAGCATGACCTTGTTAGAAGTCAATTCTTTGAACAAGTGATATTCATAAGCATTCATGTAATGGCACACAGGTAACTCAGCTGTTAAACTGAAGAACCATATCTTTAAACTGCCAAGGATAAAGACATGCCACTATAAAATATATTTGGTTAGCAGAAGATGGTTGTTTCTTTGAAGTGGAATTTGCAGTTGCGATAGCCCAAAAGATATACACTCCCTTGAAATCTCTAAATTAAAATATGCATGCACTCAGAGATTAAAAAAATTAAGTAGTCTTTGAAATATAATATATCATGTTTACTCATAAACAACTTGTATTAATTCATCATACAGGCACATTTCTTATTAGAGTTCAGTTAGATAAGATGTAGTTTCTTCTCTGATGAGTTCACAAGGTATGATACTTAATCAATTGTCCATAGTCTTTTAAGTATAGCTGTACTCACTGAAGTCCATAAGTCATACTTCTCTACTAAAGTCCAAACAGCAACATGCATCCACCTCCACTGAGTTCTGATGCAAAACACATTCACCTACAATGAGGTGGTAAGCAGGCTGACTACAAAATGACATCCTGAGTCTGCATATGGTCAGTACAATCACTTCTATAACTCCTCCCACACCAAAGAGGTAAGTCAAACTGGCAAATCAACATACATATAAAATACAGGTTATCAGATATACATTAACAAATAGTGAAAGGTTTGGGAAGTTGCTTTTTCCAAACTTAATTGGACTGCAGCTTCCAGAAATCCACATTTTTTGTGAGTTGGGAGATTCTGAAAATTGCAGTCCATAAAATAGTTTTCCCAAGCTCTGTTTTGTGTGAAAAGATAGCATTAAAAACAGCATGCATGTACAACATTCTGGATATTGCCATTTTCATCTTTTTGTAACTCAAAGAAAACTGGCATTTCCCCCCTGATATTATTTAGAAATAAGATGCACAACCCACCTTTGTCTGCAAAGAAGACATATACTGGTTTTCATCTCTGAGCAAATAAAAGATTGCAAGGTTAAAGGACATAAAAGGGGCAGGTAATTCCAACAATGCAAGCAGGCTGATGCAATAAAACAATGAATCCTAAAAGGCTGTAAAGGTCCCCTTTCATGCAGTTTTCAAAGGGATAACCATGTCAATCTGCTGAGAGAAAAATAACAAAGAAATGTGGAGCTTTAAAAGCGAACAGGATTGTTAGGAAGTTTTATGGATTGTGTGTGCATGCCTTCAAGTTGCTTGTTGGTTTATGATGACCTCATGACTTTCATAGGGTTTTCTTAGGTGAGGAATGCTCTAAGGTGGTTTTGCCAGTTCCTTCCTCTGAAACATAGCCTGCTACATCTGTTACTCACTGGTAGTCTCCCGTCTTGAGTACTAAGCAGAGCTGACACTGCTTAGTTTCCAAGATCTGATGGGAGCTGGTGGCTTTAGGGAATTTAGTTTATTTTGTGGATCACAAACTATAAACTAGATAGACTATCATCTTAGACTGGGAATTGTGCAGCCTTCTGAATTTATGGGACTGAAACAGAATTCCTCATTGATTATATTGTTTAAGGCTTCTAGGACTTGCGATTCAGCATCTGGAGAACCCAGGCATAGTTATGGGTTTATTAAAATGTGATGGCAAAAAAAAAAAGCCAACAGGATTTTGGCCTGCATAAATAGGAGCAAAGTATCTAGATCCAGGGAAGTCATGCTCCCCCTTTATTCTGTCTTGGTCAGACCATATCTGGAATACTGTGTCCAATTCTGGGCACCATAATAGAAGGGAGATGCTGACAAGCTGAATGTGTCCAGAGGAGGGCAACTAAAATGATCAAGGGTCTGGACAACAAGCCCTATGAGGAGTGGCTTAAAGAGCTGGGCATGTTTAGCCTAAAGAAGAGAAGGCTGAGAAGAGACATGATAGCCTTGTATAAATACGTGAGGGGCAGTCATACAGAGGAGGGAGCAAGTTTGTTTTCTGCTGCCAGGAGACTAGGATGCAGAACAATGGCTTCAAATTACAGGAAAAGCGATTGAACCTCAACATTAGGAAGAACTTCCTAAACTATGAAAGCTGTTCAGCAGAGGCTGAACTCTGTCCTAGAAGTGTGGTGGAGGCTCCTTCTTTGGAGGTTTTTAAGCAGAGGCTGTCTGATCATTTGTCGAGTGTGCTTTGAATGCAATTTTCCTGCTTCTTAGAAGGAGGTTGGACAGGATGGTCAACTCACAGAAAAGAGGGGGGGGGGTTAGGCTAAGCAACCACACAAAAGAAGGACTAAGTGCTAAGGGTCGGATACGCAAACAATGAAATGTTGCATATGATAGTGTGTTCAGCTTAAATAAGCAATAAAAGTATTTACTCACTGTGTATCGAAATACAGTCAGCTATGGTTCCGCACACAAAATAATAAGGCAGTATGCGGAACCATAGCTGACTGTATCTCGATACGCAGTGAGTAAATACTTTTATTGCTTATTTAAGCTGAACACACTATCATATGTAATGTTTCATTGTTTGCGTATCCGACCCTTAGCACTTAGTCCATCTCTTCCAACTCCACAATTCTATGATTCTGAAGTTTTCTCTATGTAGACTCCAAGTGAAATTGTGTCCCATGGAAAACGAAAGGTTTCCATGAGCCAAAAGCAGCCATCTACAAATGCAGTTGTATTGTGCAGTCCTGCCTGTTTTCCATCTTGATTGTGCAGGAGAATGGCTAATTTTTCAGTCTCTTAGTCCTGGGAGTGATTGGTTTTATCGGTCTATCCTACCTGTAGGGATCTTCTAGTACAGAGGTCGGGAACCTGTGGCTCGCAAGCCAGATGTGGCTCTTTTGACGATTGCATCTGGCTCACGTGCCGGCTCTCAGCTGCGCGTGCCGCCTTCGTCCTCCTTTGCCCCAAATTCCGTGTGCACAGCTCAGGTGGAGGCGGGGCCAGCACCAAGCTCTCCGCCTGTCCCTCATATGCCGGCTCTCAGCTGCGCGTGCCGCCTTCGCCCTCCTTCACTTCAAATAACATGTGCGCAGCTGAGAGCCAGCATGGAGAGCTTGGTGCTGGCCCGGCCTCCAGTGGAGCTGTGTGCGCAGAATTTGAGGTGAAGGAGGGCAAAGGAGGCAAGCGCAGCGGAGAGCCGGCATATGAAAGACAGATGGAGAGCTTGGTGCTGGCCCCGCCTCCAGCGCACGTGGAATTTGGGGCAAAGGAGGGTGACGGCGGCTCAGCCCCCCTCCACCTCGCTCAGCTCCTCAGAAGCCTCCAAGCGAGCTGCTGCTGACGAACCTTGCCAGCACTTTCCTCCTTCCTTCCTCGCCTGCATGCTGCACCTGGCCTGGGCCACGCATTGACTCTCCCACCCTCCATCCAAGACGACGAGGGTGTGCTGGTGGCAGTCCCTGCTTCGAGGCACGGCCATGGCGCTGAACCCAAGGGAGTCAGGAAACTACGGAGGTGCTGAAAGCCGAGTCGTTATATCCCTAACTCTGTATTTTGTGATGATAAGTTGAGTATGCACGTATATACTCACATTTCGTTGAATTCAGTCTTGAAATATATTTTATATATTATATAGCTCTCACTGAAATACATTTCCAAATATTTTGCTTTCATGGCTCTCTGAATCAAAAAGGTTCCTGACCCCTGTTCTAGTAGAATGAATTACCTATGCTTCGACACAGGCATGTAGGGGGGGCTTGGGGGGCTTCAGCCCACCCCCCCCCCGAAATTTTCTGGGTGGTCCGCGATAAGGCCTTACTGGTACATTATTTAAACTGTTATGTGTATTCATATTATGATCTGATCACCATGCTCAATATATCCCATATGCATGGGGGTATTGGGATAACACTACAAAAGGTTTGCTAGGTTAGATCGTCTCTCACTCAGATTCAGTCCCCCTCCCCCCCCTCAAATCAAACTCAGCCCCTCCCGAATCAAAATCCTGGCTACGACCCTGCTTTGAAAGGATATGTCTTCCTGAGTTACTATTCCAGGATATTTTCTTTGTTGGGAATTGTATTCAATGTGATTCATAAAGTAAGACAGAAATATATGAGTACATCTTGACTTTTACATTCTGAAAGCAAACTACCTGGAATTTGAGAATGAGTTGTGCCTCCTCTGATTTTATAACACGAGGAAAAGTATTTTAGGAGATAAGAAATTGAGTTATTTATTAAATGCTTGAAACAAATCTGGCAGTGCTGTATGCTTCAAACTTGGAAAGGGTCAGAAGAATAGCAGTAAAAGGTCTGCTCACCCACATCTTCAGACCAAAACACAAAAGATTGGCTAATAGTCTAAAGCATTATAAAACCTGAATATTTATTGGCCCAGTTGTCTATCCAGGCTTCCTCCATCCACCCTCTGTGCTCTGATGGCTGATTTATTATATGTTAGGACTTCTTTTTCAGAAAATCAAAACAGATAGAATCATAGAGTTGGAAGAGATCACATGGGCCATCTAGTCCAACCCCCTGCCTTGCAGGAAAAGCACAATCAAAGTACTCTTGATAGATGGCCATCCAGCCTCTGTTTAAAAGCTTCCAAGGAAGGAGTTCCCACCGCACAGATTCAGAGAGTTCTGCAGTTGAACAGCTTATACGGTCAGGAAGTTCTTCCTAATGTTCAAGTGGAATCTCCTTTCCTGTAATTTGAACCCATTGCTCTGAGTGCTAGTCTCCAGGGCAACAAAAAACAAGCCAGCTCCCTCCTCCTTGTGACATCCTTTCAGATATTTAAACATGGATATCATGTCTCCTCTCAACCTTCTCTTCTGCAGATCTTTAGGACGCTCCTCATAGGGCATGTTCTCCAGACCTTTGATAATTTTAGTCGCCCTCATCTGGACATCTTCCAGCTTGTCAATGTCTCTCTTAAAATGTGGTGCTCACAACTGGTCACAGCATTCCAGGTGAAGTCTAACCAAAGCAAAATATAGGGGCACCATGGCTTTCCTTGATCTAGACCAGGCATGGGCAAATTTTAGCCATCCAGGTATTTTAGACTTCAACTCTTAAAAAATCCTAACAGCTGGTAAGCTGGCTGGGATTTCTGGAAGTTAGTCCAAAACATCTGGAGGGTCAAAGTTTTCCCATGCCTGATCTAGACACTATACTCCTTTTGATGCAGTCCAAAATCCTATTGATTTTTAAAGTTGCTGCATCACATTGTTGGATCATGTTCAGCTTGTGGTCTTCTTGTCTTCAAGGTCTTTCTCACATGGTCTGTTGTCGAGTAAGGCATCACCCATCCTGTATCTGTGCATTTCACTGTTTCCCCCCAAGTGTAATATCCTGCATTTCTCCTTGTTGACATTCATATTGTTAGTTTTGGCTCAAGTCTAATCTGTTAATAAGTAATAAGTGAGATTTTCTGTAGCATGAGATCTCATTTCTTTGCAATCATTTGGGCAGATGCCAAATAACTATTTCAATTTAATTTTGAGAAATGAATGAAGCCAACAATTATGTCTAAAAACTGTAATTCACTACTTTTAGGTTAGATCTTGACAATATAAAGGCAACCAATTAGTTTCAAAAAGTAAATCCCATGCTCTGCTGGACAAGTCTTAAGAAAGGCCTGCCTTGTTTCTTCCCCACAAATGACTCCAGAAAAAGCAGGTCTTATCCCTTTTTCTGACACACTTCAGTAACTGATACTAAGAGGAAAAGAGCCATTATTGTTACTAGAGGTTATGATTAACTTGCCTTGTTTGAAACAAAACTTAAACTGCCTACATTATTCTACCACGGCTGTTGTTCTTCTCATTTTGGTGAACACATGGATTTATGTAGCCTTTTCAGTTGCCCATGGGCTCGTGTTTAGGTCAATACCTATGAGATATTGCCCAAGTCTGCTGAAAACATTACTATTGTTTTTTCATCAAAAATATTCAGTTAGAGCTATAAGCATAGGTCAAAACTATGAATTAATCCATTTATTTTAAACATCCTTTACAAAGGAAGAAATGGAAGCCTTTAATCAGAGGTTGGATGGACGTATTTCAAGGCTTTGAAAACTGGCCATAGAATTGCATTAGAGGACCTAGAGAGGTGTTTGCACCAAAAGTCTCAAGGTCCCCCATAATGACTGGAGGAGGTTGACCATAGAATTAAATAGATATTCCTTGAAAGGACATTTTACTCAAATCCACAAATAATCAAATCTGCAAAAGTCAAAATTACAAATGTGAAGGGATGACTATATTGCAACAATTTAGCACTACAGAGTCAAGAATGCCCGAGAGAGGGTTAGAGAGCTAAATGATCACAGTTGTCCTTCCTTCTTGCCTAGTATCCTCTTTATGATGTACCGTAAACTGATACTCTGAGGGATATTTTTCATCCCTTCTCTTCCTGCCAGTTTTCTCTCAGTTGTTTAGCACTCTGAGTAACTTCACTACTTTAACTTTATTAAAAAGGTAAAGGTTTCCCTGGATGTGGAACCAAGCCTTCCCAGAATAGGCTGAGATTGGCTATTGTCTGAATGTATGACCACGTTTACAGATTGAGTGGAATTGTTTTAATGGAAATGTGGTTTTATGCTGGGTTTTTATGTATTTTAATATGTTGTTGTAGTTGTTTTTTAAAAAATTGTATAGTATTGAATTTTTGATGTTATGCCAGTTTGAGTCCCTTGATAGAGGTGAGAAGGTCGGGGTACAAAGGTTTTAAATAAATAAATAATAAATTTACCATTAAGTCTAGTCAAGTCTGACTCTGTGGGGTGGTGTTCATCTCCATTTCTATGCCAAAGGGCCTGCGTTGTCCGTAGGCACCTTCAAGGTCATGTGGCTTTCATGACTGCACGGAGCACCATTACCTTCCTGCTGAAGTGGTACCTATTGATCTATTTATGTTTGCATGTCCGAACAGCTAGATTGGTAGAAACTGAGGCTAACAATGGGAGCTCACTTCATCTGCAGTTTTGAACAGTTGACCTTCCGATCATCAGATTCTGCAGTTTAGCAGTTTAACCCACTGCGCTACTGGGAGAAATTAATTATTACTATTAATTTAATCACTTAAAAAAATATTTTGCATTTTAACCATGTTTCTGCAATGAACCACACGTAAGTGTCTATAGCTGTTCTGCCATAAGGTGGTTGGCCTTACTATCCCTTAGTAGACATCAGCAGGGGAAGTCATAATGTAATGATCCCAAAACCACAACAATCCAACAGCTGTTACTAAAAAGATGTAAGAAACGAGTACTACAATTTTATTGAAATTCTTCATTTCTGTGTGCTATTATAACTGGAACGCATGGGTCACTCATAAGTTATGGTGCAGGAGAAAAAAAACAAATACCATGTTTTTGTACAGAGATGGAAATTGATGTCAAGCTACCATTGGCTAAAAATCCAATGGAAACCAATTTGGTATTATCAACTCACTTCTTCAGATGCAATTAGTTTTTTAAAAATGCTGCCACAATCCTTTTTTTTGTTCTTTCCTCTTTTCCATGTTGCAAAAGACTAATGCAGCTACTTCTTTGAAAACTACTACGAGCTGGGTTGTGTCATCATGTTGTATAGTGCATTTTTGCAAGATTTTGGGAAAGGGGTGAGAGGAAATGGACCTGAAGCATATAGTGAATTGAAACTTACCATACAACTGGTGAGTGACTGACAAAATTGTCAACATCTGCCTCTCTTTGTTCTTCTTCCCTCAACTTGCCACAGCATTTCCTGTTGCATATCTTCAGGGAAGCCCATTTCTAGTTCAACTTTCTCTTGTCTACCTTTTGGCTCTGCCATTTCCTATGTCTTAATATCTTTCCACTTAGCAAAGAGATAAGAATAACCAAAGGAAAGCTAGCAAAAGTTGGGCTGAAGAACAAATACCTAGATAATGCCCACCACGTCTCCATTGTTTAGTTTTACCCGAAAAGCCACAAAACTTCCCTTTCCATGTTTTCCCCCCAATCCCCGGATTCTCTATGTAGCAATTCTGGTGAAAAATATTTAGCTTAGCAATGCCTTCTTCCTGTTCCTTCAATTGACGATTCTTTGTGGGAAACTTTGCTGGAGTTCTTAATGGCTATTCCACTGCAAACACATCTGTATGTTTTGCATTATTAGCCTTTGGAGAGGGAAGCACATATCTAAGGTCCCTTCCGCACAGCCCTATATCCCAGAATGTCAAGGCAGAAAATCCCAATATATCTGCTTTGAACTGGAATATATGGCAATCTGGACTCAGATAACCCAGTTCAAAGCAGATATTGTGGGATTTTCTGCCTTGTTATTCTGGGATATAGGGCTGTGTGGAAGGGCCCTTAGAGAGAGAGAAACGGATCCTAATAAGGATCCAGTTCTTGAGTACCTTTTGAGAAAATGCTGGCAATAATAATGTTGGTGTTTCCCCTGTTTTACTACTAGATTACTATCGGTATTATTCAGAGCATAGAAACTTTTTGAAGAAAAAATAGAAATCCAAGAACAGAGATTTCAGGGGTTGGAGCAACAATTTCAAACTCTGGTATTATTCCATTACCACCCATAGAGTTTGACACAACATGAGTCAAAGTCACTTGGTAAAGTTGGATGGGCAGAGCTTACGAAGTGTACTATGTAAGAATCCAGCGAAAGGATAATTATATTTTGCTTGCATGTTGCTCTTTGGATGACAAATATAATTAAACATTATATTTTCCCATATAGTAGATTACATTAGCAATAGTGTCTCTCCTCTTGCCCCATTTCTGTGAACTAGTCATAGGAACATAGGTGCAAATAACTGGAGGAGTTTGGCATCTAAACTGAACCATCCCAGATGATATAGCCCTGACTGGTCAGATATCTAGCTATCTGATGTGTTATTATATTTTATTACCTTAGTTTTCTCTGTCAAACACATTATCATGTTTGCCATAACGCTGTTATATAACTCATAAAACAGAACTTGGAGATTTGCCTGCCTATAGAAAGCCAAGGGAGGAGTCTGAATCACACATTGTAACATGCACTGTATATTTATCTGGGGAAAGGCAAGAATGTTGTAGAGCAAGAATATCCCTTTTAGCTGTAGGCTTCCTGTCCTTAATGTCAACACACTTAATATGCAGGATTGTACTTCGTGTGTATATACTGCCATCATATAATATGAATACTTTCTCAAAGTTGAAAGGAATGCTATAGGACACGTAATATTCAAATGCAACAGAAGTAACAGGCACTATGAAATATGTGGAAATAATTACAAATAGATATCTCTCTATGTCCCTACCTGTTCAATGAGCTTTGTAAATGCTGGTTTAATAAATCTTTGCTTTTTATACCTGTTTTATATAAAGCCAGTCCCCAAGTTACAAACATCTGACTTACAAATGACCCATAGTTTGTTTTGTTTTTTTCATGTCAGGAGCAACTTGAGAAACTGCAAGTTGCTTCTGGTGTAAGAGAATTGTCCAGGGCACGGCTGGATGTTTTGATGTTTTATCATCCTTGTGGGAGGCTTCTCTCATGTCTCCGTATGGAGAGCTGGAGCTGACAGAGGGAGCTCATCCACACTCTCCTTGGATTCGAACCTCTGACCTGTCGTCTTCAGTCCTGTCAGCACAAGGGTTTAACCTGTTGTACCACTGGGGGCTTCATGACTCATAGTTAAGAACAGGGGTAAGATGACAGGAAGTGAAAGAAATCTACTCCTTGAAAGGGAAATTTACCCACGAAAGACTTATCATGGGGAAAAGGTGTCTCTACTGAAGCTTTGTCACCAATCCTTGTTTCCACAACAAGCCATATTTTTCAAAATGCAGTTATCACAGGGACAGAAAGTGAGGTGAAATCTTCTGAATAGGGGCACAGACAGCAAAACAAACACCACAGGGGTGTTCATCCTCCAAAGCTTTGTATACAGGGAGAGAGGGAGGGAGGGGGAGGGAGAGAGAGAGAGAGAGAGAGAGAGAGAGAGAGAGAGAGAGAGAGAGGCTGGAGTTACCAAGAATGGGCAACTTGGAAGTCCCTGTACAGATTTAGAAGTGGTGTTGGGAGATCAAAAGACAATCTGGCAAAGTGGCACTACCTAGAAAAATCCTCCACTTTGTGTGATTGTGGAACAGAACAAACAACTCAGCCCACGATGCCCTGCTTCATGCACAGAGGAAGGACTGTTTAAAGCTGCAGACACTATGGTCACTGTTGCCTGGTTTTGGTCTAAAATTATTTAGCTGCTCGTGCTCCTTTTATTTTATCAGTTTTATACTTATTTATGCAATGTTTTTGACACAAAAAATCAGTATAGCTTAGTTTTTCTCAATTTTTTGGACCAGTTCCCAGAATTCCTTGCCACCAACCAAACTGGCTAGCATGTCTGTGAGTTGAGGTTGAAAATATCTGGAGGAGTAAAGTTTGAGTACCATTAATGTACACATCATTCCTTTTGTCTTTCACATAAGGTCATGTAATACTCAATATCCCCAGAAGAGGGACCCTTTGGCACATAGGAAGTACAGTCTCCCAGTTACAACCGGAATAGGTTTGTTGTTGTTCTATAGGTTTATTTTTAAATTGAGTTTGTATGTAAGTTGTAACAAGTACATTTTTTATAGTGTAACTCCAATCCTAGAGATTTCCCTTCACTTTCTGTCCCTGTGATACCTGGAGTTTGAAGGGGAAAAAAGGCTTGTTGTGGAAACAAGGATTGGTGATAAAGTTTCAGTGGAGACATCCCCCCAATAGCTCTTTCAGGAGAATATTTCCCTTCTGAGGGATAGATTGCTCTCACTTCCTGTTGTCTCTCCCCATTCTAAACTACGAGTCTTTTGTAAGTTGGATGCTTGTAACTTGTGGACTGCCTGTTTATAAAGCAGGTACAAAAATCAAACATTTACTAAAACATCATTTACAAAACAGGCTAATCAGGTGGATTTCCTTTTTCTGGAGGACATCTAAAGCATTTTCTGCTGAGTCCACTGTAAACACTGCACGTTGTTGCTAATGGATTTGTATAAATGAGTGGTATCCAGAAACATTTTACTGTTGCCAATTTTGTGACCCCCCCCCCACATTGAACTAAGGGGACCACATGGAGTTGGCACCCAAAATTTAAGAAGCAGTACTCTCAATCACATTTTGTAAAGTTGCCTTTGAAAAGTAATTCTTGTTCTAGAATCTATTCTAAAGTTGAGCAAAATAATTTGTTAGTATTAATGTTGCAGGAAGTATCTTAATGGTGCCAAAGTGATTTCAATCTCAGAAACCATGTAGGAGCATGCCTGATTTGTACTTGGGAGTCTGCTAATGAATACCAGATGCAATAGGCTATATTTCAAAGGATGGAATTAGCAAAACCACCTTTGAATATTCATTACCTAAAAAACCCCTATGAAATTCACGAGGTTGCCATGAATGTCTCCTGAAGACATGCAGCTCCTTGCATCAGAGATACGAGCTGGTATTTCGGGGGATTTCTCACCTTTACCAACTTTTGGATGAATAAGGCAATTATATAAAACATGCCTAATTCAATTCCAGACATCTCTTAACATGTCCTTTAAAAGTAATTATTCCTCCCCACTCTTCTCCCTGGTTGGACAGGCACCTTTGCTGATTCATGCCAGTATGGAGTTTTCACAGAGCTCTGCAGCCACCTGGCTGTAGCATAGGTGATGACATGAGCCTGATCCAGCAACTTTCCTGAACTGATGAACAAAAGGAAAATGGGATAGTGACGATGGCATCGGGCCACCACACAAATCGGACTCCGTCTTGCTTTCCACACTGTGCCAAAGCGGGTTACTCTGGAGCTTCATGGGGCCAAACCCAAATTTTCTACTTGGGGTTCCTTCCAGTTTATGGAGATCATTATCTTATCTGAGTTGCTCAGCAAAAATGAGACATAAAACAAGCTCTTGGAAATGTGCTTCAGGATCACATACAGTTAGACTGGTCCCCATAGGGTTATACACTAGACCTGGTTTGGTGCCAAAAGAAGTGTGGCACAAATTATGTTGTGGTGTTAAACTTGCTTTAACCTAAGTCGGAAAAAGTTACATTTGTAGATCACAACTCTCAGAGTCTTCCATGTTAGTTGTGGATCTTGGCAATTGCTGTCAAAAACTTCAGCAAGAGTTTCAGGGTCTTTGTGCTGGCTGTGGATCTTGGCAATCACATATAAAATGTCCTGTCCCGCCCCCGTCCCCCAAGCGCTAGCTGAAACAGTGCCTCTAAATTCCTCAAATGATAGCCAACTAGTCAAGATCCTGGACAATCATGATTTTTAAAAAATGAACATTCTAGTAGTTTGGTTTTAAGTCAGCACTCTGACTTTTAAGTAAGTATGGATTTTCCTTTGCCTGGTTGCCCTTATTTATGCTGCTTGATGTTTCAGCCTGGGACCTAGCCAATATGAAAGTATGGCTGAAACAGGAAACTCAGATTACAAACAGTCAGATTATTTAGATAATCCAAACATGGTCCTGTTTGTTTTAGGAGCGGCATCAAACAGTATTATCTAAAAATGCCAAAGTCTGATCCATAAACACTAAATAAGCAAACTTATTGATCTTTTGACCTCTTTCCAAAACACATCTTTGTAGCAAAGCTTGTGAGCATGTAATCTTCAGAATGGGATGCCATGTGCACATTGGCAGGAAATGGTCAAAGCTTATTGGGCAGGTTTTTAAAAAATGCAACTTTTTAAGTCTCCCTTAACCCTTCACACATAGGTGTGGGCCTCTGACATATGTTTGTTGGCTGACTGCAAAATTCCCTTCACCCATCATCATTGCCCATATAAGGCAGGACTTTGTTATATTTCTAAACTACAGCTTCCACACTCCATCAACCAGCATAGCCAAAAACTTAACATGTTGGTTTTCAAGGGAGCTGTAGCTACACCATAATAGCTCCATCTTCTGATGTAGGATCTCAGTCATTAATTTACAACAATTTCAAAAGCAGATAAATATAATAATGATGAAAAAATATTACATATTCCTGTTGAAAGCCTTTCTGTGTTGGCCCAGTTACAATTAAAGAGTTGCAAAAACAAGGTCTTTTTTGCCAGTCAAAAGGGAGCTGAGACTGGTGGTGATTGCCATCTAGCATAAGGAATTGCACAGCTTGGGAGTAGGGGTTCTTCCATGTCCTAACCAACACATATGTGTTGATGGTGGGACTGGGAAAGCTCTGAAGCAAGTTGGTAATTGTTAGCATTTTGGACTGCAAAAATGTATTTTGTTTTGTTTTAGGAGGTTATTCCCTATGATTTTTGTTGCTTTTGCTGTCCTGGTGTTATGAAAAAAATCAGACCCCAAATTATGAATTATGGCGATTTACAGCACACTGATTTTTTTTCCTTTCCCATTTTGTTATGGAAATTTTGCTTCACCACTCTTTGGACTCCAAGAAACAAATCCCTAAATTACCACAATCCTTTTACAATGAACTGGAAGACTCATCCTTGTAACACCCATTGAGGTGGCTATCATCCTAAAGCACCCATTGTTTGTCTGGACAAACCCCGTTGTATCCACTGGAGCCAGGACATTAATTTCCACATTGCATTCCTTTCTGATTGTGCAGATCAATAAATGGACATATTCTTCAAAGTAATCCAATGACAGTTTATTAAAGTTTGCCATCACAGTCACAGCGATGACATCAGACAGAGCCCTGGACCACCCAGGGAATGTATTCTAGCTGAACAGTTTCTGTGCCAATCAGGAGCCATTGCAGAAGACTTGGTTAGCTGTCAAAATACAATAAACATACTCTGTATTCACAGTTGTGGTATATCAGTTATTTGGAGTGCTGCCTCTGCTGACACCTTCTCTGGCCATTAAGAAAAATGCCTCTGATTTTACCTTCAAACCATCTGTTGACCTCATCACATGATGTACTTTTTGGTGGCATATGCTAGTTCACTTCTACTTTTATGACAGGGCTCGCCTTGTCTCATTGCATGGCATAGGGCAACTTCTGGTGGGGCTCCGGTATAAAAGTAGAGATGCACCAGTGCATGTCATTGTGGTGACAACACAAAAGGCTTCCTGTGTTGAATAGAAATCAACAGGGAAAGTCAAGTGGCTGACATTTTCCTCCATGGGATGAGGGCTCAGCTGAGTTGGGTGATGCAGGGCATGGGGCAACAGGTTCCTCATGCCCCCCAATGGGCACAACTGGATTGGCCACAATGCATGGTGATTCCGGCAGCCCATCTGATGAGGTCGCTAGTGAGGTTGCTAGTCTCATCTGGCCTTTTGGAAGCTTGACAGCCTGGGCTCCAAACCCACAATTTTAGCAGAGGCTAAATCACACAAACTTGAGAGCTTGGAGGTTTCAGAGATATGGTGGATCCAAATACTTTATGGTATTTATGCAGCCAAATGTTGCTGACCTCAAAGTCCCACTAGGTCCAGCCAGAATAATCAATGATGAGGAATGCTAGGGGTTACAGCTAAACCACACCTGGAGGGATGCATGATCCTCTCCCCTTAAGCAGGTTTATCTCTCTCACACACACACACATATTTGCTTCTAATAGAAAATGGCAAAAGATTTCAATAATTTCAAATGTGTCTGTTGAACTGCTGAAGCAGTTACCTAACAATTCCATGTCAACACACATGGGGGAGCCACACTCCAAACCAAATTTCTGATTAAAGCACACATATCCATTTTGCCAGCATTATTCTTCAGTACTAATGTTAAAGTCCTGTCTTTCACAATGAGGACTGAGTGTGTGCCCCAACAACAACAAAACAAAGGAAACCTTTGAGTTAATAATGCAATTGCATTCGTTTCAAACCATGTCCTCCAGATTAATCCAGTAGCTACAGAAGGATCACTGGAATGATTTTTGAGATTTGTTTGTGATGTGTGTACATGTTAACATTAGCAGGCCACATGTTATTAATTTATCCTACTAGCGGGTAACTGAAACATCCTTAAACTTTTAAAAGCAGAATGTATACATGCATATAAGTTCTCTCCATGTAGTCTATTATGGTCCCAAGTAAGAGCAAATAGGGCTGATTGCAGCTAGCCCTTATTATTCCAGGGAGGGCTCAACAATAACTTAATATTTTTAACTTAATAATAATTGAGTACACTTCTGATTCATGATGCCATAGTTTTATTTTGCCAAATCATTTTCAGGTGTGGTGTGGTGTCACTCCTTCTACCTAATCTTAGAATGGCTTCAGTCTCCCTGCTGCCTCCACCTTTGCAGGGATTGATGAGCTCAAACGTTTTTTGACTAGATAGTAATACTTACTTACTTAGGCAATCCCTCGTTGTTTGAGTATAATGGCCTTTCAAGTGCAGTGTCTTGGCAGTGGGTACGTAGGAAATTGTGGAGCCCTATTCTTCACCTGCTTGTTCTTTCACAATGAGGGCATCAGGTTCCAGATGGAAGGCAGTCCCAGTCAGGACTGGCTCAATGCACCTTCCTCTTGGCATGTTTCTCCCTTTCACCCTCCATCTGTGCCTCTTCAAATTCCACAGCACTGCTGGTCACAGCTGACTTCCAGCTAGAGTGATCAAGGGCCAGGGCTTCCCAGTTCTTGGTGTCTATGCCACAGTTTTTAAGGTTGGCTTTGAGTCCATCTTTAAATCTCTTTTCCTGTCCTCCAACATTCCATTTTCCGTTCTTGAGTTGGGAGTAGAGTAACTGCTCTGGGAGATTGTGATCAGGCATTTGGACAATGAATGATTGATATATGGTCACAAATGTGAATGTATTATGTGAACACTGTGAATTTATATAGTGAAATACACCTTGCACCATACCTGAATGGTATACTTTGATATTTTTATATAAAAAAGTGAAAGACACAATTTTGCAATACTCTTTATTCTTTGCTAGCTTTCATAGCGTGTTTTAGTGCTGTTAACATTAGAGCCTTACTCTGTGTATAAGATTTGGACAATGTGGCCAGTCCAGCGGAGTTGATGGCATAGGAGCATCACATCTTCCCAAGAGATTTGTAGGATTTTTTGGAGGCAACACATTTCAAAGGCATATAACAGGGTTGGGAGGACAATAGCTTTATAAACCAGCACCTTGGTCTCCCTACGGATGTTCCATTCCTCAAACACTCTCTGCTTCATTTAGAAAAGTGCTGCACTTGCAGAGCTCAGTTGGTGTTGTATTTCAGTGTCACTGTTGACTTTTGTGGAGAGGTGGCTGCCAAGTTAGCGGAAATGGTCAACATTTTCTAATATTACACCATTAAGCTATATTTCTGACATTGCAGAGGGTTGGCTGGTGACTGCTGGAAGAGCACTTTGGTTTTCTCCATGTTAGATTAGATAATAATAAACATAAATACATATTTAGAAGTAGAGGACTGAATACTACAAAAAAATCTGTGGCCACTTTGGCAATATCATTTGTAGTGTTTATTTTCTAGTGAACCCATGAGTTGGTAGCAGTTTCATTCATAAAAGATGATGGGTTGTTTTTCCTAAAATGTATTTGCTACAATTCTCTTGTGGTTATTGGCAGGGTAAAATCTTCAGTGATATTCCTGGCCATTGAAGTCCTGTATGTTCTAGTCAGAAATTAATATAGTGAAAGCTCGGTTTTCTCTTTTGAACTGTGATGCCGTTAAGAACCTCACTGATACATTAAAATTCGATCAATGCTCTATGAAGTTAAAGGTATGATGCAGTGGTTAGTGTGTTGAGCTAGGGAGATGCAGATTAAAACCTCTATTTGTTTGTGAAGATGGGAATCCTATTGGGCCAATCACTACAAAGTAGCCAGGAATGGGAAAATAAATGAATATGCTCTTTAGGTAGGATCAAAATATAACAAATAAGGCACAGTCCTGCATCATCTTGTTCTATGTTTGTGTCAGTAATATTCCCAGAGGCCAGCTTCCTAGCAACTAATTGGATTTCCATCCTTGACATTTTAATGAAGCCATAGCTTTTCTATTCCTAGCTCCTTTCTGGATGTGCTCAGGGAAGTCATCCACCGCCCAAGAGGGCCACCTGAGAAAAGACACACACCCCTGCTGATTAATAACAAGTGGTCGCAAATAGTGAAAGCCATTGGTGATTTCCTTCTAGAAGCTTAGGGGATATTTGAGGAGACACCCTGGATAAAGCTGGATACAGTCTGTGCCATCTTAGGACAATACTGTATTTTGGAACAACTTTAACTGGAACAGGTAGGAAAGAATGCCTGAAAATTGGATTTGAATCTTCTTCCTTTATGTCTCCTTTCCTTTTTTCCTTACCAAGAGACTTCACAGTCATGGTTCAGGATTGACAACTATAGCACTCAATGAATCCAACGCATTGCAAATTTCTCCTAGATTTAACTGTAAAAACAGCTCACCTAAATAAGCATTATAAATAATAACTGAGTGCATTTGATGACTACATTGAAGGCCACAGATATTTGAAACCTATCTTTTCCCTTTCTGGGAAAGTGTTTATTCTTTTTCGTGGAAGGAAGTGACTGCATTTTCGGATGGTCCATGCAGAGTTGCCCTAAGTCTTTCCTTCCTCTCTTTCTGCAGTATGCCGACACAACTGGAGAGTGCCATGGATACCTTAATCAGGGTCTTCCATCATTATTCAGCAAAAGAAGGGGATAAATATAAACTCAATAAAGGAGAACTTAAACAGCTCCTCACCAGTGAACTTACTGACTTCCTTTCGGTAAGGTGGAGTAACTATTTTAGCTGACTATTTATTGGGAAGATAACTGAGGAGGGGGAGTAGTTATCGAACAATCCTTGAAGATTGTTTCAGGAGCCATTTGTTCATGCAGGCAGGCAATCAAGCCTTTTCTGTAGCAGCAGCTATACTATGGGCGGAAATAGTTGGTCTGCTGTACATATCGTGCCCCATCCATAGCTGGAGACCAAATAGGGCTCTTGGTTTTATTATAGTTAAGAAGTTTAGCACCAAGCCTTGCTATAATATAAGACTTTGTATGTAGCCTGCAAAATTTATTCTTGTATTACAACTTCCAGTATCCTACAACAAGCTCGTCTGTTGCCCATGCTGTCTGGGGAATTTATAGAGATATAGTCCAAAAAAATTAATCTTTTGCATATTCTACTCCATGAATGTGGCATTCTAAAATACTTTTGTCCTCTATAGTGTTATGACGTGCTATACATGTGAGTATATCCTGCTCAACATATTTGAACTGCTAAAACCACTATACCACAATGTTTCTTTATTAGAGAGTGGGAAATACTCTGATTGCTGTCACTTATCTTCGAGACATTTCCAACTATGGTTTTCTGGAATTGAGATTGTGACTTGCCCACTGTTTCCCAGTGGGTTTTCATGGCAGAAGGAGAATCAAACTCTGGTCTCTAAAGCAGTAATGCAGTGCTCAAACCATTATACCACACTGGCTTTCTCCTTGCCTTTACCTCCTTGCTTTCTTTTTGTATTGCCTACTATTTATTTATTTATTTATTTGTTCAATCTTATATTCCGCCCTTCCCGGCCGGCTCAGGGCGGTTCACATACACATTAAAATGCACAATAAAACAGTAAAACATCATAAAACAACCAGAAGTAAAAGTTGCAAAATAGTGCAACGACAGTGATAGTAAACAGTTACTGTATCCAGGGGCTTCAATCAAAAGCAAGCCTGAACAGAACAGTTTTGCAAGCCCTCCAGAATGGGATAAGCTCTGCCATGACCCGGACATTGTCTGGTAATGCATTCCATAGCATTGGGGCAGCAACTGAAAAAGCTCGTTGCCTTGTGCTGGAGAGATGGCAGGAGCGGACTGATGGCACTGTTAAAAGGTTTCGCTCTTCCGAGCGCAGTGATCTCAGGGGAATGTATGGGGTGAGGCGGTCCCTCAGGTACACTGGCCCTAGACCATGTAAGGCCTTGAAGGTCAGAACCAACACCTTGAAGACAATTCGGTACTCGATTGGAAGCCAGTGCAATTGCTGTAAGATGGGCGTAATATCCATTTCTTAACACTGTTTTGTACTTAAGAATGTAACCTGCTTCCTTCCATCCATCAAATTCCTCCCTAGATTTTCCTCACATGCCGTTCAATCAAAACTTTATTACGGTCACAGACCAGCACATGCTGTTGTCTAATCACAATAGAACTGCTTTGCATGCCTAACTAAATGATTTTGTGTGTGTGTCAACTAGATCTGTGATGACTTGGAATATGGGCAAATGGTTGTGAGGGAGCCTTGGCAGGCACAACTCACAGGTGAAAATTCTGCTGGGTTGTGGTGCTCTGAGCAAATGCAATCTGCTTGCCTATTCAATTTGGGAACCAAGAAGGGCAAAAAAGGAAAGAAAGAGCACAATAGCAGCGTAATTAAAAACAGGGGGAAATAAAAAGCACAACAAATTGCAATCTTAAAACACAATTAAGCCAATGATGGTGTAAAAAAATTAAAACTGCTTTAAAGTCCAATAATTAGAAAATAGAAAAAAATCATGATTATAGTATTCACCCATTAAAATCCTTGGCTATGAATCCAGATGAGCACAGATGAATCCAGACCATTCCTTTTTGCTGTGCCAGTTAATCTCCTTCTTTTTTCTTACTTTAGAACAGTAGTTCTAAAGGGACCAGGGACCACTTTGACCAGGGACCACTTTGACCAGGGACCACTTAACCAGGGACTACTTAAACAGGGACCACTTTGACCAGGGACCACTCTCCAACATTAATATCAAAAGAGTTACAAATCAGTTTTTGGTCAACTTTAGATTTGGTTTGGGATGCTGATTCAGAAAATTGCATTGGATAGACCACATCAGCTCTAGTTTCTGATACAGAACATATGCCATGGTCAGAGACATGGAAGAAATTGCAGACAGCGTAAAAGGAGCAGAAATAAAATAGATAGATAAAAAGGAAGAAGGCTCTCGGACCAGATTTTCATCCTCATGGCCCACTGGTGGTCCATGGCCCACATGTTAAAACCACTGCTTTAGAAAGTCCTTCCATCTTGGATTACTACCTGTAGTCTTCTTAGCTGAAATGTGGGCATGAGGGACAGTAGTTTTCAAGATAGCTGAGAGTATTTTGAGAGATTGTATAATTCTGTTGTCTATTTACAGGTTTATTAGGATTGGAGGAGAGCAATGTCTATTCTGATTAACCTATGTTTCAAACAATGGAAAAACATATAAATCCTATCAACCAGAGACAGAACTGAAATGAACTTACACAGTGTGAGCTACAATTCTCTTTGCAATTTGCATTTAGCTCTCAGCAGGGATAAGGAAAGCCTGACTCTAGACTTAAGCTGCTCTACCAGTGTCCTCAACAGAAAGTACATCATGCTGAGACTATATTAGAAAGTTATGATTTGTAGTTATCTAAACCAAATTTCTTGTGTACATCAGGCAGGGCCCATCTAAATACCAAGTGGGTAAGAAATGGAAGAACTTGGAAAATCTTTGCAATAAAGTGCATAGAAAATGGCAGACCTTGAATATCTAGGCCAGTGGTTCTTAACCTGTGGACTGTGGCTCAGCAGTGGGCCACGAGAATGAAAATCTTGTCTGTGAATCTCCTTCCTCTTTATTTATTTATTTTTAAATTTTTATTTCCACTCCTTTCTGAAGAGCTAACCATCCCTGCTCTTTTTGGTACTAATGTTGGAGAGTGGTTTGTAGTCA
This sequence comes from Anolis apletophallus, assembly GCA_030556195.1. NCBI lineage: Eukaryota > Metazoa > Chordata > Lepidosauria > Squamata > Anolidae > Anolis > Anolis apletophallus. The sequence goes on along the minus strand of JARBWK010000006.1, from coordinate 44,879,760 downwards.
GATGCTTTCAAAAGCTCACAAATATAGTATGAAACGGATGCCCACTTTTGTTTGTTCCCAAAATTTGGTACTAGCTATATGTGATTTAATTTGATGGCAGAGTACATGCAAGCAGAAGGTCACGACATCAATCTTGGCCTCTCCAATTAAAAAGAGTACAAAAGAGAATGTGGAAGACCTGAAACTCTAGAGAGGTGCAAGCAGTCAGGGAAGACAAGAATAATGCTAGGAGGAAGATTCCTATGTTTCTCCATGGATCTGTTTCATTATTGTAGACAACATTGAAATGGAATTCCATTTATCAGAGGCACGGGAAATTTACATAATTTTAAAGTAAATGATGAAGACATTGAAATAGATTTTTCCATAGCTTGGTTCAAGCATTAAACAGAATTGAGACTGCAGACTGCAGCGTGGAGGGGGGCGGGGAGGTCTCTGGGAGACTACCACTTAATTGTGGGGTCCCCCAGGGGGCCATCCTTTCCCCCTTATTATTCAACGTTTATATGCGCCCCCTGGCCCAGCTGGTTCACGACCTTGGTCTGGAGTGTTATCAGTATGCAGATGACACAGCTTTTGCTGAGAATGGACGGCAGGCCGGATACCGTACCCGATTGTTTCCATCAATGCCTGGAGGCCGTGACTGGTGGGCTGGATGAGTGCCGGTTGCCTACCCTGGATGGCGAGCGTTTAAGCCCGTCACCCCTTGTTAAGAGCCTAGGTGTTCAGCTCGACCCCCTGCTGACCATGGAGACTCAGGTCTCCTCGGTCAGCAGGGTGGCGTTCTTTCACCTACGACAGGCTAGGCGACTGGCCCCCTACTTGTCCAGGGACGACCTGGCCACGGTGATCCAAGCGACGGTCATCTCGAGGCTGGATTACTGTAACGCCCTCTACGTTGGCCTTCCCTTGGCGACGCTCCGGAAACTCAAGCTAGTGCAGAATGCCGCTGCTCGCCTGCTGGCCGGAGCACATTACTCCCATTCTCCGGCAACTGCACTGGCTCCCCATTGAGTGCCGAATCGCCTTCAAGGTGTTGGTGCTGACCTTTAAGGCCTTGCACGGCCTAGGGCCTGCGTACCTGAGGGACCGCCTTGCCCCATATATTCCCCGAGACCACTCCGCTCAGAAGAACAAAATCTGCTTTTGGAATATAAACCCAAATAATAAATAAATAAATAAATAAATCTAACTGGAACTTAGAAGAGCAGCTATGGAGGAACTAGACAAGATCCTGACATGTAAAGATATATCACTGAATACACAAGTTAGGGTGGTCCATGTCTTCATGTTCCCCGTTTCTAAATATGGCTGTGAAAACAGAACAGTGAAAAAGCTGTTAGAAAGAAAATTGACTTAGTTTGGATGTGATACTGGAGCAGAGTTTTGTGCACTGCTAAAAAGACAAGCAGCTGAGAGGGAAAAGGAAGAGGCCTGAGGCTGTTAGGAATTCCGGGAGTTGAAGTCCAAAACACCTGGAAAAGGGCAAAGTTTGCCCATGCCTGATCTAGAACCAATCAAACCTGATGTTTCCCTAGAAGCCAAGAATGCCCTCTGCACTTCAATCTGAACCAAGGCTCTGAATCCTACCCCTATTCCACTGATATGGAAGACAATAGCTACCAGTGACTTAGAGTTCTGGATTTTCAGTGTTCAGAAATTCATTATCAACTCCAAGTCCAATTTCTATACTACTTGGTTCAAAGAGAGAATCCATTTTCGTTAAAGTTATAGGTAAAACAATTCCAAAATAGAAAGTCATATCATCAGTTAGATGTCATAAAAACCAATGATTCTGTATGTTGCTACTGACTAAGCTATTATGGGCCTATTTTTCAATGTCAACTTTACATCTACAACATAGACTGTAACAGAAAGAATAACTGCTGTATATATGTACTAGAGATATATTTATTAAATTACTCTTAGGCCCCATTTACACTGCCATATAATTCAATTTAACTGCATTGACCTTCTGATGTTTTTGATATTTTTTGTGATTTGTTGTTCGGGCACGGCCCCAGGAAAGCCGCTCCGAGTCCCCTTTGGGGAGATGGATGTGGGTTATAAATAAAGGTATTATTATTATTATTATTATTATATGAGTCTACCTATAAATGGGTCTTAGTTTAAATAGTAGCTGAATGCCAGCCATTGGGTTCCTTCCTAAATTACATCTTCTACTCTTTCTAAATTTGTCAACTTAGAAATAAATTTAAATAGTGTAAACAGCATAGCATATGCAGATTTGGATAAAATCAATTGGCTTTCAAAAGGTTTAATGATCCCAGTCAGGATAGAGGCACCCTAGGTACTTTCAGCTGGGTTTAGCTGGTTTTTATGACATCTAACTGATGATATAATTTGCTGTTTCGGAATTGTTTTACCTATATCTTTTTTTTTTGCCAATCACGGACTATTGATTGCTACCCCATTTCAGCCTTATGATGGTGCCCCTTCCCCATAAAGATTTTTTTTAATAAGGAAAATCAGATGCACAAGCAGGCTCAGGGAGGCTTGGTACACTATTATAGAAGATGGATGGCCCAAGATTATGTAGAGGAACACTAGTCAATATCTGGAAATGTTCCTGTTCTATAAGTGCTTCTTCCAGCTTGAGGCTGCGTGGTGTTTTATTTGCAGGTTGATTGGAACTCCTGCAGCCTCTAAATATAGCCTCCTATCTTTGCTGAGCAGAGGGATTGGCGAGAAGCGCCCTCGCTGCAGGACACATTATCAGTGCCAATGTGATTTGTGTTCCTCTAGTTTGTTCCTAAATTATTCTCAGCTGAAATTCTTGTACTGAAAAAGAAAAGAAAGATCTGATATATACCTGGCATCCACCAGTCCATTAATCCCAAGAAACCTCATTGGCAGTTCTGTAAAAATAGGAAAGAAAGGGGGAGAAAAAGGAAGCTGTCATCAATTTTCTTGGACTAAAGGATTTTTCTGTCTTGTGTACCATCTTAATAAAATGCCTCTATATTGGTCCAATCTTCAAAGTAATCTACTAGTAGACAATAGATATGCCTTCAGATCTTTGCACATCAGGCAAAAAAAAAGGATTATACTTCTTTTAAGGGCAAGTTCACATGTTAACTTTCACCATAGAGTGATGTAGAGCATTTTCCACACATGTGGATTAAAGGCACTTTGTTTCTGATGTGAACACACATACACCCAGGCAAAACCCCCACAAGATTAGCCGGAATGCTAATTCAGATTACAAATACTTCTTATCTACTTTCCCCTCCATATTAACAATCATTATAATTAGCAGAAGAAATAGGATAGAATACAGCTTGCTTTAGGTTACAGTTATTGGCCAACATCTAGTTAATCACATACAGTAGAGTCTCACTTATCCAACCTTTGCTCATCCAACATTCTGTATTATCCAACGCAGTCTGCCTCCAGCCTGAATCCATAGCGGTTCCAATACATTATGATGTTTTGGTGCTAAATTCGTAAATACAAAAATTACTATGTAACATTACTGTGTATTGAACTACTTTTTCAGACAATTTGTTGTAAAATATTATGTTTTGGTGCTTAATTTGAAAAATCATAATGTAATTTGATGTTTAATAGGCTTTTCCTTAATCCCTCCTTATGATCCAACATTTTTGCTCATCCAATGTTCTGCCGGCCCATTTATGTTGGATAAGTGAGACTCTATTGTATGTAAATCATGCTACACATGCAGCAGGCATGTAGCTGGGGCCCTTAGGGGGCTTCAGCCCCCAAAATTCTCAGGTTGGTCCATGAGAAGGCCTTACTGGTACATTATATAAACTGTTATGTTTATTCATATCATGATCTGATCACCATGCTCATTATATCCCACATTCATGGGGTTATTGGGATAACAATACAAAAGGTTTGGTAGGGTAGTCCCTCTCTTACTCAGACTCAGCCCCTCCCGAATCAAACTCAGCCCCTCCCCGAATCAAAATCCTGGCTACGGCCCTGACATGCAGAGTTAATGATTCATCATGGTGCAAAGGATCTTCTGTTGTTGTTGTTGTTGTTGTTATAGTTATTTATTTATACTCCACTTTATCTCTCCCAAAGGAGAAAACAAAGCTGCACATACTGCAATATTGTGCATAGTGGTTGTGATTACACATTCTGATTGTGCATTACAATTGTGCATTACATTCAGTCATTGGTACATGGTGCTCAATGTTGCTATTTTGTAAAGTGGTGGCATAGATTATCTCAGTATGTTTACCCTCCAGTAAGGGAAAGTTGTATGTATACACTCTGAGCCATGTTTCCCAGTTCTACTCAAAATGCTGGTCCATATGGTCAATTTCCAGGAATGACAGAGGCAGTTGTAGACAATGGGGACAAACATGTTGATGTTCCCTGGCACACTGGGAAAGAAGAAATTTGCAAGTTCCTCACATTGGATAGCTTAAGAAGCATTGATTTATACAAGCTCTGTTTGGCATATGTTTTCTTCAATATGGGAGCAATTGACCACCCTCTCCACCATCTTTTTCTCCACATGGAAAGTGTTGCACCTGAAAACAAGAAGTTCCTGATTATATGGAGGTCTCAGAATGAGAATGAAGCCAGGAAAAGCAAGGTGAAGACAGAAGTGTCTGCATTTCATCTGAGTCAAATTTCACCTGAGGAAAGTGGTCATAAAAGGAGGTCTAGATGTTTCACTTTTCTGAAGAAAGTGTGTTGAATAATGACTGAAGAAGGCTATAAGACTCTGCAATAAATCTAGCAGTGGGGGGTCAGTGACAGAAAATTTACTGTGAAAAGCTTCTGTGTTTGTTCCTCATTATCTCTAGGTAGAATTGGGAAAATGATTGCCTCAGAGTCTGGATTTCACAGAGCAGCTTTCATCCAGTTTTGACAGTAATGGGCTAAATGGAGCAGTGGTTGGAATATTTCTATGTATCTAACAATGATGAATCAGAATTTTAGGTTGACCAGGATTCAAGATAATGAATGTTGGTATTGATATTTATCTTTCTTTGAATTAGCTGAAAAATTTCAAACTTCGGAACTGAAGATGTAATTCTAAATTCACTTACTTAACAATAAGTCGAGGAAACTCAAGAACACTTCTCTTTGCATAGGGATATACATTGTATCCTGCTGACCAAAAGGTCAGCAATTTGAACCTGCTGAGTGGGGTGAGCTCCCACTGTTAACCCCAGCTTCTGCCAACCTAGCAGTTTGAAAAAATGCAAATGTGAGTAGATCAATAGGTACCGCTTTGGCAGGAAGGTAATGGCGCTCCATGCAGTCATGCTGGCTACATGACCTTGGAGGTGTCTACAGACAACACTGGCTTAGAAATGGAGATGAGCACCACCCCTCAGAGTCGAACACAACTAGACTTAATGTCAAGGGGAAACCTTTAACTTTACCCTTGATACATTGTATCTCTTTGCCATTTCATTTTCTTATGTACTGTATTCATTGTTTATGTTAGTTCATTTTATTTAGAAAATCAATTTATCATAAATAGATGTGTGAGTGAGACAGAATAGATTCATCTCTGAGGACCATTCTCTCCCATTTCCAAATTGATTTTTACACATTTGGTCCTAAGTATACATCTTATTTGTTTGATTGTTCTTGCTTATTAAACTATCATAAAATTTAGATTTTGGGGGGGGGGGATGGAAGAGGGGGTGGTGGTGGGAAGGACTTCTGAAATGATTCTATCCACATGCTAATCCAGAAAGGTTGACTCATGTTGGTTCACTTACAAAATCTGACCAATATCCATAAACATCATTTCTGAGTACACACATATGTGATTTCATTGTTTATCCTTTTAATCTGTTAGTGAAAATTGAAAACATTTTATCAACTAAAAATGTGCCTCCAATTAGACAATATAGATTTTAATCAGGTTTTCTGCTTGGTTTAAAAGTCCAGTTTCGAAAACATACTTTTTTGAACGATAGCTTTCAGAATTCTCTAGCCATAATGGGCAAGGGGCATTGTCTTCCAATAAAGTAATACAGTACAGTCTCCTTATTCACAGATTTCATGTCTATGGCTTCACTTGCCCACACTTCAAAAAATATTCCCCACCCCAAAGTGTTTCTGGCTTTCCACTATGATTCTATGCCATATTTCCAGCTCAAGTGTGGTGAAAATATAGGGTCTGTGGTTCTTCACAGCTTCATGTATCCATGTGGGGAACCTACTGCATTTCCAAAATCTGGAAAAATGTGTTGTGGCAAGTGTCATTTTACAAGAGGCATTCCACCTTCTCTGTTATGCAGAGTGAAGTAACTCTTTGTGTATTGTACCCGTGCAACTAGTGTCTGCATCATTTATAAATAAGATATACCTTTTTTCTGAATTAATGTTTCATTTATGGTTGCATTCATATGAAAACACATTCAGTGGTCACCAAACTATTTGAGTGATAGCTCTAGGTGTGATATTGGTATTTAGTTTTTAATTGAAATATTGAAAACATTAGAAATAAAAAATTATGCTTTCAGAAATAAAAAATATGCAAAGCCATCTCTTTGCTGAATCAGATACAGGTAAATGTCACTGTTCATGTAAAAATTCTAAAGGTTGTAAATAGCATGCTGCATAATACCCTCAAGGAATTAAAGTAGAAATCTTAAAAGACAATTGCCACTGCTCAGAAGACTATGTAACCAATATCCAACAGCATTCCAAGATACGTTAATATCTATTTTCATATTTGTAGTGTCAAAAGGATCCTCAGTTGGTTGATAAGATTATGAAAGATCTGGATAGCAATAAAGATAATGAGGTGGATTTTAATGAATTTGTGGTCCTGGTAGCTGCATTGACAGTCGCATGTAATGATTTCTTTGAGGAGCAAATGAGGAAAAAGGATAATAGCTAAGGTAGGTGGTACATATTTGATTATCAATCTATAGGATGTCTTTTATGGCTAATGGCTAATCCCATTGGATCAACCAAGAATTTTCTGTTATAAAATTATTATGAAAGTTGTTCTGAGGACATTTGCGGCTTTCGTCTTACATCTGTACATAAACTGTTTATCTAAATCTAAAATGCTTAAGATTTAAAGGTTACAGCACTAAAAAGGCAATAGTTTGGCTCTGCTTTTCTCATGGAACAGAGTCAAGCCAGCCCCTTGGCTTTCCAAGGAGTTGGCATTGATGAAGCAAGTGAGACAAAGACTAGAGCAATGTTGGCGGAGAACTTGAAGCGAATCTGACCGAGCATATTTGAAAGCCTACTTACTCTATGGCAATGGAGGCAGCAGAGAAATCGTTCCTTACTGCCACCATTACATCTGCAAAGAACTGTCCAGCGGAGCTGCTTCGAGTGGTCAGAGGACACATCCCTGACCATTCAGCAGCCCACTGTGAAGAATTTGTAAGGCACGTTGCAGATAAAGTCGCTCACATCCGTTCTGACTTGAATCCTGTTATTGATACAGTTCCAATGGATTTAACTTTGGCTCCTGCTTGTCCAGTGTTGATGGACAGTGATACCTTTCAATTTGTGCAGCCTGAGGATGTAGACAGGATTCTTGGAGAAATGAGAACTACCACATTTATTCTAGATCCTTGCCCTTCCTGGCTGATCAAACAGGCCAGAGGGGAACTGGCAGAGTGGGTGAAGGTGCCTGTTGTTACACCTATATTTAAAAAGCCATCCCCGAACCCCTCTATAATAGACAACTATCGACCAGTGTCCAACCTTCCCTTTCAGAGCAATGTCTTAGAACAAGTGTTGGCCTCCAAACTCTAGGGATTTATGGATGAAACTGATTGTCTAGATCCATTTAAATCTGGTTTCAGGCCTGGCTATGGAACAGACACAGCTTTGGTCACCTTGGCGGATGACCTGCAAAGAGAGCTAGATAGGGGAAGTGTGTCCCTGTTGGTTCTCCTGGATCTCTCAATGGCTTTTGATACCATTGTCCATGGTATCCTCTTTTATTCATTATATTGCTGTTAAATTGTGGCTAAAAGGTTAGACAAAGTCCAATGTCTATTTTTGTAGCCCACAAAACGAGTGTGTGCACTCATTCCCACCCCAGTACCAACCTCTCTTCACCAACCCTTCCAAGTTTCACAGCTGCTCTTCATCAAACACTCTTGTCCCTGTGTACTTCCATGCTCCACCAGCTCTCTTTTATTTAAAGAGCTTCTGGCCTTGTTTGTTCTTGGGTGGTTCTCAGCAGCTCTGTTACTTCCTGCTGATCATAAAGTCCTAGGGTTTTGATCCTACAAGGCTTGGCTCTACAACACTACTACAGAGGGAAGAAAGCTAAGGTAACACAGTGACAAGTGGGGCAATGGGTAGGCAATATCACAAAATGATATAACAAGCAATATGCAATATCAAAAATACATTTATAAAGTTATCAACACATAACAACAAAGTCCTAAAGTCAATATTCCATATTGCATATTGCTTGTTATATCATTTTGTGATACTGCCTACCCGTTGCCCCACTTGTCACTCTACAACACTACTGTCTGTATCATACTACAGTTATCTGTAGGATACCAGGAGAACTCCTATGCTATCAAACCAAACTGTCAAACTAGATCATTACTTTGCCATAAATTTGTAGCATCTATATATATAAAGGAAAAGTCGTCATGGAACGACCGTCCCAAACAGAGAAACCTTACAACGCAGAGACACCAAACTTGCCAACAGAAATAGGCCTCAGACAAGGTACGTTTGTAGCAAAGAAACTCCCCCCCAAAAAAACCTAAAAGGCCCCCAAAACAATGAGTAAAATAACTACATTTCCCAGCATCCTCCGGGTCTGCCAACGACTCTCCCAGCCTCTACATTCTGAGAACATGATTGGCTGACAATAAGGGCGGATTTGCATAACTCCTGTACTGGCCAGCCAACATGAACATTCCAACCCATAATAAACTTCCTCGCATCTCCAAAATAGGGCACAGCAACGCGTTCCGGGTACAGCTAGTATATTATATATTTAATTTTTTCACTCAATACAGATGTATATCTATTTTAAAATATTTAATATTTCAGGCATACAAAATGTGACGTAGTACTGTTTAAAATAAGGAACAATGCTGGTACTCAATTTTAAATATGCAAATAAGCACTTTTAATATAAAGACGTGTGTGTGTATATATATATATATATATATATATATGGAAATGTTAATATTTCCATCTGAATGCACATGGCATTTGAAATATGACGTGCTTTAAACTGGATAATTTCTTTTTCAAGAAACTTTAATTGCATAATGACTACTGCATCTCTGTTTGCATTGACAGGTTCAATCGTCATTTGAAAAGATGGAAACGGTTACTTCTACTGAACCAAGAGTTTACCTTTTAACCCCCCCCCCCTTTAGTACTGATAATTGGCTTTCCAATCCTCTTCTTCAGCTCAAGTACTCCTAACAACGAACGTTCATGTTTTAAAATATTAACACACTGGAACAACTGAGACTTAAGCTAAATATGTTGTAAAAACGTATGCCAGTTGTGGATATTAACTAAATGTAAATATAACTGTTGTATGTATTGTGCCTTTAAATGTGTCACCATGTGGCCTCCTGGGTATAGTATTGTAATCAGCCATTGACATGGACAACCATTCCCATTTCACTGCATTCTGAAGAAGGAAATAATAGATGGTTTATTTAAAAGTTCACTGTGCAGTACCTGTACTTTGCAGTACTGTGGCATTAAACACACAATTTTGAGCACACACAAAGAAGGTTGTCCAGCTGAGCCACAAGGCTATTGCAGCAATATAGCAGTAGAAATTGTATTGGTAGTGTACTTGCAGTTGGTGGCTTGTATGTCCATGAAGCAGTGAATCTGCTCTAGAGATTACTTTCTGTTTTAAAGCTATACAAGGAGCTGAACCATGTCTCAAAATAGTTCAACATTTTTAACACTTGGTTTATAAGGTTTACTTTAAAACCCAAGGTCTGGATGAGGGCAAGCAAATTGAAGTTGAATCCAGACAAGACGGAGATCCTCCTGGTCAGTCGCAAGGCCGAACAGGGTATAGGGTTACAACCTGTGCTGGACGGGGTTACACTCACCTTGAAGGCACAGGTTCGCAGCTTGGGAGTTCTCCTGGACTCATCGCTGAGCCTGGAATCCTAGGTTACGGCGGTGGCCAGGGGAGCTTTTGCACAATTAAAACTTGTTCACCAGCCTCACCCTTTCATCTGTTAGTGAAAACTGAAAACATGTTTGTCAACTAAAAATGTGCCTCCAATTTTAGACAATATAGATATTAATAAGGTTTTCTGCTTGGTTTAAAAGTCCAGTTTCCAAAACATACTTTTTTGAACTATAGCTTTCAGAATTCTCTAGCCATAATGGGCTCTCGTTACACCTAGGATAAACTACTGCAATGCACTCTACATGGGTTTGCCTTTGAAGACTGCTCAGAAGCTTCAAATAGTCCAATGAGAGGCAGCCAGGTTAATAACTGGGGCGGCATACAACTCCCATGGTAAAAACTTGGCTGTGGGACCAAGCTTTTGGACAGTGCAATAAAGCAGTGATAGGAAACCTTACCAGGCCAATTAGGTTTGATGTGGATGATCAAGGCGGTTTAAAACAGAGTATTTTAATGCCGAGATAAATGTTTTTAATGTTTATGTATGCATATAATGAATTCTTGTCCCGGCATTAAATGTTTGCCTTATATATGCTGTGCTCCATCCTGAGTTCCCTGCACGGTGAGAAGTGTGGAATATAAAGGTTTTGAATAAATAATATGGAAGCCACAAGATGCCACTGTGGGTACAGACACTGTACAAAGTTTTAAATGATTAACCCAAAACCATTTGAACTCATTTCAATACACAGAGGCAAAAGTAACAGAACCCTCATGTTTCTTGAAAAACTACTGGTATATTTACTCAGGTGTGGGAAAATATTGGGAAGATGCAAAGTCAAGGCCACATCTAACCCTGGCTGGAGGCTAGACTGAACTGAGGGCCGAAAGTAGTCCCATCTTTAATGGACCGCAATGTCTCAAAGGACTATCACTGCGAATGATTTACAGAGGGATTTTCATGCCTACAGCACTCATCAAAAGTTTTCTGTATGTTTACTTTAGACAAGCCTGCCACTTTTATTCATCTGATCCCAAAGGCTCCTTCATTATTTGTTCTTATCTTGGTTTCCCATCCCACCCCCAAGATCACAGCTGCAGCTGTTGCATAAATCTACCCAAAACAGATTTCTACCAACTATTTCTGGATCTACTTTTAGAATTGCTGGCCTCATTCTCATGCAGATAGGCCTTGTTTGGTTGAAAACATTCTCCCGTTGATATTTTGTAATTATTTTTGTTACTTTTGCTGTGGTTCAAATAAACTGAAATAAAGTACAGATAGGCAGTCCAATTTGGGGATTTGTGTCTACATAATAGATAATCCAGGTGCTTTGCACACAAAGTAGAAAACAAACATCTCTGCTAGTTCCACCACCTGCTTCTCCCACCCTCATCTAAGCACCATGAATTTTAAAACTCTGAAACTAGATGAACCTGTATGGGTTAAGCCAACTGAGCATCGTTCTCTTGTGTGATTAACTAGTGAGCTGAAATGTGACACACATGCAGCGCAAAACAGGCTGATGATTACTTCTAACAGGATGTCTGATGACCAAATGTAAGGCCATAACAAAAGCTGATGTTCTATCACAGTACAAGCAATTTGATGAAATTCAGAGCTAGGCTGTAAGAGTTTTTCTGATCATTTTGATTGAAGGAGGGCGATGACTTTCATAGGAGAACACAACTTTATTTTTTTAAAAATATACATGTTGTGCTCTTAGGGCTCTTCCACGCAGCCCTACATCCCAGAATATCAAGGCAGAAAATCCCACATTATCTGACTGTGAACTCAAATAGCCCAGTTCAAAGCAGATATTGTGGGATTTTCTGCCTTGGTAATCTGTGTGGAAGGGCTCATAGACAGATTATGACATAACCCTAATAAAGCTTTGCATTACAAGCAAACATTTAGATATGGGCAGGTGTCCAAATAAAATGTATTGTAATAGATACACAGCTTTTTCATTGGCCGCAATTCCACTGGGGCCCTTCCACACAGACATATAACCCAGAATACCAAGGTAGAAGATCAGTCCCAGAACCTGAGATCAAGGGACAACTCCTTGTGGTGTCATAAGGGCAGGTTCTGGTGAGGATATAAGGATGCTTTCATAAGCGGACACCTCTGCTGGTATCATTACGGCACTGTAAGAATCAACCATTGTTGCAAAGAATAAACATTACAAATAAACACACATGCACACTTTCAAGGTAGTAGTATGTTCCTGAGATTTCTCTCCTTTGTCTTAAGGACTGTAGAAGATATGGCAGATCCTGAGATCTGGCAAATCTAATTGGATGGAGTAGAACTACAATTGGAGGAGGTTAGTTTGGTTGGTTTAGTCCTCCTTCTCAATGGTACTCCAATATCTTGGGTGAAGTCTACAAATAAAGGGAAGTGGGGTGGCTCTATCTGCCATATCACACCAACAGAGGGCCCTTCCACACAGCCCTATATCCCAGAATATCAAGGCAGAAAGCCCCACAATATCTGCTTTGAACTGGTTTATCTGAGTCCACAATCAAGGGATATTCTGGGATCCAGGGCTGTGTGGAAGAGCACAGAGACTTTATTTTTATTTGCAGTGAATTCAAGTCTTTTGATGGAAGGACAAGGACATACAGATCTGATTTAAACTTTCCAATAGCATCAGCCACAATTAAACTCAATCGAGGAAAACATTCAAACACAAAAGGCAAATACTAATGAATAAGGCATATAAATATACACACTCTTCACACTTGCTTTTTAAAGAAGTGTTTGTGCTTTTATACTCCTCTGATACTTGCTGTTTTATCTACCTATATCCAACAATGTATGTCCTCTCTAGGAATTTTCTAGGTTCTCCAAGAAGTTCTAGGTTAGGCTTTTACTAGCCTTTACCATAAGGGGATGACTTCTCAAATTCCTAGTGAGGATACGCATCTAGGAATTTGCTGGGTCCTCCAGGGCAAATCTATAGTAACTTCCAGTGAGAGTTACTCATTTCAATAGGGTTTGCTTTCATCCACAGTTTCCTGCCTCCATGATAAGTTCAGAAATGTATGCTTCCTGGATATAGGGGTTATACTATAACTAGGTAGACCAGTGTATCTCAAATTCTATCCCTGATATCCACAAAAAAGCTTAAGCTATTAACAGTCGAAGGGCTGCTTGTTGCTGATAGTGGTAGGGAATGATAGCCAGGTATATTTATCTACATTGTCTTCAAAATGAAGGGTATAATCCATAATTCTTTGTTCTAGACATGACAGTGCTTTTTTTCTATTAGTGGGATCAATTGAAGAGACTGAGGAACTATGGCAAAGTCAGACCGAACTTGGGAATTTATCTGTTGTCTTTAATTAAATTGCGCCTTGATCATGAATTTAGACTAGTCTCCTTCTCTGAACAATGAGAAGGGTGTTTGTTGTGTGGACTTATCCAAACATCCTTGACTCTATCATTAAACACTTAAATTAAAAAAGAGCCTATATTGTAGAGTCTACCTGAAAAAGATCAATAGAAAAGCAAGAGCTATTTCTGGTCTAATAGCCTTCCTTTTACATGTGAGACCAGTAAAAAAAATACAGCAACTTCAAGCAAGCCTTTCCTAAGCTCCTGCAATTATTTGGTGTGCATGAGATGTCCATTCGTTGCTTAGAAAACAAATTGTACTGTCTTAAAGCCTGCAGGGCATTGGCATTTGCTTTTATATCTGTTGAAATGAAACTTTATGTAGCACTTGGGAAATGACTGGATTAACACATTCTGGTAGGTGGCAAGCCGGTGTTAATAAACCTAGATCCTAGATGCTAGATCCAATCAGATATCATGACAAGGTGCCTGGATGACGTCAATTCACTGTTGTCACATTCTGGATTCTGCAATTCCTTCATGCATTGTCTGTTCAAGTAAATCTGTTTCAAGGCAATGCCTCCTCAACCTCTCATGCTAAGCCACAGTATTGTGGGCATGTCCAGTATCTTGATGGGACATCGATTGGTTCAAGGTGAACAAGTCAACAACAGCATGGAAACAACAGCGCAAATGAGTGTTTTGACAAGATAAGAACAAAAAATATGGCTCTAACTGGCAAATGATGGTGTTTTTAGAACAAATATTAGCAGGCTTTGGCTTCCTGTAATCCTACAAGTGGTGGTATGTATATTGTTCAACATCATTAAAATATTTGAAAAATGAATACACGAAGCAAATTTTGACATGGCATTCCTGAACATAGCTACATTTGTGATTGGAACATATATTTTTAATCACTTGGGATGTGAAATTAATTTTGTTACAGACAAGAAATCAAGGTTGAGTAAGAGCATTCTGATACAGATTCTGCTTATTATTATTTTTGACCATTTATTTAATAAATCCTTTAAAGCAGTGGTTCCCAACCTTTTTTTGACCAGGGACCACTTGAACAGGGACCACTTTGACCAGGGACCACTCTCCAACATTAGTACCAAAAGGGTTATGAATCAGGTTTTGCTCAACATTAGATTCGGTTTAGTTATTTTGGGTACTGATTCAGAAAATTGCATTGGATAGACCACATCAGCTCTAGTTTCTCATACAGAACATTTGCCATCCAGTAGTCGCAATCTGCTCACCCACAGAAAACCATATTTAATAATCTAGAGCTGATGTAGTAGTAATCTACCCTCCTGACATCCCCATTGCCTCAGCACTATAAGAGGGTTCCCCAAGACCAGTCGCTCTCGTTGCTGTGTGGTTTCAAGGCAATGGAATAGCAATGATGAGGCCATGGACCATATTTTTGTTCTTATGGACCACTGGTGGTCTACGGACCACAGGTTAGAAACCACGGCTTTAAAGCTTGCCAAAGTGTTGCCTTGTAAATATTATCACTAACTGTACAAGACAAGTTCATGTAAGGTTAATCTTCTGTTTCATTTATATCCTGATACTTCTCAAACATGACAGATAACATTTTAAAAGAGGAAGCATATAGAGTGGGGTCATAGCTGCTTCAAGATATAGATATAAGTCTGCATGAGTCAAAATTCCTGTTTTGATAACTCACTAACAAGGCCAAGGTTTACCATTAGCATAGATTAGGAAACATTGGGAGAAGCCTCCCAGGTACTTTTCGATGAAGTTATTTCCTTTTACTTGAGGATGGAACGGTGGATCTCACACAACCTGTTTGCCCTGTTATAGTTGGGATGGATTCATATGAGGGTCTGGTCTTTTTCAAATGATATGTTGGGAAGGGGAGCCACCCTAGCTTTGTTTCAAATAGCAAAATGGGAAATTTGTCCAGATGAAAGTATTTGATCTCATTTTGTAAAGGTAAAGGTTTATGTCACCTACTTCCCATTTCTTTACTGGCTTTATTGACAGCCCCTAATGTGCTGTATCATAAAAGAAACATCATAAGAGACAATCTGTTGTGGTTCAGTCTGTGATTGTACCACTGTCTGAAGTTTCAGAGGACATTGTGCCAGCATCTGAGGACTCACAGGAGTCTGGTTCTGTTCCTGATGGGGCTGAGGGAATGCTAGGCCAGCAATGGATTTGCAGTTGGAGACAGATTCAGAGGCTGACAGGTCTGAGTAAGATTTCTCAAAGGAACCAAGGTCAGTCTCTGATTGGAATGTGGTAATTGCAGATGTGTCTCCTGACTCCCCTGTTTCTCCTGAGTTGGATAGAAGAAGAGCAATCTGTCAACAAAGACAAGCAGCTGAAGGAAGGAGCAGCTCTCAGCACCTGTTAATGAGAAGGGGCTCCGCAGAGAGTTCCCAAGGAAAGCACCATAGTTTCTTAAGTATAAATGAGGTTTGATTTTGGTTATTCCTTAGAGGAGTCAATGTCTGGATTCAAGTTAAGTGCTTCAAGTTCCTCTCTCAAGTTTTCTCATGTGTATGGGATTCATGGACTCAGGTCTGGGGGTTTTCTATGTGTTTCTTCATGGACTCATGTTTTAAGTATCAAGTGATTTCATGGTCTCCTGTATTACTCCAAGTATCAATCCGTTTCCCGGTCTTTAGTATCTTTAGATTCATGTTATAGCAGCTGTGTAGGTTTGATCTTCTTGGTTGCTGTGTTTTGTGACAAACTCCTGTTTAAAGAGTTGCCTGCTTCCTCGACTTATGGATTGTTGTCTTCAAGTGCCTTGTTTTATATGGATTATATTTTGCATTGACTTTGATCTTTTTACTATTTTTGCTGAAGCTACATGTATTCCTTAATAAACTGCTTTCCTTTTAAACTGACTTTTTGGAGTGTGAAATTGGTTTAAAGGTGCCTTTCTAGCCCTGGTGTGCAAGAGTCAACTAAAGGCATATATCAGCAAAATACAAGTAACTCAACATTACAATGTGTCTCATCTACAATAATAATAGAATTGTGTCTACCATAGTGTTAGGACTCTAGACAAATGAAATTAGGCATGATTCTAAGAACTTGAGAGTGTGCAACCTGGTATTATTTTAAAGAAAGAAATGTAATTATTTAAAATAGGGCTGTTATATTTTCTAGCTGGAAAAATAATTTTTGATAAATTTTTATTGCTGGCATTTCAGAAACTGGTAATGGTTACAACAGCTATTAAAACTGCAAAGACCTCATTGTATAGCTTGTAATTTAAATGATGCAGGTTCAAAACTTGCCCCTTTGTTTGACCCATACAGGGGCGGTCCTACAAGATAGGCCAAGTAGGCGGCCGCCTAGGGCGCCATCTGGGAAGGGGGCGCCATCCTGGCCGCATGGGGCGCCATCCTGGCCCTGCCGATGTCCCTCAGACAGTGCTGCAGCTGCCTGCTTTTTGACCCCGGCCTTGTGCGCTCCGACGCCGCTTCTGGGCGCGCGCGGAGGTTTTCACGCAGGCGCAGTTGCTCTGGAGCTGAAGTTGAGCGCAGGAGCAACTGCACATGCGCGAAAACCTCTGCGCATGCCCAGTAGCTCCCTTGCGCAGAAGCCTGTAAGCAAAGCACTCCCTATCGGGCAGGCAGGGAGTGCTTGCCCTCCCTTTTGTCTCTGCAGGGAAGGAGAAAAGAATCCGTGAAGGAAGTGTAAGTGAAGGATTGAATGAAGGGCTTTCCTCCTCCTCTGTGACCTCTTCTCTCCCTCCTTCCTTTCTTCGGCTCTATTTCTGTCTAGACCCAAGGGGCCTGAGGCTATGAGGAGTTGTGGGAGTTGGAGGCCAAAACACTTAGAAGGAGGGAGGGCGGGCCCAAGTTTGGCCAGGCCGCGCTGCCTGTATTCGACCTCATTTGAACATTTTGGCTGTTTTTCTATTTACATTTACATTGGGATCCTAATTTTGGACTTATGGGCAGGGCCGGCCTGACCTTTTCCGGGGAGTACGGAAAGAAAATTTTGGCGCCCCCCCCCCCCGGCCGCTGCATCATATCGTCCCGCCGCCACTGCTGCAGCCGCCGCTGCCGCACAGGCGGCCCCATGGGCCAGCTGCACCACGCCTCCCGAAGCACGGACATTTCCGCGCATGCCCAGAAGCAACTACAGGCGCTGTAGCGCCTGTAGACGTTTCTGCGCATGCGCTAATGTCCACGCATGTGCACTGTGGCCCGAGCGCGCCTGCGCGCTGGCTCCAAAGCCGCAGGCGCTGACTCAGTGCCCATGCGCAGACATTCGCGCATGCCCAGAAGCAACTACAGGCGCTGTAGCTCCTGTAGTTGCTTCTGGGCATGCACGGAAATGTCCGTGCTTCGGGAGGCGTGTTGCAGCCGGCCCGTGGGGCCGGCTGTGTGGCGACAGCGGTGGCGGCAGGGCGGGGGCACGGAAGCGAGGTTGCGCCGCAGCGCCCCTCCCAGCCGGTGACGCCCGCCCAGCCCGGTGCCGCCTCTGCTTATGGGAGACTCCTATGAATTATGAGTCGGGTGATAGGTAATATATTCTGATTTTGATGCATTTACATTGCATTTCTTGTTGATTATCATACAGTTCTGCTTAATATTGTCATACAATATAATACAAATACAATATAACAATAGAATGATGATATATTTTATATTACATGTAATATTACAAACAATATTGCAGTATAGTGGTATTGTACAAAATAGTAATATATAATATTTTATTTTACTTTATTTTGGGTTATTTGAGTTTTATAGGAGTAATGAAAATATTTAGTAGAGGATAATTTTATTTAAATAAATAATTTTATTATTTCATAATAATAATATAATACAATGTTACATTATATTATAATGTCAATATATTATAATATAATTATATTGTAATGTAGTATAATATAATTATGATATAATATAGTATGAGTATGGTATAATATATTGTATATACATTGATACAATATAATACTACTAATGGTATTGTGATATTATAATTGTATATTTGTTTTACATGGGGGGTGGCAAAATAATGTTTTGGGGGGGCACCAAAATAATGTTCGCCTACCATTTAAAATTACCTTAGACCTCCCCTGGACCCATACTAGAACATCTTTAAATGTTCTAAATGAAGATGGCTTTTTGGTGTTCCCTTTTGCTTTAGAATCAAACTCTCAATACTTAAAAAAAATCAAATGAACTGAATAGCTGTAGAATTAGAAAAAAGACAAATAACACACCTAATTATTGCCTCTCTTTCTAGACAAAGGAATGGGAGTTTTAACATCAGTAATAGTACATGATTTCTACAGAAAAGGTGTTCTTTTAAATCGTAAGAGAACAAAGGGACTTCCATGTAATGCTTTGCCTTTATTATGTCTTCTACTGTGTAATCAACTAAATTGATTCCAAATATAATGGAAGTATTTAGTATCTGGGTTTTTCTAACCTTTGCTTTTTTCTGCTTGTATAGGATTCTTGTAAAATTCCAATAAATTCCACAGTTTAAATCTGTAGCCAATGCAACTTTTATTTTGCTTAGCATAAACTGTGGATAGAATTGAACCAACCAGAAATAAACTTACATTTTAAACTAAAAATATTACAACCCTATGTGAGCAAGAATTATGAATTAGCCTTCATTTTGAAAAGGCCTTGCTTCCAATTTCATGGAAGCACAACCTGTCACAGAAAGGTTATGGTGATGAGAGAAATTTTGTGTCTTGCCTAAAATAGCCAATGACAAAATATTTTTCACTTCCTTTGTAATCTTGCCCTATTGGTTTCTTCCCCTTTTAGTTTATCTCCTCTTATGAATCTTTCCAGAACCTTTGTTCCGTCTTCAAAGAGTAACTAAAATCTAGAGCTTGGAAGAAACACATTAAAAGCAATGCAATTACTCAGCACCCCCTTCTTTTAGTAATAAGGGCCAATGTGATTATTTTTAATGTTTTCATGACAACAATGGTGACTATAATGGCCACCGCCTTTGGGGTGGCGATGTGCTCTAGATTTTATTTGAACTTTAAAGGAGCTATCCAAGGTACTGAAGCCCTCAAACAGGCGTAATATTAAGATATTGTCATTCTCCTATAATTCAGATTAAAACCCAGAGGGCATTCTCCACTTCTCTGATATGAGAGTTTCTAGCAGTCATTGGACAGAATATAATTAAGGCCAGACTTGCTCTTAGATAAAGTAAGGCATCTGTTTCAAGCAGCTGATGACATGATTGGTGGTGGTTAGGTTTGTGCATCTCGGCTGAACCTTGATCCGTTTCTGCTGGTCGGATACAGGTAGACTCCCATATCCATTTTTGCATGCCTTCCAAAAACGGATGCACAACCAAATGGCCACTTTTGGACCGCAGCTGAAAAATACAGATAGATCCATCCCATTGGCAGCAATGGGTGGCCTTCCCAGGCTCCCCTTCTTGTCATTTTTGGGGCTATCAGGATGGAAATGACCACACATCTACCACTGTTATCCCACCAAATTTCATAATGTTTCATAACATTTGGGTAATCCCCTGATTTTTCGGATTTTTCTTTCTTTCTAGAAATACACTCTTCTTAAAAAAAAAAAACCCAAAAGGTATCTCACGCTAATCACAGCCTGTAACTTCTCCAGGAGTAGCAGCAGGGCACCATTCTCTGTTTGAGGTAGGTGTGAATGTTTCAACTGGCCACCCTGATGAACATTTAATGACCTAACAGTTTCAAGGTCTGGCTCCTTACTGTTTTGTGTTTGCTGGAATTGTTATTGTTAATAATCATCATCATCATCATCTTTTCAAAGTATTTTCTGAAAGAAAGAAAGAAAGGAAAATGATGGATTTGAGGATGCAACTGAGAGCAATGGAGGTGGTCACCCCAGACACAGCTTGCATAAGACACATCATGGCATTTCTACTCCAATTGGCCCAAGAGCCAGGGCTCGCAGGGAAATCCCATGCAAGGAGGAGCACACGATGTCAGACTCTTTGCTCTCGAAAAGGGGAGGAGAAGCAGTGAACGGCTGCCACGTGGTCTTGTTACAGACTGGAAACTGTGATAGTTGGGCCCTTGACGTTACAGCCATCCAACCAAGCCAAAAAACCTGATTGACCAAAGGAAAATAGCTAAAAAGGATCCACGTACAAGCCTAGTGGTGGTGATAGTGAAGATAGTTGGGAAAACAGAGCTATGTGTCATGTGATCTGCCCTACATTTGCTAAGCTAACTTGGTCTACTGATGAAGTCCTGGTAAACAGGAGGATCTGCCATATTTTTGCAACCTGAAAAAGTATGGTTCATTGTCACCCTTGAGAGAGCTTTGGGCAAATGATTTTTCTTCCATTTCTCTGACTGCAAAAGTGCAAGTGTACGAGCCTTGAGGGTTTCCCCTGACACCATAAAGCAGTGCACCTGGATAGGATCCTCACCTATACGTGTAAAGCATGTGATCAATAGCCAAACGATGGTGCTTCTGCAAAAGCTCAGGTTCAGGTTATTTGTAGGGTGGTAAGCACAGTAAAGTGGTTTAAGCCTTGGACTATAATTCTGGAGAACGGGGTTTGAATTCCTACTACTTGGTTGTGGAAATCCATTGGGTAACATAGGGTAAATCACACCTTTTTAGTACTGAAGGAAGGCAATGGCTAATCCCCCTCAAAACAATCCTTGCCAAGAAAACCCTAGGACAGGCATGGGCAAACTTCAGCCCTCCGGGTGTTTTGGACTTCAACACCCACAATGCCTAACAACCAGTAGGAATTATGGGGGTTGTAGTCCAAAACACCTGGAGGGCTGAAGTTTGCCCATGTCTGCTTTACGATCACCATAAATTGGAAACAATTTCAAGAAATACAACAACAACATTTCTCATCTTATAGGTGCATCTGGTGGGAACACAGAAGAGGGCCCTTTCAGTATCTGCTCCTAAGATTTGGATCATTCCTGCTCAAGAGTACAGTTTGGAACCTTCCATGGTGTGTTTCCTCAAGCAGGAGAAGACCTTTTGGGTTCAGGGACTGATTGCTCGGGAAATGGGTCTTATATAATGCTCTAGATCTTCTCTTTTCTTTTTAATGTTGTCTGCTTTTTTAAAACAGGTTTGATTAATTCAGTTACATTTTAAAATGCTGTATGTTGTGAAGCTTTAGCTATGCTTGCTTTAAACTAATGTAAGCTGCCTTGAGTTCCAAACAGGGGGAAAGGCAGGATATAAATGAATATGTTGATGATAGAGGTTGTGGTGCAGATTATGTTTGCATATCACTTGGATCATATCCTGTCCTGTACAACAAATTGTTGGTTGACTTATGGTGACTTTCATTGGGGTTTTTTTTCCAAAAAAATTTCCAAGGCAAGGAATAGTTAGAATTGATTTGCCATTGCCTTCCTCCAGTGTCTCCCTTCCACATACTAAGAAGGCCTTACCCTACTTAGCTTCCAAGATTAGCCACTACCGGGTGTCTTCAGGATATATAGGTGGAAGATTTGCACCATACCTTCCCCAAATCCAATCATTTTCTATTCACCATTCACATATATTTTAAACAGAAAAACCATGATATATGCAGGATACACAACATATGAAAGTAAAGAAAAACCTCTGAGACAATTTTGCTTTTGGCCTCAGAAAAAGCAGCTGTCAGGCAATTTTCTTTCCTACTTCATTCTGTTCCATTGTATAACCAGAACAAAGGCATACTTGATACCGTGTTTCCTCGAAAGTAAGACAGTGTCTTACTTTCTTTTCCCCCCGAAAAATCCCCCTACGGCAGGGGCGGGCAAACTGCGGCCCGGGGGCCGGATGCGGCCCTTTGGCTGATTCTATCCGGCCCGCCTAAGGGCCCCTGACTTGCCTCCCCTGCCTGGCCTCTGCATAAAAATCTCCAGAGAAGGGGACTATAAGGAAGCATTATTTTATTTTAGTGGTTTTTATTATTATTGTATAATAATTTTATAACAATAATAAAATAATATAATAAATAATATAATATAATGTTATATGATATATTATAATTTCAATATATTATGCTTATATATATATACTATAATATAATAATTATGATATTAATACTAATAATATATGAATATTTCTTGATATATTAATATGTTAATATTAATGATGTTTAATATATAGTAAATATAGTAAGTGAATAAATAAATAAATTATGTAGATTAGCATGTAGTTCCGCCTCTAGGTGCGGCCCTCCATAATATTTTTTGGCTCTCGTGTGGCCCCTTGGAAAAAATAGTTGCCCACCCCTGCCCTACGGCTTACTTTCGGGGTACGTCTTATATAACCCAAGACGTACCCCATCGCCACCCACCACGCCGCCGCCGTCACGCCGCCGCAACCGGCCCCATCGGCCGCGGCACACCTCCGCGGCACACCTTTCTGCCAGGCCTCCAAGCAAGGGAGGGGAAAGAGAGCCAGAGGCGTGGCAAGGAAGCGCCGCGTCAGAGTGACGCGCCGCCGCTTCGTCACGCCCCTGGCTCCTTTCCCCTCCCTTTCGTCCAAGCAAGGGAGGGGGAAGGAGCCAGGGGCGTGGCGAGGAAGCGCGCGTCACTCTGACGCGGCGCTCCCTCGTCCCGCCCCTGGCTCCTTCCCCCTCCCTTTCGTCCAAGCAAGGGAGGGGAAAGGAGCCAGGGGCGGGACGAGGCAGCGCGCGTCACTCTGACGCGGCGCTCCCTCGACCCGCCCCTGGCTAAGTCCCCCACCCTTTCGTCCAAGCAGGGGAGGGGAAAAGAGCCAGGGGCAGGACGAGGCAGCGCGCGTCACTCTGACGCGGCGCTCCCCCGTCCCGCCCCTGGCTCCTTCCCCCTCCCTTTCGCCCAAGCAAGGGAGGGAAAGGAGCCAGGGGCGGGATGAGGCAGCGCCGCGACAGAGTGACGCGCGCTTCCTCGCCATGCCCCTGGCTCTCTTTCCCCTCCCTTGCGTGGACGAAAGGGCGGGGGAAGGAGCCAGGGGCGTGACGACGCGGCGGCGGCGCGTCACTCTGCCGCGGCACTTCCTCGCCACGCCTCTGGCTCTCTTCCCCCTCCCTTCCTTGGAGGCCTGGTGGAAAGGTGTGCCGCGGAGGTGTGCCGCGGCCGATGGGCCGGTTGCGGGCGCGCAGCGGCGGGACGAGGTACGGCTTACTTTGGTACGGCTTATATTAGCCGACCCCCCCGACACCCCCGATACGTCTTACAATCGGGGGTGTCTTACTTTCGGGGAAACACGGTAGTAGCAAGAATAATCACATGTTGATTTTTTTCCATTAGCTAATATTTTTGAAGTCCTCACTTATGCAATTACTTTCTCAGTGTCTGTGTAAGAAGGAAGACGTTTAAAATATATTACAAACTAAGTTTTAAATATGTTAATGGTGAGGCTTTCAATTTAGCAAAGTTATATATTCGCCTCTGGTGATGCAGCAGGTTAAACTGCTGAGCTGCTGAACTTGCTGCCCAAAAGGTTGGTGGTTCGAATCTGAGGAGTGGGGTGAGCTCCTGCTGTTAAGCCCAGCTTCTGCCAACCTAGCAGTTTGAAAACATGCAAATGTGAGTAGATCAATAGGTACTGCTTCTGCGGGAAGGTAATGGTGGTTATGCTGGCCACATGACTTTGAAGGTGTCTATGGACAATGCCAGCTGTTCACCTTAGAAATAGAGATGAGCACTACCCCCCAGAGTCAGATATGACTAGACTTAATGTCAGGGGAAACCTTTACCTTATATATATAAGCAATGAGGCTTTTTGTTTATCAAAAATTGGTCAGATACACACACACACACACAAACAGTGAGGCTTCCAGTTTAGCAAAAATTGGTCAATCATAATATTTTTGGCTAACCTCATGAAGGCCTCTGTTTAATAATAAATATTTTGTCTGACATCTGACAGTTTATTCAAAAGTGAGATATAACAACTAATGCTGGTTGATGAAAACTTTAAAATTAACATAGCTGGGGGCATCTTGAAGAGAAATGCAAATGATTTTTCCTGACTGACTGGCTGCAAATGGGCTGTAACAAATATAACCTTTTTATTTTTCTTGCATTTTAATATGGGAAGGACAAATCATCTGTTGAAAGGTTTTAAAAGCACAGCAGAGTGAAGAGATAATACTGACAGTTATAGATGTGCGAGAAGAAAATCAACTATGTTTTGTATAAATGTCAAAGTTCTTTTTGTAGTCAGGGGGTAGCCATCTTGGCCATAACATTTTAAAACTGCAAAATCCAAACAATAGTTTTATATTTATTAGGCCAAAAATAGGAGAGCTAGTATGGCATAATGGCTTGGGTGTTTGTCTAGGGCAGATCTTCTCCACCCGTGACTCCATTCTGTCCAAGAAATATTTCTGCACGTTGGTTATATAGGCATATAAAATAGGTATAAAAATAAAACATTTACTTATGATAAATCAGCATTTGTAAGGCTTGCTGTAATGATGTCGATTATTTGTGTGTAAATGTTGTGTGACATATGTTGAATGTATGTTGTTTTGTGTGGTTCGGGGGAATATTCTATGGAGTGTTGCTGTGGGTGAAACAGAGGGGAGGCTTGGCAGAAGCTTTGAGGAGCTGTCGCCATGGCAACCAGGGCTAGAGGCTTTTAGAATGTTCAAGGTTTGAATTTTACAGTTGATAAAGAGCGGTTGAAGCCAACTGCCACATGAGAGGGGGAGGAGTTCTGTTCTGTGTTAGTTGGTCCTGAGGACTGTAAGAGAACAGTTCAGTGTTTTAGTTGGTCTTAAGGTCTGCAAGAGAGCAGTCCAGTTGTATGGGTATAGAGACCCTAGTTGAAGTTGGAAGAGTCCAGGGGTTTATAGAGGTTTAGTGGAAACCCTATAACATATCCCCATTGTGTTTTGTGTAACAGAATAAGTTTGTGCCTCTGAGGAAGTATAAAACCAACCAAGATTTTGTACCCATTTGTGTCACAATAAATTGTTTGCATTTTAAAAGGAAAACACCTCTCCTAATTCTTTTATTGGTGGTGGCCCTCAAGGTCAGTGGTCGGACAGATAAATGGTGGCAGCGTGGTCAAGTGGATACTGAGAAATTATAAATCTCTGCAGTTCCATGGTTAATAAAGGAGATAGTCTACCCTGCCATAAGACGGAAGTGGCTGAGGTAACTTCAAGGTCCCTTTGCATTGAGGGTCAGCAGTTTGGATATAGAAAGATTGTCCAGTCTGAGGCCGGTCAACAAGGGGTTGTCACACTTGCTAAATAGGCTTATTTTTACAGCTGAACCATTTTTCACAGAGCCCATTGTAAATACTATACAGGTTGTTGTTAACATATTGTTGTTAATAGTTTTGTGTAAACATCTAAAACCGCCTCTAGACCTGTGGGCTGCGGACTACCAGTGTGCCATGAGGACGAAAATCTGGTCCATGAGCCTCCTTCCTCTTTATTTTTTAAAAATGTTATTTATTTTCTTTCTGCTCCTTTTGCATCGCCTATCACTCCTTCCATGTTGCTAGCATATGTTCTGTATCAGAAACTACAGCTGACATTGTCTATTCAATGCACTTTTCTGAATCAGCATCCCAAACTGAATTTAAAGTTGACAAAAAAACTGATTTGTAACCCTTTTGGTGCTAATGTTGGAGAGTGGTCCCTGGTCAAAGTTATCCCTGGTCAAGTGGTTCCCAGTCAAGTAGTCCCTGGTCAAGTGGTCCCGGGTCAAAAAAGTTTGGGAACCACTGCTCTAGATCAAGTATGGGCAAACCTTGGCCCTCCAGGCATTTTAGACTTCAACTCCCACAATTCCTAACAGCCAGTAGGCTTACAGATAGTGGGAATTGAAGTCCAAAACACCTGGAGGGCCAAAGTTTGCCCATGCCTGCTCCAGATGGTGGTCAGAAACCCTTTACTGTTGCCAAACATTTTGTGACCCCAGCATGGATCTAAGGGGAGCCCATTTGAGGTTGAGAGCCACCATTTATGAAGCAGTGGTCAAGGGCTCTGCAGCTTTGAATCTCTGCTCTGCTCACTGCATGACTTTGGCCATCTCTGAACAAATCTCGCCAAGAATACTTCATGATAACTTCACTTTAAGGTCACTTAAATTACTTAAAGACATACAACAATAGAAATGGCAATGAGATTTTCTATTTTGGGGGGAAATTATCCCTCCTTTATCAGATGGCCCATTGACAGAAGTCAGTTTCCATGGACTGCAAGATGTGTACTGTAAGGCTGAAGTGCCATTTATCCGTCTGTTTGCCTAATTATTTAATATGCTCCCTTTATCCAAGTATGGAACTGAAGGTGGCTTCCAAAAAGGATATGCTAATTATATCTGTTGTAAATAAAACCGAAAAGCACTTTTTCTATCTTCCAGAATGTCCCAGCTAACATAACCATGCTGGTTATGTTATATATCTATCTATCTATAAAGAACACTCTCCCAAACTACTGTATATTTAGAAAGCAATTACCTTTATGATATATCACTTAATACAAATAGGATGGTGATAACTCATTTTTTTCAAGGTTTGTACAATTCAGATATATGTTCCCTTGTGCTTTTTCAGCAATCGATATTTTCCCTTAAGGTAAAAGCTTACCATGCCACCCACTAACATGCTTCTGAAATTTATTATAGATGCCATATAAACATTTCCCCAAATCTTCAGCCTAATCGCCAAGGAAAACATATCAAGGTTGTTATAATAGCTCCACATTTCATTTTTGACAAGATGTCATCTATCTGTTCCTTCAATTGCTGTGGAACTTAAGTGGTGAAAAGGGACACTTTGGTACTATGGAGACTATACTGATGATCAAGTAATACCAATGTAAATGAAGGAAATGTCATTGATACATATTGGAACAATGTGTTCCTTCTTAGTAAGAGATACAGTACACACAAAATAAGTCAACAAAAATATGCAGCATTGAAAACCCAGCACAGTCTTTTCTAAAAGCTTGATGAAATAAGAGTGCACTTACTTTCTGGTGTATAGATACACCGAACGAGTCTCGAAGAGAAACGACAATGCAGAAAGAACCGCAACTTGGAAACAACATCACCCAAGGAGACTTTCTGCTGCGCTTTCTGTAACCGGACTTGCCTATCTCGGATTGGCCTTTTTAGTCATCAACGCGCTTGTAGAAAGCATGGGATGAGTCCATCCTAAATTTTTGTTGGCAAAGAAAAGCCAAGAGATAAAAAAACTTTCTGGTGTATAGATCAGGGCTGTCCAACTTCTGCCAGCCCAAGGGCCGGACTTTTGGTGAGTGATCACCTGGGGGCCAGCCACTCGGCCATGCACCCAGCCACGCCCCAGCCACGCCCCCGGCAACGCAGCTCCGCCCTCTCTCCCAAAGCACTTTGTGAGAGACGGAGGAGCCACGGGGAGCCTTCCGCGGCTCCGCCCCCTCGCCCAAAGCATCACAACCGCTGTTGTGACGCTTTGGGGAGAGGACGGCCGCGAAAAAGGATGGCTCACGGGGAAGCAAGAACCGGGCGCTCGCTTCCCTGCGAGCCATCCAGGCTTGCGGGAAGCTTTTCGCCCGGCTCTCATGTCCCTCTGGTCAGAGGGACGCGAGAGCCGAGCGAAAGCTCTCCCGCAGGCCTGGATGGCTCGTGGGGGAAGCAAGAACCGGGCGCTCGCTTCCCCTGTGACCCATCCAGGCTTGTGGGAGGCTTTTTGCCCAGCTCTCGTGTCCCTCTGGTCTCGTTTCCCCCGCAAGCCATCCTTCTCCTCCTCCTTCCCTGGCACCGCGGCGATCGGGACACCAGCAGCGCCGGGAAGGAGGAGGAGGAAGGGAGGATTCCTCCTCCTGCCCTCCCTCCCCCTTGCCACTGTGAACCGGATCGCAGCGGCGGGGCGGAGAGAGGGACGGAGGGGGCGGTGCAGGGAGGAGGAGCTGGCTCCCTTCCTTCTCCCTGCCCCGCCTCCTCCCCCCCGGCCACCATTTTTTTAAAAAAAATTTAAATTATTTTTTTAAAAAACAATTTCAGGAGGGGAGCGGGGGCCGTGTCCAACAGGCTGGGGGCCGTATACGGGGCGCGGGCCACCTGTTGGACAGCCCTAGTATAGATAGTAAGGAAGAAGCCATCCTAACCAATGGGCAGGGGGAACCTCCAGTGCTGAAAAAAGGAACTGAGAAGGTGTTCTCTTATGTTCCCATCAAATCACTGAGAAGGCAGTGAAAGAGAGAAAGGCCTCCCCTGAAGATCTTTGTGTTTGGACAGTGATATATCATAGCTTGGACCTGAGCCACCCAGGGGTTTATAGGACATAACCTGTACTTTGAAAACAGACTAACAGCCAATTGAACTTTGCAACAAGAGTGTCATTAAGTCAGTGTAGTCAGCCCAATTTAACAAAGTGGCAGAAACTCTTTGGATCAACTGAGTGTTTGGGGCACTTCTCAAAGGCAGTGCCAGATAAGAACACATTACTGTAATCCAAATGGGCTATAACCAAAGCATGTGTCACTACGGCTAGGCTAGACAACTCCAGGAATGGGTGTATCCAGCTCTCAAACTTCAAATGTGGAAATAGACTTCTAGTCACTGCTGAAACCGAAGCTTCCTGGCCCAGAGCTGAATCTAGGAATATATCCAAACTGCATCTTCATGTCCAGCACATTCATAGAATCATAAAATAATAAAATAATAAAGTTGGAAGAGACCTCGTGGGCCGTCCAGTCCAACCCCCTGCCAAGAAACAGAACAACCGTGTTCAAAGCACCCCGACAGGTGGCCATCTAGCCTTTGTTTAAAAGCCTCCATAGAAGGAGCCTCCACCACACTCTGGGGCAGAGAGTTCCACTGCTGAACAGCTCTCACAGTTAAGAAGTTCTTCCTCATGTTCAGGTGGAATCTCCTTTCCTGTAGTTTGAAGCCGTTGTTCTGCCTCTCACCCCTCCAAGGCTCATGTCCACATCTGAAAAGTATCCATTATCACTGAACAAGCAGAGACCAGAATTATATCCTCCAGGCGAGTATCAACTATAGTGCCCAAATCAGAACAAATAAAGTAATTTTATCAGCAAAATACCAGGAAAATCCTTCACAGTGGGCTGTTAAGTGGTTTGTGTTCTCCTGTGGGCCAGGTTATAACAGCTTTACTTGATTACTCTATTCTTTTGAATTCAATCTTCATGTCTTTTGATAATTGATTTACTTTCACCCTAGAGACCTTTTGTCCTGTGGAGATAGTTCTCTTTCAAGAGAGAACAAGAGAGACTTGGAACAAGCAGCATAGATTAAGAGCGGCTTTGATTTTGCCCTAGAAACATTTTCACTCATTTACAGAATTCACAGACCACTTCCTCAGCCTATACAGGTTGGCAAGGCAGCTAACAATTCTAGAAAACTGATACAATAAATAAAGGAGAAAATATTTCTAAAATGACGTTAAAGTAACATCTGCAGTTCAATTATTTACATCCATCCTTTGTAGCCTAAAGACTTTGAAAAACTTTTTTGTGCATGGGGTCAGTTACCTAAAAGAAGACTGAACAAATCCAATTTAGGTATTTTTTATCAAGAAAGAAATTCCATGGGATTATATAACAATTGGTATTAGTGGGGTAGTGAATCTTCTCTGAGTCTTAAACCAAACTGTAAAGAAGAGACCATAGTTTAGTAGTGCTTTAGCTGTATATTGCTACAAGGATATATAGACATATGAATGAGATGGCCCATATGATTCCTTTCAGCTGCTATGAATGTATGGTTAAATAAACATGCTAAACTCTCTCAAAAGGATTCAGTACCTTGGACAGCCCTCCTGACTCACACATTAAAACGTGCCACCCACTACCACTTGGACCCACTGTCCACAAGCAAAGAAAATCATGAAAACCCACTGTGTGATATTGGGCAAGTCAAATATTCTTAGCCCTGTGACAGAATTATCTTTGGATCAGCATAAATTAGGAATGATGTCAAGACACACAACAGCAACAACAGCAACAACACAAGGATCAAAACAAGGACAAACACTTTATGCTAATCACTCAAATGATTTTTATCTCTACATGAGTATGTAAGCAAATTGCTAAGAGAGATAAAAATATTCTTCTGTAATGCACTTCGATGATTTGAAAACTAACTCAAGGAAAGTGGGAGTGGCATTGCTTTGGAAAAGTCTGGAATTCCTAGCTAAAAATGGTATTTAGTGTAATTGGGATCCAAACCCCCTGACTCGATTGTTGTGTTTCATAAGCAAAAGAAAAGCAGGAAACATCCGGCAACCCATATTGTCTGTATACATCATAAAGAACAACACAAATAGCAGCTAGTTCAGAAATGAATAATGGGTGTGCAATTTCCAAATATAGATGAAGTCACGATAATGTGAAAGGGAGACCTAGATTGTTTAATTGCCTGCAGCAATGTCAGTCTGTTAATGAGCTTTATTAAATTATAGAGTGTAATATTAACAAATTATATTTCTAACAAGTGCTAACAAGGATTTGTTTAATTAATAGTAAGTGATGGAGTCTTGACTAGCGTGAATAGTTGGAAGATTACTATCGTGGGGTTGTTTCGGTTAACTTTTTTCTTTTTCTTTTGTTTCCGAACAAAAATGGACATGACTGCTCCATGTAGTCGTGCTGGCCACATGATCTTGGAGGTGATCATGGAGGTGTCTATGGACAATGCTGGCTCTTTGGATTATAAATGGAGAGGAGCCCCCCCAAGAGTCAGACACGACTAGACTTAATGTCAGAGGAAACCTTTACCTTTTA
Organism: Anolis apletophallus; assembly: GCA_030556195.1. Classification (NCBI taxonomy): domain Eukaryota; kingdom Metazoa; phylum Chordata; class Lepidosauria; order Squamata; family Anolidae; genus Anolis; species Anolis apletophallus. The sequence goes on along the minus strand of JARBWK010000006.1, from coordinate 44,848,648 downwards.
GTATGTAAATGTATAATTGCATTTATTCCTATTTACTTAAATGCCATTTTGCATTTATTTTGCAACATATTTATTGATTCTAAATGTATTTATCCCTTTCTTTTAATATTCAATGGATAATATTCCTAAGATATAACAACACCCTTGTTTCAAAATTTCCATTATTTGTAGTGTATAAAATCACGCATACATATTTCAACTTATGGAGTGATTATCCACAGTGGCTGGTAACCTCTGAAATTGAAGGTTGTTTCTTTCTGATATTAATTACACAACAGACTATCACAAAAATATCACTATAGTTAATTTGTATTGTTTATCTTCTTTTACTCTATATTCATATAGTCTTTAAATAAGTGCCAGTCCGTTGGATAAGTCATAGACTTTTAAAGGTAAACAATCTCTAGCTGTGGGTAGAATCAAACACTTACTGTGAAAGAACTTGCGCCAATGAATAGCAAACTGTTAATGTTGGGCAATTGAAAGACTGGCAAACTATTAATTATGGGCAACCAAAGGTCTGGTAAAATGTTAATGTTAATGATGGGCAACCAAAGGACTGGAAAACTGTTAATTATGGACTAGCAAAAACTGTCACATGATTAATGATGGGCAACCAAAGGGCTAGCAAACCATTAATCATGAGCAAACAAGAGCAAATTCTAGGAAATCTATAGCCATTTCAAACAAGGTCTTCTTCAGTGACAACATTCAACTTCCAAATAATTCATGTACCAAACAGACCTGTAACTAATATGAGAAATACTATCTAAAAATCAATTTCAATAATTAGAAATGTAGGATACTACACTTAGGCAGAAAAAACAAAATGCACAGATACTGGATGGGTGACACTTGGCTCAATAACAGTACATGTGAAAAAGATCTTGGAGTCTCCATGGACAACAAGTTAAATCATGAGCCAACAGTGCAATACTGCAGCTAAAAAAGTCAATTGGATTTTGGGCTGCATCAAAGGAATATAGTGTCTAGATCAAGGGAAGTCATTGTGCCCCTCCATTCTGCTTCGGTCAGACTTCACCTGGAATACTGTGTCCAGTTCTGTGCACCACAATTTATAAGAGATATTGACAAGCTGGAAGGTGTCCAGAGGAGGGCAACTAAAATGACCAAAGGTCTAGAGGCCATGCCTTATGAGCAGTGGCTTAAAGAGCTGGGTATGGTTAACTGGCAAAAGAGAAGGTTGAGAATGATTGCTATGTTTAAATATCTGAAAGGCTGTCATAAGGAAGAGGGAGCATGCTTATTTTCTGCTGCCCTGGAGACTAGGACTTGGAGCAATGGGTTTAAATTACAGGAAATGAGATTCCACATGAACATTAGGAAGAACTTCCTGGTCATAAGAACTGTTTAACAGCGGAACTCTCTGCCTGGGACTCGAGTGTGGTAGAAGCTCCTTCTTTGGAGGCTTTTAAACAGAAGTCTGATGACCATCTGTTGGAGGTGCTTTAAGTGTGCTTTTCCTGCATGGCAGGGGGGTTGGACTGGATGATCTATGTTGTCAATTCCAACTGTATGATTCTATTATCCAAATAATGTCTACTACACAAATAACAAAAATATAGAACATGTTTATTAACAATCTACAGCATGAATTCTTCCCAAAGAAAGCTCATTTTATTGTGATGGCATTCTCGAATGAGCTGGTGTTTGGTCTTCCAAATAGTGTACACAAAATGTATATAAATTTAACTTAATAGCATTTTTCATGTTGCATGCATTTGTGATGTAGACCCAGGCCTTTTTTAATTGCTTGTGTTGCCTTTCTAACACTAAAGACACCAATTTCTTTCACTTATCCCCTCTCTACCACCCTTAGGCTGTCAAGGTCTACTAGTGTCCACTTGAGTGGCTCATCATTTCTCTGAAATCATGCCAACTGCCTACTTGTACCCAGGGTAGGCCATATTCTAAGTAGCAGATTTGGTTTTCAAGAAAGAACAGCAGATTGTTAGCCATTTGCATCATGGTTATTTACTGGCACAAACAGGGAGAGATGCAAGTGAAATTTAACAAACACGTATCAGAATAATTTGGCTGGCTTTGGGTAGCATTTGTTGTTGCTCTATCCAGGAAGCAAAATGTCCTGATCCACAGGCTGCTGGATTGTTGTGAACATTGGTGGCTTGTAAAAGTATTTATTAAGCATATCTGATAGACAGAACAAAGGGGTCTGTTGGCTAGTGACTAATGTTGCCAGATTTTCAAAATAGCAATAAAGGACAGATAGAATTCATTTCATGCTCAGCTGACAATCAGGAAGTAAATATTAACAGGGCTGCTTGTTGGTTTTCTCTCTCTCCATAAACACCAAAGTATTGATTTCTGTTGACCTAGATGTATATTTTCTCTGTTGTTGTTGTTTATTCATTCAGTCGCTTCCGACTCTTCATGATCTCATGGAGCAGCTCAGATCTCCCTGCTGGCCGTTGTCAACCCCAGCTCCTTCAAAGTCAAACCAGTTACTTCAAGGATATCCATCTTGCCCTTGGTCAGCCCCTCTTCCTTTTTCCTTCCATTTTCCCCAGCATCACTGTCTTCTCAAAGCTTTCCTGTCTTCTCCTTATGTGGCCAAAGTACTTCATCTTTGCCTCTAATATCCTTCCCTCCAGTGAGCAGTCAGACTTTATTTTCTGAAGTATGGATTGGTTTGATCTTCTTGTGGTCCAAGGCACTCTCAGAATTTTCTCCAGCACCACAGTTCAAAAGCGTCTATCTTCCTTCGCTCTGCCTTCCTTATGGTCCAGCTCTCATGTGCATAAGTTGCTAGGGGAATACCATTGCTTTAACTATGCGGATCTTTGTTGCCAATGTGATGTCTCTACTCTTTACTATTTTATTGAGATTGGTCATTTCTCTCCTCCCAAGAAGTAAACGTCTTCTGATTTCCTGGCTGCAGTCTGCGCCTGCAGTAATCTTTGTGCTTAGAAATCCAAAGTTTGTCACTGCCTCCATGTTTTCTCCCTCTATTTGTCAGTTATCAATAGGTCTGGATGCCATAATCTTGGCTTTGTTTTCATGTTTAACTGCAACCCAGCTTTTGCACTTTCTTCTTTCACCTTGGTTAGAAGGCTCCTCCTCGCTTTCAGCCATGTTTTCTCTGTAAAATTAACATATTATCGACATTCAAAAATAATGCAAACATTTTTATCGTTATGTATGACCTACACTTCAAAATATAGGGACTTCTGGTTTTTTTTAATCAAGCCATATAAAATAAAACACTTCTTAACTCTCAAATAAAGGATATTTCTTATAATATGGGAAATCTAGCAACCTATACATTCATGACTTAAGACAAAGGCTGCCAGAAAAGGAGGGGTGAGTGGAAGTAAAATCAAACTGGATAATATCAGTCTGTTGCAGTACTTTTCAATCGTTGGACTTCCAGATGTTTTGTACTTTAGCTCTCGGGAGTTCCTGACTATTGGACATGTCAGAAGGGGCTTCTGGGAGCTGAAGTGCAAAACATATGGAGGACCAAAAGTTGAAAACTACCAGTCAAAAGATTTGGAAGCAGCAGACCAAATAGAATGAAATCACCTGTTGGTATTTATTGTTCTCTATAGTGGCATAAAGTTGTTTGTGCTAGGATGGTTGCACATTTGTTCTCCTCGGCATGGTTCTACCTATGACATCCTGGCATAGGTAGAACCATGCTGAATACAAATGACAGAGAATTTCACAAATAGTAAAATTGGGGCATAGTGAGGCTTCAACTCCAAGAGTCCCCGTCATATCAGGAAGAGTATCTGGTAGCTGAATTGCAAAGTATATGGAGGACTAAAAGTTGAGAATTACTGGTTGATTTGGAAGCAGCAGATCAGAAAAGACAGAATGAAACACAGGAGCAAATACTGAGACAGCTTCAGACAAAAGACAGGTGGTGGTGGTGGTGGTGGTGATGGTAATGATGATGATGATGATGATACTCTCAATTTAGATTCCACCTTTCTACGCTAGGGGACTCAGAGCAGATGACAGCATGTACACCAGACATAGGCAAACATTCAATGCCTTATAATCACAGATAATGAGACACACAAACACAGACAAGGTAAATGCTTCTCCTTTTTCATTTTTGGCTTCTGGAGGCAATGCTCAGCTCTGGCTCTGGGGGAGGTGTTCTTCGCAATTTTCAAACCGAGGACAGTGGGAGCTCACACCGTCACAAGGCTTTGAACTGCCAACCTTCAGGTCAACAGCACAAGGGTTTAACCCATTGTGCCACTGTGGCCCCATTGTTCCACCGTGGCCCCATTAAGTACACAGATAGAGATCTGTATGCTCAAGGGGGAGGAAGGATGATGAGAGACCAAAATATTGTAACATTAGGTGTTCTCAGTGCATATGACCATGTCTTCAGAACGCAGTTTATGGCTTGGGTATATATGCATGTAGTATGGGTTGCAATGAAGGAAAGTTAAGGAAAATACAGTTGCAGAGCCATAAAACAACAACACAAGCAGCAGCAGCAGCACCAACAACAAACGAAGTGCCGCTGTACTTCGGTCTCTATACTTAAGACTCAGTATTTCCTAGTGCAAAACAGAAGTTGGGATATTATTGTGTAGGCATAACTTCAGATGTAGGGATGGTGTAGGTTCACAGCATCAATCTAGTACAGGGCACTGAATTCAAAGCGATGTCACTGCATGATTTTGTAAAACAAAACAAAATCCTATTTTTACAAAAAGTTGTTTGTTATTTTGCTGCATAAGTCTATCTTGTTAATTTTTTTTATGTCAAGCACATACTGGCAAGATTGTTTTTATAGGCAGAACCTTGGTGCCATTGTTGATGAAATATCATCCGTGCAACAAGCAGGTCCATCTAGCACAAACAAGCAAGTATGTTCAGTACAAAAGATGGCTAAAACAAAAGCAGGTAGCAGCAAGCACTCCTCTGTAGCATTTGACTGTCGTGTCAAACATGGGTTCTCAGTGTTCTCAAGTTATCTGATGCAATTATTTCCTCCAATGTGCCACCAAATGGTATCACGTTTGTGCCATATTATAATGATGTTTACATAGTTTCCTGGAAACTCCCTGCAGATCGGCAGTGGATGGCTCACAAACTGGCACCAGTCCACAGACCACCACACTGAGTAGTCCTGCCTTAGAAAATCATGGCTGTATTTTAGAGAGAACAGAATTTAAATGGTTTTTCCGACCTCTTTTTTTCAGGACTAGGATCAAAGGCCTGCATGGGAAAACTTGGACCCTCCAAGTGTTTTGGACTTCAACTCCCACAATTCCTAACAGCCTCGGGCCCCTCCCTTCTCCCTTTCCATTTATGTATTTATGTATGTATGTATATATGTATTTATTTATGGTATTTGTACCCCGTCGCTTATCATCCTAGAGTTGGAAGGGGTCCCAAAGGGCCATCTAGTCCAACCCTCTTCTTCTGCCAGGAAAGAAGACCCCATCTGATCCCTCCCAATACATGACTACCCAGCCATAATAATGATGATGATGATGATGATGATGATAATAATATCTTAGAGTTGGAATGGTCCCCAAAGAGCCATATAATCCATATAATCCAATGCTGAGTCCCCAAAGGGGGACTCAGCACAGCTTACACTGCAGCACTACAGGCCGCTACTCCATAATACAGAAATATAATTCATACAACAATATAGTCCGCATCACATACTGTATAAACATTAAAACCATTACATAGTGATTAAAATCAGTATATACATCAGTAGTTAAAGCCATAAAACAAAACACAGTGTCATCTACCGTTAAGCCAATCCAGTCAACGTCTAAAAGTGCAAGTTACCTCTCACTTAAGCAGCTGAGGGGGAAAAGGAAAGGGCCCGAGGATGCTAGGAATTGTGAGAGTTGAACTCCAAAACACCTGGAGGCAGGCATGTAGCCAGGGGGCTAAGGGGGCTTCAGCCCCCCCCCCCCGAAATTCTCAGGATGGTCCGCGAGAAGGCCTTACTGGTACATTATTTAAACTGTTATGTTTATTCATATCATGATCTGATCACCATGCTCATTATATCCCACCTTCATGGGGTTATTGGGATAACAATACAAAAGGTTTGCTAGGGTAAACCCTCTTCCACCCAGTCTCAGCCCCCCGAACCAAACTCAGCCCCGGAACCAAAATCCGGGCTACGGCCCTGCCTGGAGGGTCCAAGTTTTCCCACGCCTGACTAAGGCTTCTCTAAGGCTGGCCAACTAGGCCTACAATGCTCTTCAAACCAGCATAGCCAATGGTTTATGGAAGTAGATGGATTTTATTGGGGAAGATGAGATTTCACGGACCACAAGTTGGACTGATCTGGATGATGTTTTTAAACCAGGCAAACTGTTTTTAATGTATTTATAACCATTTTAATGTAATTTTATACTGTTTTATACTGTATCAGCATCAAATTGTTGCCTGTTGGAAGCTGCCCTGAGTCCCTCCTTGGAGGTTGAGAAGGACGGGATAGAAATGTTCTAAATAAATAATAATAAATAAAGGGACACAGTTGTCTACACTTGCTTTTTGCCACTGGAATGCTTGCTGATAATTAAGACAGTGTGATGGGTTATTTATTTATTTATATCATTTCTATCCCGCTCTTCTCAACCCCCGAGGGGGGACCCAGAGCAGCCTGACAAAAGTCCGCAATTCGATGCCGATACACAATATAAATACAATATAATACCATAAACATTCAGCATTAAAATACAGTTAGCATTAACACGTAATACACATTCACTTAAGTTAAAAACAGTGTTCCATCCACAACATGAGCATCGAGCCGTATCCATCAACTTGCCACAAATCCGAAGTGCTGCATTGTGCTAATGTGCAAAAGCCTGGTCCCATAGCCAAGATTTCACTTTTTTCCTGAATGCCAGGAGGGATGAGGTCGATCGTATGTCGCTTGGAAGCGCATTCCACAGGCGGGGAGCCACCACCGAGAAGGCCCTATCTCTCGTCCCCACCAAGTTGGCAGGAGCGAGAGCAGGGCCTCCCCGGATAATCTTAAATTACGAGGTGGGATGTAGAGGCTGATGCATTCAGACAAGTAAGCTGGGCCAGAACCGTATAGAGCTTTAAAGGTCAAAACAAGCACTTTGAATTGAGCTCGGAAGTGGATCGGCAGCCAGTGGAGCTCACACAACAGGGGGGTGGTATGCTCCCTGTATGTAGCTCCAGTTAGTAATCTGGCTGCTGCCAGTTGGACTAGTTGCAGTTTCCAAACTGTCTTCAAAGGCAGCTCTACGTAGAGTGTGTTGCAGTAATCTATTCGGGGTGTGACCAGAGCGTGGACAACTGTAGCCAAATCAGACTTCCCATGGTACGGGCGCAGCTGGCACACGAGTCTTACCTGTGCAAGAGCTCCCCTGGCCACCGCTGAGACCTGGGGCTCCAGGCTCAGCGATGAGTCCAGGATCACTCCCAAGCTGCGAACCTGCGTCTTCAGGGGGAGTGTAACCCCATCCAACACAGGCTGTAACCCTATGCCCTGTTCGGCCTTATGATTGACCAGGGTTGCATCCCTAGTGTCATCAAGTCTCCAGTCCTCAATGAGTAGCTAGACTAAAGATAGGAATAGAGTGATGGATTCCACCTGAACATTAGAAAGAACTTCCTAAGTGTGAGAGCTGTTCAGCAGTGGAACTCTCTGCCCCAGAGTCTGGTGGAGGCTGCTCCTTTGGAGGTCTTTAAACAGAGGCCGGGTGGCCATCTGTCGGGGGTGATTTGAATGCGATTTTCCTGCTTCTTGGCAGGGGGTTGGACTGGATGGCCCACGAGGTCTCTTCCAAGCCTGTGATTCTTTAGCCTTCTCAGCCAAAGAGTGCCTCTGCCTCAGGGAACTACAAAGTGGCCTCAGACTGCATCAATTCTGCAGTGTCGAAGCACCCTGGATGGTGGGGAACTCGGAGTGCGGACGACCTGGGGTGGAAGGAGGCTTCTGCGCCTCCTCAGACCCTCGTCATTGCCACGCCATTGTCGCCCCGTTACCATGGGTTACTCGATCAGTCAGGGGACTGGGGTGCCTCCCCTTCCCAAGGGCTCTATAAAAAGCAGGGAGACGAGAGGAGAGAGGGAGAGACTCGAAGAAGCGGCTCGCCTGCTGCTCCTCTCCTAACCCACCCGTCTATCCAACTCTGCACCAGCCGGAGAGGCGACTTCAGCGCTCCTTCCTTCCTTCCTTCCCTGGCAGGAGAAGCACAAGCTCCAGCATCCCCGGCATGGAGCTCCGGATCTCGGGTCCCCTCGTCCTCCTCTTCCTGGCCGCCCTGGAAGGAGAGAGCAGGTATTTCGAGGTGAGAACAGAGCGCAGAGAGAAAGGGGGGGGGAGAGGCAAGCTTGGCTCCCTTCCCCCTTCCTTGTCCCCCCTCTCTCGGGGGGTTTGGGGTCTTCCAGGGGTGCCATTGGATGCCTCTTTCACTTCCTTGGCTCCCTGCTATGGAATCGTGGCGTTTTGCAAGATCTTTAGCCTTCTCTACCAAAGAGCGAATTCCCAAGTCCTGGGATTCCATAGCATGGAGCCATGGCCACCGAAGGAGTGTCGAACCGGGTTAATTCTAGGTGTAGAGGCACCCCGGGCGGGATGGAAAGCAGAGCTGGGTTTGGCGAGAGAGAAAGTGTGCGCCTATCAGAGCCCCCGATGAGGACACAGTGGGTTAAACCGCTGAGGTGCTGAACTTATTGACCGGAAAGGTCGCAGGTTCGAATCCGGGGTGCAGGGTGAGCTCCCGCTGTTAGCCTCAGCTTCTGCCAACCGAGCAGTTCGAAAACATGTAAATGTGAGTACCGCTCCTACGGGAAGGTAACGGCGCTCCATGCAGTCATGCCGGCCACATGACCTTGGAGGTGTCTACGGACAACGCCGGCTCTTCGGCTTAGAAATGGAGATGAGCACCAATCCCCAGAGTCGAACACGACTAGACTTAATGCCAGGGGGGAAAACTTGACCTTTCGTTAACCTCGAACCAACTGCGAACCCCAGGAGGGACCCCATCCTCGCCTTGCGCCCTGGCAGTTCAAAGTGCCTTGTGGAGGCAAGGGCTCCCCAGGTGTGTGAGTAGCTGCTTTGTGTCTCTCTCCGCAGGTGAGGAAGGAGGAGGAGGAGGAGCCCGTCCTGATGCTCCGCTCGGAGTGGAAGAGGGAACTGGCCGAAGGGCAGCTCTACCGGCGGTCCCTGCGTAAGTCAGTCCCGCGCTTCCGAGGAAGGAGGGAAGGGGGAAGGGAAGGGAAGGGAGGAAGGGCGCGTCTGCACTGGAGAAGGGAGGCGGGTTGAGGCCCTGCTACTGCCCGGGCTCAGGGCTATGGGATCAGGAGAGCTGTCCGTTGACGAAAGTCTTGAGCCTTCTTCCGTGATCCCATAGCATTGAACCAAGACAAATAGGCGGAGTCAAATTGCATCCCTTCTAGATGTGGGTTGGTTGGTGGTTTAGGAGAACCAAGGCCCTACCTAGTCCTCTGTGGAACTAGAGCAGGCATGGGCAAACCTGGGCCCTCCAGGTGTTTTGGATTTCCAGTACCCACCTTTCCTAACACCCTCAGACCTTTTCCTTTTCAGCTGAGGAGGAAAAGAAAGGCTCAGAGGCTGTTAGGAATTATGGGAGTTGAAATCCGAAGCAGATAAGCTAGGGCTGCTTCTTTGTTTCCCTCATTGCAGCTGACATCTCATGACCAACTACTATGTGGTCCAGGAGGAAGCCCTCCATCTAAGAGAAAGAGTTAAACCTGCACGTCAATGTCCCTTTAGTTCAGATATGGGCCAACTACATTCCTCTAGTACAGGCATGGGCAAACTTTGCCTCCCCCCCCTGGTGTTTTGGACTTTAACTCCCACAATTTCCACCAACCTAGGGCCGTAGGGTCTTAAGAATTGTGGGAGTTGAAGTCCAAAACCCCTGAAGGGGCGAAGTTGACCTGTGCCTGAACTAGAGGGATATTGACTCACAGGTTTACTCAGCAGACCACATAGTCATGAGATGTCACCTGCAGTGAGGGAAACACAGAAGTAGCCCTAGCTTTTCCATTTCACCTCACCTGTCAACTTATGGGAATCATGAAGTTTTCTAAAGCAAGGGCTGTTCAGAGAGGGTTTTGCCAACATCTTCTTCTAAAATAGAGCTTACAATATTTGTGATGGCCTCCCATCGCAGTACTAAAGCTCTCTTGCTTAGCTTCCAAGATCAGTCAGGATCTGCTGCATTTAGGACATTCAGGCTGCTCACAAGTAGAGTAGGAGTCCCTAATACATGAGGGGGGAAATGTCCACCCAACCCCATCAGAGAGCCTGAAAAGTTTTCAGATAACTCCCCCCCCCCCCCAACCCAAAAACACTTAACCTGGGATACCAAGATAAGTGGTTGATCTTCCCAAGTTCATCTCTAAAGAGTAAAAGAGGGAGAAAGAGTGGGAGAACAATAGCCATTTGGAAGCCTCCTTTTGAGTATTTAGGAATGCAGGTGAAAGGCCATGTACAGAATGCATTTCTGAAACAATAGAATGGGGGTTTGGTTGTGTTGAAGAGCCTGTGCTCTGTGGACCACCAATGGTTTGCAAGAACAAATAATAATAATGATATTTATTTATACCCCGCCACTATCTCCCCAATGGGGACTCGGGGCAGCTAACATGAGGCCAAGCCCTTCTAAAATACAATACAACACAGTAAAATACAAAATACAAAGCAAAATACATCAGAAATAATAATAATTAAAAGAAGAGAAAAATATGCACTTACAATAACAAATAAAATGATACAGGGAATTCACACACAAGAACCAAGTAGGATGGGCAGGCCAAGTGGGCAAGATAAAATGATAAAAACCCTGGGTGAGATAAAGGTAGGGGGTAGCAAATATGGTCCGCTGCCTCACCATTACTACACCGTTGTCTCGAAACCAAAACCCTCTTATAGTTTCAAGGCAAAGGGAATGTTGGGAGGCTGACAACCTACAAAAGATTACTACCACCACATCAGTTCTAGATCATTAAATATGGTTTTCTGTGGGTGAGCAGATGGCGACTGGATGGCATATGTTCTGTATCAGAAACTAGAGCTGATGTGGCCTATCCAATGCAATTTTCTGAATCAGTACCCCAAATAACCAAGCCGAATCTAAAGTTGACGAAAAACAGATTCTTAATCCTGTTGGTACTAATGTTAGAGAATGGTCCCTGGTCCAAAAAAAAGTTGGGAATCACTGTTTTAACCCCGACAAATTCTTGCCCAAGATCATCTATCCATGGCTGGGAGTGGATTTTGAACTCTAAGGAGTTGTAGTCACACTCAACTCAATGCATCACTGTAGCTTACTTGAAGAGACAATTTCATAGCTGCAGAACGGAGAAGGGAAAGCATTGATAGGAACAGAATGTCAAACTCCCTCTTCTAATTTGTTGCCAAGCTGCCTTATTCTCTTCTTCCAGGTAGCATTATCTTGCATTCCTGTTACCGACCAACAAGGATAGTCAGCATGCAGCATTCCTCATTGTGTGTGAAGAGAGAGGGAGGGGGGGGGGTCTCATGTGCAAAATACTCATATTTCAACAGTTCCCTCCCTTCTCCTCTTCAACCTCCATTTATTTTTGCAAAAAGAAAAAACCCAGCTCAGATAGTCTACCTCAAGACCCAAAAGGCACCACATCATGTTTGATTTTGGAAGCTAAGCAGGGTCAGTACTCAGATGCCAAAGAATACCCGTTCCTGTAAGCTGTATTGGAGGAAGGAAATGGCAAAGCCACTTTTGAGCATTCCTTTTCTTTTTTTTCTTTTCTTTTTTTCTTTTTTAAAAAACTCATATAAAATTAATGGGGTCACCATAAGTTTAACTTGAAGGGACATACACACTCAAAGCTCCGTGCTTTCAATATTTTCAGAAGGAGATGGGAATTGTTAACTGTGCCATGTCAATAAGATTGCTTGAAAAATGGTGATGTGTGGCTCTTCAAATGTTGCAAGACACCACACATTCACCCTACCCACCCAGCATAGTCACTAGCTGCCAATCATCAGCGCCAAACTTTTGCAGAGACAGGGTGCTCCAGCAGGTGCTCATGGAAATCCCAGGTTGAAATGTAAGGCTTGGAAATCATGGATCACTTGGGAAGCCCAACTATAAATCATTATTTCATGGGAAGGATCATGTGATTGACACCTTAGAAAAATGGGTGTGTTTTCCTGAATAAAAAGAAGGAAGTGATGTACTGAAAGCTAAGATGGGAAGATCTGCCATTGTGCTGTTTTTCTGACAGCATTTTGGTACAGAATTGTGGTTTGTTTTGGCAGACCTGAAGAAGACATGAAGGTGTCTTGTACTAGGCCAGACTATCTGTCCATCTGTTGTCCACTTTGATGGGCGGCATGTTTCTGGGATCTCAAGCGGAGTCTTTCACATCACTTGCTACCATAAAATGTCTCCAACGCACGCACACATGCTCAGTACTGCACATAGCTGTACTTTGAATTTAAATTGTCACCTGTTCAGATACTAATTCCCACTTTAAAGTTGACATTAATATGTGGATAATCAAGGGCCAGATATCACATTCTTACATATCCTCCCTTACAAGATAGAGTCAGCTGTAACTTAAAGCAGAATCAAGTGGTTGTCCCTGGCAGTCAATGTGGGGAAAGCTGCATGTGCCAAATACGTCACTTTGCTTCCAGTCTGGTGCCATCTGAAAACTTTTGAGTTGCTGAGACTCAGATCTTGGAAATTTTATCTTTGGACCTACAGTTCACCTGTTCCAACTGGACAATTCTAAGAGCTATAGTTTTAAAAGCTCAAAAACGCTATGTCAGGCCACCACAACGTTGAAATAAAATTCCAGTGCAAGTCTGACTATTATTTATTTATTTATTTCATGCACTTTTTCCCTGACCAGGGCCGTAGCCAGGATTTTGATCGGGGGGGCTGAGTTTGGTTCGGGGGCTGAGACTGGGTGGAAGAGGGTCTACCCTAGCAAACCTTTTGTATTGTTATCCCAATAACCCCATTAATGTGGGATATAATGAGCATGGTGATCAGATCATGATATGAATAAACATAACAGTTTAAATAATGTACCAGTAAGGCCTTTTCGCGGACCACCCTGAGAATTGGGGGGGGGGGCTGAAGCCTGACCTTCTTCCCCCGAAGGGGGACTCAATGCACGGAATTAGGGTGGAACTGGGGAGTGGGTGTGGCTCGCATGTCAATGGAGTAGTGAGCTTTACTCTTGTTTTAGTTTGAATTTAAAAATAACTATTCCAGGTGATGAACTTATCTGTGGTATAGTGCCTTAGAGAGTTCCTTTAAAGTTCAGATTAAAAGAAAGATCAGATTCCCAGCCATGTCAGCATGGTAAATACATTGTCATTCACCTGTTACTGACTTATCTTTTCGATGGAGTAACAAATGTTTGGCTCTCATGAAGGATACACCTCCCATACACTTCTTAACTATGAGTCGTTTGTAAGTCAGATGTTTGTAACTCAGGGGTTGGCTGCAGTCATGTATAAAAATGTTGAGAGTAAGTGTAGTGATATGAGCATTTGACTATGACTTTGAAGACTAGGGTTCATTTCTGTGCTTGGATGTGGAAACTCCTGGGTGACTTTGGGCAAATCACACTCTCCCAGCCCTCGAAAATCCTGTGATGGACTAGCCTTAGGATTGAGATAAGTTAGAAAGTGTGTTGTTTTAAAAGGACTGAGATCTAGCTTTTGGAGAGTGAGGGCTGCCAGGTCCAATTTCTAAGTACTGGAGTAATACAGTAGATACTTCCCTAAAATGCATATATGTGTTCACACTTCATGAAGGACTTATACATGCTATACTGTGTTGTCTTGTGCTTAAGTACAAAATGTGAAGTGAAACTCAGCCATTCTCTTCTGCAGGTTGCATTGACATGCTGAGTATAGAAGGGCAGTTCACCTTCACTGCTGACCAGCCCCAGCTGCATTGTGCTGCATTCTTCATAGGGGACCCACAAGAGCTAATCATGCTAGACTTCGATTTCATCAACATTGACTGTCAAGCAGGAGACTTTCTGAAGGTTTGCAATAACGTTTGGTTCAGGAAGGGCTTTCCAAAAGGCATGAGCAGAAGTAGACCACAAGCTGATTCATTTTAAAGCGACACCATGGTGTTGGTTGTGTGTCTTAGGATCATGGTGGTGCAAAGAAGGCTCAAAATAATGACTGGTGGTTCAACCCAAAATGTGATTCATCATGAAGATTGCAAATAGAAACACCCATGAAACCAGACCTGGGAAAAAGGAAAATTCATAAAATGACATGGTCACTGTTCATACTGCTTGAGGGATTCAGGCAATTATACTCCAAATAAATATTAATTTTATTAAATGTAAATAATTAAATTTCAATGTAATATAAGTAAAGAACTATGAATTTTACATTCCCTCTTCCTTCTTGGGCTCTCAAGGTGGTTTACATATACAATTTTATCCTCACAACAATTCGGGTTAAGCTGAGAGGAAAGGTGACTGGCTCAAGCTCAATGAATATATCAGCTTTTTGACTGAATGGGAATTTAAACCCAGATCTTCCAGATGTAATATCAAGCTCTGATTGATACAACATGGTCACAGTCATATCATGGCTGTCCTGAGTACAGAAATCTCTATACATCAAAGTTTGCTCAGCAATAAAATTAAATAAAGTAAATTTCAAGTAGTCACAAAACAGATTGTGGGATTACCAAAAATTTATGTATTGGATTCACAAAAATGTATGCTATAATACATTAATAGTCTTCAAGGTGCCATGAGACTGCTTATTGTTTGTTAATGTAATAAACTAACCTAGCTACAAATCTGATGCATTTTTAAATTTCCTTGTATTTCCTTGGGATTTAGAAAACTTTTAGATTTCTATATACAGTACATTTTAAAGGCAAAGAGGAATCAGAATGGAAAATGGTTCAGAGAATATTGTTGAATCTACATAATTTATGGCTGACTGCAAGAATTTTTGGAGCAGGGCCATTGAGAGTAACACATTTTTTTCCATAAAGTGTTTGGGGAGGGGAGAACTTGGAGCCAGCAGCTGTTTCTTTGTATCTGGCACAAACTTCAAAGTGAGACACTTAAGAAAGTAACAGCTGAAAAACTGCTTCTTGCTACACAGTCACACGAATGTCACTCAATTGGCACCCCATATAGATCACTTCGATTGCTTCAGGTTTAAATGTCAGGCTTCAGAAATGTGTTTCCTCTAATTAAGGACATTTGAAGTATTAAAACATTTGAAGTAGAAAACTACAGAGAATGTCAAAATAATTAACTGCTGCTGTTTGAAGTGTTGATTTTACTGTTGATGTTAATATCATGTCTTACATTGAATACATTGGATTAAATTATTAATTAGTAGTAAGAACTGGGCAGGTTAGTAGCAGTTGTATGACCAAAACAAAACAAAACAATAAACTGTTCTACAACAAAAATATATTACCACCCTTACCTTCATTAACTGGTATTATAAATGTTGAAAAGTATCAACTTTTCAGTAGGAGCCCCCGTGGCACAATGGGCTAAACCCTTGTGCCAACAGGATGAATCCAAGGAGCAGGGAGAGCTCCCGTCTGTCAGCTCCAGCTTCCCATGTGGGGACATGAGAGAAGTCTCACACAGGATGGTAACACATCCAGGCGTCCATCTTGCAGATGGCAAATTCTGTCACACCAGAAACTACTTGCAGTTTCTCAAGTCTCTCTTGACATGGAAAAAAACTTTTCAGTAATTGTCTTTGAATATGAATATCATCAATGACCTTTCACCTTCAGGAACATCTCCCAAACCTAGAATTTTGTTTCACTGAAGGCTCCACAAAGATAGACACATGGTGTCTTTTCATACATACTTATGGGATACTGGAGTTTGTAGTTTGGTACCAGAGAAGTTTTCTGTCTGAGAATTATAATTTATTTATTTCCAGTGTTTATACCCCGCTACTTCTCAACCCCCGAGGGGGGACTCAGTGCGGCCTAACAGACGGCAACAATTCGATGCCACACAATACATAGTAAAACACAGTTAAAATTAAAATACATTAAAATACACCTAGAATTCAATACATTAAAATACAGTTAATATTAAAAACATCATATACATTCATCACCATTAAAACAATGTTCCATCCAAAGTCTTAGATCTTAACCACCAATTCACCAACTGACCAGTCTAAAGTGCCGTGTTGTGCTAGGGTGCAAACGCTTGGTCCCAAAGCCAGGATTTCACTCTTTTTCTGAATGTTAGGAGGGATGAAGCTGATCGAATATCAATAGGGAGTGCGTTCCACAGATGGGAGGCCACCACCGAGAAGGCCCTCCCTCTCCCCCCGCCAACCGCATTTGAGAGGTTGGCGGGAGCGAGAGCAGCCCCCGGATGATCTTAAATTACGAGGTGGGACATAGAGGCCGATGCGTTCGGACAAGTAAGCTGGGCCAGAACCGTATAGAGCTTTAAAGGTCAAAACCAGCACTTTGAATTGAGCTCGGAATTGGACAGGCAGCCAATGGAGCTGACACAACTGGGGGGTGGTATGCTCCCTGTATGTAGCTCCGGTTAGTAATCTGGCTGCCGCCCGTTGGACTAGTTGTAGCTTCCGAACTGTCTTCAAAGGCAGCCCCACGTAGAGGGTGTTTTTCCTTTCTCACAAACCTCAGGATTCCATGCCAGTTAAATTTAATTGTTTTTAAAAGTGAAAAGGTCTCAGAAGTGTTTGAAATCTATATCTATCTAACCTTCAAATTCTAGGTACTTGCTATTTACAGGTTTGGGTGAGTTGGGACAGACAAAAGCAACTTGGAGAACGTTGAAACACTCATAGGCCACTCTATTTGTGTATCCCTCTAGGTGTTTGATGGTTGGATACTGAAAGGTGAGAAGTTTCCTAGCTCCTTGGACCACCCTCTTCCCACTTCGGAAAGATACGTAGATTTTTGTGAGGTTGGTCAAATCAAAAGTGCTATCAGATCATCGCAGAATGTAGCCATGATCTTCTTCAGGATTCATGATCCAGGAAACGGATTCGCATTAACAGTAAAGAAGAAGCCCAATCTTTTCCGTAAGTTTCGTTTCACATGTCCATCTGTGTCAAAAGGGAAGTGGGGGAATACTGGTATTTGAGTCGGGCAAGAGTAAGGGAGATATATATATATATATATATATATATAGAGATATATATATATAGATATATATAGATATATATATAAACAATGTTGTGGTAAAGCCTCCTACAGCCCAGACTTAAAGATTTGTTGTGCCAGTAAACAAAATTCATTGGGTGAAATATGTATCATGATATTCTGCCAGCGCAGGGCTCTTATCCTGCAATTGCAGCCAGTCATAGTATTGCAGATGTCATGTTGAAGTATGCTTCCCCTTCTTCAGAAATAACCTTGAATCATGTGGTATAAATTCAAGTAAATGCATAATTTCCAGTAGTAATATTTCAGTTCAAGCCAGTTTTTGTGCTGCTTGTAAAAAGTGACACATTTATTCAGACATGTCTGTATGTATTTTAAAAAATCTCTACTTAGATTTTTTAAATCCTGTCTTAACTAGATCAGCTCAAATATTTAATTTATTCAGTGAAAAGTAGGCTAAAACATGTTTCTAAATTGCAGGAGCAAATAGGAAAGGTTTGGCCTGGCACTGAAATATCATACCATAAATTCTAGCTGTGGTACTCTGAAGAGAATATTCCATATTAGGGGCACCACTACAGAAAAGACCTGGTTCAGGAGATAATTATACACTTTATTTATACTCCACTTTATCTCTTCAGAGAGACTCAGAGCAGTTTACACATATAAGGCAACCATTCAGTGCATCTTACACAGTGAACAACAATAACATACAATACACAGACAAAGGTAAAGGCCGCCTCCTTCCATCTCCGGCTTCTGGAGGTAATGCTCAACTTCGGCCATGGGGAGTTGCTCTTGTTCCATTTTTCCATGCTGATAAGCCTGTTGTCCATAGACCTCATGTTGTAGGATCATGTTGCCGGCATGTCTGCATGGGGTACCCTTTTATCTGTTGAGGCAGTACCTGTTGATCTACTCAAATTACATGCTTTCAAACTGCTAGGTTAACAGAAGCTTGAGCTGACAGTGGGAGCTCACCTTGACTTGTGGCTTTGAACTGCCAACTGTCTGGTCAGCAGATTTCCTGCAGCTAGCAGTTTAACCTGCTGCACTACTGCATGGTTCACATGTTCACAACAGCAATAACAAAAAATGTATAGGGCTTTAGCCTATAAAGCCCGGAACGGTTTTGGCCCAGCTTACCTGTCTGAACATATCTCCTGCTATGAACCATTGTGGAATCTAAGATCGATAGGAGAGGCACTGCTCTCGGTCCCACCATCCTCGCAAGTGTGACTGGTGGAGATGAGAGACAGGACCTTCTCAGTGGTGGCCCCTCGCCAGGCATGTAGCCAGTGGGGGGCTTGAGGGGCTTCTTGTCGTTTAGAATGAAACTCAAATCTTGGTTATGGGACCAAGCATTCAAACAGTACAGGCAGCAATTTAGAATAAGACCCAATTTATGTGAATGACAATGGACTGACCTGGACTATGATTTGAAACCTGCGTGATTTCAATAATGTTTTAGTAATTTTAAAGCATTCACAAATTGTTTTAATTACTTTTATCATTTATTACTGTCGTTGGCATTGAATAAATGCCTGTTGTGAAGCCACCCTGAGTTTCCCTCCGGGGGTGAGAAGGATGGGATACAAATATATGAAATAAGTAAATAAATAAATAAATAACAAAATGATCATCATGCATTCATCCAGGTGCTAAATGAGCCAGAGCCTCTTTAACATTTGAAATCCAAAAATACACACCACCATGATGATAAAAAAAAATGACTATGTAATAGGCAGTTTCAATATCCACCATGAACCACAATTCTCAGCATTGTGAGGAAACCATGACTGTTAAACTGATATAAAATCGTTGTGCCAGTGATTCTCAAACTGCATCTCTTATAAACTCAAAATACTTGGAAGACTCAAATTTGGAAAACATATCAAGATGTATCTTTACATTTTCTCCAAAAACATTTGGGTGGGTATGGGTTATATTACAAAAACTGTTCAGAGAGAACATGCAATTAATCCTCTCTTGGCAAGCACCACACAGTAGTCCTAATCTAAACTGACACCCTTCAGATTTGCCTTTGGGATATCTTTTGTAGAGACAGAAGACAGATGCTCACACAATCACTATTCTGATCGTGGCATTGGATGTTTCCCTTTGTTTGTTGGAAACCGCCCTAAGTCCTCACGTAGAGATAGGGCCGGATATAAATAAAGTTTATTTATTTATTTGAGACATCAGATAAAGTTTGCATTGTATTTCACTCAATAGATTGTGACTAAGTAATTCTGTATCTTTCCCCTGTACTAAAGCTTGCAATGTCATCTCTCAGACTCCTGTTGGAAGGTTTACCATGGTCATTCCTCATCAACACAGAAACTGCAGTTTTTCCATCATCTACCCAGTGATGATAAAAATATCTGATCTTATGCTGGGACATTTGAATGGCCTCCAATTAAAGGTAAGTTGCTTCTTCAGAGTCATCGGTTACAATGCTATATGAATCATCATCCTGAAATGAAGACCCTTTAATGTGTTTTAGTATAGCTAGATATCTTCTTATTCATGTTCTATACCAGTGGTTCTCAACCTGTGGGTCCTCAGATTTTTTGGCCTTCAACTCCCAGAAATCATAACAACTGGTAAACTGGCTGGAATTTCTGGAAGGCCAAAACACCTGAGACCCACAAGTTGAGAACCACTGATTTACACCCTCTTCTATGGACAGGGCATATCCAAATTAGCCAAACATCTTCAACTCAAGGTAAAAGCCTTTAGTAGGCTTGGAAATGTCCTAACATCATCACCACAGAAGATGTATGAGCCTGATCTGCTAATCCTGTGGTTTTGGTCCTTCAGTTGCTTTAAACTCTGACTCCCAGAAATCTCAGCCATCTTACCAGCAATTAGGAATTGTGGGAGCTGAAGTCCAAAACATCTGGAGGACCAAAGGTTGGTAACTGCAGTTCTAAGCAGAGCCAAAATACACAGATCCAAAATCCAAACATATACATCCATTGAAAGAATTAACACTACTGATAGAATATGCTTTTGATGGCCTCAATCTAGAACAAATATAGAGGTGCATGGAAGAATAGTGAAAATGTATTATGTGAGTGGATGTCGGCAAAAGTATGAGAGCTGGGACCCAATGCTGGTTGCGCAACGCGGGTCAAAATTAGAGAAGTGAAGACGTATGCGAGACAGCGTTAAGTTTATAGCATGCTTCATCCACTTGTAATTAGGTTAAGTTTGAGTGATAGTGAATGGTAAAATTGGCAGTTAGGAATAGTTAAGTTTATAGCACGCACACCAGTGTCTCTCACTCACTGCATGAGTGTAATTCTGACCTGCGTTGCCCAACCAGCATTGGGTCCAAGCTATCATACTTTTGCCTGAATGCCCACTTGGTTAATATTGGGTGGAAGCCATCTTTGATGGGCTTTAAAGGGTCTTTTACCTAATAAGTCATTTACTTGTTATGGCGTGATTCACCAACTATACTGAACTGATATGAAATATTCTCCAAGTAAAAGTTGCTTTCATTAATCTTTGTAATAGACAGATATCACATCAATCTTTGTAATAGACAGATATCACATCATGATAGTGATATCTGTCTGAACTGCATGAATTCAACATCTATTCCCCCACTTTTAGTGAGGTTTGTTTGGGTCTTTTGGTGTTAATCATCCAGTATTTATTTCTGATCTTAATTTCAAATGACAATCTCAATAATTGTCAGGCATTCAATCTCCAAGCTGTAACCCCTACTCTGGTCTTAATCTGTTTTTATTATGTTTTCAAGTATGTTGTGTTTTGTTGTTGATTGCTGTGAACCAGCCCTGAGCCTACAGTTGTCTGTTGGGTCCATTCTATACAGTTGTCTTCTCCAACCTGATAGCCACCCTGAGCCTTTTCAGGAAGGGTGGTATATAAGTCGAAATAATAAATAAATAAATAAAATAATCAAACCTAAAAGCAGCCAAATTCTTCAGATGAATCCCATTTACTAAAACAATTCTTTATGAAAACATTAGCTTTGTTCTATCCTCTTGCACTTTATTCTGCCTTTCTATCTCTCTTTCTAATAGAAGCCCTCCTCAGGCTGTGGGGGAGTTGGAGATTTTGTGGAGCTGTTGGGAGGAAATGGGTTAGACCCCTCTAAGATGTTCCCTTTAGCTGATCTGTGTCACTCCTTTCATGGCCCAGGTGAGTCCTTTTTAATGCCCCTTGAGCAAATGTTTCCAGAGAATGAGTTTTAAAGATAACGAAATCTGTTAAGTTCTAAATAGATTTGTTGTTACTTGCCTGCCTCCCTAGCATAATTTTATTCATTCATTCATTCATTCGTTCATTCAATTTATAAACCGCCACTCCCAGAACGGCTCGTGGCAGTGTACACAATACAACAGGGCTGTCCAACTGCCGGCCTGGGGGCCGTACACGGCCCCCAGCCTGTTGGACACGGCCCCCGCTATACCCCCGGCCACCATTTTTTAATTTTTTAAAAAAAAATTCTAAATTTTTTAAAAAAAAATGGCGGCCGGGGGGGGGGGGAGGCGGGGCAGGGAGGAGGAAGAGAGCTAGCTCCTCCTCCCTGCACCGTCCCTCCGTCCTCTCTCCACGCCGAAAAGGAGCAGTAGGCGGTGCCAAGGGCAGCGCGTCACACCAGGCCTGTGACGTGCTGCCCTTGGCGCCGCCTTCTGCTCCTTTTCGCTAGCTCCCCCTTCCTAGGAAGGGCGGGGAGATGGCGAAAAGGAGCAGTAGGCGGCGCCAAGGGCAGCGCGTCACGCCAGGCCTCTGACACACTGCCCTTGCGCCGCCTTCTGCTCTTTTCACCGGCTCCCTTCCTAGGAAGGGCGGGGGAGACGGCGAACAGGAGCAGTCGGTGGCGCCAAGGGCCGCGCGTCAGAGGCCTGGCATGATGCGCTGCCCTTGGCGCCCCCGCCCCCCCCCCGCCCCGCCCGCGCCCCGCCCCGCCCCCCCCACGTGTGGGCCCGCCCCCTGCTCACTGATCACCTATGGCCCCCAGGTGATCAGTGACACTTCTTCCGGCCCTTGGGTCGGAAGAAGTTGGACAGCACTGCAATACAACATGATAGATAACAAGTAACAACAATTAAAATTATCTCATAATGTAAAGGCTTGCTGAAATAAGTGGGTCTAACAGGCCCTACAAAAGGCCATCAGGGCCCGGACCCCGAGGGAAGAGCATTCCACAGTATTGGTGCAATAACTGAGAAGGCCCTGCGTCTTGTTGCTGTCAGATGGAAAGTCTTAGCACTAGAGATCACTAAGAGGTCTTGTTATGCTTTGTGGTGCTGCGCTGGTACAGTTGTCTGTTGGGTCCATTATATACAGTTGTCTTCTCCAACCTGATAGCCACCAGAATATTTTGACTACATTTCCCATCAGTCTTCGGTACCATGGTCAAATGTGTGGGACCATGGGAGCTGAAGTCCAAAATATCTGGAAAGCACTGGATGGGGAAACATGTTTGAGTGTAGTTTCTCAGAGATGATGCAGCAACAATATGCCAAACTGTTCTTGGCATTTCATGAATGAAGTTTTAGGTTTGAAACTGAAACAGGTTTAATTTAGTCTTAATTTCAAAGTGCTGATTTGGCATCATTGCAATAAACTTGAAGTTTGTTTTTTGGTTACTTAGATATGTACAAAGTGTGTAGAGATGCATTTTTAACAAAGTGACTACTTATAGGTGAAAAAAGTAGTTATCATTGTGATTACAATTATAAAAAATAATTGTACTTTCCCAATCCTCAGATGTAAATAAATAATTTAAATTACTTTAACACGTTCCTTATGTTTTGAATATCAAAAATACCCCTTCCTTTTACTTTGGCCCCATCTACAATGCCATATAATGCAGCAGTTTGAACATGCATTTTATGGTCGGTATACACTCATATAATGCAGTTTAACTGCATTGAACTGCATGTAATGAGTTTACGGTGACTTTATAATGCAGTTTCAGATTGCCTCATATAACCATGTAGATCAGGGGTGGTCACACTTTTTCAGCATGCGAGCTACTTATAAAACAACCGTCAAAATGATCTACCTACTCACTACAAAAATGTGAAACATATAACACAATATCTACTTTGAACTGGGTTTTCTGAGTCCACACTGCCATATAATCTGATTCAAAGCAGATAACATGGGATTTTATTCAATTGTGTGGAAAGGACCTCAGATAACCCAGGGCCGGCAGCACTTGGGCGGCGTCGGGAGCCTGCGGGGCGGGACTGAGCTTTCATCCCGCTCTACCTACGCGATCTACCAGTAGATTGCGATCTACCTAATGAGCACCCCTGATGTAGATGGAGCATTTGTCGTCATGTCAACATCAACAACAGAGTGTGAGATAAGGACAGGCCAGTACTGAAACAACATGATATTCCTCCTCCATCATCCTATAAGTATAGAAATAACTGTAAATTTGACAGCTGCATTGTAAAATGAGTGACAGTATTTCCCTGCAAGTTACAATTTGATTGTAATGTAACTGTACCTTCATTACTGGGTTAAGAACCAATACAACTAACCATTTGTTTGTTAACTACAGCTTGAAACTTTGCTTTTTGTTAAGTTTTAGTGATTGCCAAAAATTAATTATTATCAGTTCTACTGTTATTGTTGTGAAGTGTTTAACTTATTGCATTAATCACTATTTTAACTGTTACTTTAAAAATAAACCATAGGCAGGCTGCATACCACAGCTCCTATTCTATGCAAAACTTCCAAGAGCTAAAGACCAGCTCGTTTTATTGCAAAGCCTTACTATGTTTTAAATAGCAACATATCACCAATCTTTGACAACTAATTAGAGAAAATGGCAGAAGAAAAACAAAACAATGAGTCAAAATGAACTGTTGTCATGGGCTCCATTGCGTAAAAGCAAAATGACAAGGATTTTCCCTTTGCTATTTGAAAAACTCAATGAATTAACACAACACATTGTTTTTCCATGTTGATTCCAAGGCCTGTTTGTTACTTCTAAGCTCCTTGATCATTACCTAGAATTAGTCATGATTCACATGAAAAGGAAATTCAGTCGTGCAATTATGTTCGAAGATTTCACGCAAGCATCTGCCATGCCACTGAATGACCATATTATTGAGTGAATGTGATCTTCTGAAGGGCACAGTGCCTAAATAGGAGAAAGGAGGTATATAAATTAAACAAAAATAAATGTATTCAGAAGATCAACTTCAACATTTGGGTATGTGCCATTGTACACCAATGTGTTGTTAAATGCTCCTGAAAAGCAGCTTTATGAAAGGGAAGCCAAATAATGTGAGTTCTGTACAAATACACATATAATGTATTTGGGTCACTGATGCAAGCTTTTGGCTTGTATAGAAGCATAATCTCAAAGATTATGTGAGGGTGGACAGTGCAAAACTTTCTTACATCTTTTTTACTTCCTAGATTAATCTGAGTTAATCATGCAGCCAATATTATGGCATCCTGATACCACAGAGCCGATCAGATTTGACTTACGAACAGATCAAAGGTCAAATTAGATCATTTGATGTGAGAACAATGTTTTTCTGGATTATTCAAACCAGTTAGGGATGAAATAATGAACTGCATGATTTCCTAAGTAGCCAATCAAATAGAGTACATGATTGTGTAGGAAAATTAAGCCCATTTAAAATGAGGACAATGCTTTTAGAATACGTAAAGCATTTAATCCCATTGTGAGGCAATCATTGGGAATCTTCTGGGGAGGTCCTGATCTCAATCCCACCTCCTTTGTAGGCATGACTGTTGGGGACGAGCGACAGGGCCTTCTCAGTGGTGGCCTCTCAGCTATAGAACTCCCTCCTCAGTGAAACTAGATCAGCTCCCTCCCTCCGGTTCTTCAGAAAGCAAATGAAGACATGGATGTAGGACCAAGCCTTTGGACAGTAATCTGCAATGCAATAACTACGGGATAGTGCAATTTATGATTGGAATGGCTCCTGTACTATGCCTTTGGACTGCATACTTTTTAAGTAATTGGTTTTAAGATTAAGATGTTTTAATTATTAATTTTAAAGTATTTTTTTGTTTCATCCTATGCGTGTATGTGTGGCATTTAATTGTGCCTTTTTGCGAGCCGCCCTGGGTCACCTTTGGGGTGAGAAGGACGGGATATTTATTTACGGCATTTCTACCCCGTCTTTATCTACCCCCAGAGGGGACTCAAGGCGGCTTACAAGTAGGCAACCATACGAAGCCATAAGATATATACAATTACAAATACATAAATAGAGTTATAAAATACATTAAACAGTTTAAAAACATATAAAACAATACATTAAGAGTTAATCACATGATCCATTAAACGTAGTCCAGCCATTCCAGTTAGCCAGTGCACATCAGTTCTATAACTTCCTGTTTCTCTTCTGAAGTTCGCAGTGCCCAAATAGGAGAAAGGAGGTATATAAATTGAACAAAAATATATATATGCAGCAAATATATAAAAAGGTTTCTAACCATGATGAATATGCCACTGGGTATTGCTCATCCTGAAAAAATAGTCCAATCCAGTATAATATGACTGGTTAAATATAGCATAAAAAGACACCTCGTATCTAGTTGCTCCTTGCATCACAAACATGGATCCACATGCATTTATAACCTACATGTACGATATTCAGTCCACTTCCTGGGCTTTCACAAACAACAGCTGTTCTGGATTAGAGCACTGAATTATAAAGAGATCATATACAGCATGTATTTTGAGAATGTATATATGGAGGTAAAGTAGTTGTCTGGTCCTTTAGAGTTCTTTCCAGTCTATAATTAGTTATTTCCAAGCATAACACGTTGTTGATTTTTTCTTTTTTCCCCACTAGCTCAAATGAAGGTTGGCTGTGACAACACAGTGCTGCGAATGGTCTCCAGTGGCAAACATATCAACCGTGTTACTTTTGAGTACCATCAGCTGGAACAGCATGAACTGGAAGTCAGAGAAGAGAACAGCCTCGAGGAGTTCTGTCTTTCGAGCGTCTGAGAAGGCAGACAAGCCATTCTCGTCTGTAACACAGTTGATTTTGAGTGGCCAACTTTATGAACCCTTTCTAGTGTTATAAACACCTTTTCATACTGAGTTATTCTCGCCATGATCAAAACCGTGTTAATCCTAGCATTTCCAATATATTGTCCACCCCGTCACCAAGTGTGTTTAGTATTTCCTCTGTACACAAATCTGTATGGAATCCCAAAGCAGCACTTGTGTATGTGTACATCCATTGAGTCAAAGCAAAAGACAAGCACACACCACAGAATCTGGGTGCATGTTTTCAATGCGAGTATTAGTTCAAATATGTTTGCAACTTTTTCTAACTATTTTGAGGGCCCATGCAAAACGCAGAAGATGCTGAAAACCACTAAGCAATTCCTCTTCTACACCAGTTACAAGCCTTTAAAAGATACAGTTACTGAAATGACCCCTCAATTTTGTAAGAGAACATTCTGTATTTGTGTGTGGAAAATTAATTGCTTGTTAATTTATTTAATACAGATGTATAGATGGTTGTTTTTAATAAAATTTATAGCATGAAAAACGTTTTCCTTCTACTGGCCCGGACACTAATAAATACATGCAAAGTACTGTCAAAATCTAATTTCATTGATATTCTCCCTCCACCTTTTAAGTCTTATCAACGGGTATGTTGTCTGACTAAAAACAGCCACTGCTGGCTCTACTCACTACAAAGCGCCCAGACCATTACAGCAGCATTAATGTGGACATTAAAAAGAGATTGTAGAAATATTTTTTTAAAAATCTTTGAGAAACATTTGAGCAGATTTCTATCATTGTAAAATAAATGGGCATAAGTATTCATGAAGAGACACAATTCTATAAAGGCATAATCTAGTTGTGGGAATCCCTGCTGGCAATGCAACATGATAATATTTCCAGAGGTACCACTAATAGTAAGGGCTCTCATATATTACTCTGGTTTACAAAAAGACACTCATTCCACATCTTTTTGCAACAAGGAGAGGAGATGGCTGGCCTAATCTACTGTTAGGTTTCTGAATTTCTATTTTTTATTCAATACATGAAATGAACTTGTATTAGATGAATTTATTAAGTGATTTTTAAAAAATCGTATCAGAAGTGACTTGAGAAACTGGAAGTTGTATTGGAAATTCCATAACCTATAGGAATTAACTGTACCATAACCTTATTGAAAAGGTTAAAATGATGTCACATCCATTTGGCAAATATGAATCTCTATGAACATGTGTAGACCACCTTTTGAAAACCACTAGTAAAAAAACATGACCTTGTTAGAGGTCAACCCTTTGAACAAGTGATATTCATAAGCATTCATGTAATGGCACACTGGATACTCGGCTGTTAAACTGAAGAACCATGTCTTTAAACTGCCAAGGATAAAGACATGCCACTACAAAAATATATTGGATTAGCAGAGGATGGTTGTTTCTTTGAAGTAGAGTTTGCAGTTGTAATTGCCGGAAAGATATGCACTCCCTTGAAATCTCTTAGTTAAAATATGCTTTCAAGAGACAAAAACAAAGTAGACTTGTTTAAAAATAACATCTCGGGTTTACTTCTTGTATATAAACTTCTTGTATATACTCAGCATATTGGCCCATAGTCCAACATCTTTAAGCATATAGATATAATCCAAACTGTTTAACTGTACACACTGAAGCCTGAAAGTCATGCTTCTCTACTAAAGTCCAAACAGCAACATGTATCCACCTCCACTGAGGTCTGATGCAAAACTGAATACAAAATGGAATCCTGTGTGTGAAGCCTCTCCCACACCTGGTAAACCAAAATGTACACGCAATATAGATTAACAATTATACACATTTACAAACAGCTAGTGGAGGCTTGGAAGGTTGCAATTTCCAACAAGTTGCTTCTGGTGTGAGAGAATCGGCTGTCTGCAGAGATGTTGCCCAGGGAACGCCCAGATGTGTTACCATCCTATGGAAGGCTTCTCTTATGTCCCCGCATAGGAAACTGGGGCTGACAGATGGGTGCTCACCCCATCTTGCGGATTCGACCATCAGATCAGCAGTTCAGCTTGCACAAGTGAATGAGGAGTTCATAATCTCAATAATTTTAAAAGTAGCTCAAATATATTCAGTGTTGCGCAGGTCTGTATACAGATATAGTGCTTTGGGGCTTATTTGAAAAGGAAGAAAGGGAAACAGCAAGATTTTCCAGTTCTTATTGTTTTGATTTTACCTCCATATTTTGAGGTTTTCATCCAGAATCTTTCTTGAAATATCCTGGAAACAGTACTTGTGTTTTACTGCTGGGTGAAATTTCAGCTTGTTCAAGGAGAATACAAACAGAATGCTAAATAAAGGTATGCTTTATTTCAGGAAAATACTGAGCTAATTTAAACTGTCATGGGGGCTCTGTGTGACAGGTTTGGTCTTGATCAGTCATTGGATGAGGGCCGCAGCAGTCTCGGGAAGTGAGTGAAGGTATTTCAAGTCCCATCATCTATGGTCTATCCTCCACCAAACATGAGGGCTCTGTGTGCCAAGTTTGGTCTTGATCAGTCATTGGTTGAGGGTCGCAGCAGTCTCGGGAAGTGAATGGAGATACTTCAAGTCCCATCATGTGTGGTCCATCCTCCTCCAAATTGCACCAGAATGTAGAGTGGGTCACGGGGGCTCTGTGTGCTAAGTTTGGTCTTGATCAGTCATTGGATGAGAGTTGCAGCAGATTCCAGAAGTGAATGGAGATACTTCATGTCTCTTCATCCATGATCCACCCTCCTCCAAACTGCAGTAGGATGTAGAGTGGGTCATGGAGGCTATGTGTGCCAAGTTTGGTCTTTAGCAGTCGTTGTTGGGGGCTACAGTGGTCCGTAGGAACCAAAGCTTTTGGAAGTACTGCAAATCCCATTATCCATGGTCCACCTCTCCCAAACCACACCAGGACATAAAGGGGGTCATGGGGGTTAAGTTTAGTCCACATGCGTCACCCGTGCTGGTCGCAGTGGCTTATGAAAGTGGTAGCCAAACAGAACATAAGAACATAAGAAGGGCCATGCTGAATCGGGCCTCAGCCCATCTAGTCCAGCATTCTGTGTCACACAGTGGCCCACTAGTTGTACACGGGGATCTCTAGCAGAAAGGAGGGCAAAACCCTCACCTGCTCCCGACCCCCCACAACCAGTACCCGGGGAAAATCCTGCCTGCCTCCATCAACACAGAGGTGGCACATACATACACCGCCCTCCCTTCCGCCACATACAAATATTCTCTTTTATTATATACTAGCTTGGGGACCCGGCGGTGCCTGGGTTATTTGAGAAAAGCATTGTGTGCCAAGGTTGGTCTTTTTCACTTATTTATGTGGCTCACAGTGTTCTCAGGAAGTTAGTGAAGGTACTGCGAATCTCATTGTGCATGGTCCATCCTCCTCCAAACAGCACCAGGATGTAGAGTGCGTCATGGAGGCTCTGTCTGCCAAGTTTGGTCTTGAGCCATCATTATTATGAGTTGCTGTGGTATCATCAAATTACTGAAGGTACAGCAAGTTCCATCATCTGTGGTTTGTCCTCCTCTCAACTGCACCAGGATGTAAAGTGGGTCACGGGGGCTCTGTGTGCCAAGTTTGGCCTTTATTGGTCATTGGATGAGGGTCGCAGTGGTTTCAGTAAGTGAGTGAAGGTACTGCAAATCCCATCATCCATGGACCATCATTATTGGGAGTTGCAGTAGTATCCTGACTTTACTGAAGGTACTGCAAGTCCCTCCTCCAAACTGCAGCAGGATGTTGAGTGGGTCATGGGGGCTCTGTGTGCCAAGTTTGATCTTCATTGGTGATTGGATGAGGGTTGCATTGTTGTCAGGAAGTGAGTGAAGGTAGTGAAAGTCCCATCATCCATGGTCCATCTCCTTCAAACAGCAGCAGGATGTAGAGTGGGTCATGGGGGCTCTGTGTGCCAAGTTTGATCTTCATTGGTCACTGGATGCGGGTTGCAGTGGTTTCAGTAAGTGAGTGAAGGTACTGCAAGTCCCATCATCCATGATCCATCCCCCGTAGAACTGCAGCAGGCTGTAGAGTGGGTTATGAGTACTCTGTGTGCTAAGTTTGGGCCTGGCCTGTGATTTGTAGCAGCTACAGTGTTCTGTGGGAAGTGAATTGGGTGAAGGTACTGCAAATCCCATCATTTGTGTCCCATCCTGCCCTAAACTGCACCAGGTTGTAAAGTGGGTCATTGGGCCTCTGTGTGCCAAGTGTGGTCCTGATTCATCATTGCTGTGGGCCACAGTGACTGATTGCCAGAGGCCCTTTCCTTTTCCCTCTCTGCCGCCTAAGAATGTCAGAATGTTAAGGCTGGCCAATCAGATGCCATATGCAAATATTTCCACAGTGGCAACCAATCAGAAAGCTGCCACATATTCGCCCTCCGCAACTCCACACACATATATACATACAAACACTGACTTTTATTATAAAGATATAGATTTTTGTAGTATTCTATTATATTTAACATAGTTCTGACATTATCCATTATTTGTCGTTGCAGGAGAAAATCAGATTGCTCTTCTTTTATCCATTCCTTCAAAAAAAATCTTTCTGCTAGTATATTTGCAAATATATATATAATCAATATTCAAGAGTGATATTGGGCAATAGTTTTCGACATCCGTTTTGTCCATGTTTTCTTTATTAATCAGAGCGATTGTTGCTTGTTTCTGGAATTGTTTGTGTTACTAGTGCTTGATTCATGATTTTCTTCACTCTTGGTATATCAAGTGAGCTTCGAACGTCTTGTAGAATGCCGCAGTGAAGCCGTCCGAGCCCAGTGCTTTGGTGGAGTTGAGTTTCCGAATCGCTTTTTGAATTTCTTGTTCTGTAAGGACCTTTTTAACAATCTGGGGGAGAACAATAGTATAGATTATAAAAAATGGACAGATAATATGAAGTGGTCTTTTACATACTTTTAAAAAAGGACAAAAGAGGACAGAAATATGTGCACGCTAATGTTATGTGTATGTGTTTTATCAGAACAGCATTGTCTTATTTCCTCCTCCTCCTGAAGACTGCGGTATTGTTGGTCTTTATGTTCCTCAGAATTGTTTTTGCATTCCTAATGTTTTGCTTATATTGTTTTGATTTGGGGTGTTTAGCTCAAAAAGCAACAACAACAACTTTGTTTTTGGATCCTGCCTCCATCTCCCCGAAGGAACTCGGGGCAGCTTACATGGGGACAAGCCCAAACAGACATAGATTAAAAACACAATGTAATAAAATAAGCAAGCATAGTGAGTTCAATCTCTGTCATCAGGAAGATGGGTTTTGGAGTCCTTGTTTGCATAATTGCTGAACATTAACAGCTATTCAGTGACATGAAAAAGTTTGTTTATATGAACTTGTTGGATATGTTTTGCATCCCTTTGCAGTTTGAGACTGGAAAAAGTATGACTATGGATTAGGGAATGAATTCTTCTCTCTTGCTAAGCTCCTTGCACAGTTCTCATTGCTATTAGATGGACGATGAGTCACTCTTGCACATTTTGATTTTCTTTGCTTGTCTCTGCATTATATAACCCTTGGAAGCTCATCTTCCATCAGCCTCACCTTTGAGAGGTTGTCTCCCAGCCCAAGAGCTCTCTGTATTTTTTTTAGTAATAGGGATTTGATTGTTGGCCAAGTGATATGTCTGGTGGGTAGAATTTGTTTAGGGATCAAATTCTCCTTATGGCTATGAGGACACCAAATAAACCCTCAGAGATGCCTGGAATGACATCCAGTAGAGCATTTTTTCCAAACTGTTTACTTTGGGCCCTTGATATCTGCTGAGGTTTGGTTCCATGATCCTTTTGGATAGCAAAGTCTGTGGGTGTTCAAATCCCATTATATACAATGCCACAGTAAAATGGTGTCCTTTATATAACATGACAAAAAAGGTTTGGTGTTTGAATTTAAAAAATATATTTTCAAGCCATGATGTTGAAATCTATGGATGCAGAATCTATCGCATGGACACCATTGTGGCCTTTGTTTCCATCAGCAAAATGTCTTGAGCTGGCCTTGGTAGTAAATAGGCTGTATGGCAAGGAAAGTCCATATAAAACTGGAGGAAGGTTTGGAATTTCCATAAATAACCCTCTTTAGGCTTGCATCATTGTTTTGTCTTTTTCAAAAGCAAAACAAAACAAAACAAAAACACCTTTCCCATTCCACTAGAGTTTCTCCTTCTCCTTGATGAACTCAGTGACGACCTCGTACATCCGCTGTGCTTTCCCTTACAACATAAGTTAGACTGCACTTCCAAGGAGTGATTCATTACCATCATTTTTATTTACAGCCTCATGACTTCTAGTATCTGAGGAGATTTTCTCGTTGGGAAAGTGACGCACTTTCCCTCCTTTTCCACTTTGTCTTGGCTACTTATCTCTAAAGATCAGCAACTACTAATCATAGCAGCTATGGATTTTGTTCGCACATCATTTCCTATAAAAGGAAATGCAGTATATTACACGTGAGTCACTACAAAATGAACAGCTTTCATTATCTGCCACTATTTCAAATGAAATTGACGTTTACAGAATGACAAAAGGCATGGTGCTGCTTCAAACTCCCTTCCTTCTCCTCATCTTTTTTTAAAAAAATACAATATTTAATAATATAATGCTTTTTCTTAATGGTAAATCAGTAGCTGCATATGCAGCATTTTTGGCTAAAATGCATTGATGTCAGATGGAGACAAAACTAGCATGCAGGGAAGCTTTAGCACAGGGCTAAACTTTTTCCATTTGTGACCCTTTTTTGTCCAATAAAGGTTTGTGTGACTCTGGTATATAGGTATATAAAATAGATATATAAATTAAACATTTACTGAGGCTACTTCTTTGGAAGCTTTTAAACAGAGGCTGGATCTTCCTGCTTCTTGGCATAATGGGGTTGGACTGGATGGCCCACAACTCTAGGCTTCTATGATAATAAATTAAACAGAAATTCATTTAAAAACAATTTTGGTATACATATAATTGTGTCATTTCTTAAAGATATTTGCATACTAATGAGATGGATGTGCTTGTTTATGTTTATGTAAAGAACTAAATCTTGGCTGAATATTTGATACTGCAGGACGTAGAAGATCTTCAACATTTTTCATGTCACACTGCCATATGCTTGGTTTGCAGCCCAAAGTAGCAGAACAAACTTGTTTCTTCTCCTCAATTGTGGTTTTTAGGGGGCCACAATGAGGTGTTTTGGGGGTCTATACCTCCAACTTAAAAGATACCAGGTTGCAGAGTGGGTTAGTGCCTGAAATGGAGCCATACCCACATGTCACTTGTTTTCATCATGCTGGGTTTACATACATGTATGCAATTCTTTTCCTTTCCTCCTCACCGAAACAAATGAGTGTTATTAACTCTTCCCTTTCTGCTTAGCTTTTGACAATAAAATTTTAAAGGGAAATATTTCTGAACCCCAAAAGATAGCCATCAAGCAAAATCAATGTTTGCAAATCTTGCTAAACAATTCAGCCTGATTTTGCTTTTTTTGATGAAGTACAGTTGAAGCATTTGCTACACGTTCTTGAAACTAATTCATGTAAATGTCTAAAGCAGTCACTAGGTGGTAAAGTACACATTTTTCCATGACCTCCGCATTCATTTAGGAGACCCCAAATGGGATTGCAACCCACAAGTTAAGAAACTTTGCTTTAGAAGATATCCAGAGACTGGATTCTCTAACTTCTTGCCTGCAGCATATCCCTTAGACAGCTACATGGGAGGGTGGGAAAATTCTCCAGAATGGTATGGGATTTGGCAGATGAGGAGATGCAAGAAGTTATGTCTTCTTATGGGGTGTAGGATTAGAAACAGTAGAAACAGAAGCACCTTCAATAACCACACAAGTTACTTTCAAAGATAGATCCTGTTTTGGCCTCACAATAGATTGGTCTGTGTGTATCTAGCAATTACACATACTTCAAATCCACATTTGCATATAAGCCATGTCTTCCGCTTCATAGTCAACCTGAGCAGCAATTTATTCTGTTGGATGCAGCCACAACATTTAAAGTGGTATCAAACTGATATAATTTTGCAGTTGTGGGTATGTCCTTGTTGTGTAACATAAAATTATATCAGAGTAGATGTGCTGGTGTACTAATTTTAGTTCGGACTATGACACTGGAAAACCAGAATCCAAATCCCCACTCAGCTATGGAGCTTGCACAATATCTGACAAAAATATAAACACTTGGGTCATGCCATTTATGCTACACACTGCCACTACACAATTCTGAACCATCTCCTATTTTTTAACAGAGCATGAAAAGGCTGTTTCTTCAAGATCTTAGCCCCCAGAATCTGGAATTTGGAGAGCTGCAGTCTCTAAAGCAACTTTTTGAAGCTGTGTGTGTTTTTAAACACTTAGGAGTAGGTCGTGAAAGGACACAGCATAGAGATAGGACAACAGCATATATTCCATTTATCTTTCTATTTTTACCCAATGCAAATTACATGTTATCTTTCAGCTTTCATGATTGCAAATCATTGTGGCTATTGTTGTCAAATCTTGAGTAGCTTCATTCACTTCTTCCTCAATGAAGGCCATTTCCAAGTCTATTTATAAGGTTTGTTTTTTTTATAAAATTGAAATACGTTCCCTAATGCCTGAAGGAACAATGGCTCTTCCTGTGGCCATTGATGTCTGTAGTTGCTTTTGTACTGATAAAAGCATTATTGTCAAGTGTACATTTGAAAGAAGCACCCGACTTGAATATGGAGATCAATTTATTTCTTTGTTCTCTCTCAAATCGGTTCTTTTTTTATTCAATTACTTTTGATAAGAATGTGACAGGACAGGACGTTCTGGAACCCATAGAAGAAGAAAATACTTTTCTGTTTAATCAAAATCAGCTCAAGAATAGCATATATATACATGTTGGAAAATGACATCAATTTCATATTGACAAATAAACAAAAGTGTAGGGAAACTTCCAGATGAACAGCAGCCTGCATAATCAGTGGAAAGGAGATACAAGTTGACTGTCCCTTATCAGAAATTCTTAGGACTAGAAGTATATTGGATTTTCTCTTATTTTTAAAAAAATCCAATTATCACAGAGACAGAAAGTGAGGTGAAATCTTCTGGACAGGGGCCCAGACAGCAAAACAAACAACACAGGGGTCTTAACCCTTTCCTATGTTATCCAAAGCTCTTTTTTTGTCTGGAGTTGCACTTTAATATCTACCTGTTCTGACTTATCTAAAAATTCAACTTAAGAACAAACCTACAGAATCTTGTTCATAACATGGGGGCTGCCTATATTTTGGTTTTTCCTTCTGCTGCTGCCTTATATTTTCCTTTTATATATTCACCCATGCGGTTATGGAAGCAGTCTCAAATGGATTTAGATCACAGGAGTTTCATTGTTATTGTCTTCCTCTTTTCCAAAGCATGAAAAATATAATATGCAGCCTCGTTTTTTTGTCACAGAACTGGAGCAGTGACTTAACAAGTTGCAACTTGTGGACCGGAGACAGATAAGTGGTACAAGCCTCCACTGGGAAGGCCTTTTTAAGGATGGTTGCTATAACACTGTCACTGGTCTCAAATGGTAGTCTTAATTAGGACTTGGAGATGCCCTTTCAACAGTAATGCTTATTATCAGCTGAATGTTAGAGACAAACCATTGAACATTTGAGCCCCCTGAAATAGAGACGAAATTTAGGGTGGCCTTTGCTATAAGAGCGTGGGCCCTAAATTCCCCTAAAGCGAGGATTCGCGATGTTAAAATAAGAAATAAAAAAAAACCTTGGCAAGCAATGTTTCCCAATGCGCCTTTTGGAACACCCTAGGTCCCAAGAGAGGTTCTTACCAAGATTCCGGAAGGTGCACACCGAGAGAGTTGATCTTTTTCAGCTGAGAAAGGATGGCAACTGCAAAGTCCTGAGGTCGCAAAGTTGTCATAAACTTTATTGGCATTTTCTGGAATATTTATTCACTTTTGCAAAGGCACCAGATTCAAATTCCCTCCAGCCAATCACAAAACAGTGCCATCTGTCTTTTGGCCAATAAGGGAATTTCTTCGCCTCGCCAGTGAGCCAATGGAGAGCGAGAGGCAGGAGCATGCTCAGGACAATGGGGAGGAAATCTGGGATAAATGGGTTTAAGACATGCTAATTTGGTTTCATTGATAAGAGGGAATTCTAATTTTGGCAGTATCGACTTATATTTGTGTGGTGATGAAAAATAATTGGTTCCTGGCAGTAGCATGCTCTTCTGACAGTTTTTTCTTTGTTTTAGAAATGTGAGAGATTGTGGGATTTCCTATGTGAGGAAAAACCGGGTCTGGCTTGGCTTTCTTTGAGTTATGGAGGAAAACCTTTAGGCAAATAGCAGGTGTGATGGCTAGTAATTCCAGCCTATTGAAATGGTTGATTGGTATCTATAAGCCTCACAAAGGCTTATACTGGGTTTTCTTACAGTCAGGGTGAGTCATATTTGTCTTAAAAAAATACACTTCATCAGGGTCAGGGCCGTAGCCAGGATTTTGGTTCGGGGGGGGGGGGGCTGAGTTTGGTTCGAGGGGAGCTGAGACTGGGTGGAAGAGGGTTTACCCTAGGAAATCTTTTGTATTATTATCCCAATAACCCCATGAAGGTGAGATATAATGAGCATGGTGATCAGATCATGATATGAATAAACATAACAGTTTAAATAATGTACCAGTAAGGCCTTCTCGCGGACCACCCTGAGAATTGGGGGGGGGTGAAGCCCCCTTAGCCCCCCCCCCCTGGCTACATGCCTGATCAGGGTGAAGCATGCAAAAGTTACATACAAATTTCAAGGAGGAAAAGAAAGAAAATAATAATAATCTTATACAGTTTCTCAGACATTTCATAAATTCCAGAAGATACATCAATCATTTCATAAAACGTACCAAGAGCCCCCCCCCCCTTTTGCTAGGGAGAATGAGTGAGTCAAAAATTAACCTTTGATGGAGTGAAGGAAAATCCTTAGAAACATGCTTGCAAACAGGGTTCAGTCCAGGGGCTTCTATTTTCATAAAAAGGGTATTTTCATTGGTAAGAGTCTGCTTAAGTCAGTTCATATGATATGGGGAAAGTTCAACTGTTTGATGTGAAAAAGGGTCCCATTTGTATTTGAAAACCAGTAGTCTCATAGAGCAAAATTTCCAAAGTAGCAGATAAGTATTGATTTCTCGTCTGGCAATGTAATACACTTCACCCTCCAACTTGTTGGATGGTGGAGCAATTTTGTCTCCTCCCCTCGGAGAAGAGATTGGTTAATTTTGCAGAATTTGCTGGAAAGGAGGAGGGGCTGGCATAGTGTGGTGCCAGCCCCTTCTCCCTCATTCTGCATCAGGACATCGTCAAGGAAGGCAGTTCGCATGAAGAGGCCCCTTTTCAGGCGAAGGAAGGTCGGTTTGGGGCCTGCCCGGAGCAAGGAAGTGACTGGTGGGGCTCAGCCCCCTGATGGCGCTCCCTCGCTCCCTTAGGGCATCAGCTGCCTTATAGGGCCTTGGCGATACAATTTCAGGCCCTTTGCGATCCCTTCCCCAGGGGGCTTCAGGTTTTGGGAAGGGATAACTAGGCTTCGGGAGGTTCTGTGGCTGCTGGGATTTGTAGTTCCATTCGCCCCCAGCCATAACTCAGGCTATACGAACTCGAGATCAAAAAGGCGAAGAGATCCCATAACGCAGCCCAGATTTCTGCTGCGGGCTCCCACTCGGCGCAGATTTTCAAAGTTGTCCGGAGTCTCCTCGCCCCCCAACAAAGGGAACCTAACAACCCGGCGTTAACAGCTGACGACTTCCAAAGACACTTCATTGGAAAAATCGCGGCCCTTCGGAAGGACTTACCATCGATCCCGAGGTAGACGGCCTGAGGTCCCAGCTCCCCATCCGGCAACCGGACAGCGTCTCTCAGAGTTCAGCCCCTAACAACGGAGGAGGTGAGAAAGCTGGTGACCGGGGCGAGAGGGGAGGCTCGGCAATCCTAGTCCTCTTGGACCTTACGGCGGCCTTTGATACCGTCGACCACGACCTGCTTCTCCATCGCCTGGCGGCCTCTGGGATCCAAGACAGAGCACTGGCCTGGCTGGAATCGTTCCTACGAGGCCGCTCGCAGCGGGTCGAGTGGCAGGGTCAAGTCTCTTTGAAAAACGAACTGGAGTGTGGAGTTCCTCAGGGTGCCATTCTATCTCCCACCCTCTTTAATATCTACATCCAGCCCCTGGCTAATATTGCTAGGAGCCACGGGTTCTCCTGCTACCAATACGCAGACGACACGCAGCTGCTCTTGAAGCTTGACCCAGGGTCATCATCAGTACCGGACAGTTTCAGCCTAGGATTGAGGCGGTGGACGAGCTGGCTCAGAGCATATAGACTCAAGATCAACCCGGCTAAAGCGGAGATCCTCTGGCCTGGCCGTCCCGACCCCCGCCCACCACTTCCACTCTTCGAGGCGAGTCCCTGGCTCCAGCCCCGGCGGTGAAAAGCCTGGGAGTGATCCTAGACGAAAATCTCACGATGGAGGCCCAGATCCAGGCTGCAGCTAAGGGCGCCTTTTTCCATCTCCGTAGGGCCCGTCGGCTGGCTCCCTACCTTCCACCAGAGGCCTTGAGAACAGTGGTCCATGCCACCGTCGTCTCACGCCTCGACTACTGCAACGCCCTATATGTGGGCCTCCCCCAGACAACAACTAAGAGGCTGAAACGCATCCATAACGCCGCAGCCAGACTCATTACTGGGTCATCAGTGAGGGATCACATCTCCCCCATTCTTAAAGAACTCCACTGGCTGCCCCTAGAGTTCAGAGCCCTTTACAAACTCCTGGTGCTCACCTTTAAAGCCCGGCACAACATTGGGCCTTCCTATCTGAGTGACCGGCTGACGACCCAATGCAGCGAGAGGCCAGCACGCTCCATCAACGGTGACCGCCTGACTACTCCTGGAGTGCGGGAGGCTAGACTGGCGGAAACTCGGCGGAGAGCCTTCTCCGTCGCGGCCCCTTCGACTTGGAACTCACTGCCGCCCGCCCTCAGAGCCTCTCCGACTCTATCTGGATTCCGCCCAGCCCTGAAGACCTGGCTCTTCCGCCTAGCGTTCGGGACTGGCTCGGTACCCTGGACTACTTGAGCCACCCCTCCTGTTTATATTCCATGTTTTTAAACTGTTGTACATTGTTCACCCTAGGGTTTTAACTGTTGTAAGTCGCCCGGAGCACCGCCGGTGGAGGGTGACTCACAAATATTAAAGTATTATTATTATTATTATTATTAAGTCCCCAGAAGGCACAGTGCCCCGTTTCGGGGAGGCCCGGGGGGCTCGGGAGCCGCCTCCTTGTTCCATGGCTTGGGGGCCTATGTGTCCCGGGCTTGCCTGGCTGTGGCTGGGTGCACCACTTTTGGCCGGCACCTCCAGGAAGGAGCGCTTCCCTGGAGGGGTGCCGGAGCTTCCCGGACCTGCATGGTTGCAGGTGGACAAGCCTCTTTGGGCAAGGCCCTTGCTTCGGCCTTTGGGGTCGCACGCGTGCGGGCCTGCCTGGGCTGGGCGCCAACGCTGGGCGGGCAGGGCACGCCGCGGCCTAGCCGAGCTGATGTTAGCTCGGCGGCCCCCTGGTGGCAGATGCGCTCCGTGGCACAGCTCATTTGTGGCGCGCATGCGCCTTAGCGGCCGCCCTACTGTTCGCACCGTGTGGCGCAGCTTTTATTTTGGTGCGCATGCGCCTTGGTTCAGAAACGACCGCCATTTGGAAGCAGGGCGGCTCCCTATGGGGGCCGCCATGTTGCCGTACGGCTCCGGCATGGGAGGCAGCCATTTTGCCGTACGGCAGATGTTGAGTGTGGGGGCCGCCATTTTGGCCACATGGCGGCCTGCCCTGGGGGCCGGCATTTTGAATGGTGGCCATTTTATTTTCGGCCGAATTAAATAAATAAATGGGAAATAAACACAAAAATAATAATAAAATAAAATTTAAAAAATAAATAAATAAATATAATAATAATAAAAAATAAAATTATACGGAATGAAATAAAAATAAATGATTAATAATACTACTGAGATATATATATATATATAATATTAATAAAAATATTTTAAAAACAAAATGAAATATATATAATAAAATGAATGGAAATGATGAATGGATAGTATTTGTTTATTTATATAAATAATTGGAATGATTCGAATAAAGCGTTATTATATCAATAAAATGAACTAAGGGAATAATAATAATAATAATAATAAAAATGTTTGAGTGAGCTCTTGACACGTGGGTTCAGCTTACTACTGACCTAAGTAAATAAATTATATATATAGATGCATAATATATCTATATATATGAGAGAGAGAGAGAGAAAGGGAGAAGGAAATTTTGAGAGAGCTCCCGACATGTGGGTTCAGCTTGCTACTGACCTATTATATATATAAAAAATAATAATAATTAAAAATAAAAAATAGCAAAGAAATAAAAGGAGATGTATGAGATGGCACAGGACGCAATGACATGGTTATCCTATGATATGAGTGTGTCCCTCCTTCAGGTTCAGCGGGCTTTGACCACTTCAATAAGCATATCAAGTGTACTAACTACATATATGTTTATATTTGATATATATATGTATAGAAGAGAATGTGCAATAAAGCTATTAAAAATGAAATCAGAAAATAATAAATATTTACAAAAAGAGGATAATAAATAAATAAATAAATAAATGAAAATGGTAATATAAGTAATGAAGAGAGCATTGGACGGGATATATATGCTTATGTCTGGTAATTGAGTGTCCTATGTGCTTGAGTTGATAGACAATTATTGATAGGGATAATTGGTTTTTAATTATCATTGCATGTGTTTATGGCAATAAATGGCTGTATTTGCATATCTGCCCTGATGGCTATGTCTAATCAACAGGGTGACGGCATTACTGGAAAGGTTGGTCTCGGCCGGATCGCTTTTATCTGAGCGAGCTCCCAACTTTTAGGTTCACCTTGCTGCTGACCTATATATATATATACACAGTATATATATGAAAACAAAGCGTATCCAGCCTGCTCTAACACCAGGTGGTGAGGTAGGCCTGTTTGGCCCCTGCTTGTAAAAGTTTGGTCCGGATCCGGCATTGCAGGGCCTGACTGCCCGTAGGCCTTGCCTTTTCCCTCTGGGTCACATCAAAATGTTGGATGTGTTTGGGCAATCGGAGTCCGTTCTGTAGGTGTCATTGCAGTGGCAACCAGTCCCCTCTGTCCTGGGCTGTGGAGTGTTTGTTTTCTGAGGCTGGCAATCAGCGCCCCCTTTTAGGTGAATAATCCCACTGTGGCGGCCAGTCGAAACGCTGACACGTATGCCTATCTCTGCACCGCCCATTCGCCCGCAGGCACGGAGTTTTGTTATTTGCATGGATTTAGCTATAGGGGCAATGTGTTTATATTTGCCCTTATTATATGTGTTATTGAAAAGTATGGATATTTACATATTTGCCGGAGGGCTATGAGTAGTCAACCTGGCGGTGCCATTACTTAAAGGGTTGTGACTGCTGGGCGGGTCTGACCTGCATGTTCAGCTTGCCATTGACCTATTAATGCAATAATGTTAATAATGAACTTAAACTTCCCTTATATCGGGGAGTTAGACAAAAAGAAATGGATGAACCGAATAATGAACAAAATGTTATGTGTTGGCCAAGAAGTCATGCGTTCAAAGCAAGCCTGGGGGCAGAGTGAGCTCCTCACTGTTGATAGTCTAGCTTGCTGTTGACCTATGCAACCTTAATTGATAGTTGCAACTGCTAGTTGGTATCCAATCACATTAAATCA
Organism: Anolis apletophallus; assembly: GCA_030556195.1. Taxonomy (NCBI): domain Eukaryota; kingdom Metazoa; phylum Chordata; class Lepidosauria; order Squamata; family Anolidae; genus Anolis; species Anolis apletophallus. Next base: position 44,806,695 of record JARBWK010000006.1, on the reverse strand, counting down.
CTACTAACCAAGAAGTCATGCATTCAAAGCAAGCCTGGGGCAGAGTGAGCTCCGACTGTTAATAGTCTAGCTCGCTGTTCACCTAAGCAACATTAAAGGTATTTGCATTTGCTAGCTGGTAGCCAACTGCATTAAATCACTAAGGGCCAGGAAGTTATGTGTCCTAAGCAAGCCTGGGGGCAGAGTGAGCTCCTGACTGCTGATAGTCTAGCTTGCTGTTGACCTATGCAAGTTAAGAACAAAACGGGGTGATTGCAGAACGACGCGTATCAAAGGAGGATACGAACACGTAGTTAGATAATAATGGAGACAACTATCAGCGCATTGGCGCACTATACTTATTTTGTTTGTGATTTATAGCCCGGTGCGGCTTCTCATGATTATGTTTCCTCTTATATAAACTGCTTCATTATTATCTAACTACGTGTTCGTATCCTCCTTTGATACGCGTCGTTCTGCAACTACCCCGTTTTGTTCTTAACTTGCTATCGAGTGCTACTCACTCGTGGGGCGCACCATGGCGGATTTTGTGAACGCCTACAGTGAGCAACATATCTCGGATTTGCTACAAGCATGGCCCCCCGTTGTTCACTTAGGGGCCGACGCCACTGCTGCTGAGGAACCCACTCCCCCCTCCTTCCAGGACCTCCTGAAAAAAGAACTACGACACACCCGGGTGAAGCTTAACGCCGGAGCCCTTGCCGATTATGTGCGGAATAAAATCATCCCTCGGGGGATGCGTGTACACTTGCCACCCGGCACTTATGCTGACGACACGGAATTCTCCAAGACGTGGTACCGCATCCTTGACAAATGTGCCACTGACCTGATGATTCTTCTTATAGAACGTTCCTCTAAAGAACTACAGGATCTGACCACCAAGATACAAGCCATCAGATCGGACCTAGGCGACGCCCTTACCGCACCCAATCTCACACAGATACAAGAACAGTGTGCTAAACTCCATGCGGAATTGAAGGCTTACAAGGCCAATAAATTCAAACGTGATCTGGATGACTATGCAAAGGGCAAAGTGTATAATCGCCCCCGCAACCCTATGGGACGCCGGGCGGTCCACTTCTCATGTGAGTCAGTGTATTCAGGATCATCGGGTGATGAACTCTCCTCTGAACAGTCTGATGCACCTCCCCAGAGACCATCCACATCTAGAGCACAGGAGGAGTCTGCCCCACAACAAGGGTATAACTTTCGTGAACGCAAATCCAACGACCCACGCCCACAGCGCCATTTTCAGAAGGGCAGGGGGGCACGACCCAAGACCTAGTAGTCAATCTGTCTGATTACTCTTTGTCTCCCATGGAATTACGACTGCTTGGCTTGGGCCCCTCCTTTGTATTCACCCCTGACCGCAAGTATCTCGACATCCGCAAGGACCTGGCATCCCTGTTCCGGGCTATTCGCCTTAAAGAATTTTTTTCCTCCAATGCTGAACCATCTGTTTCTACCATTGTACCATCCAAACTCAGGAACAAAAGCCTCTTCACCCCGCCTCAAGTCTCGAACAACATTCGTATGTTCGAGGACATTGTGCAACAGGAGGCCCTTAATGTTCTCAAGGACCCTTTACCTAGCCATGACCGCAATTTGACCAAATCCGATATTGACGTCTTACGGGCCTTGGGCAATAATCCGGATTTAACCATCAAGCCCGCGGATAAAGGGGGCGGGCTCGTAGTTTTGAACACCAGGGATTACTTACAAGAGGCATATCGCCAACTTCATGACCCCAAATACTATAAATCTCTCAGCAAAGACCCCACTTCATCCTACCGCTCCACTGTCCACAACACCATTCATTATGGGGAGATGATGGGCTACCTTAACAAGCAGCAGTCCCAGTTCTTGATCAACCACCATCCCCGAATACCGGTCCTATACTTACTTCCTAAGACTCATAAAAACACCCATCCTGTCCCCGGTCGCCCCATAGTCTCCTGCAGCGGGGGTCTTTTACAACCCCTCGCTTTATACCTGGACTCTTTGTTGCAACCCAAAGTGCAATCCAAGCCGGCCTACATACGGGACACCAGGGACCTTATTTGTAAGTTGGAACATTTATCCGTGGATACTGGTGACCTTTTGGTTGTTTGTGATGTGGGGGCCTTGTACACCAATGTCCCATTGGAGGACGCGAGGCTAGTACTTATGGACACCTTTGATCAACTACAACCCATAACCCAGAATATCCCACCCACATCCTTTCTCATGGACCTGATGGATTGCTGTTTGGACTACAACTATTTTATGTTCAATCACGACTTCTATTTGCAGATTTGGGGCGTGGCCATGGGTAGTCCTATCGGGCCCACCGTCGCCAACCTTTACATGGACTCTTTGGAACAAGTTCAGATTTTTGGCCCCGCACCCCACCCATTGGCAGCCCACATCAAATTCTATGGTCGATACATAGACGATGTAATATTACTCGTGAGGAGAAGTACACCTATGGAACGTTTTCAGGCTTGGATGAACTCATGGGCGGACTTCATCAATTTTTCTTTCTCTGTCAGTGATGCGTCCGTTAATTTCCTGGACCTCAACATCTACATCCATGATAATATGCTCCAGATGAAATGTTATCATAAACCCACTGACAAGAACGCCCTCTTGCACTTTAAGAGCTTTCATAGTCATCCACTCAAAAGGAATCTCCCTTTTTCACAACTACTTCGATTGAAACGTAATTCCTCCTGCGCCTCCGATTTCCACCTGGAGGCCTTCTGTCTGATTGACAAACTACGAGTTAGGGGCTATCCTAACCAAGTCCTACAATCTGCATACGCCAGGGCGCAACTGGTACCCAGGCCCCAACTGCTTGCCCACTCCACCCCCAAGAACATGAAGGATCGACTTGTGTGGCCGCTTACCCTTACCATGAACTCTTCCCGTTTGAAACAGATTGTGTGCAGATATTGGCCCATCCTCAGGGACATTCCTGGATTATCCAAACCGCCCATTATTGCGCACAAGCGGACCCAGAATATAAGAGATTTGGTTGTACACTCCGATATACGCACCCCCCACCTGAGGAGTAATTTTACCCCTAAAACGCATCGATGTGGGCATTGCGCACAGTGTGACTATGTTTTCCCCGGCAAACAGATTTATATCCCTGGAACGGGTCGCGAGTTCGCATTCAGAGACTTTTTTACATGCCAGTCCGAATCCTGTATTTATGGACTCCAGTGCCCATGTGGCCTAGTCTACATAGGCATGACTCGGCGGACGATGGGAGTTAGAGTCTCGGAACATCGTTCGAGAATTAGGAATTTATCTGAGGAATCTCCTCTTTACCATCACTTTAACACGGCCCTGACAGCCTCCGCTTCTTCGGTATTGAGAAAATTAAACCTCCCTCCCATGCTGATGGTGATTGCCTCCTCCGCCGCAGTGAAACCCGCTGGATCCTCTATCTAAACAGCGAATTTCCCGCCGGTTTAAATGAAAAGGTCCGCATCACCGACCTACTTTACTAATCAATCTATTCACCTGTTGCGCCCCCCTCCTTGTGCCTTACTTAAACCTTGTTTTCACCTTGAGCCCTCTGCTACACGCCCTGGACTCTGCTACTGAGTGATTTCCTCTTGTTTGGTGAGCGTCCTCCTTCCCGCTTTACTGTACTATGTTTGTGATTATATTGTAATACTTACTTAAGCATCATAGCCATGTTATTTTGTATGACCTTCATGATTAGATTGTACTTTTGTATTACCTTTGGATAACTTTTGGTTGCATACTGGATACTTTGTGTCCTTGTCTTGTAATTTGTTGTCTACCATTATCATGATACTGAAATATGCATATGTATTTCACCTTAGGCTAGTCCAGCCATGACCTTCACCACATTTTGATGGGACTACCTTGGCCTTGACAAAGACCTGTACTGGGTCGAAACGAGCATTGGATCCTCTACTTCTACTCGTCGGCCTTCACAACAGCCTACCCTGTGGATTATAAATACACCCGACTTGGGTTGTTACTTTCGGATTTCCATCCCCCACTTTGTTGGCTCATCTCCATCTGTGGTTCTCCATTTGGATTTGTTTATTTGGGACATGGACTAAGCTTGGGTATTTACCCACCCTCGAGTTGGACACAACTATCAGCGCATTGGCGCACTATACTTATTTTGTTTGTGATTTATAGCCCGGTGCGGCTTCTCATGATTATGTTTCCTCTTATATAAACTGCTTCATTATTATCTAACTACGTGTTCGTATCCTCCTTTGATACGTGTTGACCTATGCAACCTTAATTGATAGTTGCAACTGCTAGTTGGTATCCAATCGCATTAAATCACTACTAACCAAGAAGTCATGCGTTCAAACCAAGCCTGGGGGCAGAGTGAGCTCCCGACTGTTAATAGTCTAGCTCGCTGTTCACCTAAGCAACATTAAAGATATTTGCATTTGCTAGCTGGTAGCCAGCTGCATTAAATCAGTGCTGACCAAGGAGTTATGCGTTCGAAGCCAGCCTGGGGGCAGAGGCGAACCCTGAATACAGTTCCTCATGTTGTTGGTGAATCCCAACTATAAAATCATTGATTACTTCATAACGGTAATTTTACTACTGTTAAGAATTATAAAGTAAACACTGATATGTAGGATGTATATTCATGCACTGGACCAAATTTACACAAATTCCTATATGCCCAAACGTGAACACAAGTGGGGTTTGTGCACAGTGGACATTGACATTGGGAATTGTGGGTGCTGGGATTTGTAGTTCGCCTGCGCTCAGAGCATTTTGAGTTCACCAATGATGGAGTTGGGCTGAACTTCCCACACGGTGCCCCCCGAAGGGACGCACGGACATGAGCCACCCTCCATCCTCGCACGCTCTTCCTTATGCATTGCATCCCAACTCCCTGGGTTACTCCTTTTTTATTAAGAGGCGACCCCATTTACTGTGATATATTTCACCCCAGTAGTTACCGGTAACCAATTTTTCTCATTTTAGACATATTGCAAGGGTGTGGAAAATGGGTCTTGGGCTATTGGCCAACTCTTCAGCTTGGAAGGGGATCCTATTAAGGGTTCCTCTGATTACAGTTCAAGGCTCTCGGTCTCATTAAATGCCTCAAATTTAAGCCACGTCACACACACACCCCTTAGCAAGCAAGTCCCATCGAGCAATGTTAAATTTAGTAATACTGATGGGTCAAAACAGGGGGTTAGCAATGTAACGGACTGGAATTGGCTGTCAAGAATGCCTTAAGGGTGGCCTCTTAGGCCTCAGGGGCTTGAGGCTGAGGGGGTATACGTTACTTGATGCTTCAGTTCCCTCGCTCTCCATGTTCTGTGGGTGTTACACCTCGGATGACTCGTTCGATTGTGGGCTTTAGCAGTGGTATAGTCCCAGCCGTTAGGCTGGCCCAATCCAGCCCACCTGTGGACGGTTGCGAGACGAAACCTTAAAGGTAGTGCATTGGTTCTGGCCCCAAACTTCATGTGATCTTATATGGGGCGGTCAGTGAGTGTGAGGAATTTGGAATGGGCATACGCCATGCCGCAGGCTACCCCCGTTTCATTATGAGCACAACACAGCTTTGGGTGTTGTCCAAAGGCGGGGAATGGCCCCGCAAGCGACCAGGGTGCAATTAGCTGTGCTAGCTTATTGCTTCTGGGCTCAGGGCATTTCAGATTCAAATGATAACGGTTGGCGGCATAAAAAGTTAGCCTGGTGGTCGCGCAGTCAGGGCCAGGCTCAGGATAACATTGAACCGAGCACCCTGCAATTTTGAAAGGACGGAAGCTCGTGTAGCACAAGGTTTATGCGGACACACAGGACCAAATTTGTTTCATGCGGACGCTTGGACAGCTCTTTTGCAGCTTATTGGGGCAGCATGATAGTCCTAGTATCTAAAATTGACAAGTTATGCGGGCCCTGGTTGAATTTGGCCCAACAATAATGCATAATGGCATAGAGTGGCTGGTCAAGTCATCCAAATCTTCTTTGGGGTCTAGAGGCAACGTCATTAAGCTGGCGGAGTGTAGTGACCCTGTTTTATGGCCAGTTGAGGCTTTGGTGCTATTCAAACGGATTAGCAAGCATGGGCCTGGTTATTGTTTGGCCAGCAGGATGACATACCACTAACAACATACCAGTTGTGGGCGGGCACCAGTAAGGTGCTAAAGATGATGAGTTTGGGCCATTACAGGTTTTGCAACCCATTCTTGCTGCATTGGAGAAGCCTCGGTAGCCAATGCTATGGGACAAGACTCGGAGGGGGTGAAACCCCTAGCAGATGGAAATCAAATGCTTTCAGGAAATGCGTGGTACTCCATTGTAATAAGTTGATGGGGCGATCTCGTTGAGATCCGTTTGCTGAACCATGGACGGAGTATCCTCGTCTGCGGGCACAGTTATTTTCACTGGGCTGCTAGGCAGACCATGAGGTCTCATTATGGTCAGCATTTTGGGGCAGTACAGGTTTGCAACCCCCTTTGCTGCATTGGAGAAGCTTCAGTGGCCAATGCTATGCGTATTGTGACTCGGAGAGAGAAAAGGGGAAAAAAAGGAAAAAAACCCCAAACCCTGGGCAGATGAAATCAAATGCCTTCAGGAATATGTGTGTACTCCGTTGTCATGAATTGGTTGTGGTGATCTCTTTGCAGATCCGCTTTGCTGAACCATAGATGGAGTATCCTCGTCTGCGGGCACAGTTACAGCACTGGGCTGCAAGGCAGGCCATGAGGACTCATTATGGTCAGCATTTGGGCCTCGCGTCCGTCACTACTGTGGAGTGGCAAGGGACCAGAGGTATGCGTGGAGGCGGTTTCCTCCCACTTCTGTTTCAGTCTAGGAGGGGCTCCTTCCAGACGGGTTGGTGATACGCCTCGCAGGCTATGATCTTGGCCTTTTGAAGGGCCTTGCAAGTTTGGGATGACATCCGTAAGATTTGGCATGCATGGCCACGGGTACGCGCCACATGATAGGCAGTCATTCCTCACCTCCGGTGGTTAGGAATTGGGACATTAAATAGATGGAGACGGCCAGGTGATGGGTGAACCGGGCCATGCGCAAACCACTTGCAAGGGGTAGGGGCACCTACATATTCCATGGGGAGATCTTGTACGACAGGCCTCACCTTTACAGATCGGATGGAATCCATCTGTCTGATGCGGGCAATTCATTTTTTCTTAATGATTTAATGGTAGGTGTTCAGTTAATATTAGATGGCTTGGTGGGGGATGGGAGCTAAATAGGACATTTTTGCTCCCAATCCGTGGCGTAAATAGTTGAGTTATTCAAAGGTTTGTATACACTAAAGGCACCCCTTAAGGGTGTGGGGCATTATGCAAACACTCACCTAGATGGTTAATTTTAGGGGTGAGGTGATGGTGAATGTCCCAGGAGCGGGGAGAGTCTAGTCTCAAAAGTTGAGAGATTTCTCCTGATGTTTCCCTTATGGGTTGCCCGGGTTGAAATCTACAGGGGACCCAGGTAGTACGCCTGAATAGCTGAGGGGTAGACTTTAGGGGACGCTACCTCAGCTTACACACACCAAGTTGAACTGACACCAAAAAGTTAGTTGAGTTACAAGTTTAATAGGTAACTATTTAATAAAAGTTGCCCAAATTTGAAACCATATATATTTGTGTCTGTCTCGTTATTTCGGGGGGTTGGAAGACAAAGGACACCTTGCACTGCTATAAATAGGCGATGTTGCAATTTTTCCTGCTTTTTGTGTTGGGAAATGGATTACTTTGTTAGGATTAGCAAAAGAGGCAGGCAAGGAAGGGTAGGGGAGATCAGGCAGCTGCAGTTTGCCACATTTTCCATCTTGATTGACTCAAATGGGCATGGAGCAGCTGCTGCAGGCCAAACCAGCAAAGATGGAGATGGGCTTTCTATGGGGCTCGCTATCACCCCCACCCCTCATTTTTCCACATTAAATTATAGTCTCAAATAAGTCTAACCGGAAAACATATACTAGTCAAAAATAATTTCTGAGGATTTGTCTATACTGGCTAGAAACCCAAATTCATAGAAGTCACTCTGGACATCCAGGGCCTTCCAGTCTGTAACATGGGGTAAAACAGTTTAATTCAGAAGTTAAAGAATGCTCTGGAGTTGTCCAGAAGCTCTGGAGCAGCCCTGCACATTGAGGTTGGTGTGGAGTTAGACCAGTTCTGATTTTTATCAGTTCACTAACCACATGGGCCAGTACCACATTTTCCTGTAGTGCATAGACCACAGAGCTGTGGAGAGCTTGTGGCAGTCACTGTGTGGCTTTGTTGCCATTAGCAAAGGTTCCCACATGACCTGAAGGAAGGAGGAAAATCTACCCTCCTGTAACATAAAACTAACAGACAAGGGCCACATCTATACTGGCCACGTAACACAGCTACAAGCCAACTTGAAACTTCCTCCCAAACCAATTCCATTCTGGATTATTGTGTCCGTGTCTAAGTGTCCCCAATTGCAAAGAGCAGGAGAAGACACCAAAAGGGGTCTCTGTTTCTTCCAAACATACCTGTCAAGGCAATTTAATCCCACTTAGCAAAATATTTCCCAAAAAACTTCCATGGGCATTTCTCAAAAGCAGTTTTATTTAGTTTTAAGTTTAGATATAATCCTATTTCATTTTTCAATTTCAGCAAAATGAGGGATGTAAAACACACACACACACATTAAATAGGTATACTGTGTTTTATGGGTTGTCTCTAAAACAAATGCTCAAATGAAGTTTTTTTTTCATCTATTGTTATACAGAACCATTTTACTTTATCCTAGTAACTCAATTTTACAATCCAGTTCACATTTGCTGCAGTGCTGCTAGAAATAATAGTGATGTCACTAGCAAAGCAGATAAGAATTTGTTCACTAAAAGCAACAATGCTATCAAAATATCTTAGCAATACATTGCTTTAAAAAGGTTACTCTATAACCAGATTCTATAGGCATTCTGTACTAAGTACTTGTTGAGTGATTTCAGTTACTTCTAAATCATGGGTCTGCGAGCCTGGTGTGTTACGCTGCTAGAAGATTGAATGAGACATAGATGTGCATGAAGGCAAAAACAGCAGTCTCAATCTCAATGGCCAAAGAGTAGAACTAATGCTTATAGTACTGACTTAAAGCATTAGAAAATACAGAGCATTTTTATTTATTTTGGCAGCCACGGATAACACCCACAACCACCTCTGATTGGTTGAAAACCAGCCCGACTAGGATCTGGGCATCCATTGGCCGGAAACTCTGTGAAGTGGCTTCCATGAATGGTCCTCTTGGTGGCACAAAATTCAAGAAGCTGTCATTTGCTGGTTTGAAGCCTGGGTTTGTTGAGAGATCTGCCTCCAGAGGGAGTGTGAGAGCCAGGAATGGGGTGGGGCAATATGCAAAAAGGGTCTGTGATTGACTTAATGGCCCAGTCCAGGTAAAAATAAAGGGATAATCCAGATGGTATCAATGAAAGCAGGAAAACCTCTCAATAACAGCAGGAAGTTTCTCAATAAAATAGAGTTTTATCAATGGAAAAGATTTTAATTCATAAGTACATGAGAGATTTTATCAATGGAAATGGGGTGCACTTAGAATGCATTTATTAAGTGGCTCATTTCCCCAATCCATTGTGAGAGGATTTGTCAGACCAAGTCCAGGAGCTAGGTGATTTCAATTAACATAATCTTGGAGAAGAGGGAGATGCGGCCTGCTTGGCCTTAACAGGGTTGTGAAACATAGGAAAGCAGTCTGCTGGCATTGCGAGACTACCTGGAAAAATATTTAAAATAAATTCATGTATAATCATTTAGAGATCATTATTTAGGATGTTCATTTCCTTGATAACGCATAATTGGATTACATAGTGAGTAAAAACAAGCCTGTCCCTGCCCATCAGTTTCCATCTAAAATGACAAAAGGGGAGGATGGAAGGGGGGAAAACATGAGGTTTTTCAACAAAGCTGTCAGATTAACTCTGCTTCCTGTCTTATATGCTGCCCCCAAAGCCCTTTCTGCTTTCCATACGTAGTCTCCATTTGTCTCCTAGAAATAGGCCCTTTTACATTGCACTATTGTGATTCCACTCAGGTTGGCATGTGGATGCATCCTGGGGTTCATAGCATAGAGTTAATGTGGTGGAATCATAGCCCTATAACTGTATACCTTATGTCACTGTGTTGTTATTGTATGTCTTCAATGCAGTTCCACTTAACAGAAAACATATCTTTGTATAAATAACTGGGGGAAGGGGGGAAGCAGAGTGGCTATGACCATGGGCTGAAAAGCATGTGAAAGACTGGAAATGAGGACTGCAGTCTAACAGTGAGGTGAGTTTGTCAGGTGGAAATGTATGGCTAGTTATGGTGATCTCATTACAACATATATGTTGTATGTGCCATTAATAGGGCTATTGAAGGGTCAATGAAGACCAAGAAGACACAATACAAAACAGATTATTTTAAACAGTTTAAACAACTGCTTAGAGTAATCCAAGACAAAACCATCACAAGGTTTTCTTGGCAAGATTTGTTCTGATGGGGTTTGCCATTGTCCTTCTCTGAGGATCAGAAAACATGACCTGCCCCATCCATGCAGTGAATTTCCATGGTCCAATGGGGTATAATGGTTTGAGTGTTTGGAGAAGGACTCTGGAGACCAAGGTTGAAAACCCCACTAGCACACACAGAACATTACCACACAATGGGTAATAAATGGGCATGGTGTTGCAGGCCCATCTAGGTTTGAGTTGGAGGATGCCACTCTTCTTATTGTTCTAACCTGCTTCTTAAGAACTCTAAGAAACATTTAGCTTGAAACCCATGTTACCGGCTGTGTGCAAAAATGCTGTTTGATAATACCACTAGGCTCATACTATCATAGCCAGCTTGATAGCGAGGCTGAGGAGCTACTAAAGGGGTCAGCAGAGGAGATGGAGGCCACCAGTTCCCAGCAGCCTATTGAAGATGAAGCCTCAGCTGGAGTTGAGCCCTGAATGTAAGCAAACACTCCACAGTAAGCAAGTGAAGCTGAAGCAGGTACGCTTAGGCCAGATACAGAGGGGTTACACATACCCACGCCTTTAGAGCAGTGTGCTCCTCCAAATGTTTTGGACTTCAACTCCAACAATTCCTAATAGCCGGTAAGCTGGCTGGGATTTCTGGGAGCTAAAGTCCAAAACACCTGAGGAGCACAGTATGAGAAACACTGCTTTGGAACATTGATTACAGATCTCGAAGATTATTTGAAAAACCTTGTTAATCAAGCAGCAGCTGAGATCTTGAGATATAAATCACTCACTCTGCCTTGCTGCAGATGCCATTATCTGGCTTGAATCCAATGCCCATTTGTTCTTTCATTCATCATCATGCTCATTTTTGTTTAGGACTCAGGTAGCTTATCCTCTCCAAAAACTGGTAGTGTTCAATACGAGATGACAATTGTAAACAACAAAGAGGAAAGCACTCTTTAGTTCCATCAATAAAGACTGATAACCAAATAACTATGATCAGTTCTTATTTTTGCTGCAATTTAAAAAAATTCAAAGGCACATCTGTTCAGACAGGACTTTAAACTTGTTTAGATGTTTGTTGGTGATTGATTTAATGAATTTATAATGTATTTGTTTTTTATGTGATGAATTAAATAGATTTATTGTTTATTTTTATTTTACTGATATAATGAACTGCTTTGAGTGCTTGGAAAGGCTTTTTGAAAAAAGCACTGAATAAAAAAATAAGAGTAGGATTATGGCAAATCCCCTCTAAGTAAGTCTTGCTAAGAAAATCCCATTATGGGGTCACCATAATCAAGAATGACTTGAAAACACACAATAAGAACAATTGGCTTCCAAAAAAACCAGGATACTGATTGCAGCTTAGTTTGCTGTTAACATCCCCTGCCCAGTGCTAAGATGTTAGTTAACTGCCCATGAGTAGAAATCTGAGCTCTGGTTTGTAACTAGGAAGATGTTTCATGGAACTAAAGTCTAGACTGCTATCCACAAAGGTCTTCTTGCACTGGGTTAGACCAGCTCTGGAGTTTCCTCCTGTTTGAGAAAGTGTTGCAGGACAGGCAGGGTAGGGGAGCAAGAAATAAAGGATGAAGCCTGAAGCCTTTCTAACCCAACCCCCCCCCCCCCCCCAGTGTAAATTGTAGCTTTCTCACAATGACAGCAATTCAACTCCTACCAAATTTGTATGACGCACCCTAATCATCCCCCTCAAATGCAAATTTTGCCCTCAAAATATAAACCTCTGTTTCCTGCTTTTCACTCTCACATGCTATAAGTAAACTATGTACATATCTCTGCAAAGGCACAGCAAATCCCCTTTTATAATGCAAACTTTTTCTCCCTGAAGTTGATGCCCTCATTTCCTATATGCACCACGTAAGCACTGCCATTTCCATTAATAAACATTATTAAAAATTCCTACCATGTTATTTTTACTAACTTAAAAAAACCCAAGTGCAGTTACTTGCCAATACTGGACAAAGAATATAGCGGCAACCACTCTCATGTGATATCACTCACCTCTGGACAAAATGTATGTACAAATTTGTATTGAACATGCAAATATGCATTTAGGTATGAAAATCAACAGGGTGTAATGGCTTGAGCATTGGACTATGACTCTGAAGATAAGCGTTCGGATCCCTGTTCAGCTGCAGAAACCCATTTGGTGACCCTGGGCAAGTCACACTCTTTCAGCCTCCAATGAAGGCAAAAGTAAACCCACTCAGAACAAATCTTGCCAAGAAACCCCTGGGATGGATTTATCTTTGGGTCATTGTAAATTAGAATGACATGAAGGCCCACAGCAGGAGCAACAACAGCAACAACAACAACAAAAGGATTACAATACATTTACTGTATATACTTGAGTATAAGCCTAGTTTTTCAGCCCTTTGTTAAGCTGAAAAAGTCCCCCTCGGCTTATACTCAAGTCAAGGTTACTTATTATTTTACTCTGTTATTATTATTATTATTACATTTGATGTTTTACTCTATTATTATATTTATTATTTTACTCTATTACTGTCATTATTACATTTCTATTATTTTACTCTATTATTATTACATTTATTATTTTACTCTCTATTTTACTGGAAGGATACATAAGCACATTTACATTGAAGAAGGTTAGAATAATGGTTTAATCAGACTTGGGCAGTCTTATCTCAAATTACAGTTTTATGTAAATATTCAAAAACATTTAACATACTGATGCTTCAATTCATGTAATTGTACTGGTATCTATTTTTATTTTGAAATTTACCAGTAGCTGCTGCATTTCCCACCTTCAACTTATACTCGAGTCAATATATTTTCCCAGTTTTTTTGGGGTAAAATTAGGTGCCTCGGCTTATATTTGGGTTGGCTTATACTTGAGTAGATACGGTATATTCCTATAGCTCTGCATCTCTGCATTTCTTCAGCCTTGTGTACACTGACAGTGTTAATGCAGGAAGAGAAACAGATGATAAAATGTAGTCAGTGAAGACATTTGAAAATTACATCTTGGAAATCATATTTTTTTGCACCAACCATCCTAGAATCCTCTGTTGTGGTTTATTTCCTCAGTCACTTCCGACACTTCATGACCTCATGGACCAGCCCACGCCAGAGCTCCCTGTTGGCTGTCACCACCCAGAGCTCCTTCAGAGTCAAGCCAGTCACTTCAAGGATACCATCCATCCATCTTGCCCTTGGTTGGTCCCTCTAGTCAGGCTATAAAAAGCAATGTGAAATACATATTTAAGATCATGAAACTCCCAGTATCAAAAAATATAAAGGCTAAAGCACCAGTGAATGCTTTACCATATTCACTGCATAATAGTCACACTTTTTACCACATATTAAATTAAAGGGGGGGTTAACTATTACACAATGGTGACTGTTATGCAATGAAATACGGTAGCATTATATTTACCCCTACTCACTAGGCATGGTTAGGTCCAGTCAGAATCTTCGTAATTCGGATTAAATTTAGATCAAATTCCTTTTTGAAGCAATTTCAAAGCGATTTGGGAACCCAGAAGTACCTTGCCATTTTGAAGTCACTGTCGCCATCTTTGTTCCGACTCAGGAAGTGAATCGGAAATGACTCAGAGTTTGGAGGCAAGCAGTAGCTTGCATGCTGTAATGCTTGCCTCCAGCCAATGAGGGGAAACCATGTGGGGAGGGGAGGGGTTTTGGCTTGGCAGCCATTGCACTTTTAAAAGGGCTGTGCATGCTTCATGGGCTCATTGCAAGCCGGGGATGTGAACGGGAAGGGAGTTTGAGTGGGAAGGGTGCAACCACTTGGGAAAAAGAACAACAGGGTTTGGGAAGGGAACAAATTGGGTAGAACGGCTGGTAGCAGGCCCCTTGCCTGCAAGGCTTGCTTGTGTGTGGGGAGGGAAGACAGGCAGGGCAGGGCAGGGCAGCACATAAGGGCAACTGGGACAAGTGTTCTTCTCTTGTCTGCCACTGCCAATTTCCCTTTTAGAAACAGTGAATTAAACTTTCAAAACACCTCAATCCCTTTTGGGTTACAGTTTGGATTTTGGGATCCCAGAAACACCCTTTGGACTTTGGAGATCCCCTTATCTGCTAAGAATTTCCTTGCTGAACTGCTGACTACAAGTTTTAAGACCCATTCATCTCCTGGGGTTTGACTTCTGTGCTTTGGAAAACAAGAAATGCCACTATCTGCTTATAATTTCCTTGGGAAAATGCACAAAAGTTTGGAGGCCCCTTTGTCTGCTTGGGTTTACACGTTGTACTTTTGGAAACTAGAAATCTCCTAATCTAATCTTTTCATTGGGGAACCACACAATAAAAGTTTGGAGGCCCCTTTGTCTGCTTGGGGTTACACATTGTACTTTTAGAAACTAGAAATCTCCTTATCTAATAATTTCCTTGGGGAACCACACCATACAACTTTGGAGCCCCCTTTCTCTGCTTTGGGGTTACATGTTGTACTTTTGGGAACAAGAAATCTCCTATAATCTGCTAATAATTTCCTTGGGATGGGGCAGGGTTGAACAGGGGCCTGGCCTCCGCTTATCTTGGAAACAAGCAAATGTAATATATTATTTTAATGTTATGAGATAAATTCCATTTTCTCATATTCAGAGAGGTGTGCTCTAGACAAATATGCAAAATAGAGAGATAGATTTAAATTTTCCAAAAGAATCCTGGAAGAAGCACATTTTTTCATCTAGTAATATTCCTTTTTAGATTGCTGAAATTACTTTTAAAAATGTCAAAGACCCAGGGATCTTCTAAATACGTTGAAAGTTAGTATGCTGACAGAGGATAATGTTTTCTACCACTGTGGCAAGTTTTGCCAGTAGCGGTCTAAAAATGAGGGAAAGGGAATCCCCCAAGTTTGCCTGTCCCATTTTGCAGGTTTTTGTGTATTGCACAATTGCACCCGCCATTAACGAAGCGATTTGGAAATTTCAGAAAATTCTGACTTTTTTCCAGAAAATTTCAGAAATCATTTCAGAATCGAATCGCCAACGCCCCCTACATCCAAAACGAGTTTTGAACAATTTTTTCCTTGATCAAACAAGCCTACTATTCACTATCACCAAGAAATTCTGACCGGCACACAGCCTCCCCCATGTTCCCTTCCACATGTCTTGCTGTCCTGCCCTAAACAATGTTACCTGCTTGCCCACCTCCTTTCAGCAAGGGTGCTTCACTCACTCACCCATCCACCCAGCAGCTGGTGCTTCGCTCACTCACTCACTCATATACACACTTAGTGGCACATTCATCTACCCACCTATTCACTCACTCACTTATTCACATGCCCATCCACCCATTTTCCCATTCCCTTTCAGACACGGAGCCTGAAAGTGCCTGAAAGTCTCCTATCCAGGTAATAACTTTGATTAGTACATGGATAGGAGATTGCCAATGAATGAGCTGTGCTATGGGCTACATTTCAGGGGAAAGAACTGGCAAAACCACCTCTGAATATTCTTTGCCTTAGAAAATCCTATGAAATCCATGTAATCTATGTAAGTCGACAAATGACTTGAAGGTGACATATGTATATACAAAGCCAGGTAACAGGATTTTCTTGGCCAGATTTGTTCAGAGGGAGGTTGCTATTGTCCTTCTCTAAGGCTGAATGTGATTTAGTAAAAGCCATGCAGAAGGTTTCCAAGGCTGAGAGGAAATTCAGACCCTGTCCTCCTAGCACTCTGGTTCAACACTTTAACCATCACACCATGGTGGTTCTACAGGGAAAGTAGTTCATAGCCATCATTTGTGATAATTATTTTTGGCATTAAATCTTGAAACTTTACATAGATAATGTACTTTAAAAAAAACAAACCAAAAACTTAACATTTGTAAAACTGCATGCAGCACATCAAGCAGTTCTATGAATAGCCTTAATGCTGCTTACCTAATGAATGTATGTCATAAGTATACAATAGTATAAAATTGTACAGTGTCATTCACTGTCATGTCTATTTTGAAAGTGTTTCTTAACTACTGAATCACTCAAGCATTAAAATTCTAGAGGAAACACCTATATGCCCCCCCCCCTTTAGTGAACAATGGAAGTGTAAACTGCTTTAGAACTCATGTAAAATGTTTGTGTTACCCAAAATCTCATGAAAGCACAATGGTTTTTCCCCAGTACTAAATTGGGGCCAAATAAATTGGAGTCACCTTTCAATTGCTGTGGGGAGTCCACACAAAATATGCCTGGATTTGCAGCACAAGCAATGCATCCAGCCATTCATTCTGTGCAAGGGGAAATGAGATTTGCTAATTTTACTAAAATCTGTGGGAAAAGCCAGGTTCAATCCAACTCAGATCTAAGATCTAGAAAGATACTTGAAAGAAACATCTCACCAAGCAAGAGTCCAAAGTGGCAGGCTAAAAACCCAGAACCTCATTGCTGATACCAAATGAGAGACTCCCCGCTAGGCACACAGAAGACTGGGCGCCTGGGAAGGTGCTGAACAGATAGCACTCTGGCACCATGAGATGCAGAGTCAACCTAAAGAAATGGGGCCACAAAGTGGAGTCCACAACATGCAAGTGTGGAGATGAGCAAATCACAGACCACCTATTACAATGCAGTCTGAGCCCTGCCACATGCACAATGGAGGACCTCGATGGTTTGTTGACCGAAATAAAGGCTACTGACTGACTGACTGACAATGGAGGACCTTCTTACAGCAACACCAGGGGAACTCCAAGTGGCCAGCTTCTGATCAAAGGGCATTTAGTATAATGCCAAGATTTTTTTAAAAAAGAGCTTTGTGTTTTTTAAATACATTACAACTGTACCCTCGGTTTGCTTGTGATATGATAAAGTCCAACTCTGTACAGATTTAGTGCCAGTTACTATCCAGACTACACAACAAGAATTCCAGTTTTGTCTAGTTAAAACTATGTTGAGAATCACTCATGCCTCTTCAAGGTAATATTTTACTTGAGGTCCTTGCAATTGATATCAACTACAGGGTCAGGTTCTTTACATAACACACCTATTAAAATATCTTTCACTCCATTTGTTCTGAATTATAGTCCTGGGGTAATCATGCATAAGGAGATTAATACTTAAATATATTTTTCAGTGGCTGTATATGTCATAAGTTCTGATACACCACCTCCAATTGTTCCATAAAAATGTTACACTTATAGACTTTCTCAGAAAATATGAATCAACTAAATAAAGTCCCCAATTTAATTAACTTAGCAATTATTTATTTTTGCTCATTCTTTTTATTCTTTTTCATGCTACATTTCCAATTTGTTTCATTTATTGTTTCATTTCTTTGATAAAATATGAACAAGATTCGTTATTTTGAAACTGCAGCGGTGGAACTGCTACAAGTTGACTTCTGAAAATACTTGCATTATTATCTGCACTGCAGAGGTGACTATGCTTAGTAGTTTAACAGCTTGGAAAATACAGACACATTCCTTTATTAGTTTTCCTAAATAGTAGCAGAAAAAGATTGAGAGCTGTGAACAAAGAATACTAGATAACCCCACAATGTGGGGGAAAGATATGTGCCCCTTTACATACCCTGATCTACCACAACATCATGTAAGCCAGGTATATCACTTACCCATCTCTTTTATTTGGGACTGAATAATGAACAAAGCAGTTCTCAGCACTCAGGTCTGCTTGCAATGTATATCTTCCCCTAGTTATGTTCTAAGATGTGGGGGAGGGGGGTGGCAAACTCCAGCCCTTGGGGCATGTAGTCCCCCAAACCATTTCTTCAAACCTTGGCCATTCCAGACTTCCCAGGCTGCCCTTTGTTGGCCAAACTGGGAAAGAAGGCTGAATTCACGCTTTTGGAAGTATCCCATCCTTCTAATATGGCTCGCCCTCTGCCCCCATCGCTCTACCCTGTTTAACATTTTCAAATTCTCATTTTTCAATTTGTTAGTTGTTTGTTCAACCTCCAGAGGACCCCAAGGACAATCTTGCCCCTCTTATCCACCACAGTTGTCACTACTGTTCTAATATAAGACTGGGCAACAATGACCATCTCAATCACATGTGTCAAACGCAAGGCCTACCACATCATTTTATGCGGCCTGCAAAACTTTCAATGCCAGGGAAACATAGGACCTCAACGGACTGGCAAGGGGAAAGTGGGGAAGAAGGAGTGTGGGACAGCAGAGGGAATCATTTTACTCTGTTCCCTCCCATCCACGTCTGTTTGCTGCTATCACCATATCCTTTCATCCTTCAGGTCCATCTTTCCCCTGCTTTTCTCTGCTTTTTGCCATTAGGACTCAGGTAACACATAACTCCTGTAAAGGCACTCTGGGCTCTGGTTAAGGCAGTCATTGTCTCCAGGTTTACAGTCTTAAAAGACAGAGAGCTAAACATATTGAGGTTCTTGTGAAGTTCCTTAGCTTGGTGGAATAGCTGCTGGGCAACAATAAGGAAGAGATTAAATTAGACAATCAAGAAGGCTGATTTTGAACCTACTTGGCTTCATTTCCTCTATCTACAGCCTGGTGGAATGGCTGCTGCTTGGTTCTGTACATATTTGTATGTAGGAAGCATTTCATAATCTGATCCTGCAACCTCCTGCCTGCCCGCCATCCACTAACTCTAAAAAGTGCTAACTTTGAACAATACTTTTTAAAGGCATAACTTTGAGACACATGCTTTTATTCTTACATGATGGCAACCGCCTTAAAAATCAATTCTGTATCCTCTGGTAAATTAGCCCTTTGACAGAAAAGGGTCCAAGCTGTAATTGCTGATAAAAAATATTCATAGCATGTGTTCCTTTCTTCTGTTATTACTAGATATGCCGTGAGTCAAGTCAGCATGGTGACTCATGCATTGATTGCTTCCACAAGTTGACGAGGGACATTACAGAACTTCCAAGTTAAAGAAATATGCAGGAGGGTCAATGGCAGCACCTTCATTTGCAAGAGACAGGAAACATTTTCTCCAGTACACACCTGAATGGTTGGGAGAAACAAGTTTGCCCAAGTGAATGAACTCATGCATGTAATAACATAAAGGCAATCTAACCTATGACCAGGTAATTAGAGAAAACAATCCCAAAAGGGACTTTACATTGAGGATCTCTTTCCCTCTAACTGCTAGACATTTTGTACAATTTGACTCCCCCATTGTACTGTCTAAAATTAATATCTGAAAACAAAGATTTGCAAGTTTTTGCAAACTTTTCTTTATTTCTGTTTTATGTCTACATGAGAAAGCCATGGTGATGCGCTCAACATCTTAGGACAGAGTGGTCTAAAATTAATGTCTGGTTTGACACTTTTCTTTATCCATTTTATGTCCACAGAACCTGAAAGGCACTTGATGACCATAGGACACAAACTCACATTTAGTCTGATCTATCTCATAAGCATCTTATGGAAATAATGTGTGAAAGAACAGAACCATGTACAATCAGGCCATCACATCCATGGATTCAACCATTCACAGCTTGAAAATATTTCTTTAAAAAGCCAAAGCAAACCTTTATTTTACCATTTTATATAAGGAACATCATTTTGAAATGTCATCGTATATAATAGGATGAGCAGTCACAGATTTTATATCCACAGAAGGTCCTGGAACCAAATCTCAGTGGTTTACCAGATACCCATTGTATGTCATGTTGAGCTCATTGCATCAAAGCTGGGATATAAACTTAAACAGATCTTTTAAAATTCAGCAAATGTTGCAGCTGGACTTCATTCCAAAAAAGGCGATGACTCATTATTTCATCACCTTAAAATGCATTGCTAGGTGTAACCCAATTATATTTAACACCTGGTGGTGACTTTAATCATTCGATTTGAAAATCTTATTTAAGAAACTTAGTTGAGAGGAAGGAGTAGGATACTCATACCTTTCAAACATATGGTTGGTGACTTGGTATCATTGTTGCAAACTTAGGGGAGATCTAGTTGCGAAGAAGACGGTAGAAAAACTAAAGTGTATCTTAAATCAGGGCGTATCAAACTTGATGCCCTTTTTGGTTTGAGAAATGTTTATATGTTTCCAAGTATATAGGTATATAAAACGGGTATAAAAACCAAGCATTTTATGACTAAATCAGCATTTTAAGGCTTGCTAAACAGGCTGATTTCCCTTTTTATGATGTATAACTGAAGCATCTTCTGCACAACACATTTGTATAAATGTCTGAAGCAGACAGAAGTGTGACATTCAGAAAATGTTTTCTGTTGCCATTTCTTTGCCATCATTAAATCAAGGGGACCCCATTTGGGGTTGGTACCCACAGTTTAAGTGCCTTAAATGAATCTGTCAAATTTATCAATTTTATAAAAAGTCAACTCACAAGAATTTTTGAGCAACTTCCCAAAGGTATGCACAGTGAACACCACAAACTTTCACTATACTATGAAGTTTGTTTGCTATGGTTAGCTAAAGTTTTGTTGCATTTGTATTTTTCATGGAGAAGCAATTTCACCTTTGACAGATTTTGGTTAAACAATTAGCATATCTGTCACATATTTTTACTCTTTAAATATACTCAACTTAAATCTTGAGGGAAAAAAGTTATGGTTATAGGGAGGAGAAGGGCGGGGTAGAAATCTATTAAAAATAATAAATAAATAAAGCAAAGACAAGATTGAAGCAATAGATATAAAAAAAGATATAAAATGGAATTGTCCATCACCCATTGAGCCGAAACTATGAGACATTTCCAAACCTCAGAAAAAGTCTTGGTTCCACTGCCAAAAAGTTGTCTGAGGATATATCACTTATCACTTCGCATTTGAAAGTTTTGCAACATAGCTTTCATGAATATTTGTCTGTTTCTGATGCAAGCAAAACCCGGATTCAAGATCCATATTCAGTTAATGTATGTGAACGAGATAGGATCACAGCAACAGAGGACAAACTAATAGAAATATTCACGGATGGTGCTCCCTAATTGCTGTTCAAGCACCAGACCCTTCCAAATTTCTGGGCTCACTTACAAGCAGATATTCCAATGCTATCAAAAAGGGTTAGGGAAGTACTGATGCTTTTTGAAATGACATACTTGCATAAAAATAATTTTCTGCCCTTATTTTACAAATACATAAACATAAAATCATTTGAAAAACATAGGATCAGAATTCAGAATACAAGTTTCGCAATTATTATTATTTCCGGTATTTCTGTCTCTTCTCTACTCAGGACGGCTTACATCTGGCAATGATTCAATATACACAATTACAATAATACAATAACCATTAAAATACATAAAGCACAAATTAAAAACAGTACAGAAAACCTTAATTAAAACAATAAAACAGAATCCTCAGCTATATCGCCTTACCAGTCTATTTCCAACCAAAGTGCTAATTTATGTCTGCTGTCCGAAAGTCTGGTCCCAGAACCATGATTTCAACTTCTTCCTGAAAGTCAGGAGGGATGGAGCTGATTGTATGTCATTTGGAAGCATGTTCCACAGGTGGGGAGCCACAGCCAAGAAGGTCCTGTCTCTCATCCCCGCCAGACGCATTTGCGATGTTGGCAGGAGCGAGAGCAGGGCCTCCCTGGATGATCTTAAATTACAAGGTAGGACATAGAGGCAGATGCGTCCGGACAAGTAAGCTGGACCAGAACCGTATAGAGCTTTATAGGTCAAAACCAGCACTTTTAATTGGGCTCGGAAGTGGTCCAGCAGCCAGTGGAGCTGACACAACAGGGGGGTGGTATGCTCCCTGTATGTAGCTCCAGTTAGTAATCTGGCTGCCGCCCATTGGACTAGCTGAAGTTTCTAAACCATCTTCAAAGGCAACCCCATGTAGAGTGTGTTGCAGTAATCTATTCTGGATGGATGACCGTGGCCAGTTCAGATTTCCCAAGGTACGGGCGCAGCTGGCACACAAGTTTTAACTGTGCAAAAGCTCCTCTGGCCACCGCCAAGACCTGGGGTTCCAGGCTCAGCGATGAATCCAGGAACACTCCCAAGCTGCGAACCTACGTCTTCAGGGGGAGTGTAACCCCATCCAACCCAGGCTGTAACCCTATGCCCCAGTTGGCCTTTTGACTGACCAGGTGGACCTCTGTCTCGTCTGAATTCAATTTCAATTTGTTATCCCTCATCCAGTCTGGCACAGCAGCCAAGCACCAGTTCAAAGTCTGGACAGCCTCCTTAGCAACAGGTGGGAAGGAATGACAGATTTGGACATCATCTGTGTACAGATAACACCTTACTCCGAAACTCCGGATGATCTTCCCCAGCGGCTTCATGTAGATGCTAAATAACATTGGGGACAGTACTGAACCATGAGGGACTCCACAAGACAACGGTTGTGAGGTTGAACAGGTGTCACCCAGTAACACCCTCTGGGACAGACCCGCCAGGAAGGACTGGAGCCACTGCAAAGCAGTACCTCCAAGTCCCATTTCTGCAAGGCATCTCAGAAGGATACCGTGGTCAATGGTATCAAAGGCTGCTGAGAGGTCCTGCAGAACCAAATAGGGACACACTCCCCCTGTCTAGCTCCTGGCGTAGATTATCTACTAAGGTGACCAAGGCTGTTTCAGTACCATGTCCTGGCCTAAAGCCAGACTGCGCAGGATCTAGATAATTAGTGTCTACCAAGAACCCCTAGAGTTGTGAAGCCACCACATGTTCCATGACTTTGCCCAAGTAGGGAAGATTGGAAACTGGCCAATAGTTGACTAATTGAGTGGGATCTAGTGATGGTTTATTCAAAAGCAATTTTATAACCGCCTGTTTTAGGCTGGCTGGAACCTTGCCCTCCTGTAAGGAGGCATTAACCACCACCTTAACCCACTCTGCCAAACCCCCTCTGGCTTCTTTGATCAGCCAGGATGAGCAGGGGTCTAGGATGCATGTGGTAGGCCTCGCTTCTCCAAGGATCTTGTCCACATCCTCGAGCAGAACCAATTGAAATGAATCCATTAAAACTGCAGATGTTTGTGTTACATCCTCAGAGACTGCTGTTAACGTGGTGTCGTTAACGTGGGTTTGCATGACCCTCTTCATTGTCTCAGCGGCAGACTCCGTATGTGTATTATTTATATAATTACCCTATCACAGACTCTTTGCATTGCCTTAAACCATGTGGTTAGTTCAGCCTGGGTAAACTATCTGAAATGCTCTATCTTCTAATGGACAAATGACAGCTTTCTATTTTGACACCATGAGGGAAACTCCATCCCTCTCTAATGCCAGCAGAAGTCCCTAGCCAATAAAAGCCCAGATCCTAACTTGACAATTTTTGAGCCAATCGGGTGAGGGAGCGAGTCTTTTGAATGGCAGGTCTTTTGAATTTTATCACAGGGGATAAAATGTCTTGCACTACCTTGGAAGGGTATGTTTTAGAGTGGAGACTCTGAAAGACATCCTTTCAGGCCTGAAAGTTAATAAACCTCTTTATTGCCTTCACACTCTGTCTACTTACTCAACATCTGGCTGTCAAAGTCGCAATGTGCACCAGACAACAGATCCACACCACTTATTTGCAGCCAGCTGAATTTTGACTTCAATCATATCATGAACAATGGGAGCAATGTTTCAAAAATTATGAAATTATTAATTAATCACACATAGTGTAATTTTGGAAGTTGGGAGGGAAATTAGCTACAGGTAGTATTTTACCAGAATTTTTTAAAAAATTAGTTAACTACAGAAATATAAACCATTTTACCTCAAATGTGCCAACATTTATATAACCTATGGAAGACATGATCACTTTTTGCAACTGCCAGGTTGGAATGCAGAGAACACAAGTTTAGCTTGAAAACCAATCAATCAAACCTGAGTTCACGGAAGGTGCATCTACAACACTGTTGAATTAATGCAGTTTCACACCAGTTTAACTGCCATGGCACCATGCTATGGAATAATGCGAGTTGCAGCTTGGTGAGGCACCATCACTCTCTGGCAGAGAAAAATAAAAAATCTTGTGAAACTACAGCTCCCATGATTCCAGA
This sequence comes from Anolis apletophallus, assembly GCA_030556195.1. NCBI lineage: Eukaryota > Metazoa > Chordata > Lepidosauria > Squamata > Anolidae > Anolis > Anolis apletophallus. Next base: position 44,782,294 of record JARBWK010000006.1, on the reverse strand, counting down.
GCATTGAGCCATGGGAGTTAAAGTGCTGTCAAACTGCATTAATTCTGAAGGGAGGTGCAACCTGATTTATGCCTGACCCTTCGCAGATCCTTTGGGTTATTTTTCCTCTCATAAGACATAAAGCCCTCATTACTTCTGTAGGTCGGGAAGAAAACCATATAGTATTGAAAGCCCTGGAAACAATTTCTTTAGCAACACATTTATCTCTTTCCTTTTTGCGCCTTTTAAAAACAGGAAAATATCATCTAAAACAGATTCTGCATTTTCTTAAAGGAAAGGACCTCTAGTGTGAAGTCAGTGTGATTTCACCATCATGGTTAACAGTCCCCTATCACCACCTACTGGACATTAATGAAAGAACCAAGACATTTGAAGAAAGATTTCCAGAACTTTGTAAAAAGATGAAATTCAGGTCCCGGCGAAATTAATGCAGTTTGACACCACTTGAACTGCCAAGGCTCCTTGCTATGGAATCCTGGCGAGGAACCTGCACTCTTGGGCAGGGAAGGCTAAAGTACTTGTGAAACTACAACCCCCTGGGTTCCATAGCTGAGCCATGACAGTTCAAGTGGTGTCAAACTACAGTAATTCTGCAGTGTAGATCTGGCATTGGCAAACATTGGCTGTCAACACCATTTCAAGTGTTTAGGGCTGCCAGGAGCCTCAGCCAAGTACGTCAACGGTGAAGAATTCTGGGAGTTGAAGTCCAAAAAACCCGGGGGGCCAAAGTTTGCACACACCTGGCAATACTTCAGCTGTTTCAGGTGTTTAGGACTTCAGCTCACAGAAGCCTCAGCCAAGTAGGCCAAAGGTGAGCAATGATGATGAAGTCAAAAACACGCGGAGAGCCAAAGTTTGCCCACACCTGGCAGTACTGTAGCCAGGATTTTGATGGGGGCTGAGTTTAATTGGGGGCTGAGTCTGAGTGACAGAGGATCTACCCTGGCAAACCTTTTGTATCATTATCCCAATACCCCTATGCATATGGGATATATTGAGCATGGTGATCAGATCATAATATGAATACACATAACAGTTTAAATGTTGTACCAGTAAGGCTTTCTCATGGAAAACCCTGAGAATTTCCTTTTGGGGGGGGGGGGCTGAGTCCCTCAAGCACCCTCCCCCTGGCTACAACCTTGTCACCTGGCAATCCTTTGGCCATTTATTTATTTACATCATTTAAATTCCACCCTTCTCACCCCGCAGGGGACTCAGGGCGGATCACAATGCACATATACAGGCAAACATTCAATGCCATTTGACATACAAACATATATACACAGACATAGAGGCAATTTAACATTCCAGCTTCTGGCCACCAGGAGGAGCTGTCGCATTCCTTCATTCTTTTTTGTGTACTTCCTGGAGATATTTTATGGCCTCCAAATTAGTTAAATTTAGCCTCCCCACACAAGTGGTAACTTAATTTTCCTACTTGACAGATCCAACTGTCTTTCGGATTGCAAAGGTCGACAACGAGCTACACAATTGGTAAGGGGTTTATCCTGACCCGGCCAGGCCTCAAACTCATGACCTTCTGGTCAGTAGACAGCCTATGCAGCTGATACCCAGCCAGCTGTGCCACATTCCCACATTTCAAGTGTTTAGGACTCCCAGAAGCCTCAGCCAAGTAGGCCAACGGCGACAGCTTCTAAGAGCTGAAGTCCAAAACACCTGAAGGGTCAAAGTTTTCCCACACTTGGCAATCCTTTGACTCATTTCAAATGTTTAGGACTCCAACTCCCAGAAGCCTCAGCCAAGTAGGCCGACAGTGAGGAATTCTGGGAGCTGAAGTCCAAAACATCTGGAGGGCCAAAGTTTTCCCACGCCTGGAAATCCTTTGGCTTGTTTCAAGTGTTTAGGACTTCAACTCCCAGAAGCCTCAGCCAAGTAGGCCAACGGTGACAGATTCTAGGAGCTGAAGTCCAAAACACCTGAAGGGTCAAAGTTTTCCCACACTTGGCAATCCTTTGACTCATTTCAAATGTTTAGGACTCCAACTCCCAGAAGCCTCAGCCAAGTAGGCCGACAGTGAGGAGTTCTGGGAGCTGAAGTCCAAAACATCTGGAGGGCCAAAGTTTTCCCATGCCTGGGAACCCTTTGGCCGTTTCAAGTGTTTAGGACTCCAACTCCCTGTCACGATGCAGGGTCTCGGCCCAGCCCCTTAATCACACACACAGAGACGGTAATCAGCTAACTATTTATTGAATAATAAGAAACAGGTGGAAAGGTAAATTGTCCATAAAAAGTATCAAAAAGTTCGATCAAAAAGGTATAGAGTCCGTAAGTAAAATCCAAAGGCAAACGTGGCAAAGGCTCCGCAAAACTATTCGGATCAAGGACTTGGTCCGTGGCAAAGAACAAGGCAAAGTTCATAAACAATCCCAAGGAACTTCTTGGCAAGGCTCGAGCCGGCAACTTGGCTCCCTGGAACTCCGCCGCTTCACTCCTCTTAGAATAGAAGTGGCCGAGCTACTGAGGATCCGTTCCCACGGATCCTACTTATCCTCTTGGCGAGGCCCCGACGCTCTAGGCTTCTGCGCCAATCTGTGCTACGGGATTCAGCGCTTCTCTGGCGCTCTAGGCTGCGGTGCCAATCCCTCCTGCTGGACTCAATGCTCCGTCTCCTATCAAAGCTCCGTCCTTGCCTCCCAGCACCTGGGTCGCTATCTTTGTGAGAGCTGAACTCCCTTTCGGCTTCCATGGGCTCATCCTCCACTGTTTCCCTGATCCTTTCCTGCGACCCGTAACCACCTGGTTTCTCATAATGATCAGAATCATCACTCTCAGGGTCAGCCTGAACTTCCCAGCTAGCATAGCCGTCAGGCCATTTATCATCCCAGGCCAAGCTTAAAGCAGGTTTGGTACTTTCTGTGCAGGAGTACAGTCAGAGAGTGATGCTGTACACGTGTAGAGCTCTGAAAGTGGGTTCCTGTGCCAAGAATCAGGCAGGCACTTGCACTGTGAAAATAATACTGTGATTTATGCTTCTTGATGCACTCTGTGCCTAATGTGAGATAACATAGGCTTAGATTGATGGAACAAGTACAGGATGTGCTATGAAAGACCTTAATGCTAAAATGGGAAAGAACTGCGCATGAGTGGAGAGTTTAGCCCCCTCCGTTGCTGGCACGGAGCCTGGAAGCTAAATGTTTCAAACTGAGGACACCAGAGTCTTAGCACTGATAGCTGTACTGTGAGAAGAACTAACATAAGAAATAACTATTGTTCTCATTCATAGGTGGGACTTTTGAGATGTGATGCAAATGGAAATGCAATGTTTATTGGATTAATGAGATGTCATGTAAACATTAGTAAACACCAGCCAATTATGATTGTACAAGATCCATGAAGAAGGGGTGGGCTTAACTGAAATGCCTCCATTGGGGTATAAAAGTGTTTGTATTGAAAGTGACGGGGTCTTTTGCCCCTGATTGCAGCGTGTTCTGCTGGCAGAAACCCACCAGCTGGTGCCAGAAATAAACCCGTTTGATTTCACCTACTCCACAGTTGTCGTGAGTTTTCCCTCATCCTTGTACCCGCACGTTCAGGTAGCTTTGGTAAAAGTAAATTTAATACTCGGAGTTCCATAACTCCTTGATTTGGCTGCTTCAAGCTCTCTGTGGGAGAGGAAGGCCCAGCTAACTCATCAGCCCCTTCCTCCATATCCTCATCAACTGCAGCTGGCCCTAATGCAAGTGGGACCCCCGGTGCTGCCCCCTGCCCCCCAGGCACGAAAGGGAACTGGGTTGCTACACTCCCAGAAGCCTCAGCCAAGTAAGCCAAGGGCGAGGAATTCTGGGAGCTGAAGTCCAAAACATCTGGAGGGCCAAAGTTTTCCCACGCCTGGTAATCCTTTGGCCGTTTCAAGTGTTTAGGACTCCAACTCCCAGAAACCTCAGCCAAGTAAGCCAAGGGTGAGGAATTCTGGGAGCTGAATTCCAAAACATCTGGAGGGCCAAAGTTTTCCCACGCCTGGGAATCCTTTGGCCATTTCAAATGTTTAGGACTCCAACTCCCAGAAGCCTCAGCCAAGCAAGACAAGGGTGAGGAATTCTGGGAGCTGAAGTCCAAAACATCTGAAGAGCCAAAGTTTTCTGACCCCTGGCAATCCTTTGGCCGTTTCAAGTGTTTAGGACTCCAACTCCCAGAAGCCTCAGCCAAGTAAGCCAACGGTGAGGAATTCTGGGAGCTGAATTCCAAAACATCTGGAGGGACAAAGTTTTCCCACGCCTGGGAATCCTTTGGCCATTTCAATGTTTAGGACTCCAACTCCCAGAAGCCTCAGCCAAGCAAGACAAGGGTGAGGAATTCTGGGAGCTGAAGTCCAAAACATCTGAAGAGCCAAAGTTTTCCGACCCCTGGCAATCCTTTGGCCGTTTCAAGTGTTTAGGACTCCAACTCCCAGAAGCCTCAGCCAAGTAAGCCAAGGGTGAGGAATTCTGGGAGCTGAAGTCCAAAACATCTGGAGGGCCAAAGTTTTCCCACGCGAGCCAAGCTAGACAAGGGTGAGGAATTCTGGGAGCTGAAGTCGAAAACATCTGGAGGGCCAAAGTTTTCCCACGCCTGGGAATCCTTTGGCCATTTCAAGTGTTTAGGACTCCAACTCCCAGAAGCCTCAGCCAAGTAAGCCAAGGGTGAGGAATTCTGGGAGCTGAAGTCCAAAACATCTGAAGAGCCAAAGTTTTCCCACTCCTGGGAATCCTTTGGCCATTCAAGTGTTTAGGACTCCAACTCCCAGAAGCCTCAGCCAAGTAAGCCAACGGTGAGGAATTCTGGGAGCTGAAGTCCAAAACATCTGGAGGGCCAAAGTTTTCCCACGCCTGGGAATCCTTTGGCCATTTCAAATGTTTAGGACTCCAACTCCCAGAAGCCTCAGCCAAGCAAGACAAGGGTGAGGAATTCTGGGAGCTGAAGTCCAAAACATCTGAAGAGCCAAAGTTTTCCCACGCCTGGGAATCCTTTGGCCGTTTCAAGTGTTTAGGACTCCAACTCCCAGAAGCCTCAGCCAAGTAAGCCAAGGGTGAGGAATTCTGGGAGCTGAAGTCCAAAACATCTGGAGGGCCAAAGTTTTCCCACGCCTGGGAATCCTTTGGCCATTTCAAGTGTTTAGGACTCCAACTCCCAGAAGCCTCAGCCGAGTAGGCCGACAGTGAGGAAATCTGGGAGCTGAAGTCGAAAACATCTGGAGGGCCAAAGTTTTCCCACTCCTGGGAATCCTTTGGCCATTTCAAATGTTTAGGACTCCAACTCCCAGAAGCCTCAGCCAAGTAAGCCAAGGGTGAGGAATTCTGGGAGCTGAAGTCGAAAACATCTGAAGAGCCAAAGTTTTCCCACTCCTGGCAATCCTTTGGCCGTTTCAAGTGTTTAGGACTCCAACTCCCAGAAGCCTCAGCCAAGTAAGCCAAGGGTGAGGAAATCTGGGAGCTGAAGTCGAAAACATCTGGAGGGCCAAAGTTTTCCCACGCCTGGGAATCCTTTGGCTTGTTTCAAATGTTTAGGGCTCCAACTCCCAGAAGCCTCAGCCGAGTAGGCCGACAGTGAGGAATTCTGGGAGCTGAAGTCCAAAACATCTGGAGGGCCAAATTTTCCCACACCTAGCAATCCTTTGGTTCATTTCAAATGTTTAGGACTCCAACTCCCAGAAGCCTCAGCCAAGTAGGCAGACAATGAGGAATTCTGGGAGCTGAAGTCCAAAACATCTGAAGAGCCAAAGTTTTCCCACGCCTGGGAATCCTTTGGCCATTTCAAGTGTTTAGGACTCCAACTCCCAGAAGCCTCAGCCAAGTAAGACAAGGGTGAGGAATTCTGGGAGTTGAAGTCCAAAACTCCAAGGAGGGGGTTTAGAATCAGATTGAATTACGCTCCCCTCGTGACGTCCGCGCCTCCGCCTGACGTCACTTCCCCCTCGGATAGCAGTAACATCCGGGGCTTCTGGTGGTGCTGGAGAAAGTTTTCAGACTCGAGTGGCTCTTGTGGTTTTTTTCTTTTCCGGAAGGGAAATCGGCGGGAGAGGGGAGGTAACCCTTGGGCCCGCCCCCTCTCGCGCCACCGTTGCCATGGCAGCGCCGAGGGGCGTTGGAGGCGGCGGCGGCGGCGGCGGCGGAGGAGGCCTGTTCCCTTCTTTCCGCGCCTCCTCCTCTTCCTCCCCCCGGCCGCTGCGCCTCAGTCCGGCCCGCTGAGGAGGCCTCTGTTTCCGCCCCTTCAGGAGAAAGCAGCAAGAAGGATGGCGGGCGAGCTGGAGGCGCTGCGGGAGGAAGTGGCCGCGCTGGAGGCCGAGGTGGGCGCCTGCCGGAGACGCCTGGAGCGGGAGAAGAAGCTCCGCCTGAAGGCCCAAGCCGCCGCGGCCAAGTGGAGGAGACAGGTACCAGCTCCGAGGGCGGGCATCTTCTTCACCAGGCCTGGGCCAACTTGGGCCCTCCCTCCGGGTGTTTTCAACTCCCACCATTCCCAACAGCCTCGGGCCCTTTCCTTTCCCCCTAAGTCAGTGTTTCTCAACCTGGGGGTCGGGACCCCTGAGGGGGTCGTGAGGGGGTGTCAGAGGGGTCGCCAAAAACCATGAGAAAGCATAGTGTTTTCTGTTGGTCTTAGGAGTTCTGTGTGGGAAGTTTGGCCCAATTTTATCGTTGGTGGGATTCAGAATGCTCTTTGATTGTAGATCAAAGTCTGATCTGGCTACGGTCGTCCACGCTCTGGTCACATCTTGAATAGATTACTGCAACGCACTCTACGTGGGGCTGCCTTTGAAGACAGTTCGGAAATTGCAATTAGTCCAGCGGGCGGCAGCCAGATTGCGAACGGGAGCTACATACAGGGAGCACCCCCCTGTTGTGTCAGCTCCACTGGCTGCCTGTCTAATTCCGGGCTCAATTCAAAGTGCTGGTTTTGACCTTTAAAGCTCTATAGAGTTCTGGCCCAGCTTACTTGTCCGAACGCATCAGCCGCTATGTCCCACCTCGTAATCTAAGATCATCCGGGGAGGCCCTGCTCTCGCTCCCGCCTACGTCTCAGATGAGGCTGGTGGGGACGAGGGATAGGGCCTTCTCGGTGGTGGCTCCCCACCTGTGGAATACACTTCCTATTGATGTACGATCCACCACATCCCTCCTGGCCTTCAGGAAAAAAGTAAAATCCTGGCTGTGGGACCAGGCATTCGTACACCAGCACAAGGCAGCATTTTAGATGGGGTTTTAATGAAAGTGGGGGATTATGGCCAATGTTTTTATGGACTGAACATTGTTTTAATCCAGAGTGAATGTGTATGGTGCTAATGTATGGTGCTGTCGGCTGACAGTCCAACGCACCGAGAGGCCAGCGCGTGCCATAAATGGTGATCGTATAGCCATCCCTGGGGTGAGAGAGGCTCGGCTGATGGAGACCCGACGAAGAGCCTTCTCCGTGGTGGCTCCCACGATCTGGAACACCCTCCCGCCTGCCCTCAGGGCCACATCGGCCCAAATCAGATTCCTATCGGACCTGAAAACCTGGCTCTTTTGCCAGGCATTTGGGGTTTGATCGGACGCGTGGAGACTGAGCCTTTCTGGCGTGTGTACCTATGTTTTAAACTGTTGTATTTTTGGGTTTTTAAATGATGTAAGTCGCCCGGAGCACCAGTGGTGGAGGGCGACTCACAAATAATAAAGTTATTATTATTATTATTATTAATGTAGTTGTATTTTAATGTATTTTTAATGTATTTTAATTGTTTTGGGGTTTTATGCTGTTGTGATGTGGGCATTGAATTGTGCCGTACTGTAAGCCGCTCTGAGTCCCCCCTTGGGGGTTGAGAAGAGCGGGGTAAAATCCCGAAATAAATAAATAAAATAGATGAACTATAAATCCCAGCAACTATAACTCCCAAATGTCAAGGTCTATTATCTTCAAACTCCACCAGTGGGCATATGGGATATTCAGGCCAAGTTTGGTCCAGATCCATCATTGTTTGAGTCCACAGTGCTCTCTGGATGGAGGTGAACTACAACTCCCAAACTCAAGGACAATGCCCACCAAACCCTTCCAGTATTTTCTGTTGGTCACGGGAGTTCTGTGTGCCAAGTTTGGTTCAATTCCATCGTTGGTGGAGTTCAGAATTCTCTTTGATTGTAGGTTAACTATAAATCCCAGCAACTATAACTCCCAAATGTCAAGGTCTATTGTCTTCAAACTCCACCAGTGGGCATATGGGATATTCAGGCCAAGTTTGGTCCAGATCCATCATTGTTTGAGTCCACAGTGCTCTCTGGATGGAGGTGAACTACAACTCCCAAACTCAAGGACAATGCCCACCAAACCCTTCCAGTATTTTCTGTTGGTCACGGGAGTTCTGTGTGCCAAGTTTGGTTCAATTCCATCGTTGGAGTTCAGAATTCTCTTTGATTGTAGGTTAACTATAAATCCCAGCAACCATAACTCCCAAATGTCAAGGTCTATTGTCTTCAAACTCCACCAGTGGGCATATGGGATATTCAGGCCAAGTTTGGTCCAGATCCATCATTGTTTGAGTCCACAGTGCTCTCTGGATGGAGGTGAACTACAACTCCCAAACTCAAGGACAATGCCCACCAAACCCTTCCAGTATTTTCTGTTGCTCACGGGAGTTCTGTGTGCCAAGTTTGGTTCAATTCCATCGTTGGTGGAGTTCAGAATGCTCTTTGATTATAGATGAATCATAAATCCCAGCAACTACAAGTCCCAAATGACCAAAATCAATCCCGCCCAACCCACTATTAAAATTAGGGAGTATCAGTTATTTGTGCCAAATTTGGTGCAGATATTGACGTTACGATTCATAACAGTAGCAAAACTACGGTTATGGAGTAGCAACAAAAGTAATGTTATGGTTGGGGGTCACCACAACATGAAGAACCGTATTAAGGGGTCATGGCATTAGGAAGGTTGAGAAACACTGCCCTAAGTAAAGGTAAGTACTGTTACTACCACCAAGCAACACCAAGAAGGACCAGAGCTAATACAAGGTCGAGTAATGAAAATGCAGGCAAAAACACACACTGGTAATAATCCAAATGTATTGTTCAAGTGATAGTGTACTCACGGACCCCAATACAGCAGAAGAGATCATTCATAACACAAGCATTTCATAGAAAGTCCAAAATATAGGCGAAAAAAGTCCAAGCCTCGGTCCGGAGTAATTATAGTTCCAAATGAATTAATTCCATACGAGTTGTAGTATAATTTCCAAGCGAAGTCGCATTGTTTTCAAAACAAACATTTACCGGATCAACTGAAATTTTCTTGCCTTGAGAAAATCACTGCGGACTCTCATTTGGATCAACACAAGGCACTGATACGTGCAGAAAATCGGTGGATCTCAGCCCTTTCTACAGAGCACCCACGTGGGTCAAAGGAAGTTATGTCCCTTCAATCCTTACTCTAATCATCCCATTCCCCATCTGGTGTGTTCAATAATCAGCTTACCAGTTTACCACCTGTAAGGATTTCTGGGAGAACAAGGCCAAAACATCTGGGGACCCATGGGTTGAGAACTACTGATCCACACTGTGGAATTAATGCAGGTTGACACTGCTTTAACTACAAAGGCTCAATGCTATGGAACAATGGGAGTTGTAGTTTTGCAAGGTCTCTAGCCTTTTCTGCCAAATAGTGCTGGTGCCTCATTACACTACAGCTCCCAGGATTCCATAGCATTGAGCCGTAGGAGTTAAATTACTGTCAATCGCATTAATTATACTGTGCAGTTGTGCTTGTGTTTACAAAGGCTTTTGCTACAATTTCTTTCTATTAGTTTCAGAAGCACTACAGTTGAGTACTACAGCTTAAGCGGCTGAGGGGGGAAAGGAAGGGGCCTGAGGCTGTTAGGAATGGTGGGAGTTGAAGTCCAAAACACCTGGAGAGTGGGCCCAAGTTGGCCCATGCCTGGGCTAACATGGCACAATCCAACTCATATTCAAATACATAAAATCTTTGCCCTCCATCACAATCCATCACCATTTTCAAATATTGAAATACATATTGAATATTGGGCGGCTACTATCACATATTTTATAATTTCCCCCCAAGCTTTGATGTTTTCATTTTTGTCTAATTTCTGTGTGAAAAATTCTTTTTTATTCAAAACCAATTTATACTCCATGAATTCTTCCATTTCCTTCTTTACCTTATTATAAAAATCTTGTACTCTGTCACATTCCCACCACATATGGATATAGGAGCCAGTTTTCCCACATCTGTGCCAACATCGTTTTATGGTAGTTTTAGTTGTGTGGGCTATTTTAATTGGGGTTCTGTACCATTTAGTCAGTATTTTCCTTTGTGTTTCTATAATCTTCATATGCTTAATATCTTTAATTGAATCAATCCAGTGTTCAGTGTCTGGATCCTTATTATTTAGGTACTCTTTCCATATTTCTATCAATGCTTGTTTCAAATTATATTGTATTCCAATTAATTTCTTGTATATAAACCCCAACAGGCCTTTCTCCTTTTCTATTTTCCACTTTAAAATTTGATCTAAATCTGTTTCTGGGCCTTCTTTTTTCCTCCACTTGATGATCCTTTGTTTCAATCCATTCCAAAGAAGCCAGTTGCATTGACCACATCTGTCCTTTATCATCTCCCAATCCTTAATTGTCCTATCTGGATTTAGGAGGTCTTTTATCAATTACATTCCTCTCTGTTTCAAATTTGTTATGACTTGGCCAGATATCTGTTCTTTTTTATTGTCTAGAAACCCGACTGGGTGTACGTTTACATTATTTATTGGGAATTTACCATGCCATTTTTTCCAGCACTCCAGGGATGAGATCATTGGTCTCCCTTTAATTTCTGTTAAGAGTTTTATTGCCTCTCCCCTCCCAACATCCCCGTTGTCTCAGCACTATAAGAGTGTGTCACAAGACCAGTCACTCTCATTGCCACGTTTTTTCGAGGCAACGGTGGAGTAATGGTGAGGCCGCGGACCATATTTTTGTTCTTGAGGACCACTGGTGGTCCACGGACCATAAGCTGAGAACCACTGCCTTAAATCAGGAGATAGCTTTGTAACATCTAAAGAAATACTCATAGGAACGCCTCAGGAACGCCTCAGCAAGCGAGAGTGGTGGGCTAAAACCCGGAACCTCAGTCCATGGCTGAATCTCCCCCCTGGGCACACAGAAGACTGGGCGACTTGGAAGGCACCGAAGAGACTGCGCTCTGCACCACGAGACGCAGGGCCAACCTTAAAAAATGGGGCTACAAAGTGGAGTCCGCGACATGCGAGTGTGGAGAAGAGAAAACCACAAACCACTTACTACAATGCAGTCTGAGCCCTGCCACATGCATAATGGAGGACCTTCTCACATCGACACTACTAGGGGCACTAGTGGCCAGCTTCTGATAAAAAGAAATGTAGTTTTTAACTTTGTGACTTTTTTATATACGTTATAACTGTATTCTCAATTCTCTTCTGAAATTATAAATAAATACTGCCATGGCTCTGTGCTATGGAATCCTGGCCGTTGTAGTTTTACAAGTTCTTCTCTGCCAAGGAGTTATGGTGCTTCAACAAACTACAATTCCTGGATAAGTCACACACTCTCAGAAAACCCCATGATAAGTTAGAAATGACTTGCAGACCATCACAACAACAAACTGTTCCATAACTCTTCCTCCTCTAGCGTAGCTTCCCTCAGTAATGTTCCTATTCTGGAAAAACCCATGCTGCTCTGTTTTTGCCATGCCCAGGATACTCTGTTGGATTAATTTAGGTCAGAAGTGGCTGGCGGCATATCCCATCTTTCCACATATCATGGCCAATGGCATCTGGAGAACAGATTTCCTTCATCTGATGAGTAAAAGGAACAGATCTGTAAAAATTGCTTTCTATTTTCTATCTTTCATATTTATCATATCTTGCCCTTTTTTCAAGGAAACTTAAAGCAGCATACATTTTCCAGATCTTGCCCTGCCCTACAACTACCTTATGAGATAGGTTAGGATAAGGGAACTTGACATCCTAGAATTAAGCCACTTTGAGTTCCATATGAGTGAAAATTGGAATATAAATTAAAATAATTAAATAAAATATGTTAACTGTATGATTAAATAGAGTTGTGGATTTCGCCTTCTTGCTTTTAGTGTTATAGCTATTGCATTGTAGGGCAGGGCAGCGGCCAAAGAGGCATCTGTTTGTTACTCTGTAGTTTATTTCAGTTTATTGTGTTTTGCCCTCATCCTGTCTGTCTTAAACCTGGTCACCAACTCCCCTCGTGTCATGTAGATGTTTTTAAAAAATGAAATGCTGGTGCCTGTCTGAAAGCTTTTATCTTGTTGGAGATTACTTGGGGTTTCGTAGTAGTTTTTCTAATTTGTGACGTGAAGGAAAACTATTTTGTTTATTTGTTTTTGCTCATCAAATTCCAGGACTATGGGTTAGCTAGCTGGTTCCAGTATAAATTCTAGTGAAGACTTAGGTCAAAATAACTCCTATTCATGCCCTTAAGTTAACCTGCCAATTTCTGTCACCCATTTCACTGTTAGTTTATGTACCTAATACCTTTCCATATCCTCCCTCAGATTCTGAATTCCTCCAATTCTTCAGTTTGTCATATTTCCTTAAGCATGCCATAACATTATCTGGAGAATCCAGAAAATTCCTACAAAGGACCTATATTGTTCCATGTTGGTATAGTCAAGTGACAGGGATAGCTGTACTGCATATCAGAATTCTCCCTCCTCATGAAATTACCTTATTCGGATTGCTGACAGCCATGGAGGGCCCAGAGATTGCACTTGTCCCTTTTTCGCTCATGTTGCACATGATTATATTTGTGAAACTAGCTATTATGTTCTGATATACATGAGGACTTTGTAAGGTTTCGACATAGCAAGTAGGTGGAGAATTTTACTTCCTTGACTAACAGGTCTTTTTATACATAGAAAGTATGTACACCACCACTGATGTCTGGCCTTTTTGTCTTTATTATTGGCTGTAAATTGTTTCTGCCAGTCTTTCTGATTTTCTCTCATCTAGCTTCTAAGTACGTATTTTGTTTTTTAGGTTGAAGAACTGAATAAGGAAATCAGTGAGAGCAAAGGGAACAAGAAGGCAACATGCACTGTAGAAGTACAGACAGAAGATGTTTTGTTTTCGTCAGATTCAGGTAGCTAGCCAATGGTGCAACTTAATGATAACCAAAATAATCAAACAGATACCATGCGGCTGTGGACAACTCTACATAGGGACCACCAAACGCAGCGGCCAAACGTGAATCAAGGAACGTGAAACTTGTAGCTTTGATTCCTGATGTACATATGTAACAGAAGTAACTAAATTAATTCTGCTGCTTTATTATGGGAATTCCAGCACTCAGAACATTTTGCCATATTGGCTTTTCCTGGCTGATTTAATTGCGTTCTATAGTAGTCCTTGTTTTCATGTAATCCAGGGCTGGCAATTGCCAGCCCTGCAGGTATTTTGGACTTCAAATCCCAGAAATCCTAACAGCTGGTAAACTGGCTAGGATTTCTGGGAGTTGAAGTCCAAAATACCTGCAGGGCTGGCAATTGGACAGCCCTGATAATCCAACAGTTTGTGAAAATGTTAATTATTTTCCCTTGCTCATCATGCTTTGTGTAAAGAATCAGGGTTGGATTGATGTAATGTGCTCAATTTGGGGCTACATTTGAAACTACAGTGGCAAAGAGGCTTATGAATGTGTGCTTTTTGCTCTTCTCTGTGTCCAGCTGATGGTAAGAGACAGGTATTCTCACTGACTGCATGAGTATTATGGAACATTTTGTCCCTATGATGTTGGAGTAGCTTTATAAGCTGAATGTCTTTCACTCACAATTTTTTTCCTGCTCTGTGTTTGTTTTGTTTACAGATTGTTTTATTGGTGGTCCTCATATCTAAAATCATATATTTTTTATTATAAAATAGAAAGGGGAAACCAACTGGTTTATTTCAGCATGAGCTTTTGTGGATTTCAGACCAGTTCTTCAGGCATCTGAGGAAGTGTATTGAAAGCTACAAAAGCTCATGTTGAACTAAACCAGTTAGTTTCCTCTTTCTATTTTATAATAAAAATATTATATGATTTTAGATATGAGGACCACAGATAAAACAATCTGTAAACCAAAAATGGTTTCCCCATTCATCTTTCCTTTTTATGCTGCAGTACATCAATACACTCCTCTCCGTTGGCGCCCCCTTGTTGTGGGGGAGAGGCTTGCGTACCCTAATTAAGTTGTGAGCTATGCTGGCGATGGCATAATAGCCACCAGTAGGGCCTCCCATGCCAGACAGGTCACAACCAAAGGGTCTGACAAAGAGTGCCAAAGGGCAGGATGGGCTCTCTAGCCTTTTGGCAACCATCATAGGAGAAGGAAAACTCTGATTTCAAACCTGGGCAGATGGTGCTTGTTTAACCCTGTAAGGTCAACCATCTAAGAGAAGGAAACTCGAACCAAACCACAACTTGAGGACCTCACTGCCACCGTCCCAGCTTGCTAGGCCCCGGAAGACGAACCTTTGATTTAAAGGGCGAGGCCAGTTCTGTGCACGCTGCGCTCACCAGAAAAACCCATTGCACAGGTTCGAAGGACACATCCAACCTCTGAATCATCAACGCGCTTGTAGAAAGCATGGGATGAGTCCTTACTGAATCTTCATTCGTGAAGAAAAGCCAAGAAGAAGACACCAATACAGCTATATAATTTTTGAATTTTTAATTTGATCCATTATTTTATATTGTGATTTTAAACTCTTGTGAACTATTTGTACTATTTTATTTTTATAGAAATGGGATATTATATAATTTATATAAAATATGGCTAATTTTACATTTATTTTGCAGATTACTACTACCATAATTATAACGGTTCTGATCCTCATGCTGTATCCAATGTACCAGTGCAGTCAGATAATAAAGAACCAAACTACAAATGTGCAGATGAGTTACAGTTAAGTGATCATTCACATGTAAATGGCACAAAGCATGATGAGCAAGGGGAACATGACGGTATAATCCACAATGATCAGGTGAGTTGCATTTTGTTATATTTCTGTCCTGCTCTGCCGCCCAGATGCTGATGTGTACATTTATCATACATTATTTTTATGAGAACCCTATGTATGTAGTCTAAAAAAGGATCCATGAAACACTAGCTAAGTAGGCATTATTGAACCTGCATGTACTCATCCAATGCAAATATTCTTTTCAAAAAATTACTATGGTTTATTTATGTATTTATTTTACCACACTTTTATCCCGCCCTTTTCAGCCCAAAGGCAACTCAGGGCGGTGTATAGGCTGGCAACTATTGTATGCCGAGCACACATAAATATATTGTTTAAAACGGGTTAAATCACATGATATATTGTATCCTGGTACTCCTCTCTCAGTGACACGGAAGATCTAGGTGGTCCAAAACGCTGCTGCCAGACTACTCACTCGGACACCAATGAGACATCATATAGCTCCAGTACTACAACACCTCAATTGGCTCCCAATAGAACATCGGACTACCTATAAGACACTGGTTCTGACCTTTAGGGCCATTCATGGTCAAGGCCCGAAATACCTCAGAGAGCGTCTTTCACGTATCTGCCCTCGGAGACCACCAAGATCAGCTCAAGAAAACCTGTTGTCTATTCCCTGTCCCAGGGAGGCTCACCTGGACTCCATGAGGCGCATGGCCTTTTTGGTTCTTGCCCCAACCTTGTGGAACTCCTTACCTCCATACATTAGAGCTATACCTGATTTGCGGTCATTCTCCCAAGCTCTCAAAACTTGGCTCTTCGTCAAAGCTTTTAAACTTAGATTTATTGTTGATATGCTTGTTGTTTTATTGTTTTATTATGTAAGTCGCTCGGAGCACTCTGGTGGAGAGTGACTCATCAAATAATAAATTGAAATGAAATGAAATTGAAATAATAAAATTCATATAAAAACAATTTAAAACTATAAAAGTAAATGACTTCCGGGTTTAAATCCATGTCCATTTGCATCGTTAAGCCTTTCCATATTCGTTCACAATTGTTGTTTTTTCATATGTTCTCATATACAATGTGATTGATCCTAATTTATGTTGCTGTAGTCAACAATACAATTTTTGATGAAGAAAAAGGTTATTTTATTGATTTTTTTTCATCCATGCTATATCAGCAATAGAGAATAAGGCCATTCTCAGCTCCTGGTGTTTCATTAAATAGCTCTATTGATTAATTATTAATTTCATATAGCATTGTATTTTTAATATTATAAATGAGATGGGGTGAACATCTAACTCCTGTGCTAATAATACAGGTAGAAAAAATTGACAAAATGCATAAGACAGTCTATTGTAGTAGTTAGAGTGCTGAGTGGAGCTGGGTCCCAGGTCCATCAGGGTCTTGAAAGACAGCCTTGGGAATAGCGGTATTTCTGGCATGCTGTTTCCCATCTATGATACCTAGTACTCTTAAGGTAGGAAACAACGAATTGTAAAATATTCTGTGCTTCACCTGTTGTCATTCATGTTGTATTTCTTTATAGAAATCAGAAGATCTTTTGTTAACAGAAGGTACATTAGCAGAAAGTCTAAGAGCTGCTGCAGAGGCTGCTGTATCACAAACTGGATTCATATATGATGAAAGCACTGGATTATACTATGACCATAGCACTGGATTTTATTATAATTCGGTAAATATTCAATTTATTTGTGAAATAAACACATTTTTACTAACAAATATAAGCTAATTGGATTTATTAAAAGCAGTTCTTGTAAAGAATATTTTGTGAATGGCTTTTTCTTGAAGTAATAGGTGATGTTAAGAAAACAAAAATAATGAGTACCAAAATGAAATACCACTTTCTAAGGAGCTAGACAACTTCGTTCAAATTGGCACAAGACTTGTAATAACAAAGGTCTGGAACAGTATAAAGGCCTTCGACTGGAAAGCTGATACTAAAATTTTGATACATTGCCGTAGTGAAAACGTTAATTACCCAAGTAGGATTTGGATAGGTACAATTTTGTACTGAAGGTGAGCTGTGAAGGCCATTTCCTCAACTTCATCTATTTTACTTGCACATATGGAATAACAGTTAACTCAGTAATGTCTGCACATCACATTTTTATGCAAAATATGTTCAAGAACTAAATTGTGAGGTGTAGAATGTCTACATTGTCTCTGCCAGTCCACATTGTACCATACATAGATAAGAATATCAAAATACTCTGTAGTTTTGCTTAAGCATATTTTAATTATTTTGATGGTCTCAAGCATAATTTACCATTTTTTACAGATATGTACATCCATTTTTGTTAAACTTTCACTTGGTATACTGAAACCTTTTCAGATTTACTGTATATTCCGGTGTATAAGACGACTGGGCGTATAAGATGACCCCTCAACTTTTACAGCTAAAATACAGATTTTGGGATATCCTTGCCATATAAGACCACCCCTATTCCAATGCACACCAAATAAAATGTCCCCCTTGGCTGCTTCTGCCCCACCCCACCTCCCTTGCCATCCCTGAGCAAGCCTGAAGAGGAGGAGCGAGGGAGGAGGAGGGAGGGGGCGAGGAGGAGGAGCATGAGGCCGCCTTACCTTAAAGAACAGCTGGGGGGCGGTGGCCTGCTGGGAGAAGCTCTGGGAGAGCGGAAGCCAGGGGAGGGGGCGGGGCATGGCACGCCCTGGCCCCGCCCCCTCCCTCTGGCTTCAGCTGTCCCAGAGCTTCTCCAGCCTTGAGGGGGCAGTGCCAAGCCAGCATTGTTTCCACAGCAGCCGAAGCAGAGACCAAAGGGACCCCGCGATATCTGGCATATAAGGCGACTCCCCATTTTGGAAATTATTTTTTGGAGTTCAAAAGTCATCTTGTACCCCGGAATATACGGTAGATTTAGTTTTATCCTTCTTCCTTGCTTACTTTCTATTTCCTAAACTTGTGCATACTTTCAGTTTTGATCATGGTATCTTCATGTATGGCTTGTTTATTGAGTTTTTAAATATGTATTTCCTTTTTAATAATCTTCTTAAAGGAATCCCAACTGTATTATGATCCAGCCACTGGAATTTATTACTATTGTGATGTTGAAAGTGGTCGGTATCAATTTCATTCACGAGTGGATCTCCAGTCTTATGGAAGTGAAAATGCTCAGCACAGCAGAGACAGAAAAAGCAAAAAGAAGAAAAAAGATGCAGAGTCTGTTGTAACTGAGCAGAAGGTAACTTTCTCAAGAAGCAATTTTGTTAAACATATATGTTGGGATACATTTATTTTAAATAAATATTTTAAATATATATTTTGTTATAGAGGTGCTGTGAATCAAGTTTAAAATAAAATAGTATTTAGTCTCAAATTTTAACAATTTAGAGATATGGTAATTTTCAGATGTGTTCATTTGTACTATATGATATAGATATTAAAGGAAATAGAAGGCATTGAAGGACACGCAATTTTACTATGTTATAACTGCATGGTATGTGGTATTTCATTTTGATAAGGATTTATCTTGGAGTTTGAGGCTGCTATATTTGGAACTTAATTGCCTTGGATCAGGTGATAGGGAGGAATAGTTTAGGTAATAATATTTTAATTGTTTTTAATCTATTTTTTATTTATTGTTTTATATTGCTGTTATAGTTGTTATATTTGTCACGGCATTGAATTGTTTCCAATGTAAGGGTTTTGTTTGTTTGTTTTTTTAAAAAGGGGCAGGTTAGAAATGTTGTAAATAAATAAATAACAGGGTTTTTTAATCATTGGGAGAAAGTGTCCTTTTGATCTGGTTGATTGACTGCATTGGTCATTTGCCTTTTTCTTTCTTTTTTTGAATCATTCTTTTCTGAATGATTCAAAACTAATCTGAATGATTAGTTTTGAATCATTCAGAAGCTTCTCACCTCACAGTTCATATGGTATACTTAACGTGTTGCTTTCTGTTCTTGGCAGCTCAGTTCTTAATTAAACAAGACATTATTTATATTGTTTATTTCTAATGTAATGATAATTGAGAAAGGAAAAAGTGAACTTTATTGAGAAGGTGACATCACTGAGAAAATTTTAAAGTAGCTCCACTTGACGTGTAATAGTTTGAAATTGTTGTAACTGTCATGTCCCCATCCTGTGGAATCCAGGAATTGATAGTTTGATATAATTCTGTTATGTAGTTCAGGGGAATTCATCAAAGCTCTCAGGTAGAAAATGTGCATCTCATCAAGCTATACATTCCAGGATTCCATAAGCATCATTAGATATGGTTTGTAAATGATAATGATGATCAATCATCTGTCTTAGAGTCAGAAGCTTTAATGGCCTTGCCACATATGAGCGGCAAAGACATTTAAGCTTAATTTGTATGTGGTCAGTAATATATGTTTCCAGTATTACTTCCATTTGCTGCTTTTGCTAATTTGCATTGTCTCCCTAATGTAGTGGTTCCCAATCTTTTTTTAACCAGGGACCACTTTGACAAGGGACAACTCTCCAACATTAGTACCAAAAGAGTTTGAAATCGGGTTTTGGTCAACTTTAGATTCGGTTTGTTTATTTGGAGTGCTGATTCAGAAAACTGCATTGAATAGACCACATCAGCTCTAGTTTCTGATACAGAACATATGCCATCCAGTAGTTGCCATTTACTCTTCCACTGAAAACCATATTTAATAATCTAGAGCTGACTTAATAATGAGACGCTGATATTGTGTTTTTAACGTTAAATGCTAAATTGTATGTGTTGGAATTGTATTGATAATTGTTGATTTGTTTGTCTTGAGCAGTTCCTGCTATTTGTAAACCGCCTCAAGTTGCCTTCGGGCTGAGAGAGGCGGTCTAGAAGCAAAGTAAATAAATAAAATAAATAAATGTGTTCTATGCAATGCAATTTTCTGAATCAGCACCCCAGATAACTCCTGGAACAGGCTAAAAATGAAGACACCAAGAAACAAATTTTTTTTGGCTAGCCTGTGTTATTATCTGTGGATTTTGTTAATGCTCAGCACAATAAAAGGGTTTTGCGAGACCAGTCGCTCTGGTTGCAACAGTGTAGTAATGGTGGGGCCATGGACCATTTTTTAGTTATTGCGTATCACTGGTGGTCCGCAGACCACAGGTTGGGAACCACTGCCCTAATTAATGCAATTATTTGCTATCAGGGAATTGTCTTATCTTCTTTAATTACTTTTTATTTTGCTTGATACTTCATATAATCCAACATTTATGTTTCTGCACTTTGTATAAGAGCTTTATACAAACTGAAATTGTTGAATTGGAAGACAAATATTGAATATCTCAGATCAATGTGTGCTTATAATTTGGCAGCAGATAAAAGTTGATGCTCAACCAGCATAGACTTTTTAAAGGGAACAAATAAAGGTGTCCCCCCCAATTAGGAATTTGTTCTTGAGTATGTTAGTGAAAGAGTCAGAGAGGCTGTTTGGATGATTTTATTTTAATTTAATATTCTTGGTTTGTTTTGGGTAATTTGGAAAACAATGTTGTTACTTTTAGGTTGATCAGTTTAGTTTGAAAGTACTTTAGATAGAAATGAAGTTTAGAAGAGTAAAGCAGTTATATTTATATTCATTTGCTGCAGTTGTTTGCTCATTAGGGGTTGTACAATAGCAACTAGAATGTGGAGGGATGGGTGCTTGGTTTTGTAATTTATACATATATAATGTGATTGGGGGTGGCATTTAGTTTCATTGTTCGATGTACAATGACAATAAAGTTAATCTCTTCAGTTTGATGAGCTGCACCATAGATTGGCACCCAGAGGCGCATTCACTGGCACCAGTCAATGTATCATTTCAATAGCACTGCTATACATAGTCTACACAAAAATATGTACTACATAGTTTTTAGCAATAATGTTGAAAAAATTGAGGTATGAACACCTGGGGGGAAGCCTTTTTTCCATTTTTAAAACCGTTTGTTTCACAAAAAAATAATATAGATTATTGAAGAATTTCTTTTAAAACTATAAATGGAAACAGTTTAAGACAAGATATTTGTGTGTAAAACGGTGCATATAGTGTAAGATCATTGCCATTGCTATGGAGAACTAGAAGGTAAATAGTTTTCTTAGTTTTGCTAATGCTGATGATCTCTCATCTTTTTAACCCCCCCCCCCCCCTGCTTCCCAGCTCTTTAATCACTTTGCAAAATAAATCAGTTTCAGTTGTTTTTTTTACAGGAAAAGGTAAATTCTTCCCTAGAAAGATGATGATGAACTGGAACTCACAGCAAAAAAAACCCCTCTAGGGTGTTTGGGAAGAACTGAGACAACTTTTTAAGGACAGTTTATCTGTATTTCAGTGTCTCTAGTTAAAATTTTAGTCTTTTGCTTGGAATCATGTGTTGTATGTCCAAATCAGCCTGATTTGGTTCGGTATTTGGGATTTGTCCAAATTTGGAGCCTTATACCTTGAATGCTGTATGCCAGGGGTCGGGAACCTTTTTGACTCAGAGAGCCATGAGAGTAAAATATTTGAAAATTTATTTCAGTGAGAGCCATATAATATATATAATATATTTTAAGACTGAATTCAACTAAATGTGAGTATATACGTACATACTATGAGAAAAGGATTCCCCCGGCAGAATGACAGGACAATTCAGACCTGGCTCTGCAAAAGGCATGCTCAGGACTCTGGGAAGGAAGAGAAGATGGAAGGAAGGGGAAAAGACAGACAGACAGACAGACAGAGGAAATAAAGGAGGGAGGGGAGAGGAAGAAAGAAAAGAAGAACGAACTATGGAAAAGGAAGAAAAGAAAAGCAGGAGAGAGACAAGGAGGGGAATAGAAAGAAGGAAATGGAAGGAAGGAAAGGAAAGGGTGGGGAAAAGAAAGGAAAGGGAATGAGAAAAAAGTAAAATAATGAGGGGAAAAGGAAAAGAGAAGGGGAGAGAGGGAAGTGAAAAGAAAGGAAGGAGAAGGAAAGGAAGACTTGGAAAAGAATAGAAGAGGAAGGAAGGAAGAGAATTGAGGGAAAAGGAAGGAGAGAAGGAAAGAATGGAAGAGGAAGGAACGAAGAGGGAAGGAAAGAAGGTAATTGGGAGGGTGGGGGGAAGTGGGGTGTTGTTTGGGGAGCGTGTTGTGTGGCACGGGGTAGAATGGGGTGGGATTTAGGGAGGGGTAAAGTTGACTTCCCAAGAGTGGTGTGAGAGTTCTGTTTTTGTTACAGGAATGTAAATTAATACATTGAATAAATCATAAAGATATAGATTTAAAGTTATACATTGTTTCCCTTTCTAAGTTGTTTTCATAAATCATTTATTGTGAATTTATGATGCTTGTTTGGAATATATATTTTAAAACTCAACCAGTTCATTTTTTCTTTCTTGTTGTTAATTTTCTGAGTAAGTCAGTCCATCTGAATCATATGGAGCGCTCTTAGAGTCCATTCTTCCAGATCTGGGATTGTATCTTTCTTCCAGTGTCTTGCCAAGACAGTTCGACTGCATGCACTCAGAAGAAAATAACATTTTTCCTTGGTTTTTATTAAAGCTCGGATTGGAGAATCCCAATAAGTAATATTGAGGGTCCATACTGAACCTAACTTTTAATATTTTTTGTATTTCAGTATGTATGTTTTTCCAGTATTTATGACTTTTTTTTGCATTTCCACCATTGGTGGAAATATGTACCTAGTTCTTTGTCACATTTCCAACATTTGTTGGAAATGTTTCTGTTGTATTTGGCTAACTTTGTGGAGTATAGAAGCCACCTAAATTGCATCTTAATCCAGTTTTCTGTTATTTCAGTTGTGGTATTGTATTTTAATTTTTCTAACCAGATTTCCTCCCATTGGCGTGTTAATATTGAGTGTCCTAGATCTTTGGCCCACTTTATGTGACAGTCTTTAATGTGTTCATCTGCTGTTTCCCATATTAATAACTGCTTATAAAAACGACTTATATTTTTTAAATGATTTTTCATTACTGACTCCCAGGTGTCTTCCTCCATGAAGCCTATTTTTTGGTCTTCCTTGTATCTTTGGTAAATTTGATGGTATTGAAACCAAGATAACCTATGGCCCTCTTTTTCTAGCTCTTCTCTTGTTTTTATCGTCATCTTTTTGTCTATCTGTTTTGTAATTGGTTTGTATGTAAGCCAATTTTTTTAATGAAATGCTTCTGATGGTGACACCCAGAGTGGAGTTAGGTTGAAAAATTGTTGTTTGTATTTCTCCTAGGTTTTTATGAGAGCAGCTCTAATATAATGGTGGCTAAAGTTTTTCTCTATTTTCCTCCTGTCGTAACATAGGTACGCGTGCCAACCGGCACGGAGGTCATGTCCTTCTAGTGTGAACAGAATTTGGTTACTTAGAGAGACCCATTCCTTGATTGCTACCAAGTTGCACGCCTCATAATATAGTTTGAAATTTGGGAGGCCCACCCCTTCTCGTTTTTTATCATCTGACATTAGTTTGAGACTTATTCTAGGTTTTTTGTTTTTCCATATGAATTTTCTTATGTCAATATTCCATTTTTTAAATAGATAATCATTTCTAATGATGGGGATGTTCTGAAATAAAAATAAGAGTTTTGGAAGTACTGACATTTTAATCGTTGCCACTCTTCCCAGCAGTGATAAATTTTGATGTTTCCACTTTTCTAGATCTTCCTTGATTTTTTTCCATAAGTGTTCATAATTGTTTTTGAGTAATTGTATGTTGCTAGATGTGATGTTTATTCCCAAATATTTGATTATAATCTCGATTTTTAGCCCCGATTTTGTTTGTAGTTCAATTTTTTCTTTGCCGTCTAAATGTTTTGTCAGGATTTTAGATTTTAATTTGTTTAACTTGAATCCTGCTACTTCTCCAAATGTTTCAAATTTCTTTATCCATTTATCAATGCTGGGAAGAGGATCTTCTACTATACATACTATATCGTCAGCATATACCCTAGGGGACATAGTTATTTGCATCCAAAAGTGCATTACATTTCTTTGTGCAGATTGTGAGGTTGAGTCTTGTATTTTAAAAGTCATCCATGGTTTAGTGAAACTAAAGTTGAAGTCAGTTCTCTTTGTGCAAGTTCATAAGCAGAAGTATGAGAATTGTCTATCGGTTGGACATGCACAAGCCTTTACCGTTATATAACATTACTGGAGTTAGTTTTGTGCAGCTTAGAATTCCAACTCACTATGCAACGAACTCATGATCCTTAATAGGTGGGTAGGCAAGTAGATATCTAAATGTGTCTCTGGTTGTGACTGAACTCAAGATGGGCAGGCTAACTGGTTCTTCCCTCTACAAAGGTCACGGGTTTGCAGAATCTGAACTTTTACCAGTTAATGATTTGATGATCTTTGCAGAAGCTTTACAGATAATTTTTGAAGTAGTTTATAAATTCAGTGCATAGATTAAAAGTTTAGGTGCAGGGATATGGGTAATGATTTATTCTATTGAATCATGTGCCTAATAAAATGAATGTCACCAATATGATGCATTGCAAGGAAACATCCTCTCTGTTGCTGTAAGCATCTTAAACATTGATCAGGACAGTCGGTGGCTTGTGAATTTATATTGGGGACAGATACTGGTCTGCTACTGGAGCTGGCTGTGATATCCATGTGATGTATGATTTATAATCCTGACCATTTACACAAAATGCATAAGATTAAAAACACCCTGGCTGTAAAGAAAATAAAGGGAGCATATTTTAAGATTTGTATGTTTTTTGACTTGAAACTGAAAGTCCTTTAGAATTTGGAAGCAATGTAGCCTAGAAACATGAAGTTACAATAATTACTCAACACACACTTCATTTTTATGTTGTGTTGTTTATTATTTGCCGCTGTTCATCTTTAGGTACAGTACATCATTTGGCTAATCTGAAGATTTCATCTTCTGGATTGGCAACTTCTGGTAAAAGTAGAGTTATGTCAAAGAGTCCATGGGCATTTAACAGTGATCTTGAAAGGCATTAAAAGTAGTATTTCTAGCTATAACTTTGGCTAAATCCTAATTTATATCTATTTATTTTAGTTATAACAGTTACAATCTGTCTCAGAAAAGCAACAGGACTTAGTTACTTTTTTGTAAAATAATTTAGCTGCCATATGTTTATCTTTTAAAAATAACTTGGTTTAAAATGGAACCTGAGTGCAATCCACTGGCTGGATGCCCCGCTAAGGTCAATGCAACCATGGGAAGCCTCCTGTGTTGCTGCTGGCAGCTTTTTTTTTTTAACAGCAACTCTGATTCTGCAGCAGTTTTGCCACGGAGCCACCCCAGAAGTACTATTTTGGTGTGTAATGGAAGCCAATGAGCTCTGTGGCAAAGCTGCTGCAGAACCAGAGTTGCCACCGAAATTTGCCCCATGTGAAGAGGTTCCAAGAAGTGTCGTATTTATATTAATAGGACGCAAGATGCTTCATGGATTGTATATTTCTACGCAATATGTATCTTTTCATATCTTTTTGGGTCTTTGTGTAAGTTGGAAGATGGATTACTGGTTAATTGGTGAATGCGATTTCAAAAAGAGAAGCTTGTCATAAATAATCATTTGCATTTTATTAAAAAGAGTTTTGTCTTAAACTAAGCTCTTGGTAGTTAATCTCTTACACTATCTTATTTACTCATTCTCTCTCTCTCTCTGTGATTTCTTAACAACTTTCGTGTATAAAGCCAGAGCTCCTCCTCTGTATTTTAAGAACTATTTAACGTGTACCATATAGCCTCTGAAAAATGATACTTTGTTAAAACTATACTTGGTAAAAATTATTACATCTGAATGGACTGTGAGAATATGAGGAATACTTTGTACTTTATAAATATAGCTTTTTTTCTACACAGAGTGGAGAGAGTTACTGTGTTTTGTGGTAATGACTGTTCTTTTTGATTTACATGGCGAGAGATCAATCCAATAAATTTGATTTTGGTGAGATTAAGAAAAAGGATACCAGAATAGATGTTTATTCAAAGAGCTGAAGATTCCTAATTAGAGCCTATTGATCATATTTAGAGAGATTAAATGCTAGTCATTTCTTACATGGCTGTTACAAATAGTAGGAAGCTCTTGGATATTAAACACAGATGGGGTTGTTGAAACCTTTGGGGATTGTCAGCAGACTGTTGGACTGAAATTGAAAAATATGAACTAACCAGTTAGCTTTAAGCACTTCAGTATAACTGAATAATTGTGATTTGGAGATTGCCTTTACTTTAGAAGGAAACTCTGGCCTGTCTCCTTTTTTGTCTAGCTAGCTAATGCTGCTGTAGCTTCAGGCCTGACAATGGTGTTTTCTAGGAGAAAAAAATGTGGCATTTGTTAAGAAAATATTGTGTCTATTTCCCATATGCTTTCTGACAATTTAGAAATGATGGTTGGTTGGCTTGCTGGTCAGTTCGGTGTTTTAACTGCTGAGAAAAAAATGAGGCAGAAACATAGGATATGCTAATAGATCAGAGGGATCAAGAAAAGTTAACACAGCAAACTCTGAAAATGGTTAGGACTGCCTGATTTTTTTTTAAAAGACTGTGCCACTAAAATGTTAATGAAGGGACCTGAAGATTGAGAGTAACTGACTAACAGTCAAAGCTGAAGAGGATTTTACCATAATTGCTTACAATAGATTGAACGGATGATTGGATATCACTTGTTACTATTACAACAGGTATCTCTAAATATACCAGTTTATTCATATATTTGTGTCCAGTGGTTTACAAAATCCAGTTCATTTTTAATTTAAAAATTCTCAAGTTTCATTCTCTATAAATCTTCAGGAATTGAACACAGATGAACAGAAATCTTCCAACAGTCTGAATTGCCTTTCTACCACTGATGAAGCAAGTTTGCTTGAAGAGGAAGATTCCCCACATGTGAAAAAAGCTAAATTGGACATTGATACAAGAAACAGATTAACAATCAAAGAATCAAGTATTCCAAATAGCACCAATTTACAGCTCAAGGACACACAATGTACTTTTATAGACGACACTAAAACAGAGACCGAGAGTGAACCAGAAGAAGGTGAAATTACAGACTCTGAACAGGAAGAGTATAGCAGTGAAGATGAAGTGTCAAGTGACGACACTGTAAATTCAGAAGACAATGACAGCGAAGGTGAATTATGGATTTTTAAAAAATTCTTAAATAATTGCAGGTTGGGGAACAAACAAAGAAGATAATGGCTAAAATTTAAATTACAAGTTTGAATTAAGGTGACAAAATTGCCAAATACAGTTTCTCCATTGTATAATGTTCTATTATTGAATTAAATATGGGTTGTAGTGTAAAAATCTTATTAGGTTTTTCACATGTACTAAATAATCTGCATAACTAATTAATTGGACTATTTAGTTGACATGGTGCTGAAATAGGCTTCTTAAAATATATATGTTATTTTCCTACTTGCTTGGTCCACACTGTGAACAAAACAACATATCTTTTGCTGCCTGCCTCTGGAATATAACATTCCTAAAGGTAGTTCATTTCTGTCTTGGTATTATTATATATTGCTCATAAGAATATAAGCATAATTAACCTGGATCATTCAAGAGGGCTATTTAAGCCTGCTTTCTGTTCCTACAGTGGCCTATCAGATACCAATGAGGTGCATAGCAGGATATAACAGTAACCTCCTTTTGGAACTCCTCTCATAGCAACTGCCATTGAAAGGCATATTGATTGTTAAGCAAGTGGTAGGTACCTACAGTGATAGGTAATAAAACATTTACCTCTTTTGAACACATTTCTAGGCGTTAGTGAAGTAGTCAGGATTTTTAGAAAATATTGTATTGTTGTATTGTTGAATGCTTTCATGGTTGGAATCGCTGGGCCGTTGTAGGTTTTTTCGGGCTGTATGGCCATGTTCTAGAGGCATTCTAGAACATGGCCCTATAGCCCGAAAAAACCTACAACAACCCATAACCCATATTATTCCTCACAAGAGCTATCCTCTCAGGTGTAGCAGCTTTCCTTTTCACCTAATGTGACCATATTATCTCTGAACCACTTCGCGGATTTAGTATTTGCTTTCTTTCTGCTTTTAGAAGTAGTGGGGATTCTGTCTGTTGGCCTTGATTACTACCATAAACTCTTGTAAATGTTGCTTTATCTGCTTTTTCACATATGTAACTAAAATGCTTTTCACTGACCCAACAGCAATAATTCTGGTGGTCAGTTAGATGGGTTGCTGAATGTCCAAACTTTTCAAAATATGCCTATCAGTTTTTCAAATTGATGCACATGTACAGTTCATTTCACATAGCTCGATACATTGAGCCATCTGTTTAACCCTGTTTTCTTCAACCTGGTGCCATCCATGTTGGACTGTTGCTGGTACAATAGTTGAGTGTTCCATTATTCTAGTGCTCACATTCCTCCACACTAGCACAGGGACGCTGTGATTATCATAAAAGGACATCACAGCCAGATCTAAGCCACTTGTATCTGAATGCCTGGAGCCAAGTTAGTCCAAGAGGGATGGCTTACCAGGCTTGTCCAACCATCCGCCCTCCAGATGTTTGTGCTTCCAACTCCCTGAAGCCCTAGCCAGCTTGTTCAATGGTCAGGAATTCTGGGAACTGAAGTCCAAAACAGCTGGAGGGTTGTAGGTTGTGCAGGCCTCCTAACATGTATGGAAATAACTAAAACAACCACTAAGTGGTATTCAGAAAGTTGCTAAAGCAAAAGTGAAGGTTTCCCTTTAGCATTAAGTCTAGTCGAGTCTGACTATTTAGGGGGTGCTGCTCATCTCCATTTCTAAGCCGAAAAGCTGGTATTGTCCATAGACGCTTCCTAGGTCACGTGGCCGGCATAACTGCATGGATTGCTGTTACCTTCCTGTCAAAGCAGTACCTATTGATCTGCTCACATTTGCATGTTTTCTAACTGCTAAGTTGGCAGACGCTGGGGCTAACAATGGGAGCTCACCCCCATCCCATAGATTCAAACTTTCCAATCAGGTGGTTCAGCTGCTTAGTTTAACCCGCTGCACCCCCACACCCCCCAACTAAAACAACCACTATGGTATTCAGAAAGTTGTTACTGTTGCCAAATTTTTCACAATCCCCATTTCTCTTACGGGGCACCTTTAAGCACTGGTCTAGCACATCTTGAAGGCACCAGTTCGAGGAAGCATGGCTTTAACAGATTTAATGACTAGGCTGCATACTGATAGTTTGAAAATTAAAAAGGGTTTACAAAATAATTCCTATTTTCTCTTATTTTTTTAATTATTGCAGATATTGACAAGATCTGGCCGCCTTGTATTAGAGTGATTGTAGTAAGATCACCTGTACTCCAGATGGGATCACTATATATAATCACAGCTGACAAACCTGCCACAATTGGAAGGTAATGCAAGTACATGTACAAGACAGAATAGAGCTGGTTGTCTTTTTACATGCTAGTTTTCATTTTATTTGAAATGCCATGGCGTCCCACTTGTAGTACTGGTTATGATAAATTCATTTAGTTACTTTTCATATAACATTACTCAACTAAAATACTTGACCAACATTTTATCTGGTTTATCTGGACTTAAGGCAGTCTCAAGCCATTTCCTGATGTTCCTTAATTATTGCATCCTTTTTACAGAGCGAAAAATATGGAACACACGCTCCAAATTCCAGAAGTGGGTGTTAGTAAGGTAAATTAATTCATGATGGAATTCCATATATAATTTAAAGTCTATTAAGGAAATATAAAAATGATTAAGTTACTGCATTTTAAATATCATACATTGTTAAAGAAACAGCTTATGCTTTTTTGTTTCCTTTTAGTTTCACGCAGAAGTATATTTTGATCATGAATTGCAAAGCTATGCTCTTGTGGACCAAGGCAGTCAAAATGGTACTGTTGTTAATGGAAATCCAATACTGCAGGTGAGCATTAAAAAGGGGAAAGTATTGTTCAATGCTGTGGGTTTGCCCAACAGGAGAAATTGCCATATCTTCGCTTTGAACATTCTGTGTCCTTGCAGTGCCGTTACCACTTGCGTTTTCTTTACGATATTCCATATTATTTCCTTTTTGAAACCATAGCCCCCAAGCCTTTTATCAATATTTACTTTCTGCAGCATGGATCTTTCTTTTTCTTTCTTTCTGGCTATATAGCCCAAAGCAAAAAGTGAGCCCCAAGTTTTGGAACATGGAGATGAAGTGAAGATTGGGGAAACCGTATTATCCTTTCACATACATCCTGGCAGTGAAACCTGTGATGGATGTGAGCCAGGGCAGGTGAGAGCCCATTTACGCCTTGACAAGAAAAGCAAATCTTCTGGTAAGTGATAAACTATTGGTCATTAACATCTCATGGGCAACTTCCAGGGGGAAAAACATAGATGAAAACATGTACATAATAAGCGTTTGTAATAAAATTAATGATTCACCAAGTAAATATAAAGCAAAGTAAGCTTTGTTGGGTTGCTGTGAGTTTTCTGGGCTGTATGGTCATGTTCCAGAAGCATTCTCTCTTGATGTTTTGCCCACATCTATGGCAGGCATCCTCAGAGGTTGTGAGGTCTGTTAGAAACTAGGCAAGTGAGTTTTATATAGACCTCACAACCTCTGAGGATGCCTGCCATAGATGTGGATGAAATGTCAGGAGAGAATGCACCTGGAACATGGTTATACAGCCCGGAAAACTCACAGCAACCCAGTGATTCCAGCTATGAAAGGCTTCAATAAGCTTTGTTGGTCTCTAGTAAAACGCCCAAATCCCTACACAAACAATATCTTTAGCATGTGTGTATGTGCTTTCAAGTAATCAGCTGACCTATGGTGACCTAATGGATTTCATAGCATTTTCTTAGCCAAGGAATACTCAGATGTGGTTTTGCCAGGTCCTTCCTCTGAAATTTAATTTAACGGCACCTGGAATTCACTGGTGTTCTCTAATACAAGCACTAACTAGGGTTAACCCCAGCTTAGCTTCCAAGTTCAGATGGGATCTGGTGACATTAGGGTATTAGGATCATCCAAATATACACATTTTAGCATTGTCTTTGGTCAAAATGAGAAGGAGAATAAGATGTTTTGGTTCTGAAGTCTGGACAATCCAAATCTTAACAGGGAATAAAGGATGAGGTACATGTATAAATGATGGCTGTAGTTAGGGCTTGTCTGCAGTGGCTCTATACTCTGGTTTCAAACAGATACAATTCCTGGAAACACAAATGACGTTCAGGGGCATTCGGTGTGTAACACAGGGTAAAACTGGTTAACCAGTATTATCCTGTGTTAGAAGTCAGGGAATGCTATGAAATTTTGACAAACATCTGAAGCAGCCCTACCTTCAAGGGCTAGTGTAGACAGCTGGACCAGCTCTAATTTGAAGCAGTCCATTGTCCACATAGCCAGGCACCACCATCCCCTTTTATCTGTTGCAGTGCTCCAGCCCTGGATTTGAGTGCCTGTGTAACTCATCTCTTAGTTTGATTGGATTCGGGCATTTTGTGCAGAATAGCAAATTGCTACCTTACGTTTTGCTTAACATGCTCTGAAGCAGTCTTGTTCTTATCTGATTGTCTTCTCTGGATAGACATTTTACTGCAGTCTTTTTTTAAAACTGAAATTCTCTTATCTCTTCTTTTAGTTGGTCTTTCATTGACAAAGGAAGAAAAGGAATTAATTAGAAGAAAAGAATTAAAGCAGATACGTGTAAAATATGGCTTACAAGTAAGTCTCTTTTTTAAAAGATTAGTTTATACATACCATATATACTTGTATATAGGTCAACCTCATGTTTAAGTCAAGGGCAGGTTTCAGGTCAAAATTATGCATTTTGATATGATTTATGAATTAGTCAAGGGTCATTCCACAGAGAGGGGAAATTGCCAGCCCCACCTCAGGGGGATCTCCTGTGTCCAGAGTTTCTGTGTAGAGGGGGTTACTAATACTTTTAGGTTCTCCTCGAATTGGCTCAGTTCTTACCTTTGGCCTCTTAGAGATGGGAATGGTTCCTTTTTAAAAAATAATAGTTAATGTACTGCACTTATCAACCCAGGATTTTATGGCTGATTTTTGACTAAAATTTCTAGAATTATGAGTTACAGCAAATGGATTTGAGAATCCCTTTCAAATAATTGCACATTATAGTTAACATGTGTGATGAGATAAGAATTTAAATAATGGCAATTGCCTTATGTACCAGTTTTCTCAGCAACATGTATTTGGTTATTTTTTAAAAAAAAATAACTTCTGAATCTGGAAGTTTCTTAAAACCATTATTACTAGTTGATACTGATGATCCCAAATCCTGATATTATGAGACATGTCACACAGGTTTTATAAACATGCAATGTCTCCTTCTCCATTAATTCTCAACATTACCTGTCCAAACGTATCTCCCTCTGTGAACCAGTTAGGTTAAGATCATTTGGGGAGGCCCTGCTCTCAGTCCCGCCCCCTTCACAAGTACGACTGGTGGATACAATGCAGGGCCTTCTCAGGGCACTTCCAAACAGCCCTTTATCCCAGGATATCAAGACACAAAATCCCACATTATCGGAGTGTGGACTCAGATAACCCAGTTCAAAGCAGATATTGTGGGATTTTCTGCCTTGATATCCTGGGATAAAGGGCTGTGTGGAAGGGCCCTCAGTGCTGGCCCCTCAGCTATGGAACTCCCTCCCTAATGAGGTCAGATCAGCCCCCTCTCTCCTGGCTTTCAGAAAAAGGCTAAAGATGTGGATGTGGGATCAAGGGTTCAGTTAATAAACCACTAGAGAATTATGGAATAGTGCAATGAGTTTTGGAACAGCCATGAACTATGATTTTGGATAATTTGACTTTAACAAGTATTTTAAGGTTTGATATATTTTTAATTATTGTTTTAATATATATGTTTATTTTATTATATATGTATGTTTTACATGGCATCGAATTGTTACCTGTTATGTAATCCGCCTTGAGAAAGGCGGGGTATAAATAATGTAAATAAACATTAACTTCTCTCATAAGGAATGTATATAAAACCCCGCTGTCTTCACTACCTCTTCCTAAATTTTAAATTTTAGAAAACTAATATTTCTAAAATTGCTGACTAAGTTTGGAACAATGTCTAGCAAACTGGTTTAATTGTAGCTACAAGTGCATGCTTGTGTTGTTGAATGTTTTCTTTGGGGAAAAAAATCATAGACATGATTTGTGTTTTGAAAAGAATGCAGAATATGAAAATGATAAAGCTATAAAAAATCCAAATTACAAAGACAGAGCAGAAAAGCGCCGTGAAACAGTTGGGAGTGAAGGAAATTTTCACAGAGACGATGCTCCAGCATCTATTCATGTGTAAGTCATTTTGATTTCTATTGTTTGGAATATATTGTTGTTGTTATTCTTACACACTTACATGTCATGGCCATTCACTAAGCATGTGTGTGTATGCTTTTACAAATCAAATAACTTTGATAATATGCATACAAATAAGTGTAATGGTCTAATTTAGTTATTGAAGTTGTTTTAGAAACACCTTTCCCACAAATAATATATACTTTTCTTCATTTTGTATTTTATTTTGACAGTGAAATTAGTGATAGCAATAGAGGTCATAAGATGTTGGAGAAAATGGGATGGAAGAAAGGAGAAGGTCTTGGAAAGAAAGGTGGAGGAATAAAGGATCCGGTAAGTGTATTTCATTATACAGATTCCACAGGAATTGCAATACCACTGAAATCATAATTATATCTGAATAGTGCCCACACACACACACACACACACACACACACACATATATACATATATATATAGAGAGAGAGAGAGAGAGAGAGAGAGAGAGAGAAAAAATAAGGATTTCCCTTCAGCTGATGTTTAGGGTTTCTATGCCTGAGTAACTACCACTGTGCAGATGCTTGTAACTTTGGCACTTCTTGTTCTTATTGTGCCTTATATGGTTAGCAGAAAGTACTGATAAGATGCTTTATACTACCTTTTGGGTAAATTGTTTTGCTGAATTGGGAAGAACTGATTAACCAATTTTTATTAATTGAATAATGGTGATATCGGTACGAGAACTATGATGTAGGGAAACAAAAAACAAACAGCTATTCCAGATGTTTCACATTTTGCATTATGTAAATGAACCTTGGTTATATGTGGCATGGGTAGCTTGAGGTAGCTGTTTGAACTAGATGTATTATTTATTTATTTAGTTAAAATATTTACATCCCATCTATAGCATGGAATCTTAGGGCGGTAAACAGGAAAAATAATTTTAAATAATAAAAATAATTTAAACAGATGAAAATGTGTACAATATACCTGGAGAAGGTCCAGGGTGGGAGAAAGAACTCTTGTCCATTCGAGCTAGGTGTGAATGTTTCAATTGGCCACCTTGATTAGCATTTGAGAACAGCTTGAAAGGTTAAAATAGTTTGCAACCATGTAAACTTACTAAAGAAGTGATTGGGGCCCCAAAGACCTGAAGAAAGTTTGGCACCAGAGTGAAAATAAAGTCTGTGACTATTAGATCTTTACAAGGACAGCAAACCATAAACAGGGAGCCATAGCAAAGAGCTGTTCCCATCAGTTATGCCTCATATGCCAAAATATCAATATATCATCATAACACCCTGCTTTTCTTTCTTAAATGAGACTCAAAGCAGCCGAAAGTAAAATTTGAAAGAAATATCAGACCTTAACTACATGTTTAAACTATAAAAAGGGTATTTGATAAACATTCTGTCTAAGTGGCCATTGCGAATTACAGGAAAGTAGCAACATCTGATATTGTTCTTTGTTTGTATCTATCATTTAAAATTATGGACCTTTTTTTGGAAAAATATAAGGATTATATTGTTTTGCATTAGTTTGCAACTAGCCACATTGGGTGCCCCAATCCAAAATGGCAGAGTAAAATTCATAACACATTTTAAAAGTAGTTCTCAGGTTTCCACATGTTCAGCTCTCAAACCTGTCAAGGTCATGAAATAATTACATGTTGAACATATATTTATATGAATTTGATCTCCGACAGATCAAGCTTCAGCTGCACAGAAAACATGCTGGCCTCGGTTCAAGTGTTCCTATCTCTACTGAAGACATTCAGATCATCGGCACCAAGAACAAAAGAAATTGGGATAAAGCAAGAGAAAGATTTGCAGAAAAATTTCAGGACTCTAAATCTCAGAAGAATGTATCCAAGGAACTACAACTACAGAATGAGACTGATTTAAATAGTTAGAACACTTTTTTATTTTTTTGCAAAAGTATAAGTTAGATAACTTCTAGTATATTTCTTTGACAGCTGTATAGGCAGATCACCTGCAATCTATTATTTCGTTCATGTATTGTTTTTGTTTTACTTCTAAGTATAGGATATTCATGAATTAAAATGGTGCCAGTTTTAATTAAAGGGATTTGAGATTGTGGAACAACCAAGAAATTTAGGAGAGATATTATCTGCTCACTTAAATAGCAAATATTTTAGTCTGTTTTTAGACTGTGGATCTAACAAACTTCAGTAAAATGGCTCCGCTATGTTCAAATTTGGTATCCTTAATCTGAAAGAATCAGTAGTGATCCACTTCTTTATATATGAAATCACTGGACTTTCTAGAAGTTCACAAGAGAAACATCTATTGAAAATGCATTATTGTTCTTTAGGATGAGAAAACAATGAACAAGAATGTGTTTTTCTCTCTCAAAAAGAACATTTTTTTTTCTTCTGTGAAGAATCTGGCTAGCTTGTTCTGAAACTGCCATGGTATCCAAAGCTATTCTGCACATTAAGAATTGAAAGTAGTACACTCTTAGAGCAATATTTGTGGCAAAAACCAAATGGGAAGAGGTGGTGGTCAGGTAATTCCCATACCCAAGGAACCTCTTTGAAAATTTAGCATGCAAGCACAACTGTAGCCTGATCTTCTCAAAACCTATTAACACAATATGCAGAGAGATCGGAGGTAGAAATATTCATTTGTGCATTTTGAAGTGGTACTTCTGAAGTTCTGTACTGCATTATTCTTAACGGGCATGATCCTATTGGTTTCACTGGTAGTGCATGCATGCTAATACAGATGGCAAGAGGGGAGAGGGAGTCAGGAGGCTGTTGGCTTTGCCACCTGTTTTTCAAATGCCGGATGGGACGACAGTATCAAGGAAGCATGGCTTGGACAGTTGTCCATGTCATGGGGTACAAGTGGAATGCCGCCAGCAACTTGTTCTTCCTGCTGTCATCTCCCTGTGTACATGTAGAAAAGGTGAAGCCGCTAGGAGGGTGCCCCATCGCATCCTAGCAAATGTGTAGACTAGCCTCAGGAGGGAGGCGGCACCTTCACGCCATGTGGCAGTAGGCCTTTTTGAATTCACTGGAGTGGCTTGAGGTTTTCTGCTGACCGTCATTACCCTGTTAGGCCTATTCTGTATCCATTGCTGGCAATGGAACTTAGCCCAGTAATATTGTTTTTCTCTCTGTTCCAGAACAGAATACTTATTTATTTAAATGTCAATAAAAAATGCTTTCAACTTACCTGGTGTCTTTACACTTCATGCTTCTCCTGAGTCTTGTGTGTGCTCTGTTACATGTAAGTTATTGTAGCTTCTAATAGCATATCATTTTGCTTATTTAAAGATGCTGAATTGCTTAAACTGAATTACATCTTAAGAAGAATTCTCTGATAGGAAGAAGGTAGAAGTCCAATTCTAGTTTTGAGACTTGGCTTTGTGGTAAATATCATGGAAAGAAACATTGCAATCTATTTTTTTAAAAATGATTGTTGGTCACGGAAGCTTCCCATCATCAGTTCCCTTTTCAGGTTGGTTGAGGTAGGCAGGATTTCCCTGGGTACTGGTTGTGGGGGGGTCGGGAGCAGGTCAGGGTTTTGCCCTCCCTTCTGCTCGAGATCCCCGTGTACAACTGGTGGGCCACTGTGTGATACAGAATGCTGGACTAGATGGACTGAGGTCCGATTCAGCATGGCTCTTACGTTCTTAGAAAAATCGTGATCTGAGAAGAGACACGGAACTGCAAAAATATTTATTTGCTATATTTATACTCCGCCCTTCTCACTCCGAAGGGGACTCAGAATGGCTTACAAGTAAGCAACAATTTGATGCTGCATAAACAGACATACAAACAAAAAACCCCATATACATTAAAAACCAAAAAGTTAAAAAAAGATCTAGACAATAAAACCAATGATTCAAACCACAATCCAAAATCATAGTCCAGGAGCCATTCCAGTCATAATTGCACTTATTCCATATCCACTTCTTGCACTGAATTATTGTTTAAAGGTTTGTTCCCACAGCCACGTTTTAAATTTCTTTCTAAAGGTCAGGGAGGGAGCTGATCTAATTTTGCTGGGGAGGGTGTTACAGCTGAGGGACCACCACTGAGATGGCTCTGGCTCTTATCCCCACCAACCGCACCTGGGAAGGAGGTGGGACCAAGAGCAGGGCCTCCCCAGATCTTAACCTTGAGATGGTTCATAGGGGGAGCTACATTCGGACAGGTAACCTGAGCTAGAACCGTTTAGGGCAGTGGCTCTCAACCTGTGGGTCCCCAGATGCCTTGGCCTTCAACTCCCAGAAATCCAGAAAAATTGTCTGAGAAGAGAGAGTCTCTTCCAAATCTATGATTGTATGAAATATTTAGAATGGTTTAGATCAGTGGTTCCCAAAGTGGGCGGTACCACCCCCTGGTGGGCGGTGGGACTTCCAAGGGGGCGTTGGGAGGCTCAGGAGAATTTGGGGTGGTGGTGAACCCCTGTAAGGGGGCGGTGACGTGAGCCAGGCGACAGGCTCCCTGCAACGCCCGCCCCCTGCCCTCTCTTTGAGGCGCCACCTCCGGCTCCTCCCCTTCAGCCCGGCATGGAGGGGGGCTCGAGAGGTGACGCAAGAGGAAGAGGAAGGAGGAGTGGCAGCAGCAATGGCATCAAGAAGAGGAGGCCAGGAGAGGCCAAGGCCGCAGAGGAGCCTCTGGACTGGACCTTCATCGACATGGAGACGGCGATGTCGCTGCAGGACCTGCCCGTCGCCCCCATCGCCTGCAACCTTCTGCTGGCTGTCTTTTCCCCCCAACCGACCCTGCAGGGTGAGACCCTATAGGCTCACCTGTCCCACATTGGCGTTTTGTGGGGAGGGGAGCCATGCTGTAGAGGTGCTTCTCTGACAAACACGGGCCCTCCAGGTGTTTTGGACTTCAACGCCCACCATTCCTAACCGCCTCAGGCCCCTTCCTTTTCGGCTGAGGGGGAAAAGGAAGGGGCCCGAGGCAGTTAGGAATGGTGGGAATTGAAGTCCAAAACACCTGGAGGAAGGACCCAAGTTTGCCCATACCTGGGTTAGGGGCAGATTCTAGCTTGTTCGAAACTTCTGCATAACCTTGGTGGCCAGGAAGTGAAACTCCCAGTATTATTTCTTATTTATTTACACTATTTCTATGCTGCCTTTCTCAGCCCGAAGTAGGTGAACTACATCTCCCATAAATCACTGTCAGTTCCTCCCAACCTTCTCCAATATTTTCTGTTGGTCATCGGAGTTCTATGTGCCAAGTTTGGTCCAGGTCTGTAATTCGTGGGGGATCTCAGTGGTCTGTGGAAGTCAGAGCTGAATTTATTTATTTATTATTTCAATTTGTTGCTCGCCCCTTCCGAGTGGCTCGGGGCGACTCACAGAGGTTGAGAATACAGTAAAACATAATAAAAACACAACAAGTACAATAAAATACATTAAAACACAGTAACATCATTATAAGAACAACACCCATATTTAAGAGCTACATGGTAGTG
Organism: Anolis apletophallus; assembly: GCA_030556195.1. Taxonomy (NCBI): domain Eukaryota; kingdom Metazoa; phylum Chordata; class Lepidosauria; order Squamata; family Anolidae; genus Anolis; species Anolis apletophallus. Next base: position 44,743,654 of record JARBWK010000006.1, on the reverse strand, counting down.
GCCATACACTACATATTGCAAAGGCCAATGGTAGTTCAGTGGAACCCCCAAATTATTCTTGACCAAATGCCCGTGTGAATAGGAAGGTTTTACAAGCCTTCTGAAAGGCTAACAGATTGGGCAGCGCCAGGATAGTGGGAGGGAGAGCGTTCCATAATACTGGAGCAACGGCGCTGAATGCTCTCCTCTGCATCGAAGTCAAGTGGAGGGTTGTATGGCTTGGAACCATGAGCAAATTCAAGGACTCGGATCTCAGTGGTCTTGTAGGACTATATGGGGAGAGGTGGTCCCTTAGGTACACGGGCCCCAGACTGTTCAAGGCCTTGAAGGTCAAGACCAGCACTTTGAAAGTGATCCGGTGCTCTATTGGAAGCCAGTGCTGTTCGCGAAGAACAGGCGTGATGTGGCAGCGAGATCGTAGGCCTGCCACCAGGCGAGCCGCAGCGTTCTGCACTAGCTTATGACAGAGGAAGGCCAACGTAAAGAGCATTACAGTAGTCCAATCTTGAGATGACTGTTGAAAGTACTGCAAATCCCATCATCCGTTGTCCATATTTCCCCAAACATATTGTTTTTGTGATTAATCACTATGCTTTAATTATGTTCAATTTGTAACAATGAAAATACACCCTGCATATTAGATATTTGCATTAGAATTTATAAGAGTAGCAAAATTATTAATGAAGTAGCAACAAAAATATGGTTGGGGGTCACCACAACATGAGGAACTTTATTTAGGGCTCACGGCATTAGAAAGGTTGAGAACCACTGCATTGATACATATATCTTTCTGTTTAATTGCTATTAAAATTAAAATAATAATTTCTAGGGGGGCACTGAGTAATTTTTTTTTTCTGGAAAGGGGGTGGTAGGCCAAAAAAGTTTGGGAACCACTGGTTTAGATGTAGCAGGGTTAATTTATTTAGCTATACTGAGCATGTCACTTAACTTGTGGAAGTGTGTATTTTCTATGGTTTAGAAAAGCTATACCTCTTCTAAAGTGTCAAAACTGACATGTTGTCAGAATGTTTTTCTTTTAATGAGATGGTGTTTTTTCTATCTTGCTTCTAAGCACATGTGAGAACTTCATTGTTGCAAGGCTCTTCTGTCCCAACTTCACAGCTTTCTTAACCTGTTGAGAGAAATAAATTTTGAAAAACTATGGCCTGAGTAGAAACAGAAACAGGCCATTGCCTTGTATGCAGAAAAAATAACAACTCTAAACCACTGTGAATTCTTAGTTTGCTCCTTTAAACAGTCTATGCCTCTGGAAAAGCATGTGTGCAACCAGCAGCCATATTCCTATATGGTTAAAGGAACATGATTTGCGTTTGCACCATTTTGATTTTGGAGGTGATAACCAATAAATGCAGTACGTGCAACTGCCTTATTTTCTCAGTCCTCCGTAATGTGACCCTACGTTTTGCATATAATACAGTATTTGTTGTTGTGAGCCTTTAAGTCAATTCTGGCTTATGGCAACCCTAAGGTGACCTTACGAGGGGCAGTATGCGTTCATAATGGGTTTTGTTTATGTTTATTGATGTTCGATATTGCTTGTTTTTCAATGCTTATTTTAACCTGTTTTGTTGGGCATGTCCCTTTGTAAGCCGCCCTGAGTCCCTTCGGGGAGATGGAGGCGGGGTATAAAAATAAAGTGGTTATTATTTTGTCTTTGCCTTCCTCTGAGCCTGAGAAAGCAGGCCCTTGTCCAAGGTCACCTGGAGGTTGCCATGGCTGTGGAGGTATTTGAACCCTGGTCTCCCAGTGTCCCAGTCCAATACTCAAAGCGCTGCACCATGTTGGCTCTCTGTAAGTGTATTTGCATGTATGTAATTCTGGATTCAAGCCGATGTGTTGTAATGGTTTGAGCACTAGTCTATGGCTCTGGTGACCTGAGTTCGAATCCCTGCTCGGCCATAAAGACCCGCTTTCTTGACTGAAATCTCTAATAAGTTGAGATCCTGGATTTGGCAGACAGTGGCCAATTGCCTCTAAGTTACTTGTTGTAATTGGAATTCTCTGCCGGGGAGCGTTAGTGTCCCACCAAACTACACATTCCATGATTTCACCATGAGAACACTATGTAACAAAATTTGGAGGGGGGGGGGATCTGTTCCTGGTTTGAAACTGTACTTTCCTGTTTAATTGTGCAGTATGTGCTTTGCACCAGGACCCCTGGTGGCACAGTGGGTTAAACTGCTGAGCTGCTGAACTTGCTGACCAAAAAATTGGTGGTTCTAATCCAGGAGCAGGGTGAGCTCCCACTGTTAGCCCCAGCTCCTGCCAACCTGGCAGTTTGAAAACATTCAAATGTGAGTAGATCAATAGGTACCGCTTCTGCAAGAAGGTAACCGCTTCATGCAGTCATGCCGGTCACATGACTTTGGAGGTGTCTATGGACAACGGCGGCTCTTCGGTTTATAAATGGAGATGAGCACCACTCCCCATAGTTGGACATAACTAAACTTAATGCCAAGGGAAAACCTTTACCTTTACTTTATGTGCTTTGCAAGTTGTTGCTATACAGAAACTTTGTTTTTGTGACTGCAACAAACTACCATATGTTGAATTGGTCGAGACTTGAGATATTCATTGTAAAACTATATGCATAATGTGCTGCAGGATGTCCCATAAAAACAAACTTTCTACAGTTTGATAAACTTTTTCCATGTTTTTAAATAGAATTAGAAAATGACATTTTATAACCCAGGAACAAAAACTGTGTAACACAGTATTTGAGTTCATTCCTATCCCTGCTTTTCTCCCAAAAGGACATGGCATCTAACGACGTTTCAAACAATAAAAAACGAGAAAAACTTTGATAAAAGTATGAATATAAATGTTAATCAGAGCTAATGTACCTGGATAGTATGAATGGGTTGCAGAACAGGTTAATCCAGTGTTTCCCAACCAGTGTGGCCGTGAGCAATCATCAGGTGTGCTATGGGAAATTCGCAGTCTCCCCCCTCCTAGCAGCCCTCTCATAGGTTTCAAAGAAACAAATTGAGCCTCTCCGCTTGGAAATGTTTTGGTTTTTTTTAACTATTTTACTGGACTTTTTGAGAGTTGCCTCCCCCCACCAAGGAACTGTTTATAACAGCTTCATGACATCCATAGTTAACTGGAAGCAAGTTTCACTCGGGGTGAAATTTCACAAAGGTCTGGAGAACAAGCTCTATGAGGAGCGGCTTGAAGAGCTGGGCATGTTTAGCCTGAAGTCGAGAAGACTGAGATAAGACAGGATAGCCATGCATAAATATGTGAGAGGAAGCCTTATATATGTTGTGTTCATCGAAACAGGACCAGGTTTCACACTGAGTGTATAAATACATTTAAAAACATATTAACTATATGTATGACTGTGTTAGAGTGTCATTTTGTGTCATTTTGGTTGGTGGTGTGCCCCAGGATTTTGTAAATGTAAAAAATGTGCCGTGGCTCAAATAAGGTTGAAAAACACTGGGTTAATCATTTGTGTTTTAAAGCAGCCTTGGGTTTGCAAAGCAGACAAGTGAGCCAGAGTGGGAGGTCTGGCCTGGCATCAGTCTTACAGCAAGAAAATATTTCTAAAATAGTTATTTTTGTTCAAGCAGTGTACAAAAATCACCTCCAAAACTATCCTACATACACACACAACGCAGGCATGGGCAAACATGGGCCCTCCAGGTGTTTTGGCCAAAGTTTGCCTATGCCTGCCTAGGGTGCATCTACATCTCTGTAGGCTTAACGCGGTTTTATACCACTTGGAACTGCCCTGGCTCAAGGCTAAGGAATCTTGGAAGTTATAGTTTCGCAAGAGGGCTTGTGATTCCCAGGATTCCACAGCATGGAGCCCTGGCAGTTAAAGCGGGTTCGAACTGCATTGATTCTACAGTGTAGCTCCACCCTCCTCTCTTAGTACTACCCTTGGCTGCTTATCATACATACTTTGTTCTCTCCTCCCAAATGACTTCTTCTCGGGTCGGGTTTTCCCAAATCCACGCCGGCGGTTCCTTTTGGAAGGATTCATCTTCTTCGGGCCTTTTGCAGGCAGGCGAGATCTGCAAAAATAAAGCCCCGCAAAGCTCTTGCTGCAAACCCAGTGGAGCCATCTTGGGCTGCTGCAAAAGGGGAACTGCGCCACGTGCTTCTTCTTAAAGGCACAGGGCCTCTTAAAGGCACAGTGCCTGCTTTTGCTTGCTCGCTGCGGAAATGAGAGAGAGCCTTACTTCAATGTTAATACCCTATATACAATGTAAGAATCATTTGGATGTCCGAGTCTTCACCAGCCTCCTAAAGGACAACAGAGAGGGGGCAGATCTAGCATCACTTGGGAGAGAGTTCCACAGCCAAGGGGCGACCACCGAGAAGGCCCTGTCTCTCGTCCCCACCAGTCGTGCTTGCGAAGATGGCGGGACCTTGAATCAAAGGCCTTCAAGCAGTTTTAAAACCATGCGCATAAGCATTTGGGGGATAAAATCAGTGAAACCAAAGGCTCTAATAAATAGTGAAATCAAACCAGCATGGGAGCCAATGCAACCTCCTTCCTACATTAAAGCGGAATCGATGCTTTTAGCAGAAGTACCGTCAGGAGAGAGTGATGCACAGCAAAGGCTTTAGTATAGCTGGCCCTAGAATAGTGAGACAATTTGCCAAAGGCCATGACGAGAACAATCAGCTCCGATTGGCAGAAGGGCACAAGCAGTGATTCGCCAAAAGAACATCATGTGCCTCTAGATAAGAAGCGGCCTGATTGGCCCATAGTCTACCATGCTGCGTTGTTTACGTTGTATCTGAATGGTTAGAAAGCGCGCATGGGCAAATGAGGCTGTTCCCGCTGGCTGGCACAGGAACGGCTGTAGAAATGTTGCGATTCAAAGAACATCTTGCCCATATGGCAGATAACATAGCCTGGGAAAGAGAAATTAATACTGCGCCACAACTTCTAACAAATAAGAATGTAGTGCTGAACAATGCTTTGTTTAATTGGGTAATAAAATGGGTTCATGTGTGCCAGCCTATTGCAAGTTGTGAAGATGGGCGGGATCAAGGGACCATCGCCATTGAATGTATAAAAACTGAGTGTTGGCACTTATTCGGGGCTCTGCCACTAGCAGCTTTATGCTAGGCAGACTCCGTCAGCTGATGTAAACAATAAAAGTTGGCTTCACTTGGACCAGTATCAATTGTTGCGTCGTTCGTTCCTGTGCCCGCATGAAGGTCGCCGCCCGAGTGTCAGAGGTAATTGCCAGAGGAGTTTTGGGACTCCAGATTTCCGCTACAACATAGCTATCCCTTTCCAGAGAAACTACACTTGCAAACCAAATTTGTCCCTAGTTTTCAAGTGTGTCTACTTTGTAGAATTAATGCGGTCTGACACCGCTTTAACTGCCATGGCTCTATGCTATGGCATTCTCAGAGTTGTAGTTTCATGGGTCACTAGCGCTGTTTAGCAGAGAAGGTTCAATACTTAGTAAAACTACAGTTTTCGCCATTTCATAGCATTGAGCCAGTGCAGTTCATGTGGTATCAAAGCACATGAAATCTACAGCATAGATCAGGGGTGGGCAACCTACGGCCCAGAGGCGGATCCGGCCCGACAGCCGCTTCTGTCCGGCCCGGGAGAAGGGCGTAGGGGGCCAAGAGGAAGGGGTGCCGCTGCCGCCATCCCATTGTGGGCTCTGTGGGGCCTGTGTCGGCAGACAGGTCAGAGGAGCGGCAGCTTTGGAGTGCCTGCCATCCCTGGAGGTGATCCAGGCCTGCAGTGGGAGCACTCCGTGACCTGTGGGGGCTTATCGTCCTGGTGACCCAGAAGACTTGGTCATCTTTCGGATCGCCAGGGCAAACAGCCGAGTGCTCCCCCTGCAGGCCCGGATCACCTCCAGGGATGGCAGGCACTCCAAAGCCTCAGCTCCTCCGGCCTCTCTGCCGACACAGGCCCCACAGAGCCCACGATGGGATGGTGGCAGCGGCACTCCATAGCAGGGCGATCAGCTGGGGAACGGCTGGGAGCGAGAGTGGACGGAGGCCTGCAGCCTCCGATCGCCTGCTGCTCTCCTCTCCTCTGCTGCGGCGCCGGCTGGGTCTGCTTTGCCATCCTCTGGGCTGGGGCCATTGGGCCATTTCATCTTGGGATCCTTCCTCTCTTCAGGATGTCACTTTTCATCTTGGTTCGCACCTTGTCTTCTTGAATTTTATTTTATTTTAGTGGTTTTTATTATTATTTTATAATAATTTTATAATAATAATATAGTAATATAACAAATCATATAATAATGTTATATTATAATTTCAATATATTATAATGTCTATATATATACACACTATAATATAATAATTATGATATTAATACTAATAATATATGAATATTTCCTGATATATTAATATGTTAATATTAATTATATGTAATATGAAATAAATAAATAAATAAATAGATTATTAGAATGTAGTTCAGCCTTTAGGTGCAGCCCTCCATAATATTTTTTGGCTCTTGTGTGGCCCCATTGGAAAAAATAATTGCCCACCCCTGGCATAGATCACCCATGGGCCAAATTGGACCCTCCCTTTGTTTTGGACTTCAACTCCCACCATTCCTAACAGCCTCAGGCCCTTTCCTTTCCCCCCTCAGCCACTTAAGCTTAAGAGGCTGAGGGGGGAAAGGAAAGGGCCTGAGGCTGTTAGGAATGGTGGGAGTTGAAGTCCAAAACAAAGGGAGGGTCCAAGTTTGCCCATATAGATGCACCTTAAGATTGGAGAGCTAGAAAGAGGCTGGCTGTCAGGCCCATGCCTGGTATAGGCTCATATAATGCAGTTCAATGAAGCAATACTGCATTATATGAGTCTATACTGACCATACGATGCAATTTGAATTGCACGATATGGTCAATGCAGACTCAGACTGGATGTACGCTGCCATATAAAACCCAGATTACCTGCTTTGAATCAGATTAGATGGTAGGGTAGATCCAGCCTCACATAATGCAAATTGAACTAGATTATATGAGGCTGGATCTACACTACCCTATATCTCAGGATCTGATCCCAGATTATTTTCTTATCTCAGATTATCTGGTGATGTAGGCTCAGGCCCCTTCCAAAGAATTCAGATTATCAAAGTAGATAATCTGCATTATCTTGATTTCAACTGCATTATATGAGTCTACACTGCCACATAATCCAGTTCAAAGAAGATAATCTGGATTTTATGTGACAGTGTAGAAGGGGCCTCATATAATTCAGTTCAAAACAGATAATCTGGGAGTAGATCCTGGGATATAGGGCAGTGTAGATCCATCCTGATTCTACATCCTGAGTCTACACCAGGAATGTGGCGCAGCTGGCTACGTGTCAGCTGCATAAGATCTCTCTGATCAGTAGGTCATGAGTTTGAGGCCTGTCCGGGTCGAGGTGGGTGCTCGACATTTAAGTGTAGCCTGCTATTGACCTTTGCAGCCCAAAAGACAGCTGCATCTGTCAAGTAGAGGATAAAGGTACCACATTAAGTGGGGAGGCAAATTTTGACAGAATTATGAGGCCATTAAAGAACTCCAGGAACGCTGAGAATGCGGAAAGAACATAATCTGGATTTTATGTGACAGTGTAGAAGGGGCCTCATATAATTCAGTTCAAAACAGATAATCTGGGAGTAGATCCTGGGATATAGGGCAGTGTAGATCCATCCTGATTCTACATCCTGAGTCTACACCGGGAATGTGGCGCAGCTGGCTACGTGTCAGCTGCATAAGATCTCTCTGATCAGTAGGTCATGTGTTCGAGGCCTGTCCGGGTCGAGGTGGGTGCTCGACATTTAAGTGTAGCCTGCTATTGACCTTTACAGCCCAAAAGACAGCTGCATCTGTCAAGTAGAGGATAAAGGTACCACATTAAGTGGGGAGGCAAATTTTGACAGAATTATGAGGCCATTAAAGAACTCCAGGAACGCTGAGAATGCGGAAAAAACAAGGGACGCTGGGAACGCTGAGAGATTAGGAGTGCGTCAGCTCCCCCTGGTGGCCAGAGTTTGCCTCTGTTAGTCTATATGTTCGTCTGTATGTGTGTATTGGAAACAGCTGAGATTGTCTGCTAAGTATGTGTACTGTAATCCGCTCTGAGTCCCCTTCGGGGTGAGAAGAGCGGAATATAAATAAAGTAAATAAATAAATAAATATAATCCTGTTCAATGCAGTTAATCTGCATTCTTAAACTGGATTATATGACAATGTAGATGGGACCCTAATGTGTGTTTTCTGGAATAAAATAGTTTCATTACATCCAGTATAAGAGACTCACATTGTTTATGGAGGGTTTTCGCTGCATTTCTTCCTTCCCTGTAGCAAACTGTATCAACAAACAACAAAAATTCCAGGTTTTTTTGGTAGATTAATTCATTGATAATCTATTCTGGAGCCCATTTTCTGCTTCTTCGTTGTTATCAAGGGCAGGATGTGCAAATGAATTCCCCCTTTCTCCCCAGACTCTTCCTATGGTTTTGGAATTTTGCTTCCATCCTTGATGCAGCCAAACAGTTGAAAGGATTCACACCGATTCCTCGGCATTTTGTAATTAAATACATTAGTCCAACTTCAGCAACTTCCATACTGTGTAGTACTTGCGTCCAGATTGATTCAGACTCCCTATTTTCCACCACACTTGGGTGCGTTCTGCGAAACTAAAGACAACTTGCTATGAAATTGAATTTTTTAAAAAGATGATCTTTTTTCTAATTTAGCTGCTCTGATCATGTTTTCCAATTCCTTTGCAATTTCATGTCTCTCCATGCTCTTGATTTTCACTTTCCCTCCCACTGAGTACTGCTCCACGTCATCCGGGAGAAAACAGCAAGAATGGTAAGCATGTATTGCATTGCCTAGACTTGCGTTGACAAATTACATTCAGGCAGCCTAAGCAGCAAAAAGAAGAGCTCCCCAATTTTTAACTGTCTATATGACAAGGTGTCCCAAAAGTTGTGTTCCATAGGGAAATTGTGGTTAAATGTAGCTTTGTTTACAAAATATTCATTACAAAAATCAGAGCTGCAGATGCGCAATGGGTTAAACCCTTGTGTTGGCTGGACTGCTGACCTGAAGATGGGTGGTTCAAATCTGCGAGACAGGGTGAGCTCCTGTCTGTCAGCTCTAGCTTGCAGGGACATGAGAGAGGTCTCCCAGAAGGATGGTAACACATCAGGCACCCCTGGGCAATATCTCTGTAGATGACCAATTTTTTCACACCAGAAGCGACTTGCAGTATGTTCTTGCGTTGCTTCTGGAATGATGAAAATATTACAAATATTTACGAAATATTCTCTACATGTTGTATATCTAAATGTTTTAAAATATTTAAAATATGTACATATAAAATATAATGTAAATGTATAAAATATTAACAAAATTAATATAAAACATATAATAATATAATATAATATAATAGAGTTTGATAATTTTTCCTATGTATGGAGACTTTTAGGACACCCTGTAGTCTCTACATGAGAGGCCGCTTTCACGACTTGAGCAGGGCCAAATTATCCATGCCACTAATTCTTCGGATTTAGAGATGATGATGATGCTATTATTACACACCTCTTCTCACAGCTTGAGTTCGACCACAGCACATTTAAAACACATGACCATAAAATATCTATCATAAAATACATACATTAAATCATCACAAAAACATATATTAACATACATGGTGTTAAGTATTAAAATATAATAAAAATACACATATTAAAATACATATAGAGTTTAAATTGTTGAAGGCTTTCATGGCCAGAATCACTGGGTTGTTGTGAGTTTTTGGGACTGTAAGACCATGTTCCAGTAGCATTCCCTCCTGAGTGTAAATTACTTTGTAATTGCATATGTCATGGATACACTTGTATTATTCTAGAATTGACCATTTCCACTACTTTGGCAACCACCTCTCACCTAAGAGAAGAGCCTAGAATTGCATGCCAAAAGCTTGCACAAGTTACAAAACATTTTCAAAAGTTGCCTACACGTGGCTCCGATGCAGACAATCCTTCTGCAATTACAGTTGTCTCTTCACATGTGTGGTTTTTTGAGTTTGATGGATTAGATCAGGGCTGTCCAACAGGCGGCCCGCGGGTCGTGCACGACCCCCCCCAGCCTGTTGGACATGGCCCCCGCTACCCTCCTGAAAGATTTTTCTAAATTTTTTTTTAAAAATTAAATTATAAAAAATGGCGGCTGGGGGGGGGGGGGAGGAGGCGGGGCAGGGAGAAGGAAAGGAGCCAGCTCCTCCTCCCTGCATTGCCCCCTCCGTCCCTCTCTCTGTGCCGCCCTTCCTAGGGAGGGGGTGCCGAAAAGGAGCAGTAGGCGGCGCCAAGGGCGGCGCATCAGAGGCCTGGGGTGACGCGCCGCCCCTGGCGCCACCGACTGCTCCTTTTCGGCGGCTAGGAAGGGAGGGGGAACTGCCGAAAAGGAGCAGTAGGCGGCGCCAAGGGCGGAGCGTCCGAGGCCTGGGGTGACGCGCCGCCCATGGCACCGCCCTACTACTCCTTTCGGCGGCTAGGAAGGGAGGGGAACTGCGAAAGGAGCAGTAGGCGGCGCCAAGGGCGGCGTCAGAGGCCTGGGGTGACGTGCCACCCTTGGTGCCGCCTACTACTCCTTTTCGGCGGCTAGGAAGGGAGGGGGAACTGCCGAAAAGGAGCAGTAGGCGGCGCCAAGGGCGGCGCGTCAGAGGCCTGGGGTGACGTGCCGCCCTTGGTGCCGCCTACTGCTCCTTTTCCGTGGCTAGGAAGGGAGGGGGAACCGCCGAAAAGGAGCAGTAGGCGGCGCCAAGGGCGGCGCGTCAGAGGCCGGGGGTGACGGGCCGCCCTTGGTGCCGCCTACTGCTCCTTTCGGTGGCTAGGAAGGGAGGGGGAACCGTCAAAAAGGAGAAGTAGGCGGCGCCAAGGGCGGCGCGTCAGAGGCCTGGGGTGACGCGCCGCCCTTGGCGCTGCCTTCTGCTCCTTTTCAGTGGCTAGGAAGGGAGGGGGAACCGCCGAAAAGGAGCAGTAGGCGGCGCCAAGGGCGGCGCGTCAGAGACCTGGGGTGACTCACCGCCCTTGGCGCCACCTACTGCTCGGAAGGGTGGGGGAGCCAGCTGCCTTCTTCCTCCGTAGCCCCTCCTCCTCCTTCCCGCTCGCGCCGCCGCTCGGGATCCGAGCAGCGGCGCGCTCGGGGGGAAAGAGGAGAGGCTTTGGAGGAAGGAGGCAGCCGTCTGCCTTCTTCCTATGTAGCCCCTCCTCCTCCTCCCCGCTCGCGCCGCCGCCGGGATCCGAGCCGCGGCGCACCAGGGAGAAGGAGGAGGGGCTACGTGAGCGAGCGGCCCCGCCCCCACCCCGCCCCCCGTGAGTGGCCCCGCCCCCGCTCACTGACCACCTACAGCCCCCCAGGTGATCAGTGACACTTCTTCCGGCCCTTGGGCCAGAAGAAGTTGGATAGCCCTGGATTAGATTACATATATAACACAATTTGGAAAAAAATGTTCCTGGTTTATAAGTGATATTTTCTGTTTAATCATACAGTACTTACTTTGAAAGTAGTTGTAATACTCCAGAAACTTCTTTTTTGTGGCTGCCACAAACTATGCTGAATTGGTTGAGACTCTATGAGATAGTCATTGAAAAACGACAGGAAAATGTGTTGTAGGGTGGCCTTCAAAAACAAAGTTTTTGCAGTTTAATTAACTTTTAACCAATAGGAGCCATAGTGGCTCAATGGGTTAAGCCCGTGTGCCAGCTGAACAGCTGACCTGAAGGTCAGCTGTTTGAATCCACAAGATGGGGTGAGCTCCAATCTGCCAGCTCCAGCTTCCCTTGTGGGGACATAAGTGAAGCCTCCCACAGGATGGTAAAACATCTGGGCATCCCCTGGGTAACATTCCTGCAGATGAGCAGTTCTCTCACACCAGAAGCGACTTGCAGTTTCTCAAGTTGCTTCTGACACGATTAAAAACAAAACAAAACTTTTCCAATGTTTTTATGATCGAAGCAATTAGGAAAAGGCATGTGTAACCCAGGAACAAAAATGGTGTTACATAGTGTTATTCACAAATTAATTAAAATGCTCTCTTTAGGTATCTCTCTGTCTTCCAGTGTGAATCTATAATTTGATCATTCTGGAGGACCTATCATTGCTGTGTGGCTATATAATATTTGGAGTAGTAGTTTTACAAAGCCACCTCTGACACAAAGTGCTGGTGCCTCGCCAACCTAGAAATCCCAGGATTCTTTAATGTTATGCCATGTACATTTGAAGTGATGTCAAACTGCATTAATCTTTCAGTGTAATAGATAAACCCAGGGTCTACTTCATCTGATGCATGGATGGTACATACCAAGGAATTGATGTGCTGTGTGCTTATGCAACTAATAGTAGGCAGAATAACCCACAATATCTGCTTTGAACTGGATTATCTCAGTCCACACTGCCATATATCCCAGTTCAAAGCGGATAATGTGGGATTTTATTCAGCTGTGATTCTGATCAATACTGTGGCTGGACTGCTTTCATTGTGACACTTCCACCACTAGAGGGCACCGATGCTGCAATCTTAGGAGAACCTGATTGAGCAAGTGCCAGTGTCTACATTGCTTCTTATGCAGCTTTTCCTATCCAGGAGGTAAAAAGTGCTTCCTTGTTCTTGAATCAAAATTCTGTTCAGGTCCCAATTCTAGAAGAAAGGTGGGAGATCAAGAAAGCAAGTAAGCAAATAAAAATTACATGAAAACTATCCTGGCTACTTTTTCAACTATAGTGCTTTTGAGACTGATAGAAAGAAATTGTAATATAAGCCTTTGTAAACACAAGCACAGTATAATTAATGCAGTCTGACACTAATTTAACTCTTAAGGCCCAATGCTATGGAATCCTGGGAGTTGTTGTGTGGTGAGGCACCAGCAACCTTTGGTGGAAAAGGCTAGAGACCTTGCAAAACTACTACAACTCCCATTGTTCCATAGCACTGAACCTTTGGATTTAAAGCAGTGTCAACCTGCATTAATTCCACAGTGTAGATATATCCTTTATCTGCTTCCTAACATGCTCTGAGTAGACGATGTAGTAGAATTATCACATTTTGACATGACTTTAGCAGCCATGCATTAATGTTATAGAATGCTGGAATTTGTAAGTTTTTGTTGTTGTACTAGAGCTATCTGACAAAAAAGCTAAATATCTCACAAAACTACAAATCCCAGAATTCTATAGCATTCAGCCATGGCAGATAAAGTGGTGTCAGATGGCTATAATTCTACAATATGGCTACAGTAAGCTACAATTTCTTTCTCTGTGTTGGTTTTAAAGGTGCTAGAACAGTCATGAGCCAACTTGAGCCCTCCAGGTGTTTTGGACTTCAATGCCCACCATTCCTAACAGCCTCAGGCCCTTTCCTTTATGCCTCCCACCATTCAGAGGTAGCATATTCTAAGCAGCTGAGGGGGGAAAGGAAGGGACCTGAGGCTGTTAGGAATTATGGGAGTTGAAGTCCAAGACACCTGGAGGGCCCAAGTTGGCCCATGCCTGTGCTAGAAGATCTCTTTGCATACTGATCTTTCAGAGTACCATGGCAATGCCTATGAGTTATAGTATTTAACCTATTGCTCTGCTGCCTGTGTTTCATTTGGTTATTCATATGCATAAAAATACTATTTTGTAAATAATGGCTGCCCCATACTGCCCTTAAGTTGCTCCTTTGCTTCACTTTCCTCTTTGTTTTATGCCTGCCTTTTGAAAACTGTTAAGGCTACAAGAGAAGCAGGTGGTATGAATGTCAGCAAAAGCAAAGAAAACAACAACATAGTAACGCAAAAGTTTTACATTCCAAATTAATTCCCAAACATGTGAACATGAAAGTTGATTTTTCTTTGTCTTAACTTTACTTTAAGCTGCTTGAATTAGGATTCAAAAGACTTCGACAAAATCATGTGAAAGTCAGTGTGTGTTTATGTGTGTATATTTCTCCTGCCTCTCCAGGAAGCAAACCTTCATGCCATTTCAAAAACTTCTTTTGAACCTCCTCACTCTCAGAAATAGCTTATACAGACAGCCCATACCTATTCTGATTCACACACACACACACAAACACAAACTTTGGATAGCATAGGGAACTTTGGATAGCATTGGGAACGGGGCCGGAGAGATAGCACAGCGGTAACACAGCTGTGCTTGCAATCTGAAGGTTGCAAGTTCGATTCCCGAGCTGGCTTGGACAACCAGCTGTGAGCCCCTGCCCACTGCCCACCCAGCAGTTCGAAAACAGCCCAGCTGTGATTAGATAAACCCGGGAACCACAGAGCGAAGCGGGGAAGGATTTCTACAGAAGGACTTTACAACGCCTGGAAGTTCGGCTGCTGGGAAGGTGGAATGCGGAAACAGAGGCTCCCCGTCATGAGGATGGAACAACAGCATACCCTTGTGACATAACGACGCAATGACATAACAACAATGATGTAATGGAGCAATTACATCCTGTGACGCACACTCTGTGAAGCAGCCAGGAAGAAGAAATCCTTCGAAAATTGCACTGTGTATTGTGTATTGTAATTTGTATGTCTTCCAACAGGGACTGTCTGTCGTATGTGTAATGTAATCCGCACTGAGTCCCCTTCGGGGTGAGAAGAGCGGAAAATAAATAAACAGTATTATTATTATTAAGACCCTTGTGTTGTTTGTTTAGTTGTCTGTGCCCCTGTTCAGAATATTTTAGCTCACTTCCTGTCCCTATGATAATTGGATTTTGAAAAAAAAATAGCTTGGCGAGAAAGCTTCAGTGGAGACACCCTTTCCCCTTAATAACGCTTTCTTAAGTGAATTTCCTTTCCAAGGGGTAGATTTCTCTCACTTCCTGTTGTCTCACCCCTGTTCTTATTCTGAAGTTCAATGTTTGTAAGTTGGGGGCTGCCTGTAATGGGACACAGAGAGGCTACTATTTGCAAACCCTGGAATTGGTGGCACTTGACTTGGCTCTTGTTTTGTTTTTTACGGGAGTCACACATGGCTGTTGCTTGTTGACCTATTTCCATTTAAATCTGCTGCCAAGCCATTCTGTCAGTAACTGGCACTCCTCAAATGACCTCATGTTTAGTTTACAGAGCCTTTTGACTAACGGCCTGCATTGCTTCATAGCCAAGTATTGTTTCTTATCAGCTTCCAATTGATTTTTTTCTGGCTTCAGAAGCTTTGTTGGTCTCCTCCTTCCTGGAGGTAGTTTCAAGAGCTTTTATGATGACATGATAGAGGCTTCCAGTAACATTCCTTGTATGTTCAGTCAAAGTTATTAGTCTCTTAGGAGGCACAATTAGAGCAGTTTGATCACATTGTAATTGTCATGGGCTATATCCCAAAGATCCGAGAGGATGTTTAGTTAGGAGCACAGCTTAAATTTCTCTGCTAGAGAGCTTGACAGTTTAGGTCAGTGTTTCTCAACCAGTGTACCGGGGCACACTAGTGTGCCATGAGCGATCATCAGGTGTGCCGTGGGAAATTGGAACCTCCGGGAAAGGGGGGGAGGGAGAATCTAGTGTGTTGAAGTATAAAAACCCTAAGAAACCTACCTCGATAAAGGCACAAAATTACAAACACCCCCCTCTCCACCCGATGTCTACTTGGTCTCTCCCTCTCCATGCATTGGGAAGGCCCGCCTCCCTTTCCCCAAGTAGAGACCTCCTCTTGCCTCCTGGGAGTTCTGTGTGGGAAGTTTGGCCCAGTTCTTTCATTGTTGGGGTTCAGAATGCTCTTTGATTGTAGGGGAACTATAAATCCCAGCAACTACAACTCCCAAATGTCAAGGTCTATTTCCCCTGAACTCCATCTGCGTTCATATTTGGGCATATTGAGTATTCATGCCAAGTTTGGTCCTGATCCAACATTGTTTGAGTCCACAGTGCTCTCTGGATAAAGGTGAGCTACAACTCCAAAACTCAAGGTCAATGCCCACCAAATTCTTATAGTATTTTCTCTTGGTTATGGGAGTTCTGTGTGGGAAGTTTGTGTCTTTCTGCCATTCCTGCCAGGATATCTATGTTGTGTTCATCGAAACAGGCCCAGGTTTCACACTGAGTGTATAAATACATTTAAAAACATATTAACTATATGTATCACTGTGTTAGAGTGTAATTTTGTGTCATTTTGGTTGGTGGTGTGCCCCAGGATTTTGCAAATGTAAAAAGTGTGCCGCGGCTCAAAAAAGGTTGGGAAACACAAGTTTAGGTGAACTAGAGAACTCTTTAAGTACTCAGAAACTATAAATTCCATGCTTTCACAAGCTGGAGCCATGACAATTAAAGTGGGGTCAATCTGTTATTGTGCACTGTATATGTTGTTGTTGTTGTTGTTGTTGTGTGCCTTCACATAATTTCTGAGCTATGGTTACTCTGAGATGAACATTTTGCAGTGTTTTCTTGCCAAGATTTCTTCAGAGGAGGTTTGCCATTACCTTCTTTTGAGAGAGTGCGACTTGCGCAAGGTCATCCAGTGACTTTTATGGCTCGATACTGGTCTCCAAAGCTCAAACCACTATACCAAGTGTAGAAATACTTTTAGAAACATCTTCCCCCAGGTTCCAGTTCCAGGCGATCTTTGAACATGTGGCTGACCTCAGGAGCTTTGTTTAACATATAAAGTAGTGCAGAAAACACACTCCCAAACGCTCCTTAGTTTTCCACCTATAGTGGCAACTGATAGACCCAAGTCAATGTGAATCTATTTCAGGTTTTAATCAGGACTTTAAATGAGTTTCCCAAGGTGCTGAAAATAGTTTCAGCACTTTAGACAGCTCTATTTGGGAGCTGTCCATAGTATGGATGTGATTCACCATTGTCCTAACAGGGAAGCCAACAATTTGTCATTGGGATTTAAGTATAATCATTGTGAGAGAAAGGCAGAGCATGAAGCATGCACAGCTGGAAATACTAAAGATATAGAAGAGAGAAAATGTCAAATGATGCATACGGTGACAGCTTGGAAAGGTGAGCAATTTAAATGAAATGTTAGTCCTTACTTATCTTTAAATCATATTTAATGTTAAAATGACTGCATGATAAATTATAACTGCATTATATAATTTGTAGTCAACTGTAACTCTTTCATAGTGTAAAATACTCTTTCCATCTGCCAAAATCCATGAAAGAAATACTGGCTGGCTTGCCAACATTCCCACCTTTCCAACAACCATAATATATGGGTTGTTGTAGGTTTTTTGGGCTGTATGGCCATGTTATAGAAGCATTCTCTCCTGACGTTTCACCTGCATCCTCAGGCTGGCATCCTCAGAGGTTCATCCTCCAAGATGAACTGAACTACCTAAACTGGGCTTTACAGGCCACTGGATACTACACCTCAGACATCAGAAGAGCTGCACCTGATGAACCAACCTGGACACAGCATATTATTTGAGAACACAGAAATGCTGGACCACTTTAATAACCATCATGTCAGACAACACAGAGAAGCTATTGAAATCCATAAGCATGTGGACAGTTTCAACAGAAAGAAGGAAGCAATGAAAATGAACAAAATCTGGCAACCAGTATTTTTAAAAGCCTAAAATCATAACTGTAAAACAACACTCAAACACAGGGCAACTCCAGAGAGGAGACAATCAGGGACAGCTAATCACCTCTCAACAAAGGATTCCCCCAGGCACTAACAAGCCACACCAAAAAACTGCCAGGCCATCAAATGCTAATCAAGGTGGCCAGTTGAAACATTCACACCTAGCTCCAACAGGCAAGAGTTCTTTCTCCCACCCAATTTGTGAGATATATAAACCCAAATTTCCTAGTTTCCAATAGACCTCACAACCTCTGAGGATGCCTACCATAGATGCAGGCAAAACGTCAGGAGAGAATGCTTCTAGAACATGGCCATACAGCCCGAAAAACCTAAAACAACCCAGTGATTCTGGCCATGAAAGCCTTCGACAATACAACCATAATATACCACAAAGGATCCTCATACAGCCTTCAAATATGCCTGCAATGTATAGATTAAAATGCCCAAATAAATTGAAGGCCATGGGGAATAAGAAGATCACAAGGAGCCCTGGTGGTCTTTTGAAGCAATTTCCCCAAATTACATACAGAAACTGAGCTGAGTATCAGTCTATCAAGAGTTATAGACATAGAAAGATGTGCTCTGTTTTGATCTGTTGATTTTTCTTTGTTGTTGTGTAATAATTTATTAAATTATTCTTACCTTACCTATGTACATTTCATTTACAGGTGTGTTGACAGCAATTCCTTCTTGTTTACTTGGCACTCACTCGCCTCTCTGTGGGGTGAACCTGGGCTTTATAAATATTACACATACAGCTTTTATTGATGGCTGCTGCCCTCTCTTGAACCTGGTACCATTTCTTTTCATGCATGGCTACAACAGCAGGATCCAAATGTTATAGTTTAACAAGTGATTAATATCTGAGCAGTGAGCTGCCAGTACCATAGAAACTTTTCACATGCTTACGTATGTTTTTAGGCATGACGCAAATCATCAGAAACTGGAATAAGTTAAAATGACAACCCTGTGCCTGGGTCAATCTTCAGTTCTGCCCACAAAAGTACTTATGGAATCAATGAATCTAGTGAGCAAACACCATTCATTACAAATACAACTTTTGGATATGGAGTAAACATACCAATAAGTTCTGGTCTGTTGCAAAAAATAAAATAAAATTCTGACAATAATCTCATCAGTAGACTGTACTCCATGAATGGAACAGGTGCGACTCTCTTCAGAAGTTACTAGACTGCAACTATCAGCCCCAATAAGCACGAACACACATGAAGGCTGATGGAAGTTACAATACAATACAACAACATCTGGAGTTCCACAAGTTGCCCACTCTGCTCTATTGGCATCCTAAACATGTATTTATTTATTTATTTATTTATTTGTTTGTTTGTTTATTTGTTTATTTATTTAGTATTTCCATTTCTATACCGCCCTTCCCTGCAGGCTCGGGGCGGTTTACATAGCCTAAAAAGCACAATCATAATATGCAACAATAAAACAAATTTAACACAGATTTCAAACAGATTTAAAACAGATTTTCAACCCACACAGGATAGTCAACATGGGTTATCAGAGGTTAAAAGCCTACTGGAAGAGCGTTGTTTTGCAGGCCCTTCGAAAAGAGTATAACTCTCCGAGGGCCCAAACATCCTCCGGTAAGACGTTCCAATGGATCAGAGCTACCACTGAAAATGCTCTCCCTGGTGGAGAACAGGTGGAAAGTCCGATCAGAGGGTACTACAAGAAGATTTTGTTATTTAGACCGTAGTGATCTCTGGGGAACATATGGGGTGAGGCGGTCCCTCAAGTACACCAGCCCTAGACCATATAAAGCCTTGAAGGTCAGCACCAGCACTTTGAACGTAATCTGGTACTCCACTGGAATCCAATGCAGTCGCTGCAGGATGGGGGTGATATGACACCTGGCTGAGGCACCTGCAAGCAGGCGAGCTGCAGCATTCTGCACTAGCTTGAGTTTCCGGATCACGGACAAAGGAAGGCCAATGTAGAGGGCGTTACAGTAGTCTAATCTCCAGATGACCGTAGCCTGGATCACCGTAGCTAGGTCGCTCCTGGATAGGTAGGGTGCCAGCCGTTTAGCCTGACAAAGGTGGAAAAATGCGGATCTGCTGACAGCAGAGACCTGGGCCTCCATTGTCAGCAGTGGGTCCAACTGGACCCCCAGACTTTTTACCAAGGACGACGGGCAAAGTGCTTCGCCGTTCAGGGTAGGCAGCCGGCACTCCCCCCCCAACCGGGCGACCCAGCCATAGGATCTCCGTCTTTGATGGATTCACCTTCAACCGGCTAGCTCGTAGCCATCCAGTCACGGCCTCCAGGCACAGATGGAAATTATCAGGTACGGAGTCCAGCCGACCCTCCATCCTCAGCACAAGCTGCTTTCATTCTTTTTTTAAAAATTCTTATGCTTGACTTCCTATCCCTCCAGAGCTATACTTTCATTCCCCAATAGAACAGCACCAAAGTATCAGAAAGCTTTTGGAAAATGGATATTCATAACCTTTTGGGAAAACTTTTGGAAAGTCATGACCTTATTAGAAACCATCACCTTTTGTAAAGTATAATCTTCCTGAGAAGAGTTAAAAACTTGTTTGTGTCAACCTTCTCCTTAGTGGTAAATATCCACTAGTATTCATGCAAGGCAATTAGGTTTCTTGGCTGTTAAACTGATATACCTAGATATCTCTTTGAACTGTTAGGGATAAAGATACGCCAACGCACACAAAACATATAGAAGAGTTTCAGAAGTGTTCTTTTCAGTTGCCCCAAAATAGCTACTCTCCCTTAAAACATCTTGGTTTAAACTTTAAACCATGCTCTCAAGAGATCAAAAATAAAGTGGTTTTCATTAAAATAACATAGTTGGTTCACTCACAAACTTCATGTATCTTCATGTATTCAGCATGCAGGTACATTGCATATCAGTCTAGTTGCAAATAGGATTTGAAGTAGTTTCTCTGTGCAGATAACATGGGACATCTTTCTTAGAATCAACAATCCATAGTCTAAAGCATCTCTCTGGTCTGAGAGTCTAATAGAGACTCTAAAGCAATGGTTCTTAACCTGTGGGTCCCCAGATGTTTTGGCTTTCAGCTCCCAGAAATCCTAACAGCTGGTAAACTGGCTGGGATTGCTGGGGGTTGCAGGCCAAAACACATTTCCAATGGCTCCTGTGCTGTCATTTAAGTCCCTTAGGGTTTCACCGATAACAAATATACTTTATATCATTTTCTTATTGCATCAGGTTTTGATGTGTTTTTAAATTGACTTGGTGCTCTGTGGCACAAAGGGAGCAAAAGACAGGCTACAAATAGCCACTGCCAGAGTTGGTCATAATGATGAGTTTCCACTACTGGAAATACAAGGCAGCCGCAAAGATATTTGCCTCTTGCTCTAGATCAGTGGTTCTCAACCTGTAGGTCCCCAGGTGTTTTGGTCTGCAACTCCCAGAATTCCCAGCCGTTTTACCAGCTGTTAGGATTTCTGGGAGTTGAAGACCAAAACATCTGGGGACCCACAGGTTGAGAACCACTGTTCTAGATCATACATGTCAAACTCAAGGCCACAGGCCGAATCCAATCCGCCATGTGATATAACAAAATGAATTAACCGAGAAATCCCTGAACATATTCCTCATTCTCAACTCCCAAAACACTCTTCAGCTTTTCATTGTATCTGCCTGCCCTAACTCTATTACATTTTCCCATCTGATTCCTTTCTGTCTCTTTGCAGACTAGCCTATATTTTGTATCCTTTCCCCACATAATCACGCCTTACAGCAGTCTTTGGACTGGGATTGGCTCGCTCTTACCAGGCTTGTCCAAATTCTCTCTTAATAGACAAATAATTTTCAATCCATCAGGAAAAATCATAATAATGTTTTGTTGAATAGTTCAATGTTTGGGTTGTTTGTACTTGGGAGATCACCTTTTCTGGCCCTTTGATGTATCAGTATGCCAGAGAACCTTCCATGTTAGCTAAGCATGTCCTCCTTCAGCTCCAATTGAGGATCTTCACCTGTCAAGTATGATAGGAATGGATTGCTGGGTGCTTACAAAGTCAGTGGGTCCATGAATTCACTCAAGGTTTTATCCAGAACTTCAAAGTAGCTGTCCATAGGTTCAGCACTTTGGATAGTTCTTTTACAGCTCAGAATAAAACCTGGAGTGGCCTCTCCGTCCCATTGGCATTGAAGCCACTTCCCCTAACAATATCACCCAGAACAGATTGTTTTCCCTGCTCAGTTTTAAATGTGCACAACTAGGGATGTCCTAATCTGATACTGCTTCTTTCTGCCACAATCAATTTTTGTTCAATGTCACAGTCTATTCATCCTATTTATGAAGAAGTGTATGAACTTGGTTAAGGTTCTATCACATAACAAACAAAACAAAATTGTCATTCAGCTGCACTGATCCAATTCAATAGACACAATCATTCCAAGCATGGAAAAAACAATGTTGTGGGGTTTTTTTTCCTGTTGTGCAACTGTTTACACAGTGAATAATGTCCATCCTCAAATAAGAATTCAGCCACACAGATGCCTCCCAAAATGTGTAAAAGTGATATCTAGCACCTGAAATGTCACATTTGACTCTCCAACTTAAGGATCAAAGTATGGGCCTACGTCTACATTAGAAACTCTGTCTATACCTATCACTTTGTCATGATTCCATCTAAAGGAATCTTAGAATGTGTAGTTTGGCAAAGTACTTAGGATTCTCCACTAAGAGAGTGTTACGGAAAACTACCCAAAATAAGGCAGAGCATCCACAATACAAACAGGATACTTAAAATTGAGCAATCAGCTCACAGCAAGCAGAGCACGAAGTTCCGTTGGATGTGGCTGTACCTGTATAAGAATTTAGAGCTTAGAAGGCAAACATGCAGAGTCCAATCTTTAAAAATTACAAAAAGGATTATTTACAATAATAAGAAGTACCGAAACTGCATTTCTCAATAGTAAAGAACTGGGTCTGAGCAACTGTAACACACATCTCTTCTAAGGTTTCAAGAGAAGGTAATAGCACCAATCACTATGTCTCTTCTGACACACATGCAGAGAAAGATTTCAAAGACACAACACAGGCAGATGGAAAAACTAAAGTCAGAAGTAAAGGCTTCCAGCAGAAACAATCAATCTACACAACCAATCAGAATGAGAGCAGAAACCAAGTAGAGTGAAGAAATAGATACATGCCAACTGTCATACAGGAGACATGGAGGAAGAGAAACACTCAGCTTATTCTAAGCTAACTAAACTGTTCCTCATTGAGGTCTGGAGGCTTGGGCAATGAGGAGTTGAATCCCAACAAAGAGTTCAAGATTGCCTCCTTGAACTACAATTGTCTCTTTGAACCACAGATACCTATTTATGGAACAGAAAGAAACTAATGTAATCTTCAATGTCTTTTGTTCTTTGAGCAATTTTGTGTCTTTTATGTAATTCATCAAAGTATAGACCTCAAGATGTCTTAAAATGAAGACATGACTGTCAATGTAGAATGGAACTGATGTAATAATGCAGTGCAGATACACTTAAAAGAAAGGAATTTGGCTAGAAAAATTAGTATCACGAGTCATAATCCAGACTTTAAAAAACCATGTTCCCATGGGCTGCCTAGGTGAATCTGTCCATTTTGCTTTTTTTGCAGATCACATCAGAAGACATGACTCACTAAAAAAGAAAATAATGCTCAGTAAAGTAGAAGGCACCAGAAAAAAAGGAAAACTCCATTCCAAGTGGACAGACTCGATCAATGAAGCCAGGGCCATAGCCAGGATTTTGATTTGGGAGGGGCTGATTTTGGTTCGGGAGGGGCTGAGTCTGAGTGAGGGAGGGTCTACCCCAGCAAACCTTTTGTATCGTTATCCCAATACCCCTATGGATATGGGATATATTGAGCATGGTGATCAGATCATGATATGAATACACGTAACAGTTTAAATAATGTGCCAGTAAGGCCTTCTCGCGGACCACCCTGAGAATTTGGGGGGGGGGGCTTCAGTCCCCCAAGCCCCCTCCTCCTGGCTACATGCCTGAATGAAGCCTCAGCCTGAGTCTGCAAGGCCTGAGCAGGGTGATAGATGGGAGCGGAACTTGGAGATCTCCGATTCATACGGTTGCCATAAGTCAAAGTTGACTTGGTAGCAGTTAACAACAAAAGCAGCAGTAATGAGGAACTGTCCTATATTATTGCTTAATAAAACGGTTGTTGGGGGAGTTGAATATCTAGGAAACGGCAATCGAATGAAAGCTCTGGCAGAAAGAGGAGGAACGGTGAGAAGCAGTCCTTCAGTAGCTGGAGGAGGCATTTCAAGGTTGGGAAGAGGAGGACTAGAGATAGCAAGCCCTAAAGCTGGAAACATGTAATTAGTTTCTCCTCTGTCATCTGAGATGAAGTTCCAGATGGGATCCATTGTTCAAACCAACTTGACCATCAATCCCCTTCAGAGACAAAAACAAGAACCCCTTTGATTTAAGCCCAAGCATTTCCTCCAGTCATGTAATTTTGCTTGCAGTAGGACGTCACAACAATCCCATTTAAAAGGAATGGGAGTAGTCACAAGGACCAACATACCATGAAGGAAGGTATAGAGTAAATGGTACAGATCTAGTGTCGAGGCTCCTTGATCAAGAAAGGAAGCCAAAGGGATCAATGATTGGCTAGATTGGGAAGGAGAAGTCAACCCAGCATCTTCCGGACCAGAATTCTGATGGTAATAATTGTAATTTTGTTGGTTTTTCCTTTTTGCCATGTAATTCAATTGAAGGGACAAATAAGGAATGGAATCAGTGGGTTTCGTGTGTTGTAATTTCTGAACTGCTCAAATAGTCAAAGTTGCATTGTGTTCTTTCTGTATAAGAAATACTCAAACATATAGCTGTTTGTAAGTTGACGCTGTTGCGATTTGGCAGCTGTCACAAAAAATGCCCAGCAATACCAGTATCCAGATGTTGAGGTAGTTCACCAAAGTCCTCTGTATGTGTGTGCGTGTGTTTGATACAACTATAGTGATACTGATTATTGTTTTTAGAATTAATGTTTGTGGTAATAGTGGGGTGTTGTGTGGTTTCCAGGCTGTATGGCCATGTTCTAGCAGCATTTTCTCCTGACGTTTAATCTGCACCGGTGGTTGGCATCATCAGAGGATCCTATATAGCCATTACTTATGGCTATATAGCCTGGAAACCATAGAACACGCCAGTGATTCTGGCCATGAAAGCCTTCAACAATACTTTGTGGCAATAATTTAATCTGCTTGCAGTATTGGCTTGAGGATAATGGTTTTAACGAGGCCACTCAATATCCACTGAATCTTCCTACTCATTCCAGCCACACAGACACCTAGCTCTTTTCAAATTTGTCAGACCTTCTAATTTATTTATTTATTTACTTTATTTATATTCTGCTCTTCTCACCCCAAAGGGGACTCAGAGTGGATTACAGGTACACATACTTAGCAGACAATCCCTGCCATTTCACAAACACACATATAGACGAACAGAGGCAAATTCTGGCCACCAGGGGAGCTGACGAACTCCTCATCTATCAGTGTCCCTTGTTGTTCCTTCCGCATTCCTCAGCATTCCTGGAGTTCTTTAATGGCCTCATAATTTGGCCAAAATTAGCCTCCCCACTTAATGTGGTACCTTTATCTCCTACTTGACAGATGCAATTGTCTTTTGCGCTGCAAAGGTCGACAGCAGGCTACACTTAAAGGTCAAGCACCCACCTTGACCCAGGCAGGTCTCGAACTCATGACCTACTGGTCAGAGAGATCTTATGCAGCTGACATTTAGCCAGTTGCACCACATTCCCGGTGCTAAAGCAGGTATGAGCAAATGTTGGCCCTCCATGTGTTTTGGACTTCAACTTCCACAATTTCTTTAATGACCTTGGCCCAACCGGCTGTTAGGAATTGTGGGAGTTGAAGTCCAAAACACCTGGAGGGCCAATGTTTGGCTATACCTGTTCTAAAGTAATATGGGGTACTGAGGACGCAGTTACATTGTAGAATTGATGCAGTTTGATATCACTTTAATGGTCATAGCTCAATGCTATGGAATCATAGGAGTTGTGATTTTACAAGACCTCTGCCCAAGTGTGCTGGTGCCTCATCAAACTCCATCACCCATGATTTCATAACATTGGGCCAAGGTCATTAAAGTGTTGCCACACTGCATTTATTCAACAGTGTAGATGCACTTTGAGAGGATAACACCAGGCAGAGGAATTGGTGAAATGTCGGTTTTCACAATGACAAGGTCTTTCTACTCATGCCAAGCCATCAACGAATTCAACTAATTATTGCTGTTGCTCCTGCCACTGCTGTTGTTACTTTGCTTCTGTCATTTTCTCTCCCCATTGCATCCCCATGTTACAGTTACAGCTTCAGGCTACAAAACCACCAATCAATAGAACCTCTTAAAAACAACAAAGGGGCTGTTTTCATGCTTCTCTTGCTGCGGACTTTGTTTACTGCACAATGTTGGGTTTTTGCCCATGTAAATCCTTCCATTCATAGCTCTCTTTCTCTATTTGTGTTCAGATTTTTCATATACAAAAACCATTAGATAAACCGCACCTGGGGGGGGGGGGGTGTTGTCCTTAAATCTCCCCAAGTTTGTTTCCTTTGGATGAAAGAAAATCATATCTGTGGTATATTTGAAATATTTGCCCTACTTGGTTCTTGGTTTACTTGCAAGATGTGGAAGCAAAGAGAAGATGTGGAAGCAAACGGATATAACAGAGAAGCAGGGCCGTAGCCAAGATTTTGATTCGGGGCGGGCTGAGTTTGGTTCGGGGGGGCTGAGGCTGCGTGGAAGAGGGTCTACCCTAGCAAACCTTTTGTATTGTTATCCCAATAACCCCATTAATGTGGGATATAATGAGCATGGTGATCAGATCATGATATGAATAAACATAACAGTTTAAATAATGTACCAGTAAGGCCTTCTCGCGGACCACCCTGAGAATTTTCGGGGCTGAAGCCCTCTTAGCCCCCCCCCCCCTGGCTACATGCCTGCAGAGAAGGCATTCCTTGCATCCTGAGAAACCCTTTTTTACAGCTACCTCATATTGCCATTCTTATCCTCCACTGTCTCTGTATTTAAAAACACAGGTAAAATATGGTTTCCTAGCATTTAGGAATGTACTAAATAGCCCTCCTCAACTTTTGTCCCTATCTCTTGTCAGCCTTCCACTGCCACAGACAACATGGTCAGACATAAGGGATGGTGGTGGTGTAGTGGAGGCTCCTTCTATGGAGGCTTTTAAACAGAGGCTGGATGGCCATCTATTGGGAGTGCTTTAAACAGGATAGGCGACTGGCTCCTTACCTATCCAGGAATGATCTAGCTATGGTGATCCAGGCGACAGTCATCTCGAGGCTAGACTACTGTAACGCCCTCTACATTGGCCTTCCCTTGTCGACAATCCGGAAACTTAAGCTGGTGCAAAATGCTGCTGCTTGAATGCTGGTGGGAGCATCGGCAAGAGAGCATATTACACCAATTTTACAGCAATTGCACTGCCTACCAGCAGAGTACCGGATTGTCTTCAAGGTGCTGGTTTTGATCTTCAAGGCCTTGTATGGTCTAGGGCCAGTGTACCCGAGGGACCGCCTCACCCCATATGTTCCCCCGAGATCATTGCGATCAGAAGAACAAAATCTTCTGGTGATTCCATCAGCCCGTTCCTGCCGCCTTTCAACAACAAGCCAAAGAGCTTTCTCCGTGGTGATGCCAACTCTATGGAATGAGTTACCAGATGGAGCTCGCGCTATTACAAAGTTGGCCCCTTTCCGGATAGCCTGCAAGACGCTCCTCTTTAAGCAGGCTTTCAATCTAAGCGCCCCCTGATAATTTCTATCCATGTCCTTGTGTTTTATGCAATCAAATGGTTTTATGTATGTTTTATATTTTTATGTAAACTGCCCCGAGCCTGCAGGGAGGAGCGGTATATAAAAACGAATAATAAATAAATAAATAAATAAACGTGATTTTCCTGCTTCTTTGCAGGTGGTTGGACTGGATGGCCCATGAGGTCTCTTCCAACTCTATGATTCTATGGATTTTCTTTCCAACATATAGAATAAACAGCATTATGCTAATAATTTTGTTACAAATTTTGAAGGGGAGACAGATTTCTATTTGGGGTTTGTAGTTAATAAAGTTGTATTTCTTACACACAAGCATTTGAGCAGAATTTGTATCAGATTTGAATACTGTAATATTTTAATACCCTCTATCAAATCCTAGATTATAACCAGGTACTACTTTAAAACAAAACAAGATTATTAGAACTGGGTTGCTGTGAGTTTTCCGGGCTGTGTGGCCATGTTCCAAAGACATTCTCTCCTGACGTTTCGCCCACATCTATGGCAGGCATCCTCAGAGGTTGTGAGGTCTGTTGGAAACTAGGCAAGTGAGGTTTATATATTTGTGAAATGCCTAGGGTGAGAGAAAGTACTCTTGTCTGTTTGAAGCAAGTGTGAACGTTGTAATTTGCCACCTTAATTAGCATTTAATGAACTTTCAGCTTCAAAGCCTGGCTGTTTCCTGCCTGGGAGAATCCTTTCTTGGGAGGTGTTATCTGGCAGAAAACAGGAATTCCATGCAGGAAACAATCAGGGCCAGCTAACACCTCCCAACAAAGGCAGGAAGCAACCAGTTTTTGAAGCTGCAAGGCTATTCAGTGCTAATCAAGGTAGGCAGTTGCAACATCCACACTTGCCTCAAGCAGGTAAGAGTTCCTTCTTCCACCCTGGGCATTCCACAGCTGTATATACCCCACTTGCCTTGTTTCCAACAGACCACACAACCTTTGAGGATGCCTGCCATAGATGTGGGCGAAATGTCAGGAGAGAATGCTTCTGGAACATGGCCATACAGTCTGGAATACTCACAGCAACTCAGTGAGTTTGACCATGATAGCCTTTGACAACACATTATTAGAACTCTTTATTATTATTGACTGGCTGATTCATAAGACTTCTATACATCCAGAATGTGTGTATCTCTACCTACCTACCTGAAATACAACTTGGAGTAAGGTGGATTATTACATTTGTCTCTTCTTTAAGCTGTAAAGCTAAATCCTATTGTTAGTCTTCACTAGAGGAGACCCATTGAGTTAATTGAATTTAACTATGTGTTGAATCACTATTCTAAAATTGATTCAATGGCTTTACTCTAATTGGAACCTAACCAGCCTTACCCTGCTAGTGATGTATGTGTTTATGAAGATATGGAGATGCATCGCCTTAGCCCAGCCATTAATCAGAAGGAAACTGCAGTCAACAAATCAGAAAGAGACTGGGATTTGGAAGGGTAACTGCGAAGGAATGAGAGAAGATCCTAAATTGTAAAGATGTATATCATTGAATGCTGAAGTTAATATTGACCATGACTTTCTATGTATGGTTATAAAACCTGGACAGTGAAGAAAGCTAGTCGGAAGGACATCCACTCTTTTGAAACGCAGTACTGGAGAAAAAGTCTACAAATACAATGGATTTATTTTTATTTTAAAAAACCCCCACACCAAATAAATAGAGTAAATCAAGCCTAAATACGACCTAGAAGCCAAGATGACTAATTTGAACACGTCATGAGAAGACATGACTCACTAGAGAACGCAATAATGCTCGGTAAAGCAGTAGGAAAAAAATAACATTCCAGATGGATAGACTGGATTTTCTATACTTTGGCTCAATCATTAATCAAACTGGAGACAGGAATCCAAATTTTTTTAAAAAACCAAAGTCTTGAAAGAGCAGCCATTAAGAAAGTAGATAAGTGATGAAGATATGTAACTGAATGCCAAAGTGGGGTTATACCAGGCATGGGCCAACTTGGGCCTTCCCTCCATAAGCCAACTTGGGTCTTGCAGGTGTTTTGGACTCCAACTTCCACCATTCCTAACAGTCTCAGGCCCTTTCTTCCCCCCCCCCCTCAGGCCAGGCATGTAGCCAGGGGGGGGGCTTAGGGGGCTTCAGCCCCCCCCCCAATTCTCAGGGTGGTCCTGAGAAGGCCTTACTGGCATTATATAAACTGTTATGTTTATTCATATCATGATCTGATCACCATGCTCATTATATTCCACATTCATGGGGTTATTGGGATAACAATACAAAAGGTTTGGTAGTGTAGTCCCTCTCTTACTCAGACTCAGCCTCTCCCGAATCAAACTCACCCCTTCCCGAATCAAAATCCTGGCTAAAGGCCCTGCCTCAGCCACTTAGAATATGCTGCCTCTGAGCATGGAGCTTTGAGCATAGTTTCATTGAACTGCAATATATGAGTCTATTCCAGGCATGGACAAACTCTGGCCCTCCCTCCAGGTGTTTTGGACTCAAACTCCCACCATTCGTAACAGCCTCAGGCCCTTCCCCTTTCCCCCTCAGCCGCTTAAGGCTATTCGGAATGGTGGGAGTTGGAGTCCAAAACACCTGGAGGGAGGGCCGGAGTTTGACCATACCTTGTGCAGATGGATGGCTCTTGTTCCAACTGAGTCTGTGGCTGAAGGTGGAGGTGCCCTTGCTTTGTCATGCTCTTCTTCTGCAGGTAGGGCTGTCTCACCTGTGGCTGAAGCCCAGGTGCCAAAGGAAAGAAGGGCTGGAGGCAGGGGCTGCCTGGGGCAAGAGAGCCTCCTGGTCCTCCTCCCTCCCCTTTTAATATTTTTTTTTAACGGAGACTCAAGCTGGTGCAGAACGCTGCAGCGGACTCCTGGCAGGGGTCCCGATTGGCCACCACATCACGCCAATCCTGCGCGAACTGCACTGGCTCCCAATTGAATGCCGGATTGCCTTCAAAGTGTTAGTCCTGACTTTTAAGGCCTTACATGGTCTGGGGCCAGTGTACCTGCGGGACCGCCTTGTCCCATATCGTCCCACCAGATCACTGCGCTCCGAAGAGCTAAACCTCCTGGTCATCCCAAATGTGAGGACCTACCATCTGTCCGCAACCTGCCGCCGGGCTTTCTCTGTTGCAGCCCCTACCATGTGGAACGCACTGCCCGCCGGCATCCGTGCCACCCAGGGCCTCCTCCGTTCAGGAGAGCAGTCAAGACATTGCTGTTCCAACAAGCCTTCGGAGTTAGCGAAACTGTAGCTCGCACCGCCTAGCTGTCAGCCCACTGCGACTCCATTTGTTGCTTCAACTGTTCTAGTTGTAATTCCATCTTTATGGTATTACTGTGGTTTATGAGTTATCTGACAATTGTATTTTACGAACTGTTGTAAGTCGCGAGCCGTTGGGGGGGGCAGACAAATGCGAAATAATAAATAAATAAATAAATAAATAAAATAATATGCTGCCTCTGAGCATGGAGCTTTGAGCATAGTTTCATTGAACTGCAATATATGAGTCTATTCCAGGCATGGGCCAACTTGGGCCCTGC
Source organism: Anolis apletophallus (assembly GCA_030556195.1). Lineage (NCBI taxonomy): Eukaryota > Metazoa > Chordata > Lepidosauria > Squamata > Anolidae > Anolis > Anolis apletophallus. The sequence goes on along the minus strand of JARBWK010000006.1, from coordinate 44,712,729 downwards.
AGGTGTTTTGGACTCCAACTCCCACCATTCCTAACAGCCTCAGGCCCCTTCCTTTCCCCCTCAGCCGCTTAAGCGGCTGGGGGGGAAAGGAAGGGGCCTGAGGCTGTTAGGAATGGTGGGAGTTGGAGTCCAAAACACCTGGAGGGAGGTCCAGAGTTTTCCCATGCCTGGCTCTTGTTCCAACTCTCTGAGTCTGTGGCTGAAGGTGGAGGTGCCCTTGCTTGGTCATGCTCTTCTTCTGCAGGCAGAGCTGTCTCACCTGTGGCTCACCTTCTCATCGCAGGGATGGAGAAGGGGCTGCCTCCTCCCTCCTCCTCCTCCCGCCCGCCCCTCCCTCCCTCCCTGCGAAGCCCTGCCCCGATGGCGCCCGGCGGGGCTCCCGGGCGGCTCCTCTCCCGGCGGCGGGAGGCGATGGCGGCGGTCGGAGGCGGGGGCCTGGGCTCGGGGAGGCGGAGAGAGCGGCGGGGGCGCCCCCGGGAGGTGGCACCCTTGGCGCCCCGCGCGGGAGGATGCTCGGGAGCGGGCAGCGCCTCAGCCTGAGCCCCCGCCGCCTTCTCCGCCTTCTTCTCCTTGCGAGGAGGGCGGCCTTGGCGGCAGAGGCTCCGGGGCAGCGGCAGAGGGAGGGATGGGCTGCGCCCCCAGCATCCACGTCTCGCAGAGCGGCGTGATCTACTGCCGCGACTCGGACGAGTCCACTTCCCCGCACCAGACCACCGCCGCCGCCGCCGCTCCTTCCTCGTCCTCCGCTGTGCACGGCCTCTTCGTCAAGACCGACGCGGCCGAGTCCATCGTCCCTTCGTCCGTGCTCGCCTACCAGAGCCGCCCGGCAGTGGCCGCAGCCCCTCCACAGCGCCGAGGAGGAGGAGGAGGACACAGGGGAGGAAGGGCCCGACGGTGCTGCGGCGTCGAGGTGGAGACCCAGACCAGCCCGAGCAGCCTCAAGGTAACCTCCGAAAGGGGAGCGCCGTCCCAAGGAGGGATGGAGGCGGGAGCTTGGTTCTGCCTGCCTGGATGGACCAGCGCCTCCCACCCCAGAGCCCCTTTTGCTTCAAGGGGCTGCTCGGGGTAAATAACCCCCTCCTCCCGCCCAGCCAGACCTATATCAAGGGGCCCTTCCACACAGCCCTCTATCCCAGAATATCAAGGCAGAAAAATCCCACAATTTCTGGGTTGTTGTGTTTTTCAGACTATATAGCCATGTTCCAGAAGCATTCTCTCCTGACGTTTTGCCTGCATCTAGGCCTATCTGCTTTGAATTTGGTTCTCTGAGGGCAGGGCCGTAGCCAGGATTTTGATTCGGGGGGGGGTGAGTTTGGTTCGGGGGAGCTGAGACTGGGTGGAAGAGGGTCTACCCTAGCAAACCTTTTGTATTGTTATCCCAATAACCCCATTAATGTGGGATGTAATGAGCATGGTGATCAGATCATGATATGAATAAACATAACAGTTTAAATAATGTACCAGTAAGGCCTTCTCGCGGACCACCCTGAGAATTTCGGGGGAGGGGGGCTGAAGCCCCTTAGCCCCCTGGCTACATGCCTGTCTGAGGGCCCTTCCACACAGCCCCATATCCCAGAATACCAAGGCACAAGAATCCCACATGATGTGAGTGTGGACTCAGATAATCCAGTTCAAAGCAGATATTGTGGGATTTTCTACCTTGATATTCTGGGATATAGGGCTGTGTGGAAGGGCCCAAGGTCTCCTCCCGCTTGGGAGAGAGGCATTGAGGCCTCTTCCCTGGAGAGGGCAACTTTGGCTTCCTGCCTCCTGTCAGCTCCACCTCAGGACAGGCTGAGAGGGACAGAGATGTCACCTTGAGGAGAGGGAAAGTGGTTTGAAGCTGCTCCAGGACCCTCCATAAGGGAAAGAGGGGCCACCTAAACATCTGGAACAACTTCACAGATGATTATAAGAACTGCTGGGCAGAAGACTATGCTGCTTCAGAGCATGGAGTTTTGTAAACAGAGGCTAGCCCAGGCATGGGCCAACTTGAGCCTTCCCTCCAGGTGTTTTGGACTTCAACTCCCACCATTCCTAACAGCTTCAGGCCCCATTCCTAACTTTCCTCAGCCCCCCCCCCCCCCCAACCTCTTAAGCCGCTGAAGGGAAAAAGGAAAGGGCCTGTGGCTGTTAGGAATTGTAGGAGTTGAAGTCCAGCACATCTGAAGGGAGGGCCCATGTTGGCCCATGCCTGGACTAGAGGGCCAACTGTTAAGAGTTCTCTGGTTGTATTTTCCCATAGGGCAGAATGGGCTTAGGCTGGAAGTTCCTCGTGGGCTCTTCCACTTGGATGAGAGAAAAAGTGAGAGAGATTCCTGTGGGGTTAGCGGACACAGAAAACGAGGACTGTAGGAATACCAGTCGAGTTCCTGCCCTCCCACCCCATATAACAGTGGTTCTCAGCCTTCCTAATGCTACAACACCACATGTTGTGGTGACTCCGAACCATAACATCATTTTCGTTGCTTCTTCATAACTGTAATGTTGCTACTGTTATGAATCGTAATGTAAATATCTGATATGCCGGATGTATTTTCATTCACTGGACCAAATTTGGTGCAAATACCTGATACGCCCAAAATTGAATATGGGAGGGGGTTGATTTTGTCATTTGGGAGTTGTAATTGCTGGGATTTATAGTTAACCTACAATCAAAGAGCATTCTGAACTCCACCAACGATTGAATTGAACCACTCTTGGCACACCCATGACCAACAGAAAATACCAGAAGTGTTTAGTAGGCATCAACCTTGAGTTTTGGAGTTGTAGTTCACCTACATCCAGAGAGTACTGTGAACTCAAACAATGATGGATCTGGACCAAACTTGGCATGAATACGCCATATGCCCAAATGTGAACACTGGTGGAGTTTGGGGGAAATTGATCTTGACATTTAGTAATTGTAGTTGCTGGGATTTATAGTTCACTTACAATCAAAGAGCATTCTGAATCCCACCAACAATAGAATTGGGCCAAACTTCCCACAGAGAACCCACCATGACCAACAGAAAATACTGTGTTTTCTGATGTTCTTTGGTGACCCCTCTGACAGCCCCTCATGCCCCCTCTCTCAAGATCCCGACCCCCAGGTTGAGAAATGCTGCCATATAGGAAGGCCTACTGAGAGGGATAGCTGTTCAAGGAAATGTAATGCCCTGTTCCTTCTTGAGCCTTCAAAGGGAGAGCTTGGCCTGTGTGTTGAGTGCTTTGTGTGGGTAAGTAAGTGGTGGGGGTTCGCTGAGAGGTCTGGTTGGAAAGATGCCTTTGGCTACTTAGGCCCAGCTTTTTCATCTGTTTCCCAGGAGATGAGCAGCAAGAGGCACAGAAGGGACTCAGGGGAAGGGAGCGATGCCAATTGAATGCTGAGTGTTTTGTGCCTCTTGCATAGTACCCTTTGGACTGGCCTTCCCTGATATACAGAAGGGACAGAGAAGGGAGGGAGGGAAGATGCAGCTGAAAAGCAAGCTCTGACCGGAGATGCTGGGACTGCAGCTGCAGCAGATGCACATGGGATGCAGCCGAACAGGAACAGTTGCCATGGCATCTGGTGACTCATTCCCTTCTCCGGGTCCCTCCCATTCTGGCTGAGCTCTGGTACAGGCTCATCGGCCACTGCACTCACGTACCTTGGCGAGTGGCAACAATGCTGAAGTTCAGGGTCAAAGTGGTATGTGTTGGGAGGCTTTTTAACTCCCTTCACTATTAGAGTCACAATTGGAATGTTCTAAAGTTTTTTTGAACACAAGCTTTCAAGGGAGGGGTTAGTGCAAATTTGCATCCTTGAAGCACAAAGTAATTCAAGTATGTGCTCCTTCTCTCAGATTTCTGATTTTCTGGATAAACAGACAGAGCTGGCATGGTTCCCGAAAATGTATTACTTTCCTGTTAACTGAAATTGACTTGGCTATGGCAACAGGTTGGGCTCTAGGTAGTCAGTAACTTTTTGTGTGTGTATGTGTGTCAGGAGGAGTTACCATACAATGGAGTTGACTTGAAGGCACCTAACAGTTACAACACAACAACTTCACACCCAGGTGAAGATATTTCCTACTTGTAGATATGCCTCTCTCTCTTTTAATTGACATGTATATTGTTTATGTGTGTGTTTGTATAATTTGTGTTTGTGTACATGTATGCATGTGTACAAATACTCACATACACTCACACATGTATACTCACACGTACACTTAGCCCTCAAGACAGGCAACCAACTGCTTCCTTTTTTTCGTGGCAGGAGTGACTTGAGAAACTGCAAGTTGCCTCTGGTGTGAGAGAATTGGCCATCTACAAGGAGGTTGCCCAGGGAACGCCCGGATGTTTTACCATCCTGTGGGAGGCTTTTCTCACATCCCCGCATGGGAAGCTGGAGCTGACAGATGGGAGCTCACCCTGCTCTCCAGATTCGCACTACCAATCTTTCGGTCAGCAGTCCTGCTGGCACAAGGGTTTAACCCATTGCACCACTGGGGGCTCCAATCAGGAACTGTAACCCTGATATTTGCTAGAATGTGTATCACTGATTTGGCAGGATCAAAAATATACGTGGCCAGTCTATAATATTTGACTTGGGAAAAGTAAATTATAGTTCAAATCATCCATTCGATGTAGTTCAATTGGAGTAGGCAGGCACCATTGCTTAGCTCTGTCCTCCAGATAGATAGATAGATAGATAGATAGATAGATAGATAGATAGATAGGAAATAAAATGATGGCAGAGAGTAACCATTTCCAGGGTTGAGTATACCTTATCTGAAAATCCAAAATGCCCCAAAATTGTCTACATGTGTGGAAGAAATTGCGATGCTGTTGCTTGCTGATCGTTCATTCAATGTTAACAAACTTTGGACCCTTCCACACAGCCATATAACCCAGAATATCAAGGCAGAAAATTCCTGGTTGGATAGATGTGGGCAAAACTTCAGGAGAAAAGGCTTCTGGAACATGACCATACAGCCTGGAAAACTCACAACCCAGTGATTCTCGCCACGAAAGCCTTCAACAATAGAGTTTTAGCTACCGCTGGTATAGGTAAATTATGGTGATTTGGTGTTGTTATTCAGATATAGTTTAATTGTACATTTTGAAGTGGAGTCACTTGACATTTTCTATAGTCAAGTCTCCAAGGAGAGTCTGAAAAATGCAGGCCATTGCATTGACCTATATTTAGTTTGAGCCTTTTTGCCTTCCCAAGAGTAAAAGTCAAGGATCCCAGTTGCACACCAGACACCAAGGAACTCCAAAGGATTTTGCATTGCAACAGGTCACAAGAAGGTATTATTATTGCTGCAAAATGCATTTCCCCCTCAGCTCCGATGATGACTGCAGCTTAGGCCAGAGACTAAAGGAAGATGAAGGAGATGCCAGATTAAAACCACAATGGCTCTTGGATCCTAAACCTCATCTTTCTACAGTCAGGACAAATAAAAACATAGGTCTTCAAAAGCAAAAGCGGTTTTATTAGCAGATTCCACAGGGGGAAAAAATCATAAAAATCCAATGTTAGACATGCCTTTTTTAAAAGCTCTCCTGTGTATTTTGCACATAACGTAAAAGGCTTTGCATCGGATTGTCATCAATAGGGCTCTTAGTTAAGTATTGTCAATTATATTCATTTTGAACATCTCTAGCTACTGCTCATACAATTGCCTTAGAAATAAAATCATCCCAAGTAGGAGGAAGACAATTGAGCCTCAGTCTACTGTATTTAAGCCATTTATATTACATTATTTCTGAATTGAGAGCAGCCTGAACATTTGCTATATTATAACCTCGGGCAAGACAGGAAGAGCTTCAAGCACTGAAACTCTAGACATATTATGCCAAAGCATTGATTTCTGTGGTAGGAAAACCACTGGATTCAGATAGTTTGTTCATTAAAATCAAAAACCTCTTATGCGTTTCATTATTCTAGTGAATGTAGTGAGCCTGTAGTATCTTCTGCGGTTTAGTTCAGGACCATCACTGCCTAGGTATACTGAAATCCATGGATGGACAAATCCCATTATATACAATGACATAGTAGAATGGTTTCCCTTATACCAGATGACAAAATCAAGGTGTGTGAATATTTTCAAACCACGGACGGTTAAATTTGGGGATGTGAAATCCATGGATATGGAAAGGCAACTGCATTCCACCTGCAGAGCTAGGAGACAATGTTTTCACAATATTGTTGAGGATTTTAAACTATAGTTTTCATTAGCTGAAAGAGGGGGAAAATAAATTAACTTTCCCATTCACTAGAAGTTAATGCAATATTGTCATATAATCATAGAGTTGGAAGAGACTACAACGGCTATCCAGCCCAACTCCCTACTACACAGGCAATTATATAAAACCATTGTTGTTGCTGTTGGTGTTGTTTATTTATGTCCCGCTTTAACAGCCTGAAGATAGGAACCAATATAACATAGGGGTTTTGAACAGGGATTCCAGGGGACACATGTTCAAATCCCTGCTTAGCCATGGAAACCCACTGGATGACCTTGGGCAAGTTATACTATCCCAGCCTTATAGGAAGGCAAAGTCCCTCTGAATACTAGATCTTGACAGGAAAACCCTAAGCTAGAGTTACCATACATTGGAGTTGACTTGAAGGCACCTAACAGTTAGAACACAATGACTTCACACCCAGGTGATTATATTTCCTATTTGTAGATATGTCTCTTTCTAAATTGACATGTATATTGTTTATGTGTGTTTGTATCATTTGTTTGTGTATGCATGTGTACACGCACTCCCATACACTCACACATGTATACTCACATGCACACTCAGCTCTCAAGACAAGCAACTGACTGCTTTCTTCTTTTTTGTGTGTGTAAGGAGCAACTTGAGAAACTGCAAGTCACTTCTGGATGTTTTACCATTTTTTGGGAGGCTTCCCTCATTGGCTTGGCTATGGTAGCAAGCAACAGGTTGGGCTCTAGGTAGTCAGGAACTTTTTTTTCGGGTCAGGAGTGACTTGAGAAATTAGCTTCTGGTGTGAGATAATTGGCCATCTGCAAGGATGTTGCCCAAGGGACGCCCAGATGTTTTACCATCCTGGGGGGGGTTCTCTCATGTCCCCGCATGGGAAGCTGGAGCTGACAGACGGGAGCTCACCCTGCTCCCTGTACTCGAACTGCCAACCTTTCGGTCAGCAATCTTGCTGACACAAAGGTTTATCCCATTGTGCCATCAGGGTCTCCAACTCCTTCCTTGAAAGTCTAGGAAAGCCTAGTTAAGATTATCTTCCAGGCATTCCACTATATTTCTCTACCACTGACTCTGCTGCCAGGGATGCAGAGAACTTCAAAACACAATATAGGGGAAGCTGCATGACTCTGTCGGTCTGTTCACACTCCATGAAAGAATTTGGAGACTGCTTCTGTTTACCTTGGCTATTGTGGTCTGGCACACACCTCAGCCTAAGGAGGATCCCATCCTTTCCCAGGTCAAATATTTTATTGCTTTGTTTGTTGCACATACTCTGATATACTGTAACCTCTTTCACTATTCTCCCAGTGCTCCTGCTGCTAAAAAACCTTTAGCTTGAAAGAGTATGAAGAGAAAACAGGAGGCTAATGCCTTCATACAAAGGGGTATCCTGTTAGATATTGTGTTAAGCAAAATATGTTTGTATATATATTAGGGATAAATAATCCTTTGAAAAACAGAAGAAGGCTTTTACATCTACCCTTCTGGATCTAGCATGATCTCTTGAGAACACTTGGAAAGATTCTGCTAAATCATGTCTGAGCATATATACCAGTTGACTTCTGCCTAACCTTTGGGTTTTGTGTAGTTATTGCTGGTGTCACAGGCACAACACAGCTCATCAGCCTCAGATGCAACCCAATGAAAAGTTAGTGGTTAGAGCGCTGGGAGGTTTCTAGCTACTATTTGGCTTCAATGTAATTTTCAATGTATGAGTATGTGAGAACTGCTATAAATGGGAGAATAAGCTCCAAAAAGACTTTCCTACCATATGTGTATTTCTACAAACTCTGCTATATGATCTATAATTCCTTGATATTTTTTCCTGCTTTTCTTCACTTGTCTTGCATGAGACGGAGTGAAAACATGACTCTGCCAAAGTTAAGCATGTGTTTAATCCTTTCTTAAATTAATGGAAATGAAAGATACTTTACTTTTAATTGAGCTGTATGATTTGAAGACCGACAGGTCGGAAGTTCAAATCTGGGGAAAGCACGGATGAGCTCCCTCTGTCAGTTCCAGCTCCCCTTGTGGAGACATGAGAGAAGCCTCCCTCAAGGATGGTAAAACATCAAAACATCCAGTCGTCCCCTAGGCAACGTCCTTGCAGAAGGCCAATTCCCTCACACCAGATGTGACTTGCAGTTTCTTAGGTTGCTCCTGACACGAAAACCCCCCATTAATGTCAAATCCAGTACATAGAAAAATAACTTTTTAAACATCAATTCCTAAAATAATGACTGTTAATGGCAGCATTCTGCGAGTTGTGATTTAAAATATAATGATATTCAAGCTCAAATGATTTCCTCAAGGTCCGGCATCTCTGCCAGAAACTGCTTGGTGCCTTAGGTGGGGTAGACTGGGAGGACAGAGACATGTGTATTTTTTGTGTTTTTGAACAGCTATAAAGTGGAATAAACAATATGTCCTGGACTTGAATAACATTACCATATGCATACAAGTTTCGTTTCTTGAGATACAGCTTGGGCAGTTTGTGTAAGTGATGCAATCATATTTCTATACACCCAGAACAACAATTTCTTCATACTAAGTGTTTGAATATATTTTGCATACAGTATCAGATAAGGAAAGCTAATGGCTCAAGAGGGAATGCCTTCTCCTGTTTGTACACATTGTCTTTTCTCTTTTTTCAATTTTATACTCTGGATCCACACACCTTGCTGTGGTTACACTTCATTTGTGACACAGCAACCGCAATTCTGTTGGTGACATATTCTGGCGTACATCCCTTTACACAAGCAAGAGTGCCTTTTTCAGACACTTTCCCAGGAAATACTGAATACTTCTTTTTACAATGATACCTCCTCTCTATGCCCAGACCAGATTACTGGCACAAGGGTACTCTCCTATTACTAGTTTATGGCTAGGAGCCTGGAAATCGCCAAGTGTTATCTCTCCTCAGTAATACTCAGCCAAAATGTTGTTACCTCTTATGTCTTCCAGAAGTCTGAGAGACTTCTGGAAGTGCAACTAATGGTACCTAGGGGCCCTTCCACACATCCCTATATCCCAGAAAATCCCACATTATCTGAGTTTGGACTCAGATAATCCAGTTCAAAACAGATATTGTGGGGTTTTCTGTCTTGATATTCTGGGGTCCCATCCCCCAGCCATTTTCGGTTGAATCAATACTATTTGCAATAGCATTGAAACAAATAGGATTGATTCAATCCTATGTATGCATATTTGAATGGGGCAGGGGGGGGGAGAGAACAGAAAAATAAGCAAACTTTAAAGAATGATCAATCCTATTTGTAATAGCATCGCAAATAGGAATGATCATTCATTAAAGTCTGTTCCTTTTTCTGTTCTCTCCCCCACCCTTCACATATGCATACATACATTCATGGGTTTTAAAAAAAACAAACAACCTTGTAGTTTGCTGCCGGTGGAGAGAGAGCTAGTCCTTCCTAAACTCTGATAGGTATGATGATGGTTGCATGTTTGTAAAACAGCAGGAATGATGTATGGCATTTTTGTGCACAAGTGGGAGTTCTTTGTTAAGAAGTACTCTGGAAAAAACAGGACGCAAAACGTAGACTGATGACATACAAAGGAACAAAACACTTCTCTTGTCCCTGCCATTTTTGTTCTCCTGTGTCCTTGAGATGCTGCTGCTGCTCTGGCAACTGCCTGGAAGCAGTGAAGCCTATTCGCTGAATCAAAGTACGCAAAACTGCATGACATCTAGTGCTCGCTATATAATACTATTGCTAGGAAATGCAGTAAGACATAACCAGTCCTCTAGATTGTATCTCTCAAGGTCAGAGACTCTCACATATAGGGAAGAATTAGAAGAACCAGAGAGTACTGTTGAACTCTTTGTCATGAGCCATCCGAAGATTCACTTTTGAGAGAATCAAACATGCCTTGGAGCAGACATTTTAAAAAGTTGGTTTTCTAGCTTTCGAGTTGTATAGTTTTATTTTTTATTACCTCTGCAAGCTTTTGGCTACAAGCATGCTATTAGAATCAGCTTTTTAAAAAACAAAATAGTGTTGTTTCCAGTGATTTGAGCTTTAAGAAGTAAAAGATGGCAGTGGTTTCACAAAAGTATACTAAAATGGTGAGAAAAAAGCTGAAAAAAGCATAGATGTACCAGTGCTAATCTGTTGTATCTATTATATAAATGGGTTCACGTCATGTGATGTATACCTCAAACAAAGAAACCATACAAGGCAGAAAAACAATACTTGCCAACAGAAATAGGCCTCAAGCAAGGTACGTTTGTAGCAAAGAAACTTTCCCCCCCAAAACCTAAAAGGCCCCCAAAACAACAAGAAAAAATAAAACTACATTTACCAGCATCCTCCGGGGCAGCCAAAGACTCACCCAGCCTCTACATTCTGAACAACATGATTGGCTGCCAATAAGGGTGGATTTGCATAACTGCTGCACTGGCCAGCCAACATGAAAATTCCGATCCATAATAAACTGCCAAAACAGAATAAGGAAAAGGCCTGAGCCAATCCCCATAACAAACACCCAAATCACTTCCAACCGAAAATTTACACCCCAAAAAAATCACAGACCACGCCCAAAATTGACAGTAAGGCTTCATTAACTTGATTTCCCTAACTAGCCCTCACTTACTGGGAAGCTGTTTACGCTCTAAATTGACAGTAAGACTTCATTAACTTAATTTCCCTAACTAGCCCTCACTTACTGGGAAGCTGTTTACTCTGAATTGACAGTAAGGCTTCATTGGACATTCTCCGTATGCCTCAGCTCATTGGACATTGTGTATGGCCTGAATTGACAGTAAGGCTTCATTAACTTGCTGTTCCTAACTAGGCCTCAGCTCATGGGACATTGTGTATGGCCTGAATTTACAGTAACCTACCTTGGCACACAGAGCCCCGACCATGCATGATGGGACTTGAAGTACCACCATGGAAAATGGGATTTGTAGTACTTCAAAACCCATCATTCCCCACAGACCACTGTGGCCCAGAACCAAGACCAATAAAGACCCAACTTGGCACACCATGCCCCCCATGACCCACACTCCATCCAACTGCAGTTTAGATGAGGGCACACCGTGGATGATTAGACTTTCTCGCATCTCCTAAAAAGGGCACAGCAAGTTATATATATTTAAGATTGTTCTGCACATTATTGAATGGATTGATCATTAAAATATGCAGTACTATGAACTTTATATGGGCAACATGTGCATGCATTTATTGCTAGAGTTTTGTGGCTATCCTGTCTGAAGCTGTACATGAGTCTTCTGGATCCTATTCCTGATGGAGATTCAGCCCTGGGAGAGAGAATTCTTTGCAATGCAGAGCAGTTGCAGGAGAAGCGACCATAAAACAGATAGTGGATTCACTGCCTTTTCCCCAGTAATCAGATCCATCAGCTACTCCCAATAGGCCTCTGTATTTGTTTTCCTGAAACTCTTGCCATTTTAATTGTCTAGCCATTGTATTAGTTGCTCGCACTGTGCATAAGATATTAATCACTTTATTGTAATACACACAGAGTGATCCACAGATCAGGAAAATAGCAGTAATTGAGTCAGACAAATTAAAATATAAGACTTTAAAATTCAGAATATGCAAAAGTGCACCCCACTCTTTTCAGTAAGGTTTACTCCCAGCTGTAAAAGTGTATAAGGTGCAGCCCCCCTTGCAAAAGTATTCAGACTTTCCTGTATTTTATTGTGTTGTAGCTTGGAACTGTAATGGAAATAATAATGATAATAATAATCATAATCTTTATTTATACTCAGCCCTTTTCCCCTAGGGGACTCCGAGTGGATTACAGCATTCTACATACATAGGCAAACATTCAATGCCTTTACAATTATATACAATGAGACACACAAACAAAGGCAGAGGCTTCTCCTTTTCATTTCCAGCTTCTGGAGGCAGTACTCATCTCTGGATGTGAGAGGTGCTTTCTTCCATTTTTAAGCTGAGGAGCCTGCATTGTCATCTCTTGATTGTGTGGCCAGCAAGAGTACTTGGAGTGTCTCTTTGCCTTTTCCCACCAAAGTGGTACCTATTTATCTACTCACACATTACATGTTTTCGAACTGCTTGTTGGCAGGAACTGGAGCTAATAAACAGGAGCTCACCCTGTCTTGTGGATTGAATTGCCGACCTTTAGGTAAGCAGTTCAGTCAATCTTCAGGTCAGTGTCACCGCAGCTCCCTAAGTGCTAATAATTGGCATGATGAGTATTTGATATAGTATACAAGGTACAGTGAGTCCTCAGTATCCACAGGGGTTTGGTTCATGGAGCCATGTAGATACCAAAATCAGTGAATGCTCAAGTTCTACTATGTGCAGTAGTGTCGTATAATAGCACCCCTTGTATAATAAAATGATGAGGTGTCAGTTGCGTCCAGAGACAGTTATATAAACAAACAATCTGGCCACAACTGCCATCTGATAAGAAACCATCTGGCTGGAGGAGGACTGGAAGATCAGAGGGTTGGAATGTGTATTGCAGGTTGTAAAAGACAAACGGTGGGAGGGAGAAGGAGGAGGAACTGAGGGGGATTTGAATGTGCGTTTGAGCAGGAACCCCTCAGTTCTGTCTTTGTAAGCTGTGAGATAGGATCAATAAACTACTCATCCCAGGAAGAACCTGTGTGAGCGTGATTTGTTCGAAGTCCCTACCAGGAGCTGACATAAAGACAGAACTCCACTTTTGCTGTTCCTGTGAGGAGAAATTTCCATCCAGTGAGAGCAACATGACCACCAAAAGGTGTGAGAAATTGTTGATTGAAATCTCTCCATCAGAGGGCCTGGAAGATCAGCTGGGAGAAGCAGCAGGCCTGGAGGAGGAGGAGGACTACAATCCCCAGAATTGAGGAGTTGGGGAACCCACGGTCAGAGACTGGAACCAGATGGCGTCAGCCCTCTCGGTGGCGCCATTGCTCTCAGGGTGAAAAGCTGTACTCAGGGCCCTCTCTTTTGCACCGAGAGGGTGCAAAAGATATTGCAACAGTGTCTAAGGTGTTACTCCACATACCAGCAGGACCAGTGGGCCCCTCTATTGGATGTAGCCGAATATTGCTATAACAATTTGGACCATGCCTCCACGTGCATATCCCCATTCAAGACCATGAGTGACCAAGACTTTCCCCCGTTCCTGGCCATAGCAGGGGCCCCATGGCTGACAAGTGCCAGAGAGAACCTGAGGATTTGTGAAATGACAACAGTCTATAGTGGGATATGTCTACATGTTAGCACAATGGTGTGCACATGACAAAATCAAGATTTACTATTTGAAATGTAAAAAGAATTCAAGCCAGGGTTGCTTGAGTCCATGGATGCAGAACATGTGGATGTGACAGTCCAACTGTGCTTAACATGGTGAAGGTATTATATGTTTTTATTGTAGCACAAAAGTTAAACAAAAGTTAAATAAACAAGTACATGTTGCTTCCATATGCATATACTCCCTTTGCTATGGCATGTGGTATATTATACTCTCTCAGAATTTTACACAAGTAACTAAATTGAATCCAGCTATTCTATGTGCATTTCCAGTGCGTCACAATCACAAATGATATACACCTGTTTCTGGTGGCCCCACCTGCCAAGTTTGTTGAAAAGCCTTCAGTTGCCTATTGAATTACAGTGGCCCCATGGATTTCACAGGTTTTTCTTAGGTGAGTAATCCTCAGAGGTGGTTTTTCCAGTTACTTCCTTGGGCTGGGCTTTAGCACAGCTGGTTAATCACCAGCAGCAATAAGACCACATCAATTGAAAGGTTGGTAGATCACATCAATAAGATCACATCAATTGAATGTTGTGAGCACCCAACATTCAGCCCAGCTCACTGACCACCTAAGCTGTTCGAAAACAGCTGTGAGTAAAGAAATTGGGTACCGCTTAAGCAAGGAAGTATATTACGGCACCATAAAAAGGGAGTACCAGAAAATGCTAGTGATCAAAGAACAGAGGAAGTGTGTGGTCAAGGACTCCGAGTCATAGAGAATGGAATGACAGCACCCCCGTGTGGCCGGAATTGAGCACAACCTCCAGGATGCCAAAGTTGGGAAAAATATCTCCATCCGTTGTCTGTGCTGTCTGTCTAACTGCATTGAATGTTTGCCGAGTATATGTTCTGTGATCTGCCCCGAGTCCCCTACAGGGTGAGAAGGGATGAATATAAATTCTGTAAATAAATAAAGCCCACAGAACCTGTTTTTTTGTTGCTGGTCTGTCATCAATGCGATAACCAGGGTTAATCCTGCTTAGCTTCTAAGATTGTATAGGCATTAGGGTGTACAGCAGTCAATCAAGTGGCAGTTTGTGCAATAAAGTGTCAGTTGTTTTTGTTTAATACATTTTTGTGCCACAGTCAAAATATTTTTTTTATCTTCACCATGTTGAATTTCTCGGGTATGTGAAGTGGTAACAATGCCAGTTAAATCCATTTCAGTGCCAAGGGTTAACACAATATGTGCACGTGAACACTTCTACAACACACTATCTGTTCCTAGGGTACAATCTAGTGAATGTTAAACACTTTATTTCCATGGTACAATCTAGAACATGGTAAAATATTTCAAATTGATGGGAATATAATACCCTTTTTTGTACCACGATCTTAACGTTTGCGTTTGATATGCATGCAATTTGACATTTGAATTATTTGAAAACTATTTCTTAGCTTCTGGGAAAACTGGCTCAGTGCGGCACATCTGATTAAGGTCTTTAAAAACAAATAGCACACAGCACTCAACTTTGATAAAGCAATTTGAAAATTAACAGAGGGAGAAAAGATAAATAAATATTTAATTGACAGTCTATGAAGGCTAGATTTCATCAAAGCCGAGGAAAAGAGAGAAATGTTCTTCTGTGCTTGCAAGCTCATTACAATGTATGGTGCTGTGTTCATGCTACATGTGAGTTATGGGTACTTCATCCAGTTGCCAGATTTATTCTGTGACACTGTGTAGGTGTGGGCAACTTGTGACCTCCAGATATTGTGGGACTACAGCTCCCATCAGCTGCAGATGCCATCGTGAGGGAAAGCTACAGATTGCTCATTCCCACCATAGCAAAACTAAGAAAATAGGCAGAAGATTGGTAAACTGGCTGGGATTTTTGGGAGTTGTAGGCTAAAACACCTAGGGACCCACAGGTTGAGAACCACTGCTGTAAACAAATATACCAGAAATTGAAGTATGATCACTGGGCCGTGAGTGTTTATGTGAGCAGCCAAATTCACAACGTCAGTGCCAGTTGAGTAATGGTATTCTTCACCTGGAGTCCTGTAAGGTGTGACAACAGTTACGGCTTTGCCTGAGAAATAATTCAAGCTTGATATAAAACTGTCAATAAGAGGTTTTATGTTAGGCTCACTTGCAACTAAATACTTGCACTTCTTTTCTCTCTCTCTCTCTCTGTCATCAGAGCTGCTGCTTTCTGTGGATTCGTTTACCTGGAATTCATTATTATACTCTAATTATGCTTTATTCCAGCTATTTTCCATGGCACCTTGTGTGCCATTTTTTCAGCCTGAAATCCATTACTTAGGCAGTGACTGTTCTTTATAGTATCACATTGAGAATGATCTGAAAAAGACTGTAATGGTGTTAATAAAAATGTCCTGAGCCCGTCTAAAATATTTAAATGTTTTACGCACATGCTGCAAGTTCTGGGAAGCAGGTTTTTCTGAGGTCATGTTTTCTTTTCTTTCTGAGAGCAATTACAAGAGATTTATCATCAACATAAAATAGACCCCCCCCCCCGCAAAAAAAGCATCTACAGGATATTTTCTGAAACAAGTTAAAATTGACTTAAAATTAACTTGTGAATGCAAGTTAAAACTGAACAACTAGCTGTTCTTTCAGAAGAGATTAGTCTTTAATTACTTTTAAATAGACATCCCTGTATGTTCAACTTTTCAAATAATGTAAAGCTTCCTAAATCTATAAAACAAAATCTGGTACCTACGTAAGCCATTGTGGTTCATTCCTTGTGGGCACAGTTAGAATTAGCACCATCTAGCATCCTTAAGTGCGTGTATATAGTCCCTCCACATTTACAGGTTTAACTTTTGCAAATTGATTATTTGCAGATTTTGTCCATATGTTCTCTCCAAAGATCTTTTGAGACTTCAGCACATGGACAAATTTACCCGTCATATGACAGTTTCACCACAGTTCAGAGACAGAGCCCATTGAACGCCACCAAATGACATAGAGCTACTTCCAGTGGGCCTCCGTCCCCAAACTGTGGTGAAAGTGTCGTATGAGGGAGAAACAAGAACACAGATGGCTTTCCGTGTTCTCATTTTCGTACATTGGAGCCCCCAGTGGTGCAGTGGGTTAAACTGCTGAGCTGCTGAATTTGCTGTCTGAAAAGTTGACAGTTTGAATCCGGGGAGCGGAGTGAGCTCCCACTGTTAGCCCCAGCTACTGCCAACCTAGCAGTTTGAAAACATGCAAATGTGAGTAGATCAATAGGTACCACTGCGGTGGGAAGGTAACAGCGCTCCATGCAGTCATGCCAGCCACATGACCTTGGAGGTGTCTATGGACAACGCCGGCTCTTTGGCACCATCCCCCAGCGTCGGACATGACTAGACTTAATGTCAGGGGAAACCTTTACGATATACATAATAAGATATTTTAGAGATAGGACCCAAGTTCAAATGTGAAATGTATTTAAGTTTAATATACACATATTTTAATGATTTTTTTTACATGAAACTAAATTTTTATACATTAAATTATCAGAAAGCAAAGGCGTCCCTATCTCAGTCACCTAAGTGAACTATTTGTGTGTGTGTGTGTGTGTGCGTGTGTATGCTCTGTCCGTAATGAGGCTGAAGTAAACAAAAGAACCACTGAATGGAATCACACCAAATTTGGCAGCAAAATATCTCCCAATGCAAGGTTAGACCAATGAAAACAAAAAAGAACTAAAAATAACTTTAAAAACCTAAATCCTATAAAAGTAGAAGATGCCACTAAGGCCCTCGCCTTTCCACTCTCAGCCACTTCAGAATGTTAGAATGTTGCGGGGGACCAATAAGAACCCATAGGCAAATAACACCACAGTGGCAACCAATCATCATTTCTGACAGCCTCAGGCTGTCTTTCCCCTTGTCTTTCTTCTCTCAGCCACTTCAGAGTCTTAGAATTTTGACGCTGGCCAATCAGAAGCCAAATGCAAATAATACCACAGTGGAAACCAGTCAGAAACCTGCCACATATCCGCCCTCCGCACACATACATAATAATGTTATTACTATATATTGCTATATTAAATACACTCATAGAATAGAGTTAGAAGGGACTCTATCATGGTATTGGGGAGAACAGACAGGAAGGAAGGAAGGAAGGAAAGAAGAAAGGAGGGAGGGAAAAGGGAATGAAAGGGGGAAGGAAGGAAAGAGAGGGAGGGAGGGAAAGAAAGAGGGAAGGCAGTAAGGAAGGAAGGAAAGAAAGAGGTACCAAAGGAAGGAAGAAGAGAAAGTAGAAAGAAAAAAGGAAAGGCAGGAAAGAGGTAAAGAAGGAAGGGAGGAGAAAAGGAAATAAAGTGAAAAAAGGAAGAAAACAGGGAGGGAAGAAAGGAGATGAAAAAGTAGAGAAAGGGGGGGAAGGAAGGAAAGAGAGAAGGAAGGATGAAACCAAAGAGTGAAAGAAGGAATAAAAGGAAGAGGCAGAGAAGAAAGAAAGGGTAGAAAGGGGAAGGGGAAGAAAAAGGGGGGAAGGAATAGGTAGGTACCTCTCTTTCATAATAGTCCAGATATCTATCTCTACTTTGAAAATTCTTACTATAGGCCACAGCAACGCGTGGCAGGGCACAGCTAGTTTCATATAAGGGATGCTCAACCTACACATGTACAGTACAGTACAAGTCAAGGTAATAATTGGAAGGAATGGAACATTAAAAGGCCTTATGTATATTTTTGATGGGCGTATCCCCACAATAAATCTGAATCAAGAGGTCTTGAGCATAATGAAAACAAAAGGATAACTTTCCTGCTTGGCTGGTTTTCTATTTGCTGTGTTTTGCACTTGGTTGCATTGTTGAGTTTTACCGAAGTTCAGATTGATTTATGGGCAGTGGTCTGTTTGCATCTAGCATTGCCATATAAATGAGGAATAAGTGATTTCCCACTTCTTCTGGAGAACAGTCTACTACGTATTTCAGCCAAAGTAATGGACAGATCATGTCTGGAATCAGATTTTTAAAACAGTTCCTAAACTAGAATAAATCTGTCTTCCTTTGCGATTTTTCACCTTAAGGCATTATTATGATAATGCATTTCTAGTAAGTTTTATGTTCTCATACAATAGCTCTTAATGGGATGCTGTGTTCTTTCTTCTGTCATTTCATGCCAGGCATAGAAAAGAGCCTCATTCATTCCATTAAAGCACTCTGATAGATATTAGCCTGCTATTTTGAGGAGTTGCCTTAAATTGCTAGCAATTTAGTCTGCCTTTGTATGTTAAGGACAGGTTTTATAATGTGCAGAAATGCATTCTCCTTCAGTGTAAGAGGTGGCTGGGTAGGAGACTGTAGGATGTCACGCACAGAGCCCATCATTGCCATTATCATTACCATCATCTCAGAAGCAGAATGTCCTTAAAATGGTGGGAAAGTGGTCTATTGCCCTCTCCCATTTTTAAAAAAATGTAGAACCATATGTTTGATAGTGCTGGCTTCGTACTGAGGGAAAGTCAGGAAAGTGCTGTTCTAACCTTTGTTGCAACCATCAATTCTTGGAAGTAACTTGCTGCAATATACACATTATCTCTGATTGAGTAAACAAAGGGATATCCATGTCACATTTTGGTTGTAGTATGATGAGAAATAACACATAATACAATAAAGAAACAAAGATATGAACAAAGTCACTACTGTTGGATGAGTATTGTGTTTTAGTTGCTTTTAAGGTTATAGGATGCTTTTGGTTCTCCCATGCAGCTGTGTTTTAAGTAATACTAGCTTGGGTACCCAGCAATGCTCAGGTCATTGCAGAAAGGCATTGTTTGTTTACGGATGTTATGAAATTCATGTAAATCCATGGCCGAAGGAGTTAGTTGTAGTCTCTGGGTGTGGGTGAAAGTACTGCAAATCGCATAATCCCTCATCCATCATCCCCCCAAACCTCACCAGGACCTAAACTTTGTCATGGGGTGGGGGGGGGGTGGGTCTGTGTTCCAAGTGTGGTCCAGGTCCGTCATTGGTGGGAGTCGCAGTGGTCTCTGGAGGTGGGTGAAAATACTGCAAATCCCATCACCCATGGTCTATCCTCCCCCAAAGCTCACCAGGACACAACATGCATTATGGGGGAGGGGTGGGGTCTGTGTCACAAGTGTAGTCCAGGTCTGCCATTTTTTGGGGTCACAGTGGTCTGTTTAAGCAGGTGAAGGGACTGCAAATTCTATCATCCGTGGTCCCTTCTCCCCCAATCCTCAACAGGACATAAAATGTGCCGGGGGGGGGGGGGGAGAGTGTCCAGGACCATCATTCATGGGGGTCACAGTGGTCTATGGAAGTTGGAGCCCTGGGCAAAAAAAATTATCATCGCTCCAAATTATTGCCATGCTTTACTGTTGCCTTTACTTCCAGGCAGTAGTGGAGACTCCTTCTTTGGAGACTTTTAAACAGAGGCTGGATGGCCATCTGCCAGGGGTGCTTTGAATGTGATTTTCCTGCTTCTTGCAGGGGGTTGGACTGGATGGTCCACGAGGTCTCTTCCAACTCTAGGATTCTATGAAACGTTTTCAAACATGGTGATTGATTATGCACAAATGGGCCCCCACATTCTCAGGGGTTGGGACAGAAAACCCACACAAATGTGTAAAATCTGTGAATATATAATGGACTCTTTTGGAGATAGAAAGTGGATCAGAGAGGAGAAATAGTCTCCATGAGTTTGCTCATCCTCCTCTACTTTTTCTATGCCCACATTTCCTCCCTGCCTCTCTTCCCTCAAATGGGATGCCTGTGAAGGTACTGGTTGCAATAGGGAGAAGCAGTCCAGGTGGACAGCTGGGGCAATTGGGGAGGGGGTAGTCTTTCCTTTCCCTTCTCTGTTAGACACTACCTTATCCTCTTTCTTTACTTGTTTCCACTCCAAGTTGCCCCAGCTGCTCTTCCAGACTCTTCTCCGCTGGGATTGGCCTTGGGCTTTGATAGGACGGTGGAAAACTCACGACCCATGAATGTGGGGAGCTAACTGTCCATCATCTTGATTTTCTTCTTCTATTTTTGTAATGGGTCTTTTTCAATCTAGATTTTGCATTTTGCATGCAAGGAGATGATCTCCAGCATGGCAAGTTAAAAGGCCTGTATTTGGTCTTTATTCTTCTTGATCTCTCTGCTGCCTTTGACACAATGTTGATCATTCTGTTCTGTTGGATTTCCTTCACGGCTTAGGTTTTATTCAGTCCTCCGTTGGTTAATATTCTATCTATTCTGTTCACTCAATGGAGGCTTCTTCTTTCCCCCTTTCAGTTGGAGCTCAACAGGATTCTGAACTGGGCCTTTGTTGTTTTCTCTTTACCTTTTGAGTGATTGTACTCATTCTTATGTCTTTCAATATCATTTTTATTCTGAAGATATTCAGATATAGTTCTCCACTCCAGAATATTCTTTTGATGTTGAATATTGTAAAACAGTATATCTTTTAGCTATCTCAGTATGGGTGCTTCATCATCACCTAAAGCAGTGGTTCTCGACCTTCCTAATACTGCGACCCCTTAATACAGTCCTCATGTTGTGATGACCCCCAACCATAAAATTATTTTCGTTGCTACTTCATAATTGTATTTTTCCTACTTTTATGAATTAAAATGTAAATACCTGATATGCAGAATGTAGTTTCATACACTGGACCACAAATACCCAATACATCCAAATTTGAATACTGGTGAGGTTCGACGGAAGATTGATTTTGTCATTTGGAAGTTGTAATTGCTGGGATTTACAGTTCACCTACAATCAAAGAGCATTCTAGACCCCATCAATGATTGAATTGAACCAATCTTGGCACACCAATGACAAAGAGAAAATACCAGAAGTGTTTGGAGTTGTAGTTCACCTACATCCAGAGAACAATGATGGATCTGGGCCAAACTTGACATAAATACTCCATATGCTCAAAACACTGGTGGAGTTTGCGGAAAATAGACCTTGACATTTGGAAATTGTAGTTGTTGGGATTTATAGTTCACCTACAATCAAAGAGCATTCTGAACTCCAACAACAATGGAATTGGGCCAAACTTCCCACACAGAACCCCCATGACCAACAGAAAATACAGTGTTCTATGATGGTCATTGGTGACCCCTCTGGCACCCCCATGTAACACCCCCTCCCCGGGGGTCCTAACCCCAAGGTTTCATATGGCAAAGACAGAACTGTTTATCTTTTTTCTCACTGTTAATAATGTTCCCTTCTGTCCTGTGAAAGAAGTGCATAGACTTTTAATTTTATTTTTGTCACATTCTCTTATGGAGACTGTAGTGAAGACATGGTACTTTTTTTTTCTTCATAATTTTTCCAAAATCAGACCTTTTCTATCTGCTTCCTCTACAAATATTTTAGTCCATGCCTTAGCCATTTCCTACCTTGATTATTGTAATCTTTCTTTGACTGGTCTTCCGTTATCTCATCTTAGCCCTGTTTCTACTCAACATTCTTCTGCTGAGATCTTTTTGGCCCATCATTTTGATCATGTAGCACCACTTTTAATATCACTGCTGACCGATAGGTTGCCGCTTCGAATCCAGGGAGTGGGTTGAGCTTCTGTCTGTCAGCTCCAGTTCCCCATATAGGGACATGAGAAAAGCCTCCCACAGGATGGTAAAAACATCAGAACATCCGGCCGTCCCTTGGGTCACAACCCTGCAGATGGCCAATTCTCTCACACCAGTTTCTCAAGTCACTCCTGACATGA
This sequence comes from Anolis apletophallus, assembly GCA_030556195.1. Lineage (NCBI taxonomy): Eukaryota > Metazoa > Chordata > Lepidosauria > Squamata > Anolidae > Anolis > Anolis apletophallus. The sequence continues at coordinate 44,690,616 of JARBWK010000006.1, read as the reverse complement.
AAAAAGCAAACTCTGCAAATAATATCCTGTTGGTAGCTTTTAATGTCACCTTGGAGGTTAAGATCTTCTGGGGAGGCCCTGCTCTCGATCCTACCTTCTTCGCGAGCGTGACTGGTTGGGATGAGAGCCAGGGTCTTCTCAATGGTGGCTCCTTGGCTATGGAACTCCCTCCCTAGTGACATTAGATCAGCCCTCTCCCTCCTAGCCTTTAGAAGGAGAGTAAAAACCTGACTCTGGGACCAGGCCTTCAGAGAAGTAGTTCAATAATATAATATAATAGGACTACGGAACTACAATTTTGCAATGGCGTGATTTTAATATAGAATGTAATTTTAATTTTTTAAAATATGTATTAATTTTAATTCAATGGATTTTAAGCTTAATGTTGTATGTTTTTAAGGCATTGAATAATTGCCATATTTAAGTTTCCTGGAGTTCCTCTTGGGTTAGAGAAAGGCAGGGTATAGATAGGGTAAATAAATAAATGTATCTCAAATGCCCAGCGTGTAAAGGCTCTTCTTTGAGAGGTTGATGTTAAAATTATTTCTCCTTTTTATATACACCATTATATTTCAGTTTTAAAACCCACATATCTGACATTGGCATGTAGTTGTTTTGTTATTGAGTGTACATTATGGCGTATTTGTCCTGACTCCTTAGGTCAAGCCTTTGTATTTTTATCTTGTAACAATAAGTAAAGTCTGCCCTTAAGGAAAAGCTGTTGTAGGTAATCTCAAAATAATATTAATTTTGAAAGGTTGAACAAAAGTCAACATAAATATAGTAGTGTTATGTCTGTCACATTGCTATGTATAGTGCAGTCACGACTCTTTGAAGTGCCATTCTAGCAAAGTGTAGTTAAGGTAAATACTTTTGTGCACATTGTTGACAGTGTTGATCAAGTGCACTTAAGTTCCATGGAAATTATCTGCATTGTACTTATGCTGTAATTGACTGAGAGAGCTCAACTGAAGAGGATATAAATATTACAGTGGATACATTTACTCCTAGATCCCACTCAGGAAGCAGGCTTGAGACACATCATTAATCAAGAATCAGGCTATGGCAGGGGTCCTCGAACTTTTAAAGCAGAGGGACAGTTCACAGTCCCTCAAACTGTTAGGAGGCTAGACGAAAAAAATGAATTTCTGTGCACACTACACTTATTTGTTGTGCAAAAAAATTAAATAAAATAAAAGGACAATCCTTAAAATGTACAACAATTTTAACCAAGATAAACTTACTGGTATTTTAATAGGAAGTATGGGCCTATTTAGGATTGTTGTTATTGTGCTTGATGGGGTTACACTCCCCCTGAAAGCACAGGTTCGCAGGTTGGTGTGATCGCTGAGCCTGGAACCTCAGATTTCGGCGGTGACCAGGGGACCATTTGCACAATTAAAACCTGTGTGCCAGCTGCACCTGTACCTTGGGAAGTCTGACTTAGCCACGGTAGTCCATGCTCTGGTTACATCCCGTATAGACTACTGCAATGCTCTCTATGTGGGGTTGCCTTTGAAGACTGTTTGGAAGCTTCAAATGGTCAAACAAGCGGCAGCCAGGTGGCTAACTGGAGCGGTGCTCAGGGAGCACACAACTCCTCTGCTGTGCCAGCTCCATTGGCTGTCAGCACAATTCAAAGTGCTGGCTTTAGCCTATAAGCCCTAAACAGTTCTGGTCCAGCTTACCTGTCTGAACATATATCTTCTTATGAACCGTCTAGGACCTTAAGATCTTCTGGGGAGGCCCTACTCTCGGTCCCGCCTCCCTCGCAGATGCGTTTGGTGGGAATGAGATACAGGATCTTCTCAGTGGTAGCCCCTCGGCTGTGGAATGCCCTTCCCAGGGATATAAGATCGGCCCCCTTCCTTCTGCCATTTCGCAGAAAGGTTAAAACCTGGCTCTTCAAACAAGCTTTCACTAATGCAGCATAATCAGGCAAATATGAAATTATGGAACAACTGACAATGCAATTGGATAATGATTTAAGTAAAGAGACGCCGAGGATTATGTTTTATAGGTTGTACGGTGTTTATATCATATGCAAAATGTTTTATTTGTTTAATTCTATTTTAAAACTGATAAGGCATTGAATTACTGCTGACTGTGAACCGCCTTGAGTTGCCTTCGGGCTGAAAAAGGCGGTATAGAAATGTGGCAAATAAATAAATAAATAAACACCAAAACGCAAAGCACAGGGGGGCTTGCTCAAGACTAGCAACAACAATAAAGATATGCTGACCAAGTATTTGATTCTTAATCCATATCCGCTATTATTTCCTTGTATATCAAGACAATACAATATAATCCATAGTCCTACAGGATATGTATATCCTTATATAAAGTGATGATATAACAATAAAGTCGGAGCGTCAAGACAAACAAACAGGAAATGCGCAAAAGTCAATCAATCAATCAGTTTATTTGTATGCCGCTCTTCTCACCCCGAAGGGGACTCAGGGCAGCTCACAACACCTCAAGGATACCGTGTATAAAGACACACAATATAAACAGTCAAAAATTGCTCTTAATTCTCAATATCACCAATGCATATAGACTTACAAAGTCTATATGCATTTGGGGGGGCGTGTATGGATGTTTGCTGTGACGCTTGAAGTAATGAATGTACATTCATCTACCACATGTTGAAACTACAGTAGATCAATGGTAAAGGTACAGTAGGTAAATGGTAAAGGTTTTCCCCTGACATTAAGTCCAGTTGTGCCTGACTCTGGGGGTTGGTGCTCATCCCCATTTCTAAGCTGAATAGCCAGCATTGTCCGTAGACACTTCCAAGGCCATGTGGCCAGCATGACTGCATGGAGCGCCATTACCTTCCCACCTATTGATGTACTCACATTTGCATGTTTTCGAACTGCTAGGTTGGCAGAAACTGGGGCTAACAGCGGGATCTCGCCATACTCCCCAGATTTGAACTGGTGACCTTTCAGTCAGCAAGTTCAGCAGTTCAATCCACTGCGCCACTGGGGGCTCCAGATATTACATATCTGGGCATCTAGATATGTAATACTTACACTTGTGTGCAGTGGAAGCCCAAACGTTATTCCTCTAGCTCACAAAATAGATAATCCATTCATCCTTGGCAATGCCATGTATAATCAGGACCCAGTGTAAAGCATATCTCATGATTTATTTGTTGAAGTAAACTATGTTTTCATTGCCTTACTTAAGCTCTTTAGCAAAATGCTGTTAACATCAGTTGGCAATAAATCTTACGTGCTGCTTTCATTTAGCAGGCTTCAGCTACGGAGACAGAAATTGGGCCCATGAGACTGACACAAGATCCCATTCAGGTAAGACTTTGGTATTGCTTTAGCAGCAATTGCTATGTTTGATGTTAGAAGTCAACTAATGTCTGCAGTTCTTGACTCCAGAAGTATACGTATATATTTTATATATATGGGAAAAAATTATAAATATGAATATTCTTGTGATATTGGAGGTAGTAGGTATTGTATTAGATTGTTTGCACCCTGTGCCTGTGATTCAAAATAGTCAGGAAATTGTGTAAAGTTCAAATTCTGAACTAACTTCCTTCATTCTAGAAATATATAAACCCACTCAAGCCATTTTTCAACAATATTGTTGTTAGAGTTTGCACAATGTTTACATTGTTACCGCCTGCCATTTTTAGTTCTTAGTTTTTTTCATCTGTCTACAAAGTAATTATGCTGCCACCAGCTATGGAAGGAGGAAAACACAGTGCACTTAGTATACAATTTGATGGAAACAGCGTAACTTTAAAATAAATTCCGTAGAGGTACCCTAGAGTATCTCATATCTCTCTTCATATCTTTACGTTATTAGGCTCCAACATTTTAGATCTGTGGCTTTAAGAGCAATACAAAGTTAGTACCACTGCCCATGTATTTTGCGCTATTTAAAAATAAGTCTGGCCCCTTCTACATTGCCATATAAAATCCATATTATCTGCTTTCAACTGGATTATATGGCCATCTAGACCCATATAATCCAGTTCAAAGTAGATTATGTGGATTATGTGGGCCAGGCTGTGTCGCAGCTAGTTAGTAGCCGGCTGCATTAAATCACTGACCAAGAGGTCATGAGTTCAAAGCCAGCCCAGGTCAGAGTGAGCTCCCGACCATTAATAGTCTAGCTTGCTGTTGACCTATGCAAAAAAAAAAAGACAGTTGCCTCTGTCAAGTAGGAAATTTAGGTACCGCAGCATGCATAAGAATAAGGAAGTACTCCATCAAGGACTCGGTGTCACAAGTGGATGGTGGAGCAGCAGCTCCCTCTGTGGCTGGAATCGAGCATACCCTCATGAAGCCAGAAAGCTGGGATGTTAAATTGCCTCTTTGTCTGTTTAAATATGTTGCATGTCTAATGGCACTGGATGTTTGCCATGCATACGTGTATTGTAATCTGCCCTGAGTCTCCTGCGGGGTGAGAAGGGCAGAATATAAATACTGTAAATAAATAAAAAAAATGGCAGTGTAGAAGGGGCTTCAGCCAGAGAAGTTCTGGGACCAGTGGCGTAATGAAGGTGATGTGGAAGCTGCAGACCACACCATGTGATACCATCAGAGGTGTCCCCCATCCCCCCAGAATCATAACACTGATATCATGATACAGAACTATGTATGGTTCTAACTAGTGAGCATAGTTCCAGAAATTCTGAACCATTTTCAAGAAAACTACTCTGTGCAAGTCCATTTACAACAAAGTATGTTTAATAGAATTATTCTGCATAGTTCCGTCTCAAACGCTGTATAGGTTCAGAACCAGAGCTTGCTAAAGTTACTTTTTTAAACTCCTACCTTTGGATTCCTCAGTCTGAATGGGGCTGTTGATTATAGGGAGATGCAAGCGCCTAATTTCCCGACTAGATTAGTCATATGCTGACATACATGGTGCTACAATGGTAGTATTAATCATCATATCACTTATTGTTGGGAAATCAGCAGTTCAGATAAAATGAAATCAGGGTCACCTTGCCAAGCCCATGGACTAAATGTGTTTATTTTCACATGGCAACACCATGGTTATGGGCATAACACATTAAAAAAAATAGGATCAGTCTTTTCTTAATCTATACAGGGCGGACTAGGGAAATGAATGAGACAATCTATTCATTTGAAAAAAATAGGACTTCACAAACTTTAAAGGAGGGTAGCTTTAGTGATTCTTGGCAAACAATATGGAAACTGAAGCTGACATTTTTCAAAAGCTTTCTTTTTTACTTTCTATTAGTTAATGATAGGCTGCTATGATTGATTGTGTTAAGTTGTCAAACATAGCATGGCCTCTCCGCCTGGCTATATAATGTAAAAGCTGCTTATATACAAGGGGCATTCATTAAATATTTCCCCTGACCCACTTCCTGTAGATTGAGAGCAATGAAACTTGGCACAGTTATTAGTCCTTCTCTCCATAGGTGCCACCTAAGGATACACACTTCTCTCATCTTTTTAAGCAAATGTAAACAGCTCACTTGTAGAAGTTGACAGGTTGCTCCAAAAGTCACGTTGTGACTTCAGATATCAGAGTCTCCTCATCTGAAAAATGCTTGCCCTTTAAAAATAATTTCATTGTTAGAAAGAGATGAAAGTTTAATGGTGCGAGGTCGGGTGAATAAGGGGGATGTGGTAAAATTTCAAAGCCACAGGAGCGTGCTTCCATTTAGGCAACATGTGAGTTTTCTTGCAGAAGGTGGACACCTTTGGTGAGCATGCCACATTGTCTCTTGGTTTTGATGGCCTCCCGCAATTTCCTCAGCAGTAAAGCCTAGTATGCCCCAGTGATCATGGTACCCTTTGCTAGGAAATCTATCAATACTACTCCGTTTTGGTCCCAAGATACTGTTAGCATGACCTTGCCTGCCGAGAGTTGGGCACGTGCCTTCTTTGGAGGCGGTGAGTCATGATACCTAGCCCAAAATGCCAGGATTATTGTGTGGTCGTGGAAAAAACATTATCCAAGACCATCTTTACATGCATAAGGTATCCACTGGACTTTAGTCTCAGGATCATAGTGATGGACCCAACTTTCATCCTGTGTGGTCAGTCTGTTGAAAAAGTCCTCCTGGTTTCCATGACACATTGTCAATAGAGCCTGAAAGCATCCAACCCGTTCCTGCTTCTGGAAAGGTGTGAGCAGCCGGGGGACCCAGCCAGTGGATACCTTATGCATGTAAAGATGGTCTTGGATAATGTTTTTTCCACGACCACACAATAATCCTGGCATTTTGGGCTAGGTAGCAAATGGTTATGCGACGATTTTCCAAAATGGTGACTTCCACTTGCTGGATGGTGTGTTCAATAGCAGAGTGAGGTCACCCTGGAATTAGAGCTGTTTGCACTAAAGTCTGACCACATTTTAATTGACGATGCCAGTTCTTGACTATATCATATAAGAACATAAGAACATAAGAAGAGCCATGCTGAATCGGACCTCAACCCATCTAGTCCAGCATTCTGTATCACACAGTGGCCCACCAGTTGTACACGGGGATCTCGAGCAGAAGGGAGGGCAAAACCCTGACCTGCTCCCAACCCCCCACAACCAGCACCCAGGGAAATCCTGCCTACCTCAACCAACTCCGAGGTGGCACCTGAATGTCCTTTTCAGTAACTACCGATACACTTGGTATCCATGAATCTGTCTAATCCTGCCTTGAAGTTGTTCAGGCTGACAGCTGTCACAACCTCTTCTGGAAGTGAGTTCCATAACCCAATGACCCTCTGGGTGAAGAAATATTTCCCTTTATTAGTCCTAATTTTCCTACCTTGGAGCTTCAGGGAGTGCCCTCTAGTCCTAGTGTTTTGTGACAAAGAAAATAATTTTTTCTTTATTCACCTTTTCTATCCCATGCATGATTTTATACACTTCGATCAAGTCACCTCTTAAACGCCGTCTTTCAAGGCTGAAAAGACCAAGGCGTTGCAACCTGGTTTCATAAGGGAGCTGCTCCATCCCTTGGATCATTCTTGTTGCCCTTTTCTGTACCTTTTCCAGTTCCGTTATATCCTTCTTAAGGTGCGGAGACCAGAATTGTACACAGTACTCCAACTGTGGCCTTACCATCGATGGGGAATCATCCTCATAAACCTCTTTCATCTCATTAAACGTCTCCTTTGGTGTGTGGCCTTTCAAGTAAAGGAACTGGATGACTGCCCTGTATTCCACTGGGTCCATTATCAAACCTCACACCACTTCAGCACCTGTAAAATCAAGACAGTTATCAGTTTTCAGTTGTAAAATGGTACGTAACCTATAGGGACTTATATCATTACACACGTGCAGTTTCAGAGTCCTGTCATAAATAGAAGTGGGTAGGGGAAATCTTTAAGGAACGCCCCTCATAGGAAAATCAAAGGAAAATAGGAAGAAGCAGAGGTATTTGTGTTCCAGCAGACAAATGGCTGTTGAAAATGGAATATGTTTGTATGTATCCCATCAATTCTCTGGTAGTTGATTGCTTGCTCTCTGGTACAAAGCTTTCTCCAAATTTGGGATTGCCAGAACTGAAAAAGGAAATGGCTTGAAAGCACACAATAATAACAAAAATAAATATAGGCCCTCCAGAAGACCCTGATGTTAACTGTGTTAGTAACGGCCCTGCTAAAGTCATACAAGCACAGAGTTGTGGGTTCTTTGGTTGAGTTTTTACCTATCTGAAATACAGTTTTCCTCTTTTTTTCTTCCTTTACAAAGCACTATTGTCTTTTCCAGTGAGTCATCTTCATACGTGCAAAGTAGGATTGCATCAATTTTGTCATTTTGATTCTCAGTGAAAGTCCCAGTAGTTTGTCTTTCTGGTGGTTCATGGTATCTATAGAACTGGTATCACATTATAAATGAACTGATTTTTCCCATTCCAGTTTTCTTTTCTGTCCAGCTTTCACAACCGTACATCAATAACGGAAGTGTTATGGCCCAGATGATTCTGTGTTAATGATGTATATATTTTAAAGCTTGAATTTCTCAATAGCTACCTTAGAATCATAGAATAATATGTGACGGATTGGTAAATGTAAATATTAAATAAACAGAGGCTTTACCACAGTTTTTAAACCAAGATGTGCCCTGCAGTATAATAAAGTGTCTCTCAGGCTTGTGTAACAAGTAACAACAAACAAGGCAACAATATATGCAGCAGTCTCTTTGAATTCAGGCAGAGAACAGAGTAATAAAAGTAATCCTTTAAAATAAGCCTCATACTTTAAAAATGATCAAGCTTCAAGAGAGTTGGCAGCCAGCACTCTCTTCATTGTCCAAAATGAAAGTGGCAGTGGTCTCTGCAGCAAGCCAGAGACAGTAGCCAATCAGAACTCTGGCTCCTGGCATGCTCAGCCAATCAGCTGCCGATATGTCTTTCCAGTTAGCCCATTGCATCATAGTGTTTCTTCTCAAATCCTCACATAATAGAGTTGGAAGAGACCGCATGGGCCATCTAGTCCAACTCCCTGCCATGCAGGAAAAGCACAATCAAAGGACCCCTAACAAATGGCCATCCAGCCTTTTGAACTTGTAGGTCTTCTACTAATATTTTGACTATGGCAGGCATGGGCAAACTTCAGGTGTTTTGGATTTCAACTCCCAAAAACCCCAGTCATCTTGCCAGCTGTTAGGAATTGTGGGAGTTGAAGTCCAGAACACCTGGGGGGCCGAAGTTTGCCCATGCCTGGACTATGGTCTCCATTTTGAAAAAGGACCAAGCCAAAATATACAAATATGCTTCTACTTATTATTTTAATAGTTCTATTTTCTCCAAATACAAACTGCTAAACAGTTGCACTGATGACATTCTGCTTCTTTCTAGTAAGGCGGGATAGCCATTTTTAAAGACATTGAAATATTTTAATGCTAAACATCATTGGCTGAAATATGAAGTACCAGACCTTGGTTTAATCGTAATGTGAGATTGTATTTTGTATTCCATAGGTATTACTGATCTTTGCAAAAGAAGACAAACAGAGTGATGGATTCTGGTGGGCTTGTGACAGAGCTGGATACAGGTGTAACATTGCTCGGACACCAGAATCAGCCCTTGAATGCTTTCTTGATAAACACCATGAAATAATTGTCATAGATCATAGAAACTCCAGATACTTCGATGCAGAAGCCATCTGTAGGTAATTATCTTTTGCTCCAAATGAGCCTTGTTGAACTGAATTTTTAATGCAGTGTTATCATGTCCACTTGCTTCTACAATGGTAGCAATATATCTGTGCCTGAGTTGTAATATTTCAGATTGTAGGCAGGGAGGGAGCTGTCACATGATTGCATATTCTTCTAAACAGAATAACCAAAAGCCAGATCTCAAGAAGAAGCAATGGGTTTATGTGGAGGACATTTTTGTATAAAGAAACACTTTATTCAGTCTGGTGGCCTTTTTGACTGAAGACCTGTGACGGCGGGAATAATAGGCATAAAGGAAGGCTTGAAATCTGGGAAACAGTGCTCTACAAGCCAAATCAATACTTTGCTTTAGTTCCTTAGAATGGAAATGTTATAGGGAACTGAATGCACATTTAGTTTAGCAACCGTCTTGTTATACAAGTGTGGAGACAAGTGGATGCATATTGTAGCTGGTTGTACGCTGGAGGAATCAAGATGCTCAAAAAACTATCTGTAGAACCAGTTTAAAAACCAGTGACTTCATTTGGAGACTTAACTTCTTAGTAAATGGACTTATGTAAATGGGAGATAGAATCAAGCAATTTGCGAAGTCTGTATTAAGTGGAACCAGCAAAGCTAACATTATGCATCAACCAGGACCGGACAAAGGTAATAAAAAGTAGTAAGCGAGCATTATTTTGGTGCCCCCTGGCTCTCCAACCTGGTGGAGATTGTGCATGCACGTGCGTGCAGCCAGCAAGTTTTGTGCATGCGCCCTATGCAAGGCTGAAGGGAGGAGCGTTTTGGAAGTGGCCTCCGGCGGCAAAAAGCTCCTCCCCCCGGCAATGGCGCATGCGTGAAACTAGCTGGCTTCTGCGCTTTTGCCATTGCCGCGGGGCGGGCCCGGCTGCCCGGAGCCACTGGTCGCCCTGTAATGTTGGGCCAGGGGGAGGAGCTTTTTGCAATCGGAGGCCACTTCCAAAACGCTCCTCCCTTCGGCCTTGCGTAGGGCGCATGCACAAAACTAGTTGGCTGCACCTCCATAGCGCTCCATGCACCGAACCTGGCGGCTGTGGCCGGATGCGCCCCTGATCACGTGGCGCCCGTAAGCGGCCGCTTCCCTTTGCTTACCGTTAAATCCGTCTCTTATCACAACCTCATCAGGACATTGGGCAGATTGTGTCAATGTACATTGATAGAGCCCAGTGTGCATTGGGGCGTTTTGATCTATGTTTATTACTTGGTATGTATTTTACAATTATCTAGGAGCATTCCTTAGGAGGGTCCCTTGCTATGTACCTAAGTTATGTGACGTAGACTGCGATATGGGATCATGGTCAGTTTCATATACAATACGATCCCTGTATCCATGGGACCGGTATCTGCAGTTTCTTGTCCAACAGATTATATCAACTCTTGACATTTTTACTGTCCTCCAGCATAACTGTGGAGCATTTGGTGGCATTCATGAGTCAGAAGTCCTTCATTCCCATGTTTTCCACATGCATTCCAGAAATGTATGCCCTTCAGATAAGAGAGTATTATCATGAGAGAAACGGATTGTTTCTGAATCTCAGTTTCTGAATGTTCCAAATTCTACCAGGTGCAGTTTTTCCATAATTCACTCTGTAGGCTAGGATTGAATTATGGTACATTGGTATACATGCACCATTCCCACACAGGTTGGCATCACTGGATTTTGTTTGTTTGTAATGCAGTCGTTCTGATAACTGAAAAAAACAGGCACTGTTTTACTTTAAGAAAGGCTTTGTCCTTTTAGAGATAATTTTTATGTAGCCAAACCAGCAAACTCGTTGAGCATGAGTATTTACATATGAGAAAACACTGTATTTCTTTTTGGATGATTTGTTACTTTAAATTGTTTAATTGGATATTGTATGACATTTCCTAATTTCAGGGCAATTCATGCTACAAAGCCTGCAGAACATACTGTAATACTAGGTGTTGTTCCACAAATGTAAGTATTTTTGAGAGTGTATCTTGATAATACTGGTTTTTACATTGTTCATTAAACTACCTTTCATACATGTTGTGGAAAAATATTTAATTATAATGCAAAATGTTGTTTCCAGAAATTGTTTTAGAGATTTCAATTAGATTTTTTCAAAGTACAGTCAACCACCCACTTTTACAGGTTTAAATCTTGCTGGTTTGATTATTCATACTGTATATTTGACTAATTTGCTCTCTGGGAACCTCTAGGTCAGTGTTTCTCACCCTGGGGGTCACAAGTGGGTGTCAGAGGGGTCACCAAAGACCACCAGAAAGCACAGTATTTTCTGTTTATCTTGGGGGTTCTGTGTGGGAAGTTTGGCCCAATTCTATTGTTGGTGGGGTTCAGAATGCTCTTTGATTGTAGGTGAACTATAAATCCCAGCAACTACAACTCCCAAATGTCAAGGCCTATTTTTCCCAAACTCAACAGTGTTCACGTTTGGGCCTATTGAGGATTTGTGTCAGATCCATTATTGTTTGAGTCCATGGTACTCTCTGAACGACAACTCCAACCCTGTGGTCAATACCCGCCAAACCCTTCAAGTATTTTCTGTTGTTCGTTGGAGTTCTCTGTGCCAGGTTTAGTTCCATTTCATCATTGTTGGAGTTCAGAATTGGTGGAGTTCGGATTGTAGCAACTACAACTACAACTACAGCCCAGCAACTACAACTCCCAAATGACAAATCAATCCGACCCCCAACCCCACCAGTATTCAAATTTAGGTGTATTGGGTATTTGTGCCAAATTTAGTCCCGTGAATTAAAATACATCCTGCATATCAGATCTTTACATTACGATTCATAACAGTAGCAAAATTATAGTTCTGAAGTAGCAACAAAAATAATTTTATGGTTGGGGGTCACCACAATATGGAGAACTGTATTAAGTGGTCGCAGCATTAGGAAGGTTAAGAAACTCACTTCCAGAGGAGGTTGTGACAGCGGTCAGCCTTAACAACTTCAAGGCAGGATTAGACAGATTCATGGATACCAAGTGTATCGGTAGTTACTGGGCAAGTGCCACCTCGGAGTTGGTTGAGGTAGGCAGGATCTTGGTACTGGTTGTGGGGGGTCGGGAGCAGGTCAGGGTTTTGCCCTCCCTTCTGCTCGAGATCCCCGTGTACAACTGGTGGGCCACTGTGTGATACAGAATGCTGGACTAGATGGGCTGAGGTCCGATTCAGCATGGCTCTTCTTATGTTCTTATGTTCTTAAACACTTCTCTAGGTCTTCCAGGGCAAATTGGAAGTTGACTATCAAGTTGCAAAGGAGCACTTACAGATTCCCAGATTGATATGCTCTTAGGTTAAAAATATAGTGGGTTTTTAAATCTGTGGTTTTCCACTTTCATGTGGGTACTGCACTGCTAACCTCCTCCTTACTATAGAGGGATGAAACAGAAGTCTCATAGGAAAATCTCATCATTAATACGCACAGAGAGAGAATGGCAGACAAGATTAATTCTCTTCATAACATAGTTAAACATTGTATTATTGAAATTTCACCCTTGTCCAAAAGTCTAAGCAAATCAGATGCCTTTCCCCAAAGTACTGCCCTTCGTATTTGCTGGGCTGGAATTTATATCTTTCCTAGTCAGCATGTAATTGAAAAAGGATTTGCAAGAATATTATATTCTGGAAGAAGTACAGTGACGCTTATGAAGAGTATACACCATGCAATTGAGATGTCTTTATCCTGTATACACCATGCAATTGAGATGTTAGAATCTTGCGTGGCTCAGTTGGCAATACAAAAAAGAAAAAGCATGGAGTACATCTGGAAAACAGATATTCATTGGAAAATTGAATGAACTTCTGCCAAATACTTTTTTGATGCTTTATTATTTACTAACGGAGTATGGCTTTGTAGGGATGGGTGAGAATTTTGTTTCAGGGATTTGTTTTTGAAAGAAAAGATGAACATTTACAGAGATTTGTAAAAAGATGGAAGGAAAACTTTTTAAATATGTGCGTATGTACACAGTGTTTCTAAAAATGCATATACCCTTTGCACCTTATAATTATGAATTTGTGGGGGGTTTTAACCCCCCCCAAAAGAAATCCAAACTTAACAGGATTTAAGAGTCTGTTAATAAAGAAGTATTACAAAAATACAAGAGAAACTTGAAATGAGGCTTGGAACTCTGTGCTTTGAAAGTGTAAACTGTATTACTTCACAAGGATGGGAATTTGAACACTCGGCGTAAAATTGTAATTTAAGCCAGAATTTGTAACTCTTGATTCAATTTATTTATTTATTTAAAACTTTTGTATCCCGATCTTCTCACCTCCATAGAAGGACTCAGACTGGCTCACAGCAAAGATTCAATGCTACAATAATAATTAAAAACATCCAACAACAATAAAAGATTAAAATACATATGAATAAAATACATAAAAGCCAAATCGGTGACTAAACACAAGTTTATTTATTTATTAATTATTCGATCTTATATTCCGCTCCTCCCTGCAGGCTCGGGGCGGATTACAACATACAATAAAACATGCTGCGCATACAACCTGCAGCCATACATAGCATAAAACATAAAAACATAAAACCAGTGTGCAGTAAAATCCACAGAAATTCCATTTCTAAAACTCCAGACATGAACCCCTCAGGGCAGATCAGTTAGTCAAAAGCCAATTTGAAGAGGGCAGTTTGACAAGCCCTTCGAAATGGGCCGAGCTCTGAAATCGCTCGAGTAGCATCAGGCAAGGAGTTCCACCATACTGGTGCCGCCACGGAGAAGGCCCTCTGCCTAGTTGTGGATAGATGGCAGGAGCGGATCGATGGAACCAATAGCAAATTTTGCTCTTCTGAACGTAGTGATCTCGGGGGAACGTACGGGGCAAGGCGATCCCTCAGGTACGCAGGCCCTAGACCGTGTAAGGCCTTAAAGGTTAAAACCAACACCTTGACGGCAATTCGGTACTCTATAGGAAGCCAGTGCAGTTGCCGGAGAATGGGAGTAATATGCTCCCTCACTGGTGCTCCCACCAGCAAGCGAGCAGCGGCATTCTGCACCAGCTTGAGTTTCCAGATTGTCGACAAGGGAAGGCCAACGTAGAGGGCGTTACAGTATGACCGTCGCTTGGATCACCGTGGCCAGGTCATCCCTGGACAGGTAGGGTGCCAGTCGCCTAGCCTGACGAAGGTGGTAAAACGCCATTTTGCTGACCATGGAGACCTGGGTCTCCATGGTCAGCAAGGGGTCCAGTTGGACACCCAAGCTCTTAACAAGGGATGACGGGCTAAGTTGCTCGCTATCCAGGGTAGGCAACCGGCACCCATCCAGCCCAGGGCGACCAGGCCACAAGATCTCCGTCTTCGACGGGTTCACCTTCAGCCGGCTGGAGCGCAGCCAACCAGTCACGGCTTCAAGGCATCGATGGAAACAATCGGGTATGGTATCCGGTCTGCCGTCCATTCTCAGCAGAAGCTGGGTGTCATCCGCATACTGATAACACTCCAGACCAAAGTCGCGAACCAGCTGGGCCAGGGGGCGCATATAGATGTTGAATAATAAGGGGGAGAGGATGGCCCCCTGGGGGACCCCGCAACTTAATGGGAGTCTCCCAGAGACCCCCCCCCCTCCACACGCTGTCCCCAATCCTGGAGGAAGGGGGCCACTCACTTAAGGGCGGTCCCCCTAACCCCAGTCACGGCTAAACGGTGGGTCAACAAGGCGTGATCTACTGTATCAAACGCTGCTGTTAGATCTAACAGAACAAGAAGTGCTGATCCACCCTGGTCCAGCTGGCGGCGAAGTTGGTCTGTAATGGCGACAAGCACTGTTTCCGTCCCATGCCCAATACGGAAGCCGGACTGGAAGGGGTCAAGCCCAGCTGTGTCGTCTAGGAACCGCTGCAGCTGATCCGCTGCTGCCCTCTCAATTACCTTGCCTAAAAAAGGCAAATTAGACACAGGTCGGTAATTGGAGGGAGCCGAAGGATCTAAATTCGGCTTCTTCAGCAGCGGTCTTACCATTGCCTCTTTCAGTCTATAAATGTGGTCATTCATTATGGTCTATAATCAGTCTCAGCCTTCTTCGGGGAATTCTTTGTTCAAAAGCCAGGTTTTTGCTAGCCTCCTGAAGGACAAGAGGGAGGGGGCAAATCTGATCTCACTCGGGAGAGAGTTCCATAGCCGGGGGCCACCATGGAGAAGGCCCTGTCTCTTGTTCCCACCAGATGTGCTTGCGAAGGTGGTGGGACTGAGAGCAGGGTCTCCCTGGATGATCTGTTTGGTATTATCTGTTCGGTATTATATCAGCATTATAACATTTGTTTTCCCATATAAATGTCATCAAATAACCACCATATCTACTATCATCTACTAAAGGGTATATAAATTTTGGGGGCACGTTCTGTGTGTAAGTCCCCCCTACCCAATTGAATTAATTGGTAGACATGGGAGAGAACTCTATTTCAGTTTGTTTGGTAATCATTTACCACCCTGCAAAGTTTTTGTTTATTTATGGCTGTGGTTCCCAACCTTTTTTTGACCAGGGACCACTTTGACCAGGGACCACTCTCCAACATTAGTACAAAAAGAGCTAAAACCAGTTTTTGGTCAACTTTAGATTCGGTTTGGTTATTTGGGGTGCTGATTCAGAAAACTGCATTGGATAGACCACATCAGTTCTAGTTTCTGATACAGAACATATGCCATTCACTAGTCGCCATCTTCTCACCCACAGAAAACCATATTTAATAATCTAGTGCTGATGTGGTACTAGTAATTTTTTGTGGGTAGTCAGCCTCTTCCTTCCCACTATCCCTGTTGCCTTGGCACTTCAAGAGGGTTTTGCGAGACCAGTCACTCTTGTTGCCATGTGATTTCGAGGCAACAGTGTAGTAATGGTGAGGCCGCAGACCATATTTTCGTTCTTGTGGACCACTGGTGGTCTACGAACCACAGGTTGGAAACCACTGATTTATGGGAAGAAAATAATTTGAATTGTTGGGGGGGAGGCGGGTGGTGTATGGGAAATTAAAGTGTGAATATCTCATTTCCCCTCTCTATGTATGAGTACTTTTACTTTACTGATGTATCAGAATATTCCAGGTCTCTAAGTGATGACATATTCTGCATTTCCGTAGTCCCGCTGGCCAAGAAGAACCCTCTGTCCTTACCCTTCTCCATGCAGGTTTTAATAGGGTATGTAAATGTTATTACAACTTTCTTTACATGATAAACAACTCCTGTATCAGTCTTCATCCACTGTCTTCTCATAGTTATTAGTTGCCTATGTCATTAATTTTTACATGTCGTAATGAGCCACTTATTTATCAGTCTTCAGTCACTGTTTTCTCTCATGTATTCTTTTAACATCATGAACTGTTGAGCTACCTATTTGGGTCGCATGCCAACTATAAACATTCTCCGGCTTCTATGTAAATAAGATAGGAAGCAGAAAAATTGTGGGTGACAGCTACAGACTGAAGTTTCGGGAAAAGAAAAGAGAGTGGCAGATACATTTTATACAAGCCTGGATGTAAGTTCCTGTGACATATGTCAAAATTTATGGGCTTTCTTTTGGAAAAGAAGGATCTAGTATCCTAATAACAATCTAAAACTGCCTGGACTTCTATGCTTGGTGATGTAGGGTGGGCAACAGTGGCTGGAAGAGGTTGAAAGATAGTCATTACACTTTGCCTTCAAATTATTATTTTAAAATATTCAAGAAAAACACAAAATAAAACAAATTAAACTTACATTTTAGGTATATAAAACTACACAGTTACATATTATACTTCAAATCTCTGGCATTACTTAGCGAACAAAGATTCTTAGGAAGGACTCATCCCACGCTTTTTACAAGCGCATTGATGACTAAAAAGGCCAATCTGAGATAGGCAAGTTTGGTTGCAGAAAGCACAGCAGAAAGTCTCCTTGGGTGATGTTGTTTCCAAGTTGTGGTTCTTTCTGCGTTGTCATTTCTCTTCAAGACCTGTTCGGCGTGACTTCTCGAAAGAGGCCGCAGCATTGTGGATAGTGCGTCTCCATGCCCACTGATGTGAGGCCAGGGTGGACCATTGTTGGTGATCAATCTGGCCGAGCCTGAGATGCTGTTTCAGGGAGTCCTTCTATCTCTTTCTGAGGGCGCCTCTCTTGTACTGACCTGTGGCGAGTTCACCGTAGAGTAGTATCTTAGGAGGCGATGGTCCTCCATCCTAGAGACGTGCCCTGCCCAACGCAGATGTGTTTTCAATACTTCAAATAAATGACAAATAAACAATTACTTTAAAAAATCCTACAATCTTCCACTATCTGATTATTATCCCTTATTAGTCTACTCCCTCTAAATAATAATGTAATCACAGTTTTACTTAAAAGCAAACTAATTCATGAATCTCAAGTTGATAAGTGCTCCCATTGTTGTCGTCAAAAGATGATGATAATAATAATAATAATACCCGCCTCTCCCTGTGGCTCGAAGTGGGGTACAATATCATTAAATCAAGAGATAAAAATGTCCCAACCTTTCTTAAAGTCAGTCAGAGATTTCACCTTAATCATTATAGTCAGCTTATCTATTTCTTCTGTTTCACAGATCTCCTTCAACAGCCATTCTTCCCAGATTGTCTGTCATCAAGCATTCCCAAAGCTAAGAAGAGTTAGACAAGCTAGGATCAAGCTGTGCTTTAGGATTCTTGCATGTTCATAATATAGGTTCTTCCTAGATTTGAGTATAATGAAAAGCTCTCATTCATTTAGTACCATAACTAAATTCATAGTTAGGAGGCATAACTGCCTCCTGCTCACAGTTGTTCCAGATTAGAATCTTTGCATGCAGTATTAACTTCTGTGATATCCAAACCATCTTCTATATTCCCCAAGGATGCATCTACACTGTACAATTAATACAGTTTGGCATTACTTTAACTGCCATGGTTCAATGCTATGGAATCATGAGAGTTGTATAACAATAAAAATAATTTTATTGATTAGCCCTTATCACAATACCAAACCAAACAACAAAGCTTGATAAGACTTGATTGCACTCTATGTAGTAAGTTAAAATAAGACACTTATAACAGTACAGTAAATAAATATGATAAAACTGAGTATATATATATACATCATATTTTCTTGTCACTACATGAGAGTTGTATACATCACATTTTCTTATCACTACATGAGAACCATATATTTTTGAGCCAAAGGGCTCAATATATATATATATATAAGAGCTTGCTCTGCTGTCCTCCAGAATCTCCTACCTTTGACTATTGACTCATTGTGCTTACTGTTTGGGCAGGTTGTGGTGGTGGCACAGAAAATATGGGACAGTAAGCTGTTGGTTGTCCTGAGCTTTCCGGGGAGGAAGACGAAAGAATGTCAATGAATGTATGAATCAATCAATGAAATGCCCACATCTGGGCCTTTTAGTTTGGACTTGTGAATCATCTCAGAGCTGTGTCTACATCTTCTGTTAGCATGATTCATTCAACTATCAGTGCCAACTCTTGTTTCCTTTCGTATCTCTCTCTTACATACTTGTGGACCTGCGATCAATGCAAAAATGGTTACAATCAACTTGTTCAGGCAGGATGCCACTGAACATCTCTTTGCAATCTTTGGATTGTACATTGAAACTATTCATTGTTGGAGGAGGTGGGTCACCTTCTGGGCTCTAGAGGCAAAACACCTGAGGCCTCTTCACGCTACACTCAGATAATGTGGGATTTTCTGCCTTGATATTCTGGGATATAGGGCTGTGTGGAAGGGCCCTTAAACTTGTATCAGGGTGGAGGATTAGGGTTTCCCCCAGTCTTTACATAGGGTTTTTTATGACTAATTGATTCCAGAATTGGATGCTTTTGTTAAACTGCTCCATGATAGGGATTTTTGACCTGCTGTTTGCATCTAGAATAACTTTGTCATGCTGGGATTGACTTTAAATGGAGATTCTCATTTAACATTTCCACAAACTGCTTTTGCCATGCTAGTTTAAAGCACACATTCAGGTCCAACATTGTCTTTTTTTGAAACTTTTTTTTGTTAGTAATGTGCTATTTTTAATTATTAGGAAATATTTTTAAAAACTTTAGAAATTGCTAAAAGTGCTCACAAATCCTCCAACCATCTTTAGAAATAATTATTTGGAAGGAACAACTAAATATTACTTGTTAGCCCCTTCCCTCATTATTTGGATGCAGCGATGGCCGTTATAACAGAATCATTGTAGCATAGAAGGGCCCCTTATCTCATTATCTTTAAGTATAGCATGCTAATTTATTTTTTTATTCATTAAAACAAATTAACTCTATATTGTTTTGTTATTTCCTCCACAAATACCCAGAGATATTTGGAGAACAGTAGTATTGTTGCTTGCTATAATGAACTGGTTCAGATAGAACACGGTGAAGTACGATCGCAGTTCAAACTACGGTAAGTAAAGAAAATTCATCTCCTTCATGGAAGTGCCATTAAAGGTTAAACCTGAAATTGTAGCTCTGTTATTGCCCACATATGTCTAATTCCACAATTTGGAGAACATAAACAGTAATTAGCTGTCCTCTCGGAGGCAGGGTTATGTAAGGACTTGCCTCTGGGACACAGCTGTTTCTTCTCTCAGTTCTTTGCTTCCACTACATTGCCCCATTCATACTACATATGGATTTTCTTATGTTGGAGTCCAGCAGACCATCCATACTGCAAGGTTATAACAGTTTGGCACCACTTTAACTGCCATGGCTCAGTCTTATGGAACCCTGGGATTTGTAGCATGTTTTGGCACCAGAATTATCTGACAGAGAAGGGTAAACATTTCACACAACTGCAAATTTCATAATGTTGAGCCACACAGTGTGGCATCAAAGTGTTATTCTGCGGTATGGATACAAAATTGGCTTCCCTGGTCAGAACATGTGCTCCTCGCTTCAATAAAGCCTTTTGTGTTGAATAGTCATCTGGGGATCTCAGCAGAGGCAGATTCTCAGCCCGAGACTTGCTATTTTAGCAAGGATAGGGGACTCAAGGAGGGGAGACTTACAGAATTAGACCATTTAACCCGTCTCTTATTTGCTAACCCTTCCCCTAAGTGGTTTTCTAAGTGGTTGTGGAACTTTTCTCAGTGAGGGAAAACATAAAATAGCCAAAAGGGGGCATTTCTAGGAAAGACTCTAGAGTATAATACATGCCAGTGCCCCATGTTTATCTAGTTTCCCATTTTACAAACGTCTCTCTCATACATATTCATAAATGTATTATTTCTATCCAAGAAAAAGCTTCAATGTAAATGGAAACACACAAATTGAATGCATATCAGTTTCAAAATCTTCTTAATCCTCCATGTGAAAAACTACCATGATCATCTTAATTAAGGAAGCATATAAATAGCTTTCCATAATCTGGTGTGCCTTTCCAGATGGATTGGACTACATGTTTTTCTGACTTGTCTTCCTCAAATGCAGGCAACTGTTATTGTTTAAATAAAATTTGGTGGGGGGAAGGGTTATTTTAGAGTTATATACACCGTAGCAGCATAACAGACATATATTAAATCAGCATCTTCTTAGAAGAAAGGTGTTTTATAGCAATGTTTTCATGTTTTGTGTTTATGTGTGTTGGAAATAGCAACCTTCTCAAGACTCCACTAGTTATTTGTTATGTATATGTATAATTGCTTACTTACAATACGTTCTATTGATTTTCATATTCTCTTAATTGTTTTACAGTATTCTTATGCTTTGATGTTGATTGTAAACCGTCCTGAGTTGCTTACGGGCTGAGAGGGGCGGTATATAAATATAGCAAATATTAAATAAATAAATGAATAAATACTGTATTGTATGTGTGTATTGGTTTGCAATTTTGCCTGACCTCTTTGTTGTGGGAGGAGCTGCAGACCATGTGATCAGAATTGGGCACCTTCAGGACTTGGACTCTATTTTCGTTTGTAGAAGCCATTAGACTCTTAGAGAGAGTAGAAGCCATCTGTGTGGCTTTAGAAGATTGCAGGAACAATTCAGCTTAGACTTCAATGTAGGAACAGTATGCTTAGAGACTTATTAGACTCTCAAAACAGAGAGTTGTTTTGGACTATGGACTATTGTTTCTAAAGATGCCCTGTGTTACCTACACGAAGGAGCAACTTAAAATCCTATTGTAACTGAATTCATAAGCAAAGTGCCTGTATGCTGTATACATGAAGTTTTGTGAGTAAACCAACTCTGTTACTTTTAAAGAAGACTGTTTATTTCATCCCTTAAGAGCATGATTTAAAGGCAAATATATTTTAATGAAGAGTAGATTATTTGGGGGCAACTAAAGGAACACTTCTGAAACTCTGCTGAATATATATATATATATATATATATATATATATAAACTATATATATATATAGTGCATTGGCATGTCTTTGTCCATAGCAGTTCAAAGACACACCTAGCTATATCAGTTTAACAGGTGAGAGAGCTAGTTGCCTTGCATGAATGCTTGTGAATGCCATTTCCCCCCCCAAAAAGGTTGTGACGTCTAGCGAGGTCATGCCTTTTGGTCCCCCCCCCAAATTATGAATTCCATTTCCCAAATGGTTATGGAAATGTGGATGTGAGTTATGTACTGATGTCATTCCTCTACACTTAATTACAGAAGTTAATATCAGATCATAATTTGTTTATTGTAGGGCTTGTAATTCAGTTTTCACAGCACTAGAACATTGTCATGAAGCCATAGAAATAACGAGTGAAGATCATGTAATTCAGGTATGGATAAAACATTTTTTTCTTATAAAATCTTTGTATCGGTTTATCACTATCAGTTAATATCTATTATTCATCCATACCTGTTTATTCATGGAAATCAATCACCATTTGTTTTTTTACGGTCCATGTGTGTAGACTTTTGATAGGTTCTTGCACTTCTTTTTAATTTTCTGTCAATGAAGCCTTCTGCCATGAAATGTATATACTGGCTACAGAATCCACAGGGACCAAATTCATTTCAAAGTGAAAGTTTACTTTAGTTGGTCACGTGTCTTCATTGCCTTCCAGTATGTTAACCCAGCCTTTGAGAGGATGATGGGCTACCAAAAGGGAGAACTGATAGGGAAGGAGCTAACTGAGCTTCCAAAAAGTGACAAAAACCGTGCAGACCTGCTGGACACAATCAACACATGCATCAAAAGAGGAAAAGTAGGTGACAAGCTAGAATCCACCTGTAGTATTAAACCATTCTGCTTTATTTCCATTAGGGTTCAAAATAGTCCCTTCACATACAGTTTTATAAATTACAAATAAAGAATAGAACTCCTTTTAATTGTTGGAGAATGGAGGTCACAAAGTATATGATTCTTTGAAGAAAAGATAGATGTTTATAGTCATGCTCTCTATTCTGGTATTAGTTATTATTGGCTGCTTTCAAGCAGGTTTATCCTAGGAAAAGGTGATCTTCCAGATGTTGTTGGACTCCAGCTCCCATCAGCTCCAGATACAATGTTTGAGTGATGAGATTTGTAGTGCAACAACATATAAAGGACCACCATTTTAGCATCTGTGCTCTAAAACCAGCTTTCTAATCTTTAACTTATGAACTTTTTTATGTCAGAAGTAACTTGAGAAACTGCAAGTCGCTTCAGGTGTTAGAGAATTAGCCATATGCAAGGACGTTGCTGGGGGATGCCCGGATGTTTTACCATATTGTGGAAGGCTTCTCTCATATCCCCACATGGGAAGCAGGAGCTGACAGATGGAAGCTCTCTCTCTCTCTCTCTCTCTCTCTCTCTCTCTCTCTCTCTCTCGTGCATTCAAGTTGCTGACCTTAAGGTCAGCAGTTCAACAGACACAAGGTTTAACCCATTGTGCCACCATGGCTCCTGATCTGGTACATTGGAAGGATGATAGGCTGGGCCTCCCTTTATTATACTCACAGCATTGCATGACCTCCCTATAGGGAATGCCTTCTTCACAAACGATATGTAATCCCTCATTTTCATCTCCACTGAACCATCTAAACCAGTGGGCTGTGCTAACTCTTCTGTTGGTATCAATGCTTGCCAGTCCTTTGCTACCTCCAAAGATAGACTTGAATCCCACCTACACTGCTATATAATGCAGTTTGAATTGTGAGATTGACCACTCAAGTCTCTCTTCCACTACATGCAGGGCCGGCCTTCCCCATTAAGCGACCTACGCGGTCGCGTAGGGCGACGTTCCCGGAGAGGGGCGTGGCCACCTGGGAGGGGCGCCGCTCCGCCCGCCGCCGTGTCGCTGCAGCAGCCAGCGGCGGCGCGCGGAGGAACGGGGGAGAGGGGACTCACGGGGCGGGCTCACGGACCCGAGGAGGAGCAGGAGGAGGGAGGCCACGGGCGGCCCCCATGGAGACGCAGCAGCAGCAGCAGCAGCACCCGGAAGGGCCCGGAGCCAGAGGTGCATCTTCGTGACGTCATTCGTCGCGCCTCTGCCGAGGAGGAAGGGAGGAAGGCCTCGCCGCGCGCTGTAAGGGCGCCCGGAAGGAGAGACGCTGGAGGGAGGGAGCCCCTGCGGAGCGCGGCAGCCTCTTCCTCCTTCCCTCCCTCCCTCCGGCGTCTCTCCTTCCGGGCGTCCTTACAGCGCGCTGGCGAGGCCTTCCTCCCCTTCCTCCTTGGCAGAGGTGCGACGAAGTGCTGTCACGAAGATGCGCCTCTGGCTCCGGGCCCGTCCGGGGGCGCTGCTGCTGCCGCTGCTGCCGTGCTCTGTGGGGGCTGCCCTCGTGGCCTCCCCCTCCTCCGGCTCCTCCTCGGGTCCGTGTGCCCGCCCCGTTTGTCCCCTCTCCCCCCCCCCCGTTCCTCCGCGCCGGCGCGCTCGGGTGTCTGCACATGTGCGGGCGCCGCCGGGAGCCGCGGGGGGGGGCACAAAAATAAAGCTCGCGTACTCCCCCCGGAGAGCTCGGGCCGCCCCTGACTACATGGCTGTGATATAGTGATAATTTCACAATTCAAAAAGATGAATGACTAAATGTTTCATTTCCAACAATGAAATATATGTCTGGATCTCTCACATTAAATGTCTCTGTTGTCATAAAATGCATGGTTTCTTTTTTAAAAGGAGGTTCCTGAATATTGCTTTCACTTTACTTGTTCAGGAGTGGCAAGGAGTTTATTATGCACGAAGAAAATCAGGAGATAATATTCAACAACATGTGAAAATAACACCTGTCACTGGCCAAGGAGGGTAAGTGTGCTAACCTAAGAATGCACTTTATTTTAATATGTTTTTCTGTTATATGTTCATCTGTAAATACACAAGATGTGGTTCAGCATGGGTATGCATAGGCAAATGCATACCCATATATATAACACTTTTTTGTGGGTATTCATCTGAATTTAGAAGAATCATTATTAATTCCTTGAATGTTATTAGACTGCTGTTGAACTATTTATTTATCTATGGTGCCAAAAGCAAATTGATGGTACAGTGGTAATGTATTTAAAAACACAAAGTTAAAAACTTGGCATTATACTAAATGTCCTTTGACCAGTAGTTGGCCACTTGGAGTGCCTTTGGTGCTGCTATAAGGTTCCCCTTTGTGCATGTGACAGGGTTCAGATTGCCTTGTAGTAGGTGGTCTGTGGTTTGTTCTTCTCCACACTTGCATGTTGTGGACTCCACTTTGTAGCCTCATTTCTTAAGGTTGGCTCTGCATCTTGTAGTGCCAGAGCACAGTCTGTTCACTGCCTTCCAAACCACTCCATCTTCTGTGTGCCCAGGAGGGAGTCTCTCATCCAGTATCAGCCATGGATTGAGGTTCTGGGTTTTAGCTTGCCACTTTTGGATTCTCACTTGGTGAGTTGTTCCTGCACGTATCTCTGTAGATATTAGGAAGCTATTTCTTGATTTAAGGTGTTGGTGTGGTGGCTGATATCCGAACAGGGGATGGACCAGAGATGTCACTGCATTGCTCCTTTCATTATTGGACCTCTTTCATAGGAAATCTGCCACAAAATATGAGCTTTTTTGTTGAGTTCCAGGGCCAGAGAAGCAGATGGCAAAAACAGCCGAACGGCCTACCTCAGGGGAACGTGCTTGCTCCATCAATGTTTAACATTTACACAAATGATCAGCCACTGCCAGAAGGGACAGAGAGTTTCATGCTGATGACTGTGCCATGACCGCCCAAACAAGGAGCTTTGAAATGGTTGAACAGAAGCACTCCAAAGCTTTAGGTGCTCTTGCTGCCTATTACAGGGAAAACCAGGTGATTCCTAATCCATCTAAAACACAGTCGTGTGCTTTTCACCTTAAGAACAGACGAACACCTTGAGCTCTGAGGATTACCTGAGAAGGAATCCCACTGAGTATTGCAGCACACCCAAATACCTGGGAGTTACCCTGGACCATACTCTGACTTACAAGAAGCACTGCTTGAATATCAGTGCTGGAAATAATATCATACGAAAGCTGATTGGCATAACCTGGGGATCACAAGCAGACACAGTGAAGACGCCTGCCCTTGCACTTTGCTACTCAGCTGCTGAATATGCATGCCCAGTGTGCTATTGAACTAAGTATAAGTCAGCATTTCCTGGTGCTCAGTGCAATTCAATTTATCTTAATTTGCAATTTGTATAAGATATTTCTTCAAAACATTCCATCGTCCTTTGGAATGGAATGGAGAAAAATAGTATTTTAGTACTACTTTCATAAGTTTCTATTGGCAGTCATGAAATTTAAAGTCATGATGCAGAGTGCTCTGAAATTAATTCTTATGGACAGCTAAAAACAATTACAGGATTTGTAATATCTTCTTAAATCTTGATACTTTTGCTTTATTATCGACTGGGAAGATGCTAATTTAGCTACGAATAGTTATATAATTATAGTATGAAGTAACACAGATTATTGTTTTATATTGGTAGGAAAATCCGACATTTTGTTTCAATCAAGAAACTGTGCTGTACCAACGATAGCAACAAGCAGGTAGGCGCTTCCCCTTGAAATATAACCCGTTTGTTGCCCTGGTATTTGAGTGTTGCTTTATGTTAAATCAAACTCTCTTGTAAAATAAAACTGGCAAGAAGTAACTTAATGAATCAAGTTAAGGTGGCAGGTGTGTATTTCAAAAATGGATTTTAATCCAATTAGTGGCATTGCTATTTTACCTCTGAAAACTTTGCCTATATTTGGCAAGGATAAGGCATTTAAACGCTGTGCTCCCAGGCTTTGTTAGTGAGATGCTCTTTCAAGTTACACAGAACATATTTATCCAATATAGAGAACTAACTGCACTGGTGATTCACGATCTAAGTGGGAAGGGAGACATTTTACACTTTGAATGAGCTGCCCTCTCTGCTACTACCACAGGCCACTCCTAAGTTGCTTAAGATGCAACTAAAGGTGTGAGGATTTGCAAAAAAAAAAGTGTAGTTGTTAACTGCTGTCAAATGAACTTCAACATATAGCAATCCCATAAATGAGGGATCTCCAAGTTATCCTATTTTCAACAGCCCTACTCAGGTCTTGCAGACCCAGGGCCCTTCCACACAGCCCTATATCCCAGAATATCAAGGCAGAAAATCCCACATTATCTGAATGTGGACTCAGATAACCCAGTTCAAAGCAGATATTGTGGGATTTTCTGCCTTGATATTTTGGGATATAGGGCTGTGTGGAAGGGCCCTGGGTCTGTTGATCTAGAATGTAGTCTTTTTTCTTTTCCTGCTGCTTCCTACCTTACACAGCAATTTGATTCCAGTAACCTACTTCAGGAACCGGGATGGGAAACTTCACTGCTATTGCTGAATTGAATTGTTGATCTACTGTAGAGCCACCAACACAATCCAGTCTCCCTTTTTACCTGCTGCAGTATTAATGTCTAGGAAATTTGTATGCCTGTTTTCATTTTCTTTTTTCATATAATCACAGACTTACAGGACCCATCATGATGAAAAGTGTGCAGGAGACCAGTTTCGCTCAGGTTAGAAAATTATTTTTCTTCATATGGTATCACTTAATAATGCAGAACGAGCCCAACTCTCAGATTAAAGGGTGGTTGATGAGTGGTTGATATAACACAGAACCCAAGTGAGGGTGGCCAAGAAGCTTACATAGATAACAGTGGCTTTCTCATTATTCAGAGTCTGAAGTCTTATTTTTTCGTGTCACAAGCCACTTGAGAAACTGCAAGTCACTTCTGGTGTGAGAGACTTGACTGCCTGCATGGACATTGCCCAAGGGATGCCCGGATGTTTTACCATCCTGTGGGAGGTTTCTCTCATGTCCCTGCATGGGAAGCTGGAGCTGACAGACAGGAGCTCTTCCCATCTTGTAGATTCAAACCTCCGACCTTTAGGTCAACAGTTCAGCTGACACAAGGGTTTAAACCATTGTGTCACCATGGCTCCTGTCTAAAAATTTGAAAATGCTAAACGACGGCAAGCTATAAGCTGCTGGCATTGTGAAGACTTTCTTGAAGGTCACTAGAACATATGAAGACTTTATCATTAATCCAGGCCTTTCATTACAGTTTTAAAAATTCTGCCACATTTGGGTAAACTAAAAGAGAAAAGTGGCTTCTTGGCAAGCAAGAATGGGAGCACAATGCTGAGGATCAAGTCCAATGGAATGGAGACTATAGTACTTTGAGTCCAGTTTGGACAAGAAGTCTGATATCAATCAAAGGCACACATGCATGCATACAGTAGTCATCATCAATAGGGGTGACAACAAAACAACTCCTACAAAATTAATGTGCTGTGTTTCATCAGACATATATTATTTTTTATTTTAAAATATTCCTGTAGTTAGATATAACCACAATATGTATATTTTTTCATAAGCCTAGCTTACGTGTATTGTATCAATAAAAATGAATCTTTGGTATTCTTTGGACTGGGCTGGGCTTGGCACAGCAGGCTAAACCACTGTGCTACAGAAAAATCCCGCCGATCAGAAGGTCAGCAGTTTGAGCCCGGGCGGGGTGAGTACCCAATGTTAGCCTCTGCTCACCTGACTACCTAGCAGGTCAAAAGCAGAAATGCAAGTATATAAAATAGGTACCACTTTTGGCAGGGAGGTAATATAAAGCTCTTCAAAGGGCACTGATTGGAGGAAAGCTAATTGGCATGGAAGATGGAGCGACAGCACACACACACACTGTGGCGAGAGTTGAGCACAGCCTCCAAGATGCCAGAAATAAGATGGGAAAACTGCCTTTACCTCTGTTTGTGTTGTCTGTCCTTGTAAATTGTATAATCGCCATTGAATGCTTGCCATATGTGTGTCCTGTAAGCTGCTCTGAGTCCCCTTCAGGATGAGAAGGGCGGGGTGTAAATATGGTAAATAAATAAATATTTGCTGGGCTTTGCTTCAAATCCCATTATATACTATGCTATGCTGTAGTAAAATGGTGTCTCATATAAAATATCAAAATCAAGGTTTTCTTTTTGGATTATATGGGATGGGCAGGGGGTAATGTTAAGCTGTAAAGGGCTGCTTATAACAGTACCTATAAGATTAAAATACTGATTTTTGAACCTTCTGATGCACATATGCACTACTCAAAGCTGTCCTTATTACCCAGTTACAATGAATGTGATTATGAAAATGTATACTGACCACTTTTAAACCACCTTCCTATAATGTTTATAGAATCTCACTCCTTCAGATGCAAGAACAGGAGGAAAGAGTCCAGTGATGTCAAATCAATAACCTCTCGAAGCAGTGATGGTAAGAAAACCAATAGTAGCCCAGCTGTCACTTGTACTGTTGAAGTTTTAAGTGAGTAGCGTAATTTCAGAAACTCTGGGATCTGCGTTAAAATGAGCAATAGGAGCAATGTTTATACTGTTGACTTAAGTGAAGGGCATTTCATCTATCTTTAAAGTGAAATGATAGGGTTTTGTTTGCCTTTGTTTAACAAACCAAAATGTTTTTTTCTTGAATGTCAGCCCCAAGTTTACAGAATCGGCGGTATTCATCAATGGCAAGAATCCACTCTATGACAATAGAAGCCCCAATCACAAAGGTAATAGTCCAAAATGTTCTGGTGTAA
Source organism: Anolis apletophallus (assembly GCA_030556195.1). Taxonomy (NCBI): domain Eukaryota; kingdom Metazoa; phylum Chordata; class Lepidosauria; order Squamata; family Anolidae; genus Anolis; species Anolis apletophallus. The sequence goes on along the minus strand of JARBWK010000006.1, from coordinate 44,661,515 downwards.
TTTTGTATATATCAACAGCCCTTGACTAGAATGGGACAGACTTTAGCGTATCGAGTTAAACCACCAGCTGCAGAAAATCTTGCCAATTGAAAGGTCGACAGTTCAAGCTTGGGTTGGGGTGAGCTCCCAGCCACCAGTTCAGCTTCTCCTCACCTAGCAGTTCGAAAACAGCAATGTGAGTACATAAATAGGTACCACTTTGGCAGGGAGGTAATAAAAGGCACATATGCAAACATGTCAACGATTTGTTCAGGAGAGTGTCGAAGGTCAACAAAGCTCATCGGCATGGAAGATGGAGCAACAGCACCACCACCCCTCCCCAGGGTCAAAGTTGAGAACAGCCTCCAGATGCCAAAGATGGGAAAAAATGGGAAATTTCACATTATCCCATATATAATATTTTTATCAAAATGATGGATATCAGATTAAACAGGTTAAGCCACTCTGATTGTGACTTGTACCTTGCTAGTAAGCATTATTTATTCAAAAGTTCTTAATTGTGTCTAAACATGGGAATACATTTAGCAGATAGTTGTGTAGCCAAAAGTATCTGTCAACTCATGTAAAACAGACAGTGGTCTTTTTTCAAACAGCAGCTAATGTTTCAGCTTCATACTAGGACCTACATCCAACTGCTCATTTAGTTAGAGATATATAACACTTACCTAATAGGCCCCTTGGATCAATTCAATTATGTGAGTGTTGTCTAATCCAGCAGTTGATTCAGTGGATCTTTTAGACTTTAAAAATGTGGCTATTATCTATAGACTTAAGCCATTAGCAATCAACCTTTCCATTGATTAGCTGATGAGAACTGTTTTAATGAGACCAGTTTTGATTAATCTCAGTTGGTTTGGAAGTTAAGGACATATTTGATTTTGCTACACTTACAATATGGAATGGTTAAAAAATTAAAGATATCTATTATAATGATACGTTATTTTGCAGTTAGTCTTGCCAGTATCCACCATTGTATTTCTGCTGATACAACTGCTTCCACCAGCAGAATCACTCAATCTGCTAACACACAAATGTGTTCCTTAGGGCAGTGTTTCCCAACCTTTTTTGAGCCGCGGCACACTTTTAACATTAAAAAAATCCGGGGGCACACCAACAACCAAAATGACACAAAATGACACTCTAACACAGTAAAGAACAGCTGGGGGATGGTGACCTGCTGGGAGCAGCTGCTGGGAGCAGCTGCTGGGAGTGCCTAAGCCGGGGGAGGGGGAGGAGCCAGGCTGTGCCATGCCCCGCCCCCTCCACGCGGCTTCAGTTCTCCCACAGCTTTGCGAGCCTTGAGGGGGCAGTGCCAAGCCAGCGGTGGCAGAGCTAGCACAATGCTGGCTTGGCACTGCCCCCTCAAGGCTGGCGAAGCTGTGGGAGCGCTGAAGCCGCGGGGAGCGAAGCCAGGCCACGCCATGCCCAGCCCCCTCCCCCAGCTTCAGTTCTCCCACAGAGGAGAAGCATGAGCGGTGGACGGGCTTCAGTAGGCGGGGCTCCTCCGCGCGGCTTCAGCGAGTGAGGGGTGAGAGTCGTGGCGGGAGTCATGGCGGATTGGAGGCTGGCTGGGGAAATGGCTGAAGGAGGCGGCACCCCGGCCCCTTCTTCTTTTTCTTTGCTGCCACTCGGCCCTTCCTCCTCCTCTACCAAGCAGCAGGAGTTCGGCAGGAGGAGGGGGAAGGAAGGGGGGCAGAGAGCTTTTCTCGCGGCACACCTGATGATCGCTCACGGCACACTAGTGTACCACGGCACACTGGTTGAGAAACACTACCTTAGGGAAGGCAAACCCTCTAGAGCAGTGGTTCTCAACCTATGAGTCCTCAGGTGTTTTGGCCTACGATTCCCAAAAATCCCAGCCAGTTTACCAGCTGTTAGGATTTCTGGGAGTTGAAGGCCAAAACATCTGGGGTCTCACAGGTTGAGAACCACTGCTTTAGAGCAGAGGTCACTAAACTAAGGCTCATGGTGCAGATGTGGCCCTTCAAGGTCATTTACCCAGCCCCCACCTTAAACTTTAGACTTAGTGTTGCTCTAAGTCTGAAACTACTTAGAGGCATACAACAACAACAGTCTTAATTACCTTGACTATCTCATCAGCCAAAAGCAGGCCCACACTTCCCATTGAAATACTGGTAAGTTTATATTGATTGAAAATGTTCTTAATGTCAAATATTATATTGTTCTTTCATTTTTTTTGCTCTGCAAATAGATATTTGCATTTTTAATACGTAATACTTTTTAATGCCACCTTGCACATGAAAAAAATATCTGTGATGGGTTGAAAATAACAATGTTCTTGCTATATCTGACTTTCCTTTGTGGTTGTAACCCTTCAGGTTATTAATATCATCAATTCAGCTCAAGAAAACAGCCCTGTAACTGTAGCAGAGGCCTTGGATAGAGTTTTGGAAATCTTACGGACAACAGAACTTTATTCCCCTCAACTCGGTACCAAAGATGAAGATCCTCACACTAGTGATCTTGTTGGAGGGCTCATGACTGTGAGTAAGAGGGCATAAAATGAAGTACAGGGGAGTTGGAATATTTGGCAAAAGAAAAAAATATTGATATTATTGGCATAACAGAAACCTGGTGGACGGAGGAAAACAAATGGGACACAAAGATTCCAGGTTATAAACTGTACAGGAAAGACAGGAGAGGGGAAAACGATGGCGGTATGGCCTTGTACATAAATGAAGAGCTAGAATCTCATGAATTAGAATTTCAAGAAAATTCAAACTCACCTACAGAAACATTGTGGGTAAAAGTCCCAGGACAAAAAACTAATCTAGCATTAGGGATCTGCTATCGCCTTCCCAACCAAACTCCAGAGGCAGACTGCTATCTGGAAAATGAAGTTAAACAGGCCTCAAAAAGAAATACATTAGTCATAATGGGGGACTTCAACTATCCCCGAATAGATTGGCTAAATTCTTGTTCTACGCATGAAAGAGAGACAAGGTTCCTCGACATGCTAGCTGATTATTCCCTTGAGCAGATGGTCATGGAACCAACCAGGGGAAAGGGGATCCTGGACTTGGTGCTAACTAATGAACAAGATCTCGTTCAAGATGTCCTTGTAGCTGAGCCAATAGCTACCAGTGACCATAACACAATAACCTTCAACGTAAGTTTGGATAGCAAACTGTCAGTGAAAACTAACACGGAGACCTTAAACTTTCACAAAGGGAATTTCACCAAAATGAGACAAATTTAAAGAACAAACTAAAAGGAGCAGTAAAAAATCAAATCCTCCAAAATGCTTGGAAACTGTTTAAAAATACCTTAAAACAGGCCGAACTAAAATGCATTCCAATAAAAAGAAAGAGGCATGGAAAGTCCAAAAGGACACCAGTATGGCTTACAAATGAAGTAAAAGATGTGATTGGAAAGAAGAAAAACTCATTTAAGAAATGGAAGGCTCTTCCTACCGAGGAGAACAGAAAGGAACACAAGCTCTGGCAAACTAAATGCAAAGCAACAGTCAGGAAAGCCAAGAGAGATTTTGAGGCACACATAGCAAAGAATATTTAAAAACAACAAAAAGTTCTTTAAGTACATCAGAAGCAGGAACCCAACTAGAAAAGCAGTTGGGCCACTCGACGACAATGGTCAGAAAGGGAAAATCAGCGAAGACAAGGAGATTGCTGAGCGGCTAAATGACTTCTTTGCCTCCGTTTTCACACAGGAGGACAGACAACATATGCCTGCAGCTGAGTCAGTTTTTTCAGGGAGGGAATTAAAAGAATTAAAACAGATAGAGATAAACAAGGAGGATGTTCTCATATGCCTTACTAAACTAAATGTCAACAAATCACCAGGGCCAGATGGCATCCACCCCAGAGTTCTTAAGGAACTCAAGTGTGAAATTGCTGAACTTCTAGCTAAGATATATAACCTTTCTCTAAGATCAGGCACTGTACCCGAGGACTGGAGGGAGGCAAATGTAACACCGATCTTCAAGAAAGGATCCAGAGGTGATCCAGGAAATTATAGACCAGTCAGTTTAACCTCAGTTCCAGGCAAAGTGATGGAAACCATTATTAAAGAAAAAATTACTAAGCACATAGAAGAACATTGCTGAAAGAAAATCAACATGGTTTCTGCAAAGGCAAATCATGTCTTACTAACTTGTTAGAATTATTTGAGGGTGTAAATAAACACATAGATAAAGGGGACCCAATTGATATTGTTTACCTTGACTTTCAAAAGGCTTTTGACAAAGTCCCTCACCAAAGGCTCCTAAATAAGCTCTTCAGCCATGGAATCAGGGGACAGGTCTTGTCCTGGATTGGAACCTGGCTAAACTGTAGGAAACAAAGGGTGGTAATAAATGGACATTTCTCTGGGTGGAAAGAGGTGAGAAGTGGCATACCCCAAGGTTCAGTTTTGGGTCCGTTACTTTTTAATTTATTCATTAATGATCTGGATGTAGGAGTGAATTCTGAGGTAGCAAAGTTTGCAGACGACACTAAATTGTTCAGGGTAGTTAAAAATGAAACTGACTGTAAAGAGCTCCAGAAAGATCTCTCGAAATTGAGTGAATGGGCAACAAAGTGGCAAATGCATTTTAACCTAAACAAGTGTAAAGTCATGCACATCGGGGCAAAGAACCCCAACTACACCTACAAATTGATGGGGTCAAAGCTTTCCGAGATGTATCCAAGAGGTATTGGATCCTGGGGTGGGAGGTTGGTAGTGGAAGTCGACGGATTTATAGGAGGCTCCTTGTAGGGGGGTGAGGGGAATTTGGGGAGGGGGGGCTATGGTCTGTTTTTACTTTTGTTTGAAATTCAATAAATCTTTTTCAAAAAAAAAGAAACAGACAAAAGCTTTCCGAGACAAACCAGGAAAGGGATCTTGGGGTCTTGGTGGACAGCTCAATGAAGATGTCAACCCAGTGCGCAGCAGCAGTGAAAAAGCAAATTCTATGCTAGGCATGATCAGAAAGGGAATCGAAAATAGGTCAGCAAATGTTGTATTACCTCTCTACAAATCGATGGTAAGGCCACATTTGGAGTACTGTGTACAATTCTGGTCTCCGCACCTCAAGAAGGATATAACGGAACTGGAAAAGGTACAGAAAAGGGCAACAAGAATGATCCAAGGGATGGAGCAGCTCCCTTATGAAATCAGGTTGCAACGCCTTGGTCTTTTCAGCCTTGAAAGACGGCGTTTAAGAGGTGACTTGATCGAAGTGTATAAAATCATGCATGGGATAGAAAAGGTGAATAAAGAAAAATTATTTTCTTTGTCACAAAACACTAGGACTAGAGGGCACTCCCTGAAGCTCCAAGGTAGGAAAATTAGAACTAATAAAGGGAAATATTTCTTCACCCAGAGGGTCATTGGGTTATGGAACTCACTTCCAGAAGAGGTTGTGACAGCTGTCAGCTTGAACAACTTCAAGGCAGGATTAGACAGATTCATGGATACCAAGTGTATTGGTAGTTACTGAAAAGGACATTCAAGTGCCACCTCGGAGTTGGTTGAGGTAGGCAGGATTTCCCTGGGTACTGGTTGTGGGGGGTCGGGAGCAGGTCAGGGTTTTGCCCTCCCTTCTGCTCGAGATCCCCCTGTACAACTGGTGGGCCACTGTGTGATACAGAATGCTGGACTAGATGGGCTGAGGTCCGATTCAGCATGGCTCTTCTTATGTTCTTATGTTCTTATATTAGTGGCATTCAGTATTATGATCTTCACTTACTGCAATTGATTGTTTGAATTGTGTTTATATTTTTGTTAATTGTAGTACATTTACTCTTTTGATTCTGTATATATTTGATTTTGTGTTTTTGCACCTCCCCCCCAATAAATATGTGCTGTAATTCTACATTGGCTATTTAGTTCTATTTGCATAATGTATACTTAGTTAGCATGCATAAGTAAGGGTCAGCATCCACAATGAATGAAGGGGGGCTGCAAATCACAGTGTAAAGAGGGTGACGTTTTTCTGGCCACTTTCTCTAGGTTGCATATCAATAACTGCAGTACTGGGTAACAACTACCATTCACATAAATTTATTTATTTAAAACGTTTGTATCCCAATCTTCTCTACCTCCATAGAGGGACTCAGACTGGCTAACAGCAAAATTCAATGCCAGAATACAATTTAAAAACATCATACCAAGAATAAAAGATTAAAATACAAGTAAATTAAAATACATATAAACCAGGTCGCCAAGATAAAAACATGTCCAAATTCGGTCCACATATATAGTCGATAACTTTAGCCTATTAAATAAGCTCCATCACAGTTTAATATAAAGTATATGCTTCTGTAATTATTTGAATTATATTGTTTGTATTACAGAGTGAATAAATTTAGCAATACCTTATCACTAACATTCCCTTTTGCTTCTTTAAGTGCAATATCATTTAAGAGTGAACTTTTCAATGTTTCATCCTTGAGTTATAAAATGCCACCTCCTACAACTTGTGTTTCATGTCCTTTCAGGATGGCTTGAGAAGGCTGTCAGGAAATGAATACGTATTTTCTAAAAGTAAGTTCACCTGTCGAAGTCTTATTGTATGTTTATTTCATTCGTTATTTATGTTGCAGAACAGTTTAAACTTTCTCAAAATCAGGACTACAAAGAATCACTCAAATGCATGTTCTGTGGCCTTGACCCAATTCTTACTCCCAAAAAGAGCAGAGCCATTTTAATGGGAGTTCCCACCTCTGGAACTCCCTTCCTAAGGATCTAAAGATGCCCCCCTCCCTCTCCGCCTCTAAGAAACAGCTGAAGATTTATTTTATTTATTTCCAGTGTTTATACCCCGCTACTTCTCAACCCCCGAGGGGGGACTCAGTGCGGCCTAACAGACGGCAACAATTCGATGCCACATAATACATAGTAAACAACAGTTAAAATTAAAATACATTAAAATACACCTAGAATTAAATACATTAAAATACAGTTAATATTAAAAACATCATGTACATTCATCACCATTAAAACAAAGATGTATCTTTGCTCACTACCATTATACCTCTGATTAATTGCTGCCATCCGTATCCGTGCCCTGTTCGTCCCACCAGCTCAATAGACATCTTGAACAATGAGTAATCTTATATGCTCCCGAGGAACTGGGAAATTGAAACTTCCGTTTGATGTTTGTTGTTTTGTTTCATGTCTGCATTTTTTTATTTATTTTTAGTTGTTAAGTTATAATTTGCTTTTATATGCTGGGTTGTCAATTTTTGTTTTTATGGGTGTATTGTTATTATGTTCAGGCATTGAATGTTTGCCTTTTATGTTTGAAATCCTCCCCGAGTCCCTCCGTGGGCGAAATACATATAACGTTATTATTATTATTATTAATAATAATATTAATAATAATAATGGTATATTGGTAAATGAAAACCTATCTACAGTAAGCTTCAGCTTCAATAGTTTTACCTCAATATGTTAACTTTAATTGGAGTTAGGCTTGCCTTTACAAATAAACTATCAATTGAATTTTCTTAATGAACAGAGCAGTTTATTATTAGTTTTTCCTTTTCTGTTTCCAAAAGTCCTTATTACAGATAGAAAAGTACTTGTTAACTCTTTCTGAAAGCACAGATATCTGTGCTGTAGCATGGAAAATGGCCCTTTAGCCGACTCATCAACAGCCACAGACAAAAAGATTAAAAATTCAAATTTCTATCCCTGCCATCAACTGCATCCTATGGCACAGGGGTACCACCTGCCTTTGAAATTTACATGCTGATTTCAGTTGAAGGATTCCAATAAGATCTCGGCCTTAGTATCTTAGTACATTAATTTTCAAACAAAAGTACTAAGCTAGTAAAGATGAGCTATGTATCTACATGTTGATGTTCATCCACAGGGATGTGCTTATCAGGATCTGATGTATTGCTGCATCTTGTGGTGGACTTGAATGTCCCTGTTCACAACTTATGACTAGAGGCAACCTGAGACAGGAAACACCAGTTAAGGAAAATACAAGATGGGTCATGCATATGTGTATATACACATATGCATGCATACAATATGACCCCCCAAATCCATGGGACTGGTATCTGTGGCTTCATTTTTTAACATTTAATGAACTGTGTCCTCTCCAGACTCCAACAAAAGGATGAGCTTGAGCATAAAGCTGCAGGGAGGTGAGCCACCAAAGTGTACTGTACTCCTTTATATGTGCACAAAATGATTGGGCCAATTCCATGTTTGAAGTTGGGCTTGAAAAAATTAGGTCTCCAGGTGCAGTTTTGCACACATGTAATTCTTCCGTTCAGAATTGGGACTTAATAGCCAACATCCTGTTAGTTGGCATAACTGCATTGGCATAGGAGGAGGCAACCATAGAAGTGGTACAGCAGTGGCAGAGGTAATTGGAACATCTACACTGTAACCCTTGATATGCAGATGATACCACTTTGATGGCCGAAAGTGAGAAGGAGCCGAGGAGCCTTCTAATCAAGAAGAAAGTGCAAAAGCTGGGTTGCAGTTAAACATAACCCCCCCCCCTAAGATTCTGGCAACTGGATGGATTGATAACTGGCAAATAGAGGGAGAAAATGTGGAGGCAGTGACAGACTTTGTATTTATAGGCGCAAAGATTACTGCAGATGCAGACTGCAGCCAGGAAATCAGAAGACGTTTACTTCTTCGGAGGAGAGCAATGACCAATCTCGATTAAATAGTGAAGAGTTGAGACATTACACAGGCAACAAAGATCCGCATAGTTACAGCAATGGTATTCCCTGTAGTAACCTACGGATGTGAGAGCTGGATCATAAGGAAGATTGAATGAAGGAAGATAGATGGTTTTGAACTGTGGTGTTGGAGGAAAATTCTGAGAGTGCCTTGGACCACAAGAAGATCCACCAGTCCATACCTCAGGAAATAAAACCCGGCTGCTCATTGGAGGGAAGGATATTAGAGGCAAAGTTGAAGTACTTTGGCCACATAATGAGAAGACAGGAACGTTCTGAGAAGACAGTGGTGCTGGGGAAAATGGAAGGAAAAAGGAAGAGGGGCCGACCAAGGGCAAGGTGGATAGATCCTTGAAGTGACTGGCTTGAGTCTGAAGGAGCTGGGGGTGGTGACGGCCGACAGGGAGCTCTGACGTGGGCTGGTCCATGAGGTCACAAAGAGTCAAGTGACTGAACGAATAAACAACAACACACTGTAACATTAATGCAATTTGACATCACTTCAGTACTATAGAATCTTGGTATTTGTAATCTAGTGAGGCACCTGCACTCTTTGGCAGAGAAGCATCAAGACCTTGTAAAACTACAACTCCCGTGATTTTTTTTAACATTGAGACAATAGCAGTTGAGGTGGTGTCTAACTGCATTGATTCTGCAATGTAGGTGCAATCAGTGACAGAAAGTTGGGTTGTTGTGAGTTTTCCGGGCTGTATGGCTATGTCTCAGAGCATTCTCTCCTGACGTTTTGCCTGCACCTATGGCAGGCATCCTCATAACCTCTGAGGTTGCCTGCCATAGATGCAGGCAAAACTCACAACAACCCAGTGATTCCAGCCATGAAAGCCTTTGACAATGCAGTGACAGAAATAATGGGGGGTGGGGGTGAGGGTGGTTCTGCACTGACCATATAATGCAGTTCAAACTTCATTAGGAAATAAGGCTGCCCTGCTGCTTGAAAGCTGTTCAGGAAATGATGTCTCTTACACACTATGCCATTATACTTGGCCCCTATCTTCCCACAGGGCACTAACAGGATTCTAGCAATTCTCTATTGATGACTCTTCAGATCTGACATAAGGGCCACAATTTGTCTCTTTATCATTTGAACAGATACAAACCAGAGCCATGGTCACCTTTCAGTGCCAACTACCATCAATGATGTCCCGCCTTGTATTGCACGCTTACTGGAGAATGAAGAGAGCTGGGAGTTCAATATTTTTGAATTGGAGGCTGTTACAAACAAAAGGCAAGCTTTATTTTTGTACTTATATCTCAGATGAATGGAAAGCAGTTGCTGAGCAAGCTGAGACATGAATGGTGTCTATCTAACAAACGGTCCCTGGCAATAGGTATGGCCGTTGACACGGATAGCCTTGAGTAACTTCTGCTTCCTCTCTCTTTGCTTCTTGTTTAACGTATAAAGTGAATGGCAGTATTAAATGTTGCTTTAGAACAAAGAAGACAGTGCTCCATTGTTTGGATCCATCCATTTGCCCTGCACCCTTTGTGCCCCATTGCTTTAATTAATTAATTATTTAAAACATTTATATTCCGCCTTTCTCATCCTGCAGTGGACTCAGGGCGGAGCACAGCATATATACGGCAAACGTTAAATGCCAGGACAAGAATTCATATAAGCATACAAAAACATTGAAAACATTTATCTCAATATTAAAATACACCATTTAAAACCATCTTGGTCATCTGCGTCAAATCTAATTGGCCATGTAAAGTTTCCTATTGCTTCTTTATAGCACTGTTCCAAAATCTTAGTCCCACAGCCAAGTTTTTACCATCCTTCTGAAGGACAGGAGGAAGGGGCCGATCTGATCTCACCACGAAGGGAGTTCCATAGCCGGGGGGCAATCACGAGAAGGCCCTCTCCCTCGTCCCCACCGATCATGCCTGTGACATGGCAGGACAGAGAGCAGGGCTTCCCTGGAGGAACTTAATTTCTGTGATGGTTCATAGGGAGAGATACGTTCGGATAGGTAAATTGGGCCAGGGCCATTTAGGGCTTTATAGGCCAAAGCCAGTACTTTGAATTGTGCCCAGTAGCAAACTGGCAGCCAGTGGAGCTGGTGTAACATGGGAGTTGTATGCTCCCTGTATGCCGCCCCAGTTATTAACCTAGCTGCCTCTTGTTGGACTATTTGAATCTTCTGAGCAATTTTCAAAGGCAACCCTGTGTAGATTGTGTTGCAGTAGTCTATCCTGGATGTAACAAGAGCGTGAACCACTGTGGCCAAGTCTGACTTCCCAAGGTACAGGCGCAGCTGGTGCACAAGTTTTAATTGTGCGAAAGCTCCCCTGGCCACTGCCGTAACCTGGGATTCCAGGTTCAGTGATGAGTCCAGGAGAACTCCCAAGCTGCGAACCTGTGCCTTCAAGGGGAGTGTAACCCCATCCAGATCAGTCTGTGACCCTATACCCTGTTTGGCCTTGCGACTAACCAGGAGGACCTCTGTCTTGTCTGGATTCAGCTTCAATTTGCTCACCCTCATCAAGACTATCACAGTGGCCAGGCACCGGTTCAGGACTTGGACAGCCTTTCCCTTTCTTGAAATTGTGTATCTTCCATGGAACAGTAGTGTCCTTCTCCTGAAATGAAGCAATGTACAAAAACTTTTAAATACAGTAAATAAATACATAAATAAACTTTAAATTTCATCTTCTAATAATTTTGTCTATTACCATTACTATTAATCTATTACTCAGGCCAGTGACATTCAACACACAGGGTGTACCTATTATCGAAATTTGATACCACTTTAACTGCCCTGGCTCCATCCTAGGAAATCTTGGTAGTTGATGTTCTTAGAATACCGTGCATCTAGTACAGTTCAAGGAAATGGAGTAGAGCACTCTCAACAAACTACAAATCCCAGGATTCTGTAGGAGGGAGCCAACTATACTACCTCAGTATCAAAATCATGTGGGGACATGAGAGAAGCCTCCCACAAGGATGGCAAAACATCAAAACATACAGGAATATAGAGAGTGATGAGTTTTCTTGCACAGGTTTCTGATTTCTTCTCTGATTCTGTTCCAGGCCGTTGGTTTACCTGGTCATTTTTCTAATTTGAAAACCTGATAAAGTACAGGAAGATGGAGAGTGATGAGTTTTGCCCGGTTTGGTGTCTGTACCTGGGTTTGAAAACCTTTGCCCGCTTTGGTGTCTGTGAATTTTTAAACTGTTCAGAAGCGACCTTAAGAGCCTGGTTCCAAGTGATCGAAGCCAACTACCACGCCTCCAATTCCTACCACAACTCCAGTCATGCAGCTGATGTTTTACATGCTACTGCATTCTTTCTAGGGAAAGAGAGAGTTAAGGTACTGTTCCTTTTGGGTTTCAATTGGCCACCTTGATTAGCATTTGATGGCCTGACAGTTTTTAGGTGTGGCTTGTTGCTGCCTGGGAAAATCCTTTGTTGAGAGGTGATTAGGTGTCCCTGATTGTTTCTTGTCTGGAATTCCCCTGTGTTTGAGTTTTGTTCTTTATTTACTGTTACAATTTTAGAGTTTTTTTAAAGTACTGGTAGCCAGATTTTATTCATTTTCACAGTTTCTTCCTTTCTGTTGAAATTGTCCATGTGCTTGTGGATTTCAATGCCTTCCCTGTATAGCCTGACATGGTAGTTGTGAGAGTGTTCCAGCATTTCTGTGTTCTCAAATAATATGCTGTGTTCAGGTTGGTTCATCAGGTGCTCTGCTATGGCTGACTTCTCTGGTTGAAGTAGTCTGCAGTGCCTTTCATGTTCCTTGAAACTTGAACCATCAAGGTGGCCAATTGAAACATTCACACCTATCTCCTACAGACAAAAAATATTTCTTCCACCCTGGACTTTCCACATATATATAAACCCAATTTTCCTAGTTTCCAACAAACCTCACAACCTCTGAGGATGCTTGGCACAGCCTGCAGGCGAAACATCAGGAGAGAATGGTTCTAGAACAGGCCTGGGCAAACTTTGGCCCTCCGGGTGTTTTGGACTTCAACTCCCACAATTCCTAACAGCCTATCGGCTGTTAGGAATTGAGGGAGTTGAAGTCCAAAACACCCGGAGGGCCGAAGTTTGCCCAGGCCTGTTTTAGAACATGGCCATACAGCCTGAAAAGCCTACAACAACCTTAGATGCTGATGATTGCCATATTATATTTTTGTAAATATAGGTAAATGAGATTAAATTCTTTCTTGCAGGGAAGCCTTGATGTTTTAGATGAAGTGGCTGCTTTAATAGCTGCAACGGTTCATGATGTGGATCATCCGGGACGGACCAACTCTTTTCTGTGCAATGCAGGCAGTGAGCTGGCTGTTTTATACAATGACTCGGCAGTATTGGAGAGCCATCACACCGCTCTGGCTTTCCAGCTGACAGTAAAAGACAGCAAGTGCAACATTTTTAAGAATCTCAACAGGTTAGCAGCTGCTTTGTTTTGAGAACATGAAGAGCGTCTGGATGATTACCTGTACGAAGTCTGCTTCCTCCAAAACTGTTATCTTTATCTGAAGTTTTCTGAATGTTAGTTCATAGAATTGTCTAAAGACATGGACATATATTATGAATTAGGCAAGTCACTTATATGTGATTGCAAGCATTCACTTCTATATAGTTAAGTTTGGAATTGCCTGAATTTGGACATTGTTATTTCCAAGAAGAGAGGTAATAGTTAATAATAAAGATTTTAGTCAAATACAAGAAATAATCCTATTAAAAGCCAACCTGGGTCCACCAGAAAGCCCAGTTATTTTTATATATTTCTGTAGTCCAAATTCCCCTTAGCTAGCCATTGATCTAAGCCAGTGGTTCTCAGCCTGTGGGTCCCCAGGTGTTTTTGCCTACAACTCCCAGAAATCCCAGCCAGTTTACCAGCTGTTAGGATTTCTGGGAGTTGAAGGCCAAAACGTCTGGAGACTCACAGGTTGAAAACCACTGATCTAAGCTCTCTCAGAAAAAAGACATAGGTGCATCTACCTTATAGATGCACCTAGGTTTCATTGTGTATAGTGTATGCTTTTGCCATCATAGAGAAGCCCTGAAAATGTTATGAACTGTAATCATAGTAGAATAACCAAAAGGGATTCTCAGGATCATTTCTCCTCTTTCCAGAAATCATTATCGAACTCTTCGCCAGGCAATTATTGACATGGTTTTGGCAACAGAAATGACCAAACATTTTGAGCATGTAAACAAATTTGTGAACAGCATCACTAAGCCTATGGCCTCAGAAGAAACCAATGCCAATGTAAGTTCCAGAATGCAGTTTGATTAGTGAGTTGATGTCTCTGGCAGGTTTTGCTGTGAACAGTTTTTTAAAATATTTATTTTAAATGCTCACAACCAAGGTCTTTCATGCTATTGATAGGAATCCAAAGGCAAAACATTATGGCTCCCTTGATCTTGGCAAATAATTGCCCTTATTTTTTCATATGGTTGAAATTTTTATATTTTTAAATGTGTTCACATTCTGTAGCTTTGTCTTGATACATATACTGCCTTGGAAATGTTACCAAAATTAAGAAAGAGTAAAAATATCTTAAATCAAGGTTAGGCAATGTAGAGCCACCAGATGCATACTATCTCCGGGACCTGTTTTGCTCCACCCACAATATCAATTCCATAGAATCTTCTCCCCAAGAAACTTAATTTTTCTCCTCTTGGAGGCTTCAAGGCATGACAGTATTTGTCAGAAGTGAGAAACTGGGCTGCCCCCCCCCCCAAACGCAGCATGATGCCATTATAATGGCTATGAGAAGCTATGTTGAGGTCACAATAATCCATCACCTGTTTTCCAGAATGCGGGCAGTGACTGCGAATGTACCACCAGCATCAAGAACTTTCCGGATAACCAGACATTGATTAAACGTATGATGATTAAATGTGCAGATGTTGCAAATCCATGTCGTCCTCTAGAATTGTGCATTGAATGGGCAGGGAGAATTTCTGAAGAATATTTTGCACAGGTATGGATTTATTATAACATTTTCTCATGCTGTTTGGGAAAAAGGTTTTCAAAAATCTCAATGCAACTGATTGGATCTACATTAGCAGGTTCATTAAAATTAGTGAGATTTACAGTAATAATTCACTAGATTATATTGACTTCAATATTGTGAAGGAGGCACTGGGCAAACCTAATAGAGGGCAGCCTGTGAAGGGGTCTGTGGGCAAAAAGAATATAACAAAATCATCAAAGAGCAAAATAGGATGTTTGGTTTTAACATAGACGGGGCTTTGATTTGCCTTAGAGAAGGGTTTTGGACAGGACAAAAAGAAGTTCCGACTCTGGTCTGGGTAGCCTTGAAAAAAATGGAATATTTAGAAGTTAATGTGTTATTGTAGTCAGCCTTCCATGATGCAGATTCTGTGTCTATGGATCCAACCATCCACAACTTGAAAACATTTTTTAATTTTAAAAAATCCAAAGAGTAAAATTTGATTTTGTCATGTTATATAAGGGATACCCTCTTACTATGCCTTTGGATAGAATGCAGTGGTACTCAACCTGTGGGCCCCCAGGGGTTTTGGCTTACAACTCCCAGAAATCCCAGCCAGTTTACCATCTGTTAGGATTTCTGGGAGTTGAAGACCAAAACATCTGGGGAACCACAGGTTGAGAACAACTGAAAAATGGGATTTGAGCATTTATGGATTTTGGTATCCACTGGAGGTCCTGGAACCAAACTTCAGTTGATGTCAAGGGCCCACTGTACTGAGTTTTTTTAACATTGAATTCCCCCAAAAAAACCCCTATCTCTGACTGTCTCTGTCTGTCCTGATAAGGAGCCAGGCCACACTTACCATAAAGAACCCCACAGCAACACAGCCATAGTTCCACATTTAAGGGGACCATCA
This sequence comes from Anolis apletophallus, assembly GCA_030556195.1. Classification (NCBI taxonomy): domain Eukaryota; kingdom Metazoa; phylum Chordata; class Lepidosauria; order Squamata; family Anolidae; genus Anolis; species Anolis apletophallus. Next base: position 44,645,986 of record JARBWK010000006.1, on the reverse strand, counting down.
TAAGTCCCAGGAACCCAACCCAAAAAGGGATTAAGTGGGGAGGAAGAGTGGCCGGATTCCAAGGGCTAGAACTGTGGGGTCAGACTGGGAAAAGGGATATGTTATAAATCCACCCCATAATCAATAAATACCAAGTAATCAAATTGAAAATTAAAGGTAAACCTTACAACACTGCTTTTATCATGACCTTGAAGATTACTGGGAAGCATCTGCGCTATCAGTAGCAAATTAATATAGTATTATGGAATTTGCTTGCAGTATAATTTTAAAATTAGGAAGGCCCCAGGGTACCTTGATGAGGGATACTAATACCAGTGAGAATCATGTTGTGAATCTGAGACCTACCCTACTTACTGAGGGTTCTTTGTTCTGCATTCTATTTGTTGCTACTATTTTTAACTTTCCAAAACAATCCAATCTTTGACATACAATTAGTAGCCCAGAGCTGACAAAGTTATTATTTTGAATCAGAATTACCAGAACCTCCTAGCAAACTAGGTAGATGTTTAGAATGACAGCCATAGCCCTTCCAAAAAAAATAAAAATGGAATGTGTTATTTCTCATAGTTGCTAGGGAGATACCTTTGTTAGACCAGTCTTTTCCTAGTATCTAGAATTGAGAGGAAGAGATTCTGTATAATTATCATGGCTAATGAAGAAATTACATTTAACATAAAGTTTAAATAAAATTCTTTCTTGTTTTTACAGACTGATGAAGAGAAGCGACAAGGACTACCAGTAGTTATGCCAGTATTTGATCGAAACACCTGTAGTATCCCCAAGTCTCAAATATCCTTCATTGAGTATTTCATAATGGACATGTTTGATGCTTGGGATGGTAAGAAATTCCATTTTTCATTTTCTCTGTTGCAGAACTACTTCTGTTTTATTCAGAAAGAAAGCAGAACATATATGTTCAAACCCATCCAGTCAGGAATTGTGTATTAAAGAATATTTTTTTTTTTTGCTAGTGAGAACATGGTGATTTAAGCAGGATCCTCTTGTTCATGTCGGTAGTTGTGATGATCAATGCAGGTGTGCATAGAGCTTCTGCAACTTTTGGAGACTGTGTTTTCCAATTTGGTATCCAACAGATATGTTGGAAGCAACTCTCCGTCTTTAGTTTCTCTCCAGCTACATTTGGAGGGTTCAGGTTGGAGAAGGCTTCAGAGCTTTAGGAAGTCTGTAAAAGGGCCAGTTTTGGTTGGAATCCTATCAATGACATATGCAAGTGTAACTAGAGCTTATGCTTGTATATATTCTTTTGCAAACCTTGCAGGAGATATCCAATATTTCTTTCAATTACATCCCTATTCTCCTCAGTTATTGAGCATTGAGGGAAAAGAAAAAGTTGTTCAATAGGGCAAAAGCTGCCCTTTCGTCTCTTCATGCTCAACAGCAACTGGAATGAGCTGAGACAGAATTTCCCAGCCAATGGGTTTAGAGTTGTTTGAGGAATTTACCTTTGCAGATTGTGATGGAGACTAATGTAGGATGTATATTGGAACTTAGGCCCCATCTACACTAACCATTTAATGTGGCTTGTCTGTGGTGGCTGTACAATAAACTCTCACAAAAGAGAGCCACATCAGTTCTCTGTGAATTGTGTAATTACCACCGAGCCTCAAACTGGTTCTATGATTTCTTACATAATTATCTGCACAGCAAAAGCACTTTCTTCAATTGAAACTGCATTAAATCATCAATGTAGACGGGGCCTTGATGGTCCATTAGATGTTTCAGTTCTCCATAAAGTTTATTTTTTAAAAGTACAACTAAGTAGGCATCTACTGTCCCACTGCTACCCATCTTGACTTACTGTCCCATCAGTTGGGACACTGATAACCGATGTTTCCACTACTTCCTGCAAGCAATCTCTGGAACAGTAATCAGATGGAGCCCTGCCATAGTTCCTCTTCACACTGGAGATTGTTTGCAGGAGGGTAGAGGACAGAGCAATCAATATCATAATAAACAGGAGAACAGATTCTTATCATTTGCAGCAGCTGATGCCTTGTATCCTTACAGATCCCCTGTACTGTCATATAATCATCATCATCTTTATTTACATTCCTCCACCATCTCCCAAGAGAGACACTTGGTAGTAGTGCAAAAGAATACACAGAATACAATAAAATACATATCCCAATGCGAATTTACATAAAAGAAATATATACAAACAGCATAAAATCCCTTCTCGTTAAATAATTAAAAGTAGTCAATAAAACGCAATGATAGCTGCGGAATAAAATACAGCCAAATCAGTGTCAGTCACCTAAAGTGCAGGAGTCAAGAATTACCTATTGGATTGCCTGCTTGAATAGCCATGTTTTTAAATGTTTTCAAAACATTGGTGTGTGGGAGCTAGTCTAATTTCTCTGGGAAACGCATTCCAAAGTCGAGAGGCCATCACCGAGAAGGCCCTCTCCCTTGTTCCCACCAACCATGCTTGAGACAGAGGTGGGAACGAGAGGAGGGCCCCGGCAGATCTTAGAGCCTATGCCGGTCCACAGGGGGAGATCGATCTTGAAGATAGGTTGGACCCAAATGGTTTAAACTTTGTAGGTTGTGACCTGTACTTTGAATTGGGACCAAAAACTTGTTGGTGGCCAATGGAGTTGCATTAATAGGGGTGTGGTATGCTCCCTATAAGCAACCCTAGTTAGTAATATGGCAGTCGTATTTTTTTTTGCACTAATTGCAGTTTCCGAGCTGTCTTTAAAGGTAGCCCAACGTAGAGTGCATTGCAGTAGTCCATTCTAGATTAAACTAAGGGATTGTGAGTTTTAATTAGTTACAGATGCATTAATGTAAAGCTCATTAATTCAAGCCTATATCTATTAGATAATGCATCTAAGAATATACAGGTAAATACTGTATGACTCTGTATATTTTCTTTAAAAATACACACCAGTGTGGTTGTGGGATAAAATGCACAAATCATTCTGAAATAGTGTGTTCTGGAAAGAAACATGGCTACAAGCCTGCCTGAAACAGGATCATTCTGTGCTGTAAAATTTTCTTGCAAGTCCCACTTGACTTCTTTTCACGTTCAAGCAAATTTCATGAAATTACTTCCTGCTGCTACTTCTCCTAGTGCTTCTTATTATATTAAATTCATTGTATATATGTGATTTTCTCAACCACAAGGGTGGATAAACACTATTTTCTCTGAGAAATACGTTGTGAAATTGACATTTAAAAAATAACATTAACAATCACATTTCTTTTTGTCTGTCTCAGCATTTGCACATATACCTGTCCTGATGCAACACTTGGCAAATAACTACAAACACTGGAAAACCTTAGATGAGTTAAAGTGTCGGAGCCTCCGGCTTCCTTCAGAAAATAATAATGGAAGCTGAAAGAACGACATGGAACATCATAGCATTCCACTCACACTGTGAACCATTTACTGGTATGGACCCAAAAGGAGTAGACTTTCCTTCACAAAGAAGTAAACAAACAAGCCAGCGAGGAAAGGAAAGTTATTTCTCAACTTCGGGATGGTTCCAAGTTCTACAAAAAATTGTTTTTATACAGGTGATAATCTAGAGACCAATAAATGCTTTATAAAGCTATCCTCTTTTGTGGCACAATAGATACTTTTTAAAGTAGTTTTGTAAAAAAAAACCTCTATAATTTGTCAAATTGACAAAACGAGTACATTTTTGTTTGCAGGTCAAAATTGATTATACATATGACTCCCATATGAGAAAAACTAGCTTCTTTGGAATGACAACCAACTATTTGATAAAACGTGTTGTTTTAGGAAAGCCTCGTTTACAGCAACTATCCTTTATACAATGCAAGAACTTTAAAGAGACCAGAACAAGGAACATGAGAAAACTAGCAAATTCAGCTGTGCTTTAGTGAGGGAAAATGACAGTTTAAAGAGCAATCGTTCACTTAAATCTAGCTTTAGTCCTGTCAGAGAAAACTGTCGGCTGTTTTTTTCCCCTTCAGGCATTAGATGTGTTCAAACATTGTTCAGTTTCAGAGAGGCACAGTTGCCGTGACCCAAACAGATCCATGAGTCCTAGTTTTTTCAATAGGCTTCAGTGTCAAAGTAGGCCGTCTATGTGCACATATACAGCTAGCCTTTTGTCATAAATTGGGAAAACTGGTTTCCGTGCACAAAGATGTGTTAGATCTGTTTTGTTTAACCAGCATTTATCTGAAAGGAACACTGGAGAGTAAATTGATACTTTCTTCTGCCTTCAAACAGCTGACAGTGAGCCATATTGTGAAGACATCTCAAGGGAAGGACTAGCACCTTCCTGGCCCTAAAAAGAAAATCTTGCTTAAATCCAGTATGATGTTCACCGTAGTGCCATAATTCTTGACCCTCTGCTGCCCCCTTTGGAATTAAAAAGCTGTTCTGGAGCTCCTCACCTCTCTGGACCAGGTTTTGAGGTCTTTATGGGCTGTTCTATATGGGAAGTTTGTTTCCTGTCACTTGCATTCATGGAAGATGCTTCCAGAATCACAGAGAATGCATTGGATATTAGTCTTTGTTTGCCACAGCAGCAGCACTAGCATCCTCCTCTGTATTGGGTTGTTATAGGTTTTTCGGGCTGTACGACAACCCAGTGACTCCAGCCATGAAAGCCTTCGACAATACTCCTCTGTATTGTTATGCAGTTGAAGCTGTCCACTTAAATATTAAAAATGGAGATTGCTGGAGCAGGTCTAAGGGACAGTCTGTATTTGATGTTTTATATGCGAGCCATACGATGAAGGAACCCTACTTTTATTTGTAAGTGTATATATTACACACACACACAAACTAGCCATATTCAGGAAGATCTCTGAATCCAAAGCTGTGCAGAGGTCTCCTCTTAACTATTCTCGATGGGAGATAGATGCTCATGCACTATGCTTCCCACACCAGAGGATAGGAATCCCCCTGTGCCTTGATAACCTGGACTATCACCATTGTTAAGTAGTCTTAAGACACTGACCATAACATTAAGAAAACAAGGCCATGTATATTCTAAACCCAGAGTTCTGCTATATTAAAAAAAACCACTGTGAAAATTTTGTATCAATATTCTTGCAAGATCCAAATAAAAGCAAAATAAATAATGCAGTCCTAATAAAACCCATTACAACTGTGGTAAAGAAATTGAATGCAGAAAGTTCTACCAGACGTATGATATTTTGGTTTCAGCTGCCAAAGCACAAATGTCTTCATGCTCTCTGTAATCACACTTTGAGACCGTCCTGTACAAACCACAAACTGAATGAGTGTTGTGCCTTGATGCAACTGCCATTCACTGCAATAGGGCTCTCACAGGAGTTATTTCTCACAAATTCTGCTCTTTTCCCTGAGAAGTGTGAGTTGAGCTTTGGACCAGCGCATTCCTTATATAAACTCATTAGATTAGACAATAATCAATTATCGGTTGTTACTCACAAAGACTTTCTAATCATTTGACTGATATTTAACACTGTACATTAGAAGCTCTTCAAATGGTGAAATGTACATAATTTTGCATCAAGTATTACACTGCCCATTAAAAAGGACAAGACAATGTTAAGTTTTGTAGTCCAGGTTGGTTAACCAGGTGAAGTAAACTTCGGGGAAAAATTGACAATGATTGTAGCTTACATAACGTGCCAACATTTTTTTCAATGTTTTGTATCAAGTTATGTAAAATACTGTAAAACACTCATAATTTCCATGCAGAGAAATGTATATAAGCTATATTTTTGTTAAATTTTAACAATTTACATTGCTATGTATTATGCCACACTGTGCTGTTTCAATGATAGTAGTTCACTGCGATATTCTTAATTTCCAATATGTACTACCATCAAGGCCTATATCTGATTAAATTTTAATTTAATTTTTATTCATAGTTTTACCTCTAGAGTTTTATTTATCATGGGTTGTGTACAAAATAAAACATGTGCAAACAGAAGGGAAGAGCTCCTTCTAACTGTAGAGGCTTCCTACTTCAAAGAATCCTCCTAATCGAAATGGGAAAAACTATTAACCTCCTTTCACTTCCAGGCCAGGGATTTTTGGTAGCATTTTTAGATGATATGGTTGAGGTGAGCTGGCCAAAATAGCTTCCTCCTTTTCTTCTGTTGATGGGGGCTGAGAAAAATGTCACTCAGGAGTTACTCCTGCCTGTGAAATAAAGGCTGCATCCAACCCTTTTATTTACTAGTGCATATACCCAGCTTCAGAGGGGTTGTCGCCACCCTGCTTCCTTCCTTCATCTCTCTCTCTTTCCTTCCTTTCACTCCTCTCCTACCTTTCCCTATTTCCTTTCTTTTCTTTCCCTCCTTTTTCTTTCCCCCTCCCTTCCCTGTCTCCCTCACAATGTCTCCATGACAACATGGCTCTTTCCTTTCCTCTGATACGCATATCACCTTTCTTTCCCAGTGAAATCACAGAGGGCCACTTTACCTAGCAACAGCCTTTGTGGTACAAAACATATAGACAGACATACATTCATTCTTTGACACACACAGTGTTTCATCCTCTGCCAATATCTCAAATGCACAAAACTATCAGGCTTCTATAGAGCAAATAATTTTATAGTTTTTAGCTAAGAGTTTAATTTTAGGTTGTTTTAAAGTGTGTTTTTATACTCTCTGTAAGCCTTCCTGAGCCCTCAGGGAAAGACGGCATACAAAACTGAATGAATAAAAAACAAAAATAAAATAACAAATTCAATGAGAACAAGATATATAATGGCAGGAATTTATTGTAAAAAAAGAACAAAATTAAACACAACATTTAAAAAATAAATAGCACATTTCACTCCTACTTCCACACAGTTATTCACATTTAAGGTGTCTTAGCTCCTAAGCTGCAAATCTTCACTTTGTTCCAATTTATGAAATAACATTAAGCTGCGCATTCTTGATTCCCGTTCTCCATCTTTCCACAAGATAATGAAGTTATCAGCAGAACAGGTTGCCAGGCCATGTTCGGTGAAGTACAGGAACATCTGCAAGAAAACCCATTGTGTCAACTTAACACATCCAAATGCTTCATTTTTTCTACACACAAAAAATCCTCAATAATGTAGATCCTTTGCCCTAGATGGTAAATTTGAGGACATATAAGTGCAAGCCCCACAAGAATAATTTACAAGTGAAACATCTGTAGTGAAGCAACTGAAATCAAGCATTATATATATGTGGTTCTTTACTATCCAACAGCTTTTCTGCTGCAACTTCCAAGCAGTTACTGAATACATACAGAAATGATTAAGTATGTAATTGTGCACATTTTTATTGTCCCATTTTTCCTGCATCAGTCGTATAGTCTCAGAGAAATCTACTGACTATTCTAACAGACCTGTACAGCTGAAGAATGGCCAATCAAATCCCCAATAAGATCCAAGGAGAAAACAGTGGTGCTCTCTGGTGCCTTCTTAGTTACGTGACTGGTTTGCTTGTTTGTCCTTCCAAATCCCCAGATACTGAAAAAACCTGGAAAAGTAATAAATGAATACAGTTAAAATTATGAAGAATGGTGTATTAAACACACATCCTCAAGTCTTCTGCTCTATCTTCACTATGGCCCTCCATGATTTGGGAGCTCCCGGTGGCGCAATGGGTTAATAAACCTTTGTGCCAGGAGGACTGCTGACTGAAAGGTCGGTGGTTCAAATCTGGGGTAGCGGGGGGGAGCTCCAGTCTGTCAGCTCCAGCTTCTCATGTGGGGACATGAAAGAAGCCCCCACAAGATGGTAAAACATCTGGGCTTTCCCTGGGCAACGTCCTTGTAGACAGCCAATTCTTTCACACCAGAAGTGACCTGCAGTTTCTCAAGTCACTCCTGACACTTGAAAAAAATGGGCATCCAATCAAAGTAAATTAGAACATCTTTTTAAATTTGTGTGTCTGTTTGCATATATTTCTGTTCCTATCCAAACATCCACAGTAAGTTGACAGCCAAACCGTCTGGAGACTTCCAAGCAAAATGGTAACTTCTTATCAAAGCAACTCAATATACAGGATAATGTAAGGTTATATGTTAAAAACAACATTGTGAAAATCAGAATATTGGGCCTGGATGAGGCCATGTTGCTAACTACATGTTAAATTGTTTTGTCACTTGATTCTAAACCAAATATTGGCTAGAAGTACATTAAAACAGGCCTCCTTTGCTTTCATACAAACAATGCACAAAATATGGCTATTTTATTTATTTATTTACTTACTTTGCTTCTAGACCGCCTCTCTCAGCCCGAAGGCGACTCGAGGCGGTGTACAAATGGCAAAAACTGCCCAAGACAAACATTTTATATGTGTTGAAATGCAGAAAGCATTATCTACAAAGCTCTCCAACTATGCCTTCCTAACCTTTTATGCAGCTGATATATCCCTTCATGTATACACACCTGAGGGAACTGGCTCAGCTGTGAGGTGCTGTTTCTCTCGTAATTCCCATATGCGAACACTGCCATCTTCTGAACAGGAGATTAATTGTCTGTTAAAATTAGATCCAGTATTACTTACACACAACTGGAACATTCTCCAGAAGATTATTTACATAAAACCAAGACATTCTAAAAGTTTAGCATAAAGGTTGATACTAAATATACTTGGGATAGGACACTTCTCCTGGAGCCCCAGCCCTATTTAAACTGGCATGTTAAACCCAGGTGCCTCAAGAAGGCTTAGCAAAAAGGTCAAGACAAGACACCACAAGGGCCATCCAGTGCAATCCCCTACTATACATGACCACACAAGGTTTGAACTTCCTACAGGACAAGAACTAAACTTACTAAATAGTCTCTTAGCACTGACTCAGCTGCTGGATTCTTAATGCTTACATCAGTCAGGGATACCAGCTTAAGCATGAGCCACTTTTGACTGCTTCAACTGAGGTAAAAGGTTCTGATGTTTTGGGGGGGGGGGGGTGTTGAAACCCCATCTATTGACTATTGACTATTTGTACTAGTGGAATCAATACAATTTATTTATTTTTATTTATTTCGGATATTTATACCCCACCCTTCTCAACCCGCTTGGGGGGGGGGGGGGACTCAGGACAGTTTCTAGCCGGCACTTATTTGATGCCATGTGCTAACATGACACAACATGCTAGCAATGATCTTTAAATAACACTTGACTTGCCGATGTTTACTTTAAGGCATGTATCCTTTCATAAGGTTGATTTTTTTTCCTTCTGATCCTTCTGCAAGGGGTAGAAGAATTGGAAACAGCACTTTTGATGTGATAGCATCTATGCTTTATAACACATATCTGGACACAAAGCTTTTCAGTTGTTGGCCAAAACCTCGCATAACAAGGATTTAGGGGACTGGCTAACATTTCTTCATTTGATTTTATGCTGAGGATTGTGAATATATTTGAACGATTCTTAAAGTGTACTTGGTTGTATTAGCTTTACATTTTGATATTCTGATTTTCTAATCCAACAAATGCTAAGAAAGGTTAATAAAATAATATTTTATGTTCAGATATGCAACTCCACAGAATTAGAAAATAGTCTAAGCCCTGCTGTGTTGATTGTCATGACCTGAGACTTTGACCTTGATGTCTAGTATTAAAAGATACAGGCCAGAATCTAAAAGGCTACATAGAGCAATCAACACATGTAATCCATAGGTTTTAATCAAAAATAGATGGATATGAAATGCCAATACCACAAAGTTCAAACAATATGAAAACAGAAGAATACATCAATGTTTTTATGTCAAGCACCAAAGTGAACCATAATTTTTTTTAAATCTGGCAATTTAAGCTTTCTACAGAGGTATTATCTGACAATTTCTGAAAATATACACTGCACATAAACCTTGCACCAGCAATATAGTGAATACACATTTAGGAAGTCAAGTTTCTAATATGTCTGTTTTTGAATAATTTGGATTACTATCATATAAAAAAGAAAGTGGTTATTTTAACATAATAGGATGAAATTAGATTTAGTCATAATTAATATGGGTTGAATCGAGACTTCAAATGTACCCATTTTACTCTTAGACTTACTTACATAATCAATGGGACTATGCCTAAGTCCTATTGATTTTAATTGGTGTGCTTTAAGAATGACTGAACCTAGATCCAATTCACCGTGTTCACTGAGTATAATGGATTTTTTGTTACTTCCTCAAGAAAACCACAACACTTTTTGAAAGAAAGCTATTTGAAAAATGGCAATCCAGCATAAAGAGTATGTTTTTCTTATGGCCAGAAGAGCTAAACATGATAGGGGTACTGTAGGCCTGCAATGTATTGTAAGGCTGAGGAGGAAAGGGGATAAAAATCAATTGTGGCCCTATTCATCTTTCTGATGCTCAGACTTTAAGCGTATGAACAATCTAGTGCAACTTGCACCTGTTTGGAACTGTTGTAATGTGAAGAACGGTGGAGTCATGAGCAGTCTTCTGAAAGGCAATCACACGCTTCATCTGAAGGTTATACACGTATATGCCCTTTCCAACAGCAGCAAAAACACACTGGAAAGAAAATGCAATGGAACCTCATAAGAAAACAGACATATTACATGGTGTAATGGATTTCCAGTGGAACTGTGACACTTACTTTTTGGTCTTACTCCAAATGACTGGGAAGATAAACCAGTAAACCTTTAAACTGTAATTACCAATAAAATTACACAAAAATGGACATTATGCTTAAATTCATGTGAATGCTACAATTCGTAACATCCAATCGTACAGGAAATTATTTTGATCTCAACCTCACTTCAGGACATCCGAATATCTCTGAAAACCTTCTGCTAGGCCTCTTGTGGCTGAGCTGGTCAGCTCCATCCCATGACACTTCTATTGATGACTGCATGTAAACAGATTTATTACTTATTACATTTTACTGGGGTTTAAGCTGAAACAAAGACATATTATGATATGCCTATATTGTATTTATGGCCTTTGAATGAACTTTATTGTTATGGTCACAGACAAAGAGTTTAAAACTTTACATTAAAAACCAGAGTTTTTTAAATGTGTCAACATTATTATAGCCTATTGTAGTGAGCTGCTGTGAGTGTCCTTGTGGACAAAGGAATTACGTGAAATCTTGCATCAGGAGACACACATCTGGCATGTAGCTACACTGCTATAGTAATATTTCCTGGTGATACTTCTTTCCTCTTCACCTTTTAAGAACTGCATCTCCCCCCCCCCAAAGATGGTAATTTTTTGTCACTGATGAGCGTTTCCTTTTCTTTTCTGCCTCAAAGTGTTATAATGTGACAACAAAAAGATAAGTAGCAGATATGGAAGATCCTGGAGAGTCACTGCCATTCACTTCTCTTTCACGTCAACACAATTACAGCACTTTGGTTCCACTTTAATTGTCATGACTCCATCCTATGGATTACTGGAATTTATTTATGAACTAACTACGGTAATTAGACTTTTCTGTCACAGAGCTCTTAATACCCAATCAACCTAGAAATCCCAAGATTCCAAAGGATGCAGTCAAGACAGTTAAAGTGGAATCAAAGTGCTATAACTATATAATATGAAAGTGACAGCATAAACTGGACAAACAAAAGAGTATGACAATATAAGGCATCGTCCTTTGTTTCTTTAGCTCTAGCCCCCAATACAAGCAGTTTATCCCTACACCTCAAGTGGTAGGGAGGTGGGCTGGAAACTGTCCTTTTCCCTTTCTTCTTCCTCAAACAATGCAAGGATGGAATATTTTAGCCTCATAGTAGGCACTTCTCTAACTAACCTAACTTCTCCTCTTCAGCATACTTATTGTGAATGGTTAATAGACTTGAGTAAACAAATTCCCTCTCTCTTCCTCTCCATCCCATCTATTAACTGAGAGCCTATGTATTTAAGAAACGTGCAGGTCCTTTTTATGTTATTTGGTTTGTTGATGTTGTTGCTTTAATTTACTAATGTATAAACTTCTGATATATAAAAACTACTACTTTATTTTTTGATATCCTTATTTATATTATACATATTAAGTATATATTTCATACATATTAAGTATCTCATTCAGGTATTGTCTCAAGTTTGATGAATGTCAAGAAGGTATAGTGTTATGGCCTTTCACAGAATGCCTAGGGACCAGTTTTCTAAGCTAACCAAATTTCATCAGAATGATGAAGTCTGAATTATCTATCATTAAACACAATTATCACAAACCACATGTTATGAGAAACAAAAGGAATACAGCAGCAGAAGTACTTTCAAACTTTTTAACTAATAAGAGCAAATGGAAAAAGATCTTGTTCGGGAATCTGGCCCAGTTTACCTGTTCAAATGTATCTCTATGAACCATCCCGGAGGTTAAGATAATCCAGGAAGGCCCTGCTCTTCATCCCACCCTGCTCGCAGGCAGGATTGGTGGGGACGAGAGACAGGGCCTTCTCGGTGGTGGTCCCTCAGCTATGGAACTCCCTCCCCATGGAAATTAGATCAGCCCCCTCCCTCCTGACCTTCGGGAAGAAAGTGATGACATGGTTGTGGGACCAAGCATTTGCACAATGATTCCCAGTGTAACAATAATCTCTCAGTGCAATAATGAATAATCCAAGTGACAACCGGAATGGCTCCTGGAATATGCTTTTGGATTGTGTGATTTTAAGTAATTGTTTTAAGTTGATGTGTTTTAATTATATGATTTTAAAGTATATATTGTTTTATTTTTAAAAATAAAACAAGGCATCGAATTGTTCTGAGTCCCCTTCGGGGTGAGAGGGGCAGGATATAAATGCGGCAAACAAACAAACAAACAAACATTTGCCATAATCAGAAAGTTATCTATCAGATGTTCCATAATCACTGAACAGACTCTTCACAGAAATAAGTTTCTTGCATGGTTTACTGTAACCCACAAGCAAAAGCTAAGTTTTGCAGTTAGCCTTTTACTCAGGTCTGATTAATTAACATTCCCATATATGAAATGTGAAAATAAACTTAAAGATGAAAACCCAAGTACATATTAAATAAGTGTTTACTCACTAGAAACGTAAGGGAAAATACAGTGAAATACATTGTGAAATTTTTTACCTCCTCATCAGAAGCTAAATGTTGGACTGACACTTCACTTTGGCTGTGTGATAATTTTATTTCTTGTTGTGGGTCCGCATGAAGAGATGTATCCCAATTGCATTCATAAGCTTGCATGGTCCAATCCAATGAATCCCATATGATCAGCTCTCCCACGTGAGAACCAGTGGCAAACAGCACTTCTAGGTACCAAAAACATTTGAGCTCCCATAAATCTCAGCTTATTCAATGCTGAAAGAGTTTTAGCTTCAGTATATTTATTACAGGAAAATAATAGTTTTACCCTAAGACATTTTAAATGCAAATCTATTCAATCTGAGAAGTTTCCAGAACATTTCAATAGAAATCAATAGACATTACAATACAACAAAACGACTACACTCAATTGGGGTAAAGGGGGAGAAACTGGAAACAAATACACCACTATTTAGTAGTAGTAGTAGTAGTAGTAGTAGTAGTAGTAATTTTATTGATTAGCCCTTAGGCCATATCACAATACCAACCAAACAAGGCTTGATTGCACAATACGTTTGAGAACCATATATGTGGGGCTGATTGGGGTAAATTGTAGGGGTGATAAAGAAATATGATGTATATACTTAGTTTTATCAGTTTTATCATATCTTCTCATATTTAATTAAGATATTGTTGTGTCTTATTTTAACTAACTACATAAAGTTAAAATAAGACACAACAATACAGTACATAAATATGAGAAGATATGATAAAACTGATAAAACTAAGTATATAGATAATTTCCTTATCACCCCTACAATTTACCCCGATCAGCCCCACATATATGGTTCTCAACCGTATTGTTTTGCTTAAATACAGAGTTGTTTTATATGTTATTTTTGGGTCTTGGCCACACATAAAATCCATTGTTCTTATGTGAGATTCCCAATACATTGTCTGTTTGATATATGGACCAAGGTAGAAGTCTCTCACCCACTGATACAATTTACAATCAAATAATATGTGTGCTGTATCCTCTATTAGTAATAATAAAACTGACAGCAGTCTTACCACTGACACTGACCAATGACACAATACTGTCCTGATGGTCAATAAGGCGTTTCACTTCAAAGACATCCCATTCAGTTCCATCTCTGGAAGTTTTCAGTCTAAAAATTACTTAGAAAAGAAAAAATGGACATTTTAAAATATAAAATATTTCTAAAACAATTTACATCAATAAGAATAATACTGCATATAACAATGGAGCATGAAAAATATTCTGGTATACCTTTAAAACACAATTTCCATAGCTGTCGCTTATTTCACTACTAACAAACCATATTTGCTGAAATTCCCTTTTCCACAAAATCATTAAAGGCACAGGAACCTTCCCCTGCTTTCTCTCTGGCAATCCTAGTGAAGATACATTTTAATGCAATTGAGCTTTGACATCACAATGTATCTGCATGTGATTTAACAGAATAACTTTTTGTATTTGTTCCAGTAGTTCCAATTGTGTGTGAAAGAAAGAATATAAATCAAATATATACCAAATAAGACTTACTCAATTCTTTGCCAACAGCTGCTGCCACACAGTTCTTTGGTAATTCAATCATAGAAGTAATATCTTTCATGCAGAAAACAAAAAAATATATAATGAAACAATTTATTACAAGCAAATAGTTACCACACAGTATACATTATTTCTATTCAGTTACAGAACACTATCATATATGGGATGCTGTATCCAGGATCTCAGTTCTTTCCAAGAAAAATATTAAACGTATTAAGCAGAAAACTAAGCTGTACAAAGTTGTTTTTTATTTTAGGCTACAAAATATTTATGTGAAGTAGCATCATGTGAATTGACTTTTACTTGTACCAATTGGATTTTCTACTTCTCCCATTGCAACCCTACCCAGTATCTTCTGCGGACGGACCTCAATACACTTCTTCTGCTGGTAACAGTTTTCATAAACTGGAAGATGGGCTAATTCAATGCAGCCCTTGTTCTGCTTTTTGGGACAGCAGTGCAGAACAATATTTGTTCTTCCTTCTAAACTATCAAGACTAGATTTTGAAGTGCAAAGTTTTCTTTAACCATCTTAATAAATTCAACAAACACTTTGAAACTCGAACGCTTTCATGGTCGGAATCACTGGGTTGCTGTGAGTTTTCCAAGCTGTATGGCCATATTCCGGAAGAATTCTCTCCTGACACAACCTACAAACTATCTACAGACCCACTAAGAAAATCAACAAAAGTTCAGCAAAGGACAAAAGGGATCCTCTCATCTCTGCAGGAGTCTACCATATACCATGCAGGTGTGGACAAGTCTACATAGAGACCCCCAAAAGCAGCAGCATTGCCCAAACACGAATCAAAGAACATGAAAGGCACTGCAGACTAATTCAACCAGAGAAATTAGCTATAGCAGAACACTTGATGAGCCAACCTGGACACAGCATATTATTTGAGAACACAGAAATGCTGGACCACTCTAACCACTATGTCAGACTACAGAGAGGCCACTAAACTCCACAAGCATGTGGACAAGGAGGAGAAAGGAGGAAACCATGGACATGAACAACATCTGGCTACCAGTATTAAAAAAACCCTCTAAAATCAGGATAGTGATTAAAAAAACCAACACTCAGAAAACAGGGGAATTCCAGACAGAAAACAATCTGGGCCAGCTAGCACCTCCCAACAAAGGATTCCCCCAGGCAGGAAGCAGCCAGGCCTTGAAGCGGCAAGGCCATTAAATGCTAATCAAGATGATTAATTACAATATTCACACTTGCCTCCAACAGACAGGTGTTCTTTCCTCTAACCTGATCATGGCCATATAGACCAGAAACCTCACAGCAACTTTGAAACTCATTTGGTTAAAATGTTAAAAGCACTATATTTATTCAATATATTTTGCTACATCACTTCAATTCTGTAATATGTTTTTAAGATGAAATGTTAAAATCTCATATTTAACACTGATCACTTTAATACACAGTACACCTGAAAGAGTTCAATCTCATTTCTAAAGGGATATATATATAATTTGGTGATTTATATACACTGACCCAGCTCACTTAAGTTAACATACAGTTATTGAAGTTTGACATACTCTAAAATTCATAGGACACAGGAGGCTCCAGGTCTTTTTAATTCAAAAATTATGACACTGACATTTTCAAAATAGAGGTCAGCTTTAATATATGTTATCTTTAGAATTAAAGAGACTTTGCCAAGTTGGTTTTGTATTATTATATAGATCAATTTCTTTCCCATTTTAACTGTTCTAATGAGTCATTTCCATTTTTTACCTGCATCAATAAGATGGCTTGTCTTACACAAGAGATCTAATTTTCGGTTCCAAACACAAAGATCACTCCCTCCTGACAGCCATACATCCAGCCTGTGAAGAACTGTCAAACACTGTAGAGCCAAATGAGACAACCAGATGTATGAGATTCCTTTGGGGAATTCCCATGCAAAAGCAATATCAAGTTTATTTTGTAAGAAATGCAAATGTCAATGTGATTTTCCTCACCATATTTATAACTAATAGCAAGGACAGATAAAGAAGAATAGCAGTGCTTTCTGCTTCAAGATCTCACGGAGGACCTGATGAGGTCGGACATAAACACTTCAAGGTTTTTCAAAGAATCAATTTTATCACCGATGACATTGCATACTATGTACAGTAGAGTCTTGTTTATCCAACATAAACAGGCCGGCAGAACGTTGGATAAGCAAAAATGTTGGATAATAAGGAGGGATTAAGGAAAAACCTATTAAATGGCAAACTATGTTATGATTTTACAAATTAAGCACCAAAACATAATGTTTTACAACAAATTGACAGAAAAAGCAGTTCAATACATGGTAATGCTATGTAGTAATTACTGTATTTACAAATTTAGCACCAAGACATCACAATGTATTGAAACAGCTGTGGATCCTGTTAGGAGGAAGACTGTGTTGGATACTACAGAACGCTGGATGAGCAAAGGTTGGATAAGCGAGACTCTACTGTATACACATGTAGAAATCTATTTTTAATCAAAATTTCAACCCCAAAAGACAAGGATCAATTTACCTGCAGGTCAATGTAAGCACAGTACCTTAAAAAAAACATTCCTTTCTCTAAGTAAAATGGTGAAAGGCAAGAATTTAGTGTGTCCCAGCAGAAGCTGTAAAAAAAGCACTGACACACTTTCTCTTTCTACTGTGGTGCCATTTCTGATCTTTTAAAATGTCTAGATGGGAAAATAGCAGAAGCAGAGTCTCTTTGGCACTTCTTCTCAAAGTAGTACCAAGAGAATAGAGGAGATCAGCACTGGGGCTTTCCTTTCTCTGAGGAATGGCCCTTGAGTTATCCATAGATCATAATGTTAATCCCAAAGCCTGTCCTCAATTTATACATGAGGCTGGCGTATGTAAAAGTTTATACAGTAAGTCACCTCCCCTTTCCATATGATATCTGTAAAAGAATTTAAGACGGAAGGAAACAGCTGTTATCAACAGAAAACCTCTGCTAATGTGATTTAAATATCACCAGGGAAGCTTTGCCTCTTGAAAAAGGTTCAATCTAAATCCACAAGCCTAAAAATAATTTGATTGTAGAAGTACTTTTTGTCAAATTGGTCATGATATTCCAGGAGTGCCCTGTGACACAAAATGAGAGAAATGGACCAAAATGATCAAGAACCATTGTGAAGAGTAACACTGAGGATTGTCTGACATGCTTTCATTCAAAAGAGGAAGAAACATTAAGAGAAAGTTTACAAGTTATTTGTAACTATTTTCTTTACTCATAATAATAATGAAATTTAAGTAACACAGGACAGAACAAGAAGATATGGACATGTGTCACAGATGCTGACCACCTTCATAATATCCAGGGGGAAAAATAATGAAGGATATTGCTGGATTGAGGGCTCCCAAGGTCATGTTAAACTGAATGAACTGCAAGAGAACTATTATGTGGCTGCCACCAAGAATAATATCTAAAATCAACATCACTTCCATTTTATCTTACCTTTACAGTAGAATGGAAGCAGGATACTTTGTGAATTTGCCTGCCATTATCACAATCCCATATCTGTTTTTATTCATTAAGGATCTGGTGACTATGTTTAGATTCAAGGTTAGAACTCTAAAGATGGAGATGCACAGCTGTATGATGGGTCTATTTCTATTGCTGTGACCAAGACATGTACTATACAGTAACTCTGTGTTGGGAGATAATTAGCGACCGAACAAGCAATGGGTGAGATATCTATACCACATCTCCCCCCTTTAGGTAGTTGAGGGCATGCACTGGGGAAGTGAATATACAACATCGTTTCACTGGGATCTCTTCTGCTCATATAGCCTTTAGGATTTGAATCTGTGCTTATCTCCAATAGCTTTGTTACATGTGAAATGAAAATCTGTCCACATCAAAACTCCTCTAGTTCTCCCAAGGATGAGTTGACAGACTGAACTTAAGAAATGAACCACTAATATAGCATGCCTTGTGTTTACCACAGCAACAACCATCCACTGGTCACATCAGTATTCCTCTTATCAAAAAGCTGAAGGATGATGTTCCTGTTAAAGGATACTATAACAGTCCTATCAGCAGCTGCTGTCAAAATCATGTGGCATTTTTCTTCACAAGTATCTGACAAAGGAAAAGCTGCAAGGGCTGTAATTTTTTGTGTGTGCGCCTGTAGCTCAAACAGTTTCTCTCCAGTCTGAAAAACAGAACAAAACGTCAAACCAAACCTGCTCAATGAAAATAACGGAAAATATTATGAAAGAAAACTATAACTATTTAGAATAGTATATTAAGAAATTATTTACAATGTTAAACAAAAAGTTATAGAGATCCCTTAAATTAGACCATGAGTCTAACCAGTGCAGCACTGTTTCCACTGTCATGGGTTTGGGACTTCAATTCCCACAAAGTTCAGTCATTTTAGCTCATAGTAAAGGATTGTGAGTGATATAGTTAAAAATGGGTGAGAAATGCTGTCAAAAGTCCTTCCTTCTATCAAATTCCTCTTCATTTTGTATATTTTAGATTGTAAAACGTATCCCCAGGAACAGACATGCTGAATTAAAAACAAACCTGAGCATTCCACAAGCACACAATTCCATCATCACCAGCAGATGCAAACCTGATAAACAACAAATTAAAAATTATATGCATCCATTCAAATAGCCTACAAGATGCTAATTTATTATTATTTATTTATTTTATTTATACCCCACCTCCCCCCCCCGAGGAGACTCAAGGCGGCTAACAGTGACACACTTTGATTCATTTGAAAGCAAATACAAACATTTAAAAAAAACTAACCAGAATTGTGTGAGTTAGGTAAAAAATACAGTTAAAATACAATAAAAACAATTAAAATACATCTTAAAACACACACCCCAAATCCCACCCATAACCTCCCCAGCAACATGGCCCTTATCCTTCTCCAAATGCCTATCTGCAGAAAAAAGTCTTGATTTGCTTGTAGAAGGCACACATTAAATTAGTTTTTTTATTATTTTTTAAAGAGCTTTATTAGAAAGAAATACACAAAAGAAAACATAGTACATACCCCACCTCCTCGGCCCACCCCCCGTTTTACAATCACAAAGACGGACTTGACATATAAACAACGACACGACATCTACAAACATCACAGTTAAAAGAGATGTTGACTTCACATCTCGAGTAGAAATATTCATATTTTAGCCGATGGTGGA
This sequence comes from Anolis apletophallus, assembly GCA_030556195.1. Lineage (NCBI taxonomy): Eukaryota > Metazoa > Chordata > Lepidosauria > Squamata > Anolidae > Anolis > Anolis apletophallus. Next base: position 44,626,289 of record JARBWK010000006.1, on the reverse strand, counting down.
AAGAATACATAATTGTAGATATTTATATATATAGCCCTTTAAGGTTTACAAGCTTCTTCACATTCATATACTCAACAAAAGGGGCCCAAGTAATGTTAAAGTGTTTTGTAGAATTGTCTCTAAGCAAATATGTAAGCTTATCAAGCTCCGCAATTTCCAATGATTTTGTTAGCCATTCTTCGATATTAGGTATTTCCGGTGTCTTCCAATGTCTAGCTAATACAATTCTTGCTGCTGCTGTTAAGAAAGTGAGTAGTTTTTCTGTTTCTTTATTAGTTTGTGGTCCTGAAATGTTCAACAAATAAAATTCTGGTTTGTTTGGGATAGTCATTTTTAACATTTCTTGTATCACATTATTAACAGAGTTCCAGTATTTCTTCACATTTCTACAGGTCCACCATTGATGGAAGAAGGTGCCACGTTCTTGGGAGCATTTCCAACATAGGTCGTTGTTGTTCTTATAAATTTTAGAAAGCTGGTACAGGGTTAAATACCACCTGTATACCATCTTGTACATATTTTCTTTTAAATAATACGAATAGGTATATTTCTGTTTTATTTTCCAGATTTTATCCCATTCTTCCTTGGGGATATTTTGGCCTAAGTTAGCTGACCATTTTGATAAGTACTCATTTACAGGTTTTTTTTCCTCGTCTGTCTCGAGCAGGAATTTGTACACTAGGCTCACTGTTTTATTTTTAGATTTAAGCCAAAGTTTTTCGCCTCTAGATTCATTCCGTTCCCAGCCAGTTTGTTTGTCAATTTCAAATCTTTTATTAATTTGGTGATAGTGAAACCAATTCAGTTTATATTGTGATAATTCTTCTAGTTTCTTTATTGTGATGTCATTTCTACCTTTTTCAATAATGTTCTTATAAATTAGTCCATTATCATCTTCATTTCTTTTTATTTTAAAGGCCTCAATTGGTGAAGTCCAGAGTGGAATTTTGGTATACAGAATTTTTTTTAAAGTTGTTCCATACTCGAAGAAGTATTAAATTATGTCACTGACAAATCACCCAACAAAAACCATACCAGAAGTTCAATAAGCATCTAAACATGGATGGAGATTTTTTCTTCACTTTTTATTTTTACAGATTTCATCTCAAGAAAGCAACTATTAATGAACCAGTGGCACAAGTTCTTGTTATTTCGATACCTGTAAAAGGCACTAACATTCACTTGAATTCAGGCCCGTATTAGCAGACTGTGCCGCCCTAGGCCCCCCTGTCTAAATGCCGCCCCCCGGGGGTGGGGCCTCTTGCGGGGGGCGGGGCTGGCACAAGGGACAAGGCGCCGGAGGAAGTCCCGCCCTTTGGCCGACTGACGTGGCTTTCCCCCGCTCCGTTGCCTCCTCGCTCGTGTTTGGGGCACGGGCGAGCGAGTCGGTGGCGGGGAAAGCCGCGTCAGTCACCCTAGGGGCGGGACTTCCTCCGGCGCCTTGTCCCTCACGCTGGTTCTGCCCCTCCTCCCTTCACTGAAGGGAGGAGGGGCGGAGCCGCTGCCGGTGTGAGGGACAAGGCGCTGGGGGAAGTCCCGCCCCTAGAGCGACTGACGCGGCTTTTCCCGCCGCCGCCGCCTCACTCGCACCGGCACCCCTCCTCCCTTCCGCCGCCTCCTCCTCCTCCCACGAGTGAAAGGAAGGCGCGAGGAAGTGGTGACGGGGAGGAGGCCGCCTCCTCCTCCCGCGACCGAAAGGCGCGAGGAGGAAGGAAAGTCCCGCCCTCCTCCTCGCCGCCTGGGCTGCCCCCTTGCAAAGGAAGGAGGCGGCCAAGAGGAGGAGGAGGAAGGGAAGCGCGCTGGCGGGCATGTGCGCACATGCATGCATGCATGCCCGCCGGTGGGGTGGGGCTTCCCTTCCTCCTCCTCGCTGCCTCCTTCCTTTACAAGGGGCGGCCCAGGCGGGCGATGGCAAGGGGAGGGCGCCATTCCCTCCTCCCCGCCCCCTCGCAGTGCTCCCCCTGCCCTCTCCCGAGGTATGATGACTCTCTCGGGATAGGGTGGGGGGCGGTTTTTAAATATATATATATATTAGTTTTCGGGGGGCCAAATCTGCTGCCCCCCAAAGCTGTCGCCCTAGGCCGTGGCCTAGGGTGGCCTTATGGGTAATCCGGGCCTGCTTAAATTGTCTGGTTACTTTTCTTTTCTACTGCAAAGCATTCCATTTATTTGCACATCTACCTCCTCAAGGGAGCAATTTCTGACATAAGCGATATTGTCTGTGAGGTAGGAACATATAATACCAATGTGCATAATTGTATTTAATTGAGAGGGAAAAAATTCTTTCTTTTTTAATATATAATTTTATTAGAAATTTTTAATATAATAAAAAGGTACCAAAAAGGAAAAAAATTAGAAAAGAGAAAAAAGAAAAAGAAACAAAAGAAAAAGGAAGACATTTTCAACTTTCTCTGCTTGCAGTGTTGCTGGGTTTCATACCATACAAATTTCTGCCTCACATGTAACAGTGTTGATGCAAGTAAATAACTAGTACAAATTACTAAAAAGGTAAATAACTATTTTACTATAATATATGAAGTGGGGCACTCAACAAAGGCTGGAACACATCAAATTAGAAATGCATGTTTGCCACTTACAGCATCTTTAGTGTTCATCGAAAAAAATTATGGATGAAGTGGCACAAAGGACAAATAGAAAACACCAGTTAACCATGTCTGAACTGAAATTCCAAAACTTTACATATACTAGCAAAAAATGCTATTCACATGCCATAACCTGGGATTATTTTCTTAATTCTATTAAGTGAAGTTATTCTAGAAAATAAAGCTATTTATTTCTCAACACAGAGAAGAGCTAGATTGTCTTTAAAATAATCAGAAAGATGAAGCCCAGGATTTCATGTGAAGAGCTCATGACAAAACTATCAATCCCTCAAATGGATTCTTTTCACCAAGCTGCTGTTTCATGGGTCACCTGATTCTTTTCCAGTCATGATCACCATCCTCTATAACCTTGTTTGCTTCCTGGAGGAGCAAGAAATGGTCGGAGGAGCAAGAAATGGTCAAACGAGCAACAGAGAAAGCTATTCTTAAAGTGTGTTATGAATTCAGTCTAGTTTAATGTGTCAAATGCTAGAGTATTACTTGCAATTTTATCTCATTCCATTTTTGGAAGACTCTTGCTGAGGCTTAGCCTTCTTTAGTGATCTTGCAATCAATATGACCCTCTCCTCATGTTCAAAAACACAAAAGAAAAGAAGTGAAAAGCAGCTGTCTGTTAGCTTGATACAGGATTTATTTAGTATCTTCAGAAACCAATCTAAGAAAATTTTCCACTCACTGGTTTTAGCTGAGCCACCGCGAAAACAAGAAAATCCTCCTGCAAAATTCTCAATAAAATGATATTATCTAAAGACCTGAAGCGTGAAACCTGGCTTACAACAGTTGACAAAAATGCAATGAAAAAACGATGAAAACTAAATAAAATCGTTTCAGAAACTAAGTAACAATGCTAATGTTATTTGAAGGAATCAAATAAGGTGGTGGCGCCTGGTTTAGCACTGCTCTTAATCACTCTGTATACTAGATATTAAAGAGTAAACTGTTAGATGAATTCACAATATTTTACCCCTTTATATAGGAATTCATTTTTTTCCTTTGGCTATTTTTTTTTTTAAAAAATCTGGCTGTAAAATACTGCACTTTGAAATTGTTTTGTACTTTTTAGATGTATCTTTAAAAGTCTAATTGCATAAATGAAAACTTTATTATCAATGGGCTTCACAATATGTAAGAATCAGTAAATGCAAGTAGTAGTCTGGGAATTACCCTTTGCATGAGAGTCCCACAACAAGCCTTACATGCTGAAAGACTATGGATGAATTTGCAACAGGAATTTCCTGCATTTGCACAGATATAACTGCAAGCTTATATCTAGAACATATGCTCCCTCTTCTATGATCAGAAGCACCTCATGGAAGCAGGAACATCACGAGAAGCATCTTCTGCCCACCTTGTTCTGTCAATAAATCCCTGAATCCAAGCATCAACCCCCAAACATTTTACAAAAATTAAAGAAAAACTCTTGATGACATTATTGCTTTGCAATGAGTGGAAACTACTTGCAGCCAAATGTAAGCAGTAATTAATACTCCACTGAAGAAAATATACAAAGTAATTTCAGAAACAACCAGCTCATATGCAAATAACACACGTCAATGCAGAAGTGGGCAATTAATGGCGCTCCACATAGGTTGCAACTCCCATTAGATCTAGTGAGTAAGCTAACCACACATTTCCCATCACCAGTGTTTAAACTGATAGGATTTAACTGCAAATCTGTGACAGCCATACGTTGACAACTAAGTTAACTATCAAACTAGTAGGAATAAAAAATATTTCTCTTTGAAGACACTAGTTGAAATCATCTCAACAATATAAGAAGGGAAATTATAAAAGTAATGTCTTACCTATAATCATCTATTGCCACTAAAAATCGCACTATGTCATGATGGCCTTTCAATACAAGGAGCTCCGTATAAGGATTCAGTGTTTGCTCTTCACCAATGGGCTGCACAGATTTCTAGAAATCCATAAAGTCAGAAAAATAAAACTATAAGTTTGCTTATCTTCAGTCTCTGCAACAGGCATTTTCCATTTCTTGTCACTGTTGGTATTACCTTATCTGCAATGTAAATCCATATTTAATAAAATTACACTAAATACAAGAAGTGTTATGTAGTTATGATCAGAAACTACTAAACATACCAACAGCTTTAAAACCAGGTAGGTTCTAGCCTCACAATGACATCAAAACAATTAGTCTGATTCTATTAATGTTTACTTGGAAGGAAGTCCTCTATTTGCAATAGGATATATCTCATGGTAAGTTTGCACAGAAATATTGCTGCGGCTGTTTAAGAACAGTGGGACTATCTGGCAACCATGTTGTGAGCAAATCATTAACATGTGCACAGTTAGCAGTCACAGTCAATATAGGGGCAATACTGGAGGCAGCCAAGGTATCACTATTCCAGGTTCTTTGGATACCTTTCATATTATTCAATTAGGACCTTGCGCAATCTTTTAGCTTTTCGGAAAGCCTGCAAGGCGGTTCTATTCCGGCAGGCCTTTGAGCTGTGTGTTTTAAGACTACGTTTTCTTTTAGGAATTGTTCTTATTCTGTGGTTTTAATGCTATTGTAGATTGCTATTTTATTGTGGTGTGATGTGAGCCGCCCCGAGCCACTGGGAGTGGTGGCCAATAAATCTAATAAATAATAATAATATAAACAAGTTTATATTTTATAATATAAACAATTTTCTGGATTGTTGCCCGCCATGGCTAGTAAAAGCAGGATGGATTTGAAGCTCAGGATTTTGGCAGCAATAAACAACTTGTGGGGGAAAAATGTTGCTGTTCCCCTTAAAGAAGTAGCAATGTGGCTCTTAGAAAAGAAAATTATTTTAGACCTTTTGTAAGCAAGCAATGTCTGGTCTCCAACATCTGTTTTGGAAAAATGCTGGACAGAATGGAAGTCTCTGATTTTGAGATTTAGGAGAAAATAGATTCAGGATCTCTGATGGAAACAGACTAAACTAACACTAAACTTTGGGTGTATGTATTTTTTAAACAAAGTTTTTAAGTGTTTTACCCTCTTCTGAGGGATTTTTTTTGACTAGTGCACCTGGTTATATTTGCTGGAAATTACCTCATGAAATCTAGAGATAAATAAGTAAATAATAAATAACCCCTGATCACTGCTGGCATGTGGCACCCAACTTGTTTGCCTAGATTAAATTCAGACCACTTCACCACTAGAGACAGAACTTTCTCCATAAAAGTCTTTAGTCTTTATATCTCTTTTATAGCAGACCAAGGAGCCACTAATTTAAATACTTACTTGCTTGAGTAAAAGGATAACTTTGGCTGATACTATAACTTAAGCCATCAGAACAACTTCACAAAGTAATTCTAGGAGATTGTTTTATTATAATCACTTGTATATTGTTAGTCATTTATTTCATACTGTGCTTTGGTGGCAGCAGTCCTGTCTAGTGGCTTTAAAATACATGATCTTCATATCTGCAGGACAAGCATTTGTGATTTCATTTATCCATGTCGAAATAGGCAAGAGGAAAAGAGGAAGCCTGCTCTACAAATGGGTTGACTCTATTAAAGAAGAAGTGTCTGTAAGACTCAAGCAGGGCTATCATTTCTTGGGGCATACCTACAGGCAGCTCTTAGGGCACATCTACACAGATCATTTTATGCAGTTTCTCACTGGTATCTTAAAGGTGGTTTCGCGGTGCAGATGATTACACAGGAAATTGTGGAACCAGTCTGAGACCCAGATGATGATTACGCAGAGCACTGATGCACACGAAGGTCTTTCTTTTGTGTGAGTTTGTTGTCTGGCTGCTCCTGTTTGTTGGTAGCTTCCAGCTGCATTAAATGATCAGTGTAGATGGGGCCTTGGAGGTCTTACATTCCCATTAGTCATGACTATAGGTGGAAGTCGCCTGGAGGGCAAAGAACAAGTGAGCATTACCAGGTGATATAAAAGCCATACTTGTCTTGGCTGGATATATTTTATTGATCTTGTCTTTATTACATATTATAAGGAGCAGCCATTTCTCTACATCAGTGGTTCTCAACCTGTGGGTCCCCAGATGTTTTGGCCTTCAACTAGTAAAAGGGCCTTCTTTCATCTACGAGGCAGTTGGCGCCTTATTTACCAACAGAGGCGCTGGCTACGATAATCCATGCCACGGTTATGTCGAGGCTGGATTACTGCAATGTGGGCTTACCTCGAGCAGCAATTTGCAAGATCCAAAATTGTGCAAAATGCAGCCGCTAGACTCCTCACAAAAACATCAATGAGGTGCCATATAACGCCGTCTCTGCAGCGCTTGCACTGGCTGCCAGTTGAACATGGAGTCTTCTATAAGACTCTGGTCCTAGCATTCAAGGCCTTCCGAGGTCAGGGTCCTTCATTTCTAAGAGACCGTTTAATGCCACTCCACCACCAGACTGCCACGGTCAGTTCATGAGAATCTTCTCTATGTCCCTGGCCCTAGAGAGGTCCGTTTGGAGTCCACAAGACAGAGATCCTTCTCAATTGCAGCCCCAATCTTGTGGAACTCCTTACCGCCAGACCAAAGAGCCACTCCTGATCTACATACATTTTAGGGGCACTTCAGACATGGCTCTTTCACACCCCTCTGTTCCCACAGACCACTGTGGCCCCCAAAAAACACCGAGAAAGTCCACACTTGGCACACAGAGCCCCAGTGACCCACTCTACATCCTACTGAAGTTTGGAGGGGGAGAGAACATGGATGATGGGACTTGCAGTACCTTCCCTCACTTCCCAATCCTGCTACAAACCTAATCCAATGACTGATCAACACCAAATCTGGCACACAGAGCCCTCATGACCCACTCTACAGCCTGGTGCAGTTTACTGTGAGACGGACCACGGATGATGGGACTTGAAGTACCTTCACTCACTTCCGAAAAAGAATGCATCCCTCATCCATTCACCAATACAGACCAAACTTAGCACACAGAGCCCCCATGACCCAATCTACATCCTACTACACTTTGGGGGGACAGAGATGATGGGACTTGCACTACCTTCAGTAATTTCATGATACCACTGCAACTCCCAATAATGATAGATCAAGACCAAACTTGGCACACAGAGCCCCCATGACCCACTCTACATCCTGCTGCGCTTCACAAATAACCCGGGCAGGGCCGGGTCCCCAAGCTAGTAACAAATAAAGTTGAGTGAATGAGTGAGAACTCTCAGAAATTCTAATGGCTGGTAAACTGCCTGGGATTTCTGGGAGTTGTGGCCAAAACACCTGGGGCCATACAGTATTGATCTATAATGTAATACAATATACTACTACTACCGTGTTTCCCCGAAAGTAAGACAGCGTCTTACTTTCTTTTGACCCCCAAAATCCCCACTACGGCTTACTTTCGGGGTACGGCTTACATTACCGTACCCCGAAAGTAAGCCTTTCCCCTTGGCCGCCTCCTCCTCCGCCTCCTCCGCCCGCCGCTTGCCTCCTCCTCCGCCTCCGGTGCCGCCCGCCGCCGCTTGCCTCCTCCTCCGCCGCCGCCGCCTCCCTCCGCCTCCGGTGCCGCCTACCTCCGCCTCCGGTGCCGCCCGCCCGCCGCCGCCTCCTCCTCCACAGCAGCCCCACGCCTGCGCCAGGCGGCTGCGCCAGCCACGCTCAGGCCTTCTGCCCATGCGCGAATGTCTGCGCATGGGCAGAAGGTACTGAGCGCGTCTGGCGCCAAGCGCGCTGGCGCAGCGCGCTGACGCAGGCGCGCGGGGCGCTCAGGCCTTCTGCCCATGCGCGAATGTCTGCGCATGGGCAGAAGGTACCCAGCGCTCCGGCGCCCGCGTCAGCGCGCCAGCGTCAGCGCGCCTGCATCAGACGCGCTCAGTACCTTCTGCCCATGCGCAGACATCCGCGCATGGGCAGAAGGCCTGGAGCGCGCCCGGCGCAGCCGCGCCTGGCGCAGGCGTGGGGCCACTGTGGAGGAGGCAAGCGGCGGCGGGCGGCGGCGGCGGCAAGCGGTGGCGGCAAGCGGCGGCGGGGGAGGCGCGGCGGGGGGGAGCGGAGGAGGAGGAGGCGGGACCGAGGAGGAGGCGGGACTGAGTGACGCGGTGGCCGGGGTACATCTTATTTTTCGAGTACGGCACATTGCCGACCCCTGACACCCCCGATACGTCTTACAATCGGGGGTGTCATACTTTCGGGGAAACACGGTACTACTACTAATAAAATATTATAATTATATATTTTATATTGAAGCCATGCTATTGAAAACACAACTGCACTGGGCAGGGCACGTCTCTAGAATGGAAGACCACCACCTCCAAAAGATACTACTCTACGGTGAACTCGCCACAGGTCAGTGCAAGAACCGCAACTTGGAAATGACATCATCGAAGGAGACTTTCTGCTGTGCTTTCTGCAACGCGCTAGGAAAAAACGTGGGATGAGAATCTTCGTTCGCGAAGTAATGCCGAGACTATAATTATATATTTTATATTATATGTAATATTACTAATAATATTACAGTATAATGTTATGTAGTACAATGTAATATATAATATTAATATTGGGCTATGGCGATAATATAATGCAGCCTGTTGGACACGGCCCCCTATGCCCCGACCGCCATTTTTAATTTCTTTTTTTTAAATTAAAAATTTTTTTTAAAAAGGCGGCCGGGGGGGGGCGGGGCAGGGAGGAGGAAGAGAGCTAGCTCCTCCTCCCTGCACCGCCCCCTCCGTCCTCTCTCCGCGCCAAAAAGGAGCAGTAGGCGGCACCAAGGGCAGCGCATCACGCCAGGCCTCTGACGCGCTGCCCTTGGCGCCGCCTTCTGCTCCCTTTCGCCAGCTCCCCTCCCTAGGAAGGGGCGGGGAGACGGTGAAAAGCAGTAAGCGGCATCAAGGGCAGCGCGTCATGCCAGGCCTCTGGACGCGCGCCCTTGGCGCCGCCTTCTGCTCCCGCCGGCTCCCCCCTCCCTAGGAAGGCGGGAGACGGCAAAAAGGAGCCGTAGGCAGCGCCAAGGGCAGCGCGTCAGACGCCTGGCATGACGCGCTGCCCTTGGCTCCGCCCCCGCTCCGCCCCCATGCGTGGCCCCGCCCCCCTGCTCACTGATTACCTACGGCCCCCGAGGTGATCAGCGACACTTCTTCCGACCCTTGGGTCGGAAGAAGTTGGACAACACTGATATAATGTATTTACATTTTACTTGTAAGGTGCTCTGAGTCCCCTTTGGGGTGAGAAGAGCGACATATAAATGTCGTAAATAAATAAATAAATCTTGTTTGTACTATTACATATAATAAGGAGAAGAATCCTCTACATAACCACATACTACTGATCCCGACCTTATTAGATATTATAAGGAGCAGCCACTCCTCTACATAGCCATATAATATTGATCTCGCATATATTATATAATACTAGCTGAGGACCCGGCGGTGCCCGGGTTATTTGAGGAAGGCATTGTGTGCCAAGGATGATTCCTATTAGATGTTTATGGGCTTCTGTGTGCCCATAATCAGTTTGGTCCTGATTCGTCATTGGTGTGGGCCACAGTGCTCTAAGGAAGTGAATTGAAGTACTGCAAGTCCCATCATCCATGGTCCATCCTCCCTCAAACTGCACCAGGATGTAGAGTGGGTTATGGGGGCTCTCTGTGCCAAGTTTGGTCTTTATCGGTCTTTGTTGGGGGCCACAGTGGTCTCTGGGAACAGAAGGGTTGGAAAGTACTCCAAGTCCCATCATCCATGTCCATGCGCCTCCCCCCCCCCCCAAACCTCACCAGGATGCGAAGGCAGTCATGGGGGTTATGTGTGCCAAGTTTGGTCTTGATCAGTCATAGGATGAGGGTCGCAGCGGTCTCGGGAAGTGAGTGGAGGTACTTCAAGCCCCATCATCCATGCTCTGCTCTTCTCCAAACTGCACCAGGACATAGAGTGGGTCATGGGGGCTCTGTGTGCCATGTTTGATATTTATCGGTCTTTGTTGAGGGCCACAATGGTCTTTGGGAAGCAAAGCGCTTGGAAGTACTACAAATCCCATAATCCGTGGTCCATCTTTCCCAAACTGCACCAGGACGTAAAGGGCATCATGGGGGTTATGTGTGCCAAGTTTGGTTCAGGTCCGGCTGAGGCCTAGTCAGGAGAATCAAGTTGAGGGAGCCTTACTGTCAATTCAGGCTGAGGGCTAGTTTTTAAAATCAGCTGAAGAAAGCGTTTTTGTAAAGAACTCTGTCTGGCCCCTTTGAGATTTGGGATGTTGGAATGCTGCCCAATCCATGCACCATCCTCCAACAAGGCGTAAAGTGGGTCTTGGTGGTTCAGTGCGCCAAGTTTGGTTTTATTGTCTCATTGTTGGGAGCTGCAAAGTGTTTTGGACTTAAACTCCCACCATGCCTGACTGGCTCAGGGCTTTTTCTTACCTCCCTCTGGCACTTTTGAGTCTCGGAATGTTCGTGTTGGCTGGCCAATGGGAGTTGTTTATGCAAATAATCCCACAGTGGGACCCAATCAGAAAGCTGCCACATATCCTTCCGCCCTCCGGATACAAACATACATACATACATACAAACATTCCACTTTATAAAGGTATATAGAGATATAGAGATTATAAGGAGCAGCCACTCCTCTACATAGCCATATAATATTGATCTCGCATATATTATACTAGCTTGGGGACCCGGCGGTGCCCGGGTCATTTGAGAAGTGCAGCAGGATGTAGAGTGGGTCATGGGGGCTCTGTGTGGCAAGTTTGGTCTTGATCCATCATTATTGGGAGTTGCAGTGGTATCATGAAATTACTGAAGGTAGTGGAAGTCCCATCATCTCTGGTCCACCCTCCCCCAAAGTGTAGTAGGATGTAGATTGGGTCATGGGGGCGCTGTGTGCTAAGTTTGGTCTGTATTGGTGAATGGATGAGGGTTGCATTGTTGTTAGGAAGTGATTGAAGGTACTTCAAGTCCCATCATCCGTGGTCCGTCTCACACAAAAAAGCACCAGGATGTAGAGTGGGTCATGAGGGCTCTGTGTGCCAGGTTTGGTGTTGATCAGTCATTGGATTAGGTTTGTAGCAGGATTGGAAAATGAGGGAAGGTACTGCAAGTCCCATCATCCATGTTCTGTCCCCCTCCAAACTTCAGTAGTATGTTGAGTGGGTCACTGGGGCTCTGTGTGCCAAGTGTGGTCTTTATCAGTGTTTGTTGGGGGCCACAGTGGTCTGTGGGAACAGAGGGGTGTGAAAGTACTACAAATTGCAACATCCATTGTCAGTCCTCCCCCAAACCTCACCTGGACGTGAAGGCAGTCATAGGGGTTATGTATGCCAAGTTAGGTCTCGATCAGTGATTGGATGAGGGTTGCAGCGGACTTGGGAAGTGAGTAGAGGTACTTCAAGTCCCATCATCCATGGTCCACCCTCCTCCAAACTGCACCAGGGCGTAGAGTGGGTCATGGGGGCTGTGTGTGCTAAGTGTGGTCTGTATTGGTCCTTTTTGGTGGCCTCAGTGGTCTGTGGGAACCAAAGTGTTTGAAAGTAGTACAAATCCCATAATCCGTGGCTCATGTCCCCCGAACCGCACCAGGACGTAAAGGGGGTTAGGGGATTATGTGTACCAAGTTTGGTGCAGGTCCATCACCCGCGCTGGTCGCTGTGGCCTGTGAAAGTGGCTGCCACATATCCGCCCTTCCGCCCTCCGCACACATACATACATACAAACATTCCGCTTTATAAAGGTATACAGATGTGATCACATTATAATAAGGAAGAGCCAACCATATACTATTGATCTTGTCCTTATTACATACCATAGCACGGTTTGATACCATATGAACCTGTAAAAACACAACTCCCATGATTCTATTTCAGGCCTGGGCCAACTTGGGCCCTCCAGGTGTTTGGGACTCCAACTCCCACCATTCCTAACAGCCTCAGGCCCCTTCCTTTCCCTCCTCAGCCGCTTAAGCGGCTGAGGGGGGAAAGGAAGGGGCCTGAGGCTGTTAGGAATGGTGGGAGTTGGAGTCCCACACACCTGGAGGGCCCATTTTGGCCTAAGCCTGCCTTGGGAAGCACTATTTACCTCGGCCAGGCCCTGAGGCTCGCGCCCCCCGCCTATCAGCCAGCGCAGCATCGCCAAGCGCCAGCCCCCAGCTCTCACGGTCACGTGACGCTGGCAGCTTGCCCTCCCTCCCCCCTTCCGCAGCTGCGCGCGTGGAGGCCACAGCGACAGAACCAAAAGGAAAAAAACCCTCCCTTTTAATCGATCGCCGATGCTTCCGACGAGAGAACGCGCACTTGCTTTCCCTGTCGGTCAAAAGATAGGCGCAACGAGTCGAGTACCGAGCGAGCGAGCGATCGCTCTCTCTCCTTTTCTTCTCCTTTGAGGCGCACGGTGGTGGTTCTCTCTCTCGAGCTGCGCCTGCGCAGTAGAACTAATTGAACTACCCTGGCTCAATGTTATGGGATCCTGATTAGAGATTAGAGATGGATAAGGAAAAAAGACAAAAGGGGAGGAAGAATGGGCCTAATATACAAGATCAAACAATTATATGACTTTAATTAGTATGCAAATAATGTTTTATTTTAAGTGAAAATTAAGGATTTAAGAAAGGATTGGAGGAAGAAGAAGAATGGAAGTCACAAAAACTTTTTTATTGTTATATTTATTTATTTTTAGTTTTTTCCTCTTATTTCTATTTCAAATATTTTTCTTTTTTGGGGGATTATGGACTTATTTTAGCTATTTCTCTATTTTCCTACTTTTCTATAATCTTATATTGTTCCCCCTCTATGATTGTACTACTTTTACTTTTTTGAAAACAATATATCTACACACACACACACTAGCTGTACCCGGCACGCGTTGCTGTGCCCTATTTAGGAGATGCGAGAAAGTCTGAGTATGTAAGGGTTGGAATTGTTGTTAGTTATGGTGTTGTTGGGGCCATGGCTGTGTCGTTGTGGGTTGTTCTGGTGGGTGGGATGTTAAAGTCCTGGGGAGTTGTTGGTGTGTGGTGTTGCTGGCGTTCTGCATAGCTTGTGGATATACAATGTGTTTTGTCTTTCCGTCTGCTGTGTTGATGTAGAGGTTGATGCTTGTGCGGGTGGGGTACTTTGGAAGTGAGTGGAGGTACTTGAAATCCCATCAACGGTGGGCCCTCCTCTAAACTGCAGTTGGATGGAGTGTGGCTCATGGGGGCATGGTGTGCCAAGTTGGGTCTTTATCGGTCTTGGTTCTGGGCCACAGTGGTCTGTGGGGAATGAAGGGTTTGAAAGTACTACAAATCCCATAATCCATGGTGTAGCAGTAATTTGGAGTCCCAAAACTCCCTAGGCAATACCTTTTCCCCAGGCGGCGCATTCGGGTGAGCGCAGGGACGGATAACGCAACAATTTTACTGAGGTTCAATGAAACCAGTCTTTATTGAGGCACATCAGCTGACGGGGTCCCCCCTCTTTACAGAACGAGCTGCTGGAGGGTAGAACCTCGAGCATTCTTAGCATTCAGGTTTTATACAAACAATGGTGGCAATATTTCAGTCCCACCCTTCTTCATGCATTGCATTGGCTAGCATTCATGAACTCACATTACACTACCCAATTAAACAAAGCATTCTAGCATCTCATTCCTATTTGTTAATAAACTGTGGCGCAGTATGAATTTCCATCATTGTTCTATGTTATTGCTTTATGAGCAAAGTGTTCTCAAATTGTTACATTACTACCGGGAAACCTGCCAAGTGGAAGCTTTCATTTGCCATGCGCGTCTTCTAGCCAAGTGTTAACTTTGTAAACAAATGCAGCATGGTAACTATTAGGCCAATCACGGCTGCTTATCTTTCCAGAAGCACATGATATTCCCTGACTAATCACAGCCTGTGCTTGTGTACCAATCAGAGTAGATTATTCTCGTCATTGTTGCTGGCAAGCTACCCCACTACTCTAAGCCTTTGCTGAGCAGCACTTTCTCCTGCTAAAGTGTCAATTTTTCCTTTATTGGAGGTACATCAAATCCCATCATCCATGGTCCACCCTCCTCCAAACTGCAGTAGAATGTAGCGTGGGTCATAGGGGCTCTGTGTGCCAAGGTAGGTTACTGTCAATTCTGGCCATACACAATGTCCCATGAGCTGAGGCCTAGTCGGGAAAATAAAGTTAATGAAGCCTTACTGTCAATTCAGAGCTTAAACAGCATCCCATTAAGTGAGGCCTAGTCAGGAAAATCAAGTTAATGAAGCCTTACTGTCAATTTTGGGTGTGGTCTGTGATTTGTAGGGGTTTAAATTTTCTGTGGGAAGTGAATTGGGTGTTCGTGTTGGCGACTGCCTCAGCCCTTTGCCTTATCCTCCTCTGCCAGTTTAGAGGGTCGGAATGTTCATGTTGGCTGGCCAATAGAGGCATTATGCAAATACTCCCTCACTGGCAACCAATCATGTTGTCAGAATGTAGAGTCCGGGAAATTCGCTGGCGGCTGCAGAGGACGCTGGGAAATGTAGGGGTTTTTTTGTATCGTTGTTTTGGGGGCCTTCTAGGTTTTGGGGGGGGGGAGTTTATAGGCTAAAAACTTACCTTGTCTGAGGCCTATTTTTGTTGCCAAGTTTGGTGTGTCTGCCTTGTACGGTTTCTCTGTCTATGGCAATCGTTCCATGACGGGACCTCCTATATATATATATATATATATATATATATATATATATATATATAATTGGACTTGTACGCCGCCACTCCCCGCGGGCTCGGAGCGGCTTACAATCAGGTAAAACACACAGAGGTAAAAGCATACATATTAAATTAGCTTAAAAAAGATTTCTGGCCTAGCAATCAAAGGCTAGCCGAAAAAGATGAGTCTTGCAGGCCTTGCAGAAGGAGAAAAGGTCCTGCATGGCCCGTACATCGCTAGGAAGAGTGTTCCATATTAACGGCGCCACTACAGAAAAGGCTCTGCGCCGGGTCAATGTAAGTCGGATTGCTTTGAAGGTCGGCACTTCAAGGAGGTTCATTTGTTCGGAACGAAGTGACCTCTGGGGTCGGTAGGGGAAAAGACGGTCCCTCGGATACAGCGGCCACAGACCATGCAAGACCTTGAAAGTTAACGCCATCACCTTGAAGGTGATCCGGTGCTCGACCGGAAGCCAATGAAGCTGCTGGAGGATAGGTATTATGTGACATCTCACTGGAGCCCCAGTGAGAAGTCGTGCAGCGGCATTCTGGACGAGCTTAAGTTTCCGGATCACTGACAAGGGCAGGCCGATGTAAAGGGCATTACAGTAGTCCAGTCTCGAGATAACCATGGCTTGGAGCACCGTGGCCAAGTCGTCTCTGGATAGGTAGGGGGCCAGACGTCTAGCTTGCCGCAGATGGAAAAAGGCTGGAGACCTGGGCCTCCATCGACAGCAACGGGTCAAAAACGGCCCCAAGGCTCTTAACTGAGGTTGTCGGGCATAATGCCTCGCAGTCGGGCCTCCCCATCAACCGGGCGGCCCAGTCACAGTATCTCCGTCATATAATGTTATGGGATCCTGAGGGTTGTTAGCCCCTTCTACACTGCTGCCATAGAATCCACATTATCAAAGCAAATAAATAAGACACATTGTTTGCTTGGAACTGAATTATATGAATCCACACTAACATATAATCCAGTTCAAATTAGCTAATCTGCATTTTAAATGGCAGTGTAGATGGGGCCTTTGTCAAACTACGGCCCCGTCCACACAGCTGTATAAAAATCCACATTGGACTCGTTCATTGTCACAATGCCCGGGCTCTGCCTTATTCAGGTAGAGATGAACCAAACACCCAGTTTGTATCAAACAGTTTAAATAAAAAGCAGCACTTACTGTCTGGCTGTTTTAATAGTCAAAAAGATAAAGATAGCACTCAGCCACAGAATATAAAACGAAAACTGACAGCAAACACTATTGCACATTCAAGATATCTTTTTGGCTTTTCTTCACGAATGAAGATTCTTAGGAAGGACTCATCCCACACTTTTTACAAGCGTGTTGATGATTCAAAAGGCCAATCCGAGATAGGCAAGTCTGGTTGCAGAAAGCACAGCAGAAAGTCTCCTTGGGTGATGTTGTTTCCAAGTTGCGATTCTTTCTGCGTTGTCGTTTCTCTTCGAGACCCATTTGGCATGTCTTCTCAAAAGAGGCCGCAGCATTGTGGATAGTGCATCTCGATGCCTCCTGATGTGAGGCCAGGTGGACCATTGTTGGTGATCAATCTGGTCGAGCCTGAGATGTTGTTTCAGGGAGTCCTTATATCTCTTCTTTGGGGCGCCTCTCTTGCGCTGACCCATGGCAAGTTCACCATAGAGTAGTATCTTTGGGAGGCAGTGGTCCTCCATCCTAGAGACGTGCCCTGCCCAGCGCAGCTTTGTTCTCAATAGCATGGCCTCAATGCTTGTGATCCCTGCCTGCTCAAGGACAGCAACATTTGTCACATAGTCGGTCCAGTGTATATTTAGGATTGTGCAAAGACAGCGCTGATGAAAGCATTCGAGGAGTCGTAGGTGCTGGCGATAGGTGACCCATGTTTCAGACCCATAGAGGAGAATAGACAGTACGATAGCTCTGTACACACTGATTTTGGTGCTTTGCCTCAGGTGCTTGTTGCTCCAGACTTTTGTGAAGCCTTCCGAATGCACTATATGCCTTTGCTAATCTGTGAGCTATCTCTTTGTCAATCTTGCCGTCTGAAGAGATGATAAGGTTCAAAATAACACCGTAGTCAAAAGGTTCAGTCCAGTGGTCAAACGCCGCAAGTTCAATAAGAAAAATTCAGGGATTAAGAGCCTATACCATTAAGAGGGGACGTGGTTTTAAAAAGGGAATTTTCAGAGATGTTCCCAATGCCTGTATGTCCCGATCTACTGCCATGTTGGCCTGTTTCTGCAGTAGGCCTATGCTTACAGAAAATGCTGATTGCTTGAGAAATCGGTGCTCCACAGAAGAAGTTACTTCTCAAGGATAACAGTACATCTGGACAAAACCAGCTAGCTGATGGCTAGTTAGAACCCCCAAGTTCCCCAGTCGCTCTGAAGACATGTTTACAACAGACTAACAGATAACATTGATTCATTAAGACAGTCATGGTCAGAGAACAATAGACTATAGTTGTGTCATTGTTAGGATCCCACGTGTGCTATAATGTCAATCAAAATCATAATTGACAAGTGGACAACTGTATAGCTAGCTTAGACCAATGAAATGATTTGTCTTTGGGAACCAATGAAAATGTAGTGTTCCCTCACTTATTGCTGGGATTACGTTCCAGGACCGCAATACGTGAAAAACCATGATGTAGGGACACTCTATTTATTTTAATATTTATACATTATTTTAATAGTTATACACTATTTTAAATCTTTATAAACTTAAAATAAAAGGAAGGAAAGGCCTTTCAAGGCTGGAGGGAAGGAGGGAGGACTGAGGAGGGAAAGCACCTTGGAGAGCGGTGGCGGCAAAACCCCACAAAACAGCAAATATACCATTATATATATATATTTAATGAATATTTTTTAAAATCCGCAAAACAGTAAGTCTGCAATAAGCGAACCGTGAAGTAGCGAGGGAACGCTGTATATTTCATTGACTACCAAAGTGATAAAAACCCTGCAGCCCCATTGGGGATTGCGAGAAACCTTTTGATTGCATTCCTGTTTGTCGTTATTGCTTAAGCCACACAATAAATAGTTTTGTGTAGTTTAAAAGATTCAACTTTGGTGGTGTTCTTCCTCGCTCTCCCTTGAGGGCTCTTGATTTTTGGGAACTATTTTGGTTGCTTTGCCCCTACACTGTAGTCAAAAGCCAGTCCAGAGATTCAAGATTCCAGGGTTTCAAGAGTACAGGAGACAGGTCAGGATACCGAAAATCCACAAACCTGGCGGAAAACCAGCAGCATCTCCCACCAAGATAAGACAAATACTTTTCTCCCAAAGATCAGTCCCAAGGCTAGCTCCTTATATCCAGAAACACCCAGCTGCAACCTGTCTTTTGCATACCTCCACCCTTAATTGCTTTCACCCATGAACTCTTACTTACAGATTACTCAATCCTTTAGATTCAAACTAAGGTTTACATCAACCCTTCCATCACTAACCACCATCAACTGTAGAACATGATACATGACAATTAAATGGCCATGTGGATTCAGGTAATCCAGTTCAAAGCAGATCTTGTGGGTTATCTGATTTGACATTCTGGATTATATGGCTGCGTGGGAGGGCCCTACAGCTCCTATTGCTACAAGGATTCCATAGCATTGAGCCATGGCATTTTAAAGTGGTGTCAAACTGCATTAATTCTTCAGTGTAGATGCACCTTGGAACACGCAATGCGACTTCTGCTTCTTTGTGAGATGCAGAATACCTTATTCTCTAAGGCATGTTTCAAAGGTGCCATATACACTACTATAGAAAATGAAAATTATCTGCTTTGAACTGAATCCATATAATCATATAGCAGTGTAGATTCATGAAGCGGGATAAGAGACGGCTAGAGCGCATGTGGAATAAGCTCCGTGACGGACCATCGGAATCAGCTTATGAGATCTCCAGAGAGGCTTATGAGCATGCTGTCAAGGAGGCGAAAAATTCTCATTATGCCTCCTTGATAGCGTCTGCAGACTCACGCCCGGCTCAATTATTCCGAATAATTCGGCAGCTGATGACGGTCCCTACTGTCCCAAACAATGCTGATCAGGCTCTTTCCGCCGAGGCTTTTCAGAGCCACTTTGCAGACAAGATTGCGATGCTCCGCCGGGACCTACCTGCCACGGTTGATACAGTACAGGAGTTGGAGACTCCGTGGCCCTCTGCCGGGTCCACCTTCGACCGGTTTCGGCCACTGGACGCAGAGGATGTTGACAGGATTGTTGCAGCCCTTCGACCTACCACCTGCTCCCTCGACCCGTGCCCCTCCACGCTGATTCGAGCTTGCGTGGAGGGGTTATGAGGCCCCCTGTTGAAGATAGTCAACTGCTCCCTTGAGCAAGGAGCTTTTCCAGAGGAGTTAAAAGAGGCGGTGGTTAGTCCATTGTTGAAGAAGCCCGGGTTAGATCCCGCGGCTCCCTCCAATTACCGCCCGGTGTCCAACCTTTCGTACCTGGGCAAGGTAATTGAGAGGGCAGCAATGGACCAGCTGCAGACATTCCTGGATGATGCAACCTGGCTAGACCCCTTCCAGCCCGGCTTCCATTCGGGCCATGGGACAGAGACCGTCCTGGTCTCCATCACAGACCTACTCCGTTGCCACTTGGACCGAGGCGGATCGGCGCTGCTCGTGTTATTGGACCTCACTGCAGCGTTTGATACTGTCAATTACCAACTTTTGACACACCGCCTGGCGGTGGCGGGGGTGAGGGGGACAGCCTTAAACTGGCTGTCCTCCTTCCTCCAAAACTGCCTGCAGCGAGTGAAGTGGAGAGGGGTGGTCTCTGAGGGCTCCCCCTTACATTGTGGAGTTCCTCAAGGGGCCATTCTCTCCCCACTGTTATTTAACATTTACATGCGACCACTCGCCCAGTTGGTGCGGAGTTTTGGGCTGGAATGTCATCAGTACGCTGATGACACCCAGCTCATTCTGTACCCGATAATTTCCATCTCTGCCTAGAAGCCGTAACTGGATGGCTGCGAGCCAGTAAGTTGAAGGTGAACCCGGCGAAGATGGAGATCTTGTGGCTGGGCCACCCGGAGGGGGTAGAGACCCAGTTGCCGACTTTCAGCGGTGTGGCCCTTTGTCCACAACCGTCTGTAAGGAGCCTAGGGGTCCGGTTGGACGCCCAGCTATCTATGGAGGCGCAAATTGCCTACGCCTGCAAGACAGCCTTCTACCACCTGCGTCAGGCAAGACGTCTGGCTCCTTACCTTTCCCGCTGCGACCTGGCCACGGTGATCCAAGCCATGGTCATCTCGAGGCTCGATTACTGTAATGCGCTGTACATTGGCCTACCCCTGTCAGCGATCCGGAAACTCAAGCTGGTGCAGAACGCTGCAGCACGTCTGCTCTCAGGAGCATCAAGATCGGACCACGTGACTCCACTCTTGCGCGAACTGCACTGGCTCCCAATTGAATTCCGGGTCACCTTCAAGGTGTTAGTTTTAACTTTCAAGGCCTTATATGGTTTGGGGCCAGTGTACCTGAGGGAGCGGCTTACCCCTTATATACCCAGGAGATCACTGCGTTCATAGGGGCTCAATCTTCTGGATGTGCCGGGCATTAGGGTTTGTAGACTGGCTAGCACGCGGCAGAGGGTGTTTGCGGTTGCAGCTCCAACCTTGTGGAACTCTCTCCCCGAGGAGATACGAGCTATCCGGGGCATAATGCCGTTCCGCAGAGCGGTAAAGACCTGGCTCTTTAGACAGGCTTTTGCCATCTAAAATGCTGCACTATCTACCATCTCGCTGCACCGCTGTCAGCATGCTTTTACTGCTGCTGTAGTTCTGTTGTTACATGTTTTAAATTGGGGTTTTAAATCTGTTTTTATTGTATTTTACATGTTTTTATGTGTTTTAACCTGTGAACCGCTCTGGGCGCCAGAGAGAGCGGTATATAAAATTGAATTAATAAATCTATTATATAAATGGGTTCACGTCATATGATGTATACCTCAAACAAAGAAACCATACAAGGCAGAAAAACAATACTTGCCAACAGAAATAGGCCTCAAGCAAGGTACGTTTGTAGCAAAGAAACTTCCCCCCCAAAACCTAAAAGGCCCCCAAAACAACGAGTAAAAATAAAAGTACATTTACCAGCATCCTCCGGGGCAGCCAAAGACTCCCCCAGCCTCTACATTCTGAACAACATGATTGGCTGCCAATAATGGCGGATTTGCATAACTGCTGCACTGGCCAGCCAACATGAAAATTCCGATCCATAATAAACTGCCAATCCCCAACACAATCACCCAAATCACTTCCAACCGAAAAATCACAGACCACGCCCAAAATTGACAGTAAGGCTTCATTAACTTGATTTCCCTAACTAGCCCTCACTTACTGGGAAGCTGTTTACGCTCTAAATTGACAGTAAGACATCATTAATTGATTTCCCTAACTAGCCCTCACTTACTGGGAAGCTGTTTATGCTCTGAATTGACAGTAAGGCTTCATTAACTTGATTCTCCCGACTAGGCCTCAGCTCATTGGACATTGTGTATGGCCTGAATTGACAGTAAGGCTTCATTAACTTGCTGTTCCTAACTAGGCCTCAGCTCATGGGACATTGTGTATGGCCTGAATTTACAGTAACCTACCTTGGCACACAGAGCTCCGACCATGCATGATGGGACTTGAAGTACCACCATGGAAAACGGGATGTGTAGTACTTCAAAACCCATCATTCCCCACGGACCACTGTGGCCCAGAACCAAGACCAATAAAGACCCAACTTGGCACACCATGCCCCCCATTACCCACACTCCATCCAACTGCAGTTTAGAGGAGGGCACACCGTGGATGATTGGACTTTCTCGCATCTCCTAAAAAGGGCACAGCAACGCGTGCCGGGTACAGCTAGTAAATAAATAATAAATAAATATCAGTCAGTTCAAAGCAGATAATGTGGATTATCTACTTTGATAATATGGAGTGTATGACAGTGTAGAAGGGGCCACAAATGAAAACTGGCAGATGGGAGGCCAAGTGATATCAGAATGTGATTAAGATGGGGAAAAGTTAGTGATGAAAAGGAACAAACAAGCCAAGAGAGGCTGTAATTGTTTGCTTTTGCCTGAGCCTTCTGGAAAGCTGCTTTCTCTCCATCCTTAATTGTCTGCAAACTGCTTTTCTGTTTGTGGCCACTGAAGTAAGGGCCCTTCCACACAGTCATATAATCCAGAATATCAAGGCAGAAAATCACACAATATCTGCTTTGAACTGAATTATCTGAGTCTACACTGCCATATGTTGTGCCATATATTGCTGCCATATATTGCCATATATCAAAGCAGATATTGTGGGATTTTATTAAGCCGTGTGGAAGGGGCGTGAGGGCACTTCCAGACAGGCCCTATATCCCAGGATCTGATCACATTTTTTTGTCTATCCCAGATTATCTGGCAATGTGCACTCATATAATCCAGTTTAAAGCAGAAAACCTGGGGTATAGGGCTGTGTGGAAGGGACCGAAGTCCCCTTCCACAATGCTGAGGGCCCTTCCACACAGTCATATAACCCAGAATATCAAGGCAGGAAATCCTACAATATCTGCTTTCAACTGGGTTATCTGAGTCCACACTCAGATAATGTGGGATTTTCTGCCTTTATATTCTGTGGACAGTCCTATATCCCAGAATATAAAGGCAGAAAATCCCACATTATCTGAGTGTGGGTTCAGATAACCCAGTTCAAAGTAGATATTGTGGGATATTCTGCCTTGATATTCTGGGATATAGGGCTGTGTAGAAGGGCCCTGTGTTATCTGAGTGCACACTCACATAATGTGGGATTTTCTGCCTTGATATTCTGGGATGTAGAGCTGTGTGGAAGGGCCCTAGGAGAAGGGACAGGGCCGGAGAGATAGCACATCGGTAACAACAGCTGGGCTTGCAATCAGAAGGTTGCATATTTGATTCTCGGGCTGGTCTGGACACCCAGCTGTGAGCCCTGTCCACTGTTCACCCAACAGTTCGAAAACAGCCCAGCTGTGAATAGATAAAACTGGGAACCGCCAAGCAGGGAAGGATTTTTACAAAGAAAGGACTTACAACGCCTGAATTAAAGTAAGATCGGCTGTCGGAAGGTGGACTGCGGAAAAACAGAGGCTCTCCGTCATGAGGATGAAGCAACAGCAACCCCTTGTGACGTAATGACGCAATCGCACCCTGTGACGCACCCTGTGACGTAGCAAGAAGAAAAATCATTCTAAAATTGTACTTGTTATATGTTGTAAGTTGTATGTCATTGTATGTAAAGCCGGAAGGGATTGTCTGCCGTATGTGTGATGTAATCCGCTCTGAGTCCCCTTCGGGGTGAGAAGAGCAGAATATAAATAAAGTGTATTATTATTATTTCAAAAGAAACAGAAAAAGTGATATAGTAGAAAAGACAGAGGATATGTTTTTCCCTCATCAATCTGGTTCTGTATTAAATATTTATTCCTCTTTAGCAACATTTACTGTTTGGATTGACGTTTGTAAAATAGAATGGAAACCAATGAACTGGCATTTTGTATTAATGTAAACATATTTATGTGCATATAGCCTGGGTCTGCCTTCCTCACACTGGCACCTTTCAGATGAGATAGGCTACAACTGCTGCCATCTGGCTTGACATGCTGGATAAGGATGATGGGAGTTGCAGTGCAATACATCCAGAGGGCAGTTAAGTGAGAACGACAGCTATTAAGTCAAAGCACATCTGCCCAAACACATCTTTTAAAGATTTATATCTTCTGTGTGGGTTAAAAGTGCAGTATAAATGCAGCAAATAAATAAATGCTCAGTGGTGCTCTGCTTAGAAATGATAAATATTGAACTGGCTTAAAACGTCCATAGCCCATAGTGCATATCAAAAAGCAGCTTAAAGGTGAGCTGGCGTGCAAAACGTCTGTTCCATCCCTTGTGTTTAAAGAAAATTGCTATTGATGGGAGCACTCTTAATGCAAATTAGCTGAAAGGAGCTTTTGCTAGGATACGTCTTGGCGACTTAATTGAGCCCTTCTTTTTTGTCACGATTTTTGTATTCTAGAAAGAAATTGTAGATTGCTTAATGGGAGCCAAGAGACGTGGCGTAGTATAAAATTGAACTGATCTCTCCCACAGTATCCCTAATAGCTTTTCATTCATAATTACAGTATTCCTAATGAGTGTTTTGGTGATGATAGAAATATACCATATATTATCCATTGCCTCATTCCAGTGCAGGCTTTTTAGCTAATGGCATATTGGCACCGACTGTGCACAGTCAACGATGAAACATTAGAAACATTAAAAGGTTTACCACACCGAACTAAGAACTGCGTCGTATGTCATCCCATGCCCTGTGTTGTGATGTAATGTGTTTTAATGTGTTTTTATGATTTTATTGTAGGGCCACATGTCGACATGTTGTGACATGTTGCCCACTTATACTATTGTCACCCGCCCCGAGCCTGCTGGGAGGAGCGGAATACAAAATCGAGCAATAAATAAATAAATAAATAAATAAAATCTTTCTCATGGAGCAATTTTCCTCAAACTGCTACTTTCTGTAGGTTTTGTGCTACCACCAATATAATCCTCAGGCATTGTTTCTGATGGGAATTGTAGTCCGTAACA
The DNA here is from genome assembly GCA_030556195.1 of Anolis apletophallus. Lineage (NCBI taxonomy): Eukaryota > Metazoa > Chordata > Lepidosauria > Squamata > Anolidae > Anolis > Anolis apletophallus. The sequence goes on along the minus strand of JARBWK010000006.1, from coordinate 44,601,493 downwards.
GCTGGAAGGCATCAAGTTGATGCAGAGTTCTGTGTTTTGTTTTGTTTTGATGAGATTATCTGTAATACTTCAAAGCTGTTCCCATATTTATACACAGTTTGGGATGCATCTACACAGTATAATTAATGCAGTTTAACACCACTTTAATTGCCATGGCTCAATGCTATGGAATCCTGGAGTTTCTAGTTTGGTGAGGTACCAGCACTCTCTTGCAGAAAAACACTCAAGATCTTTTAAAACTACAACTCCCGTGATTCCATAGCATTGAGCCATGGCACTTACATTGGTGTTAAACTGCATTAATTCCACAGTGTAGATCGACGTTTCTCAACCTAGGTGTCAGGACCGGGGGGGTTATGAGGTGCTGTCAGAGGGTCGCCAAAGACCATCAGAAAACACAGTATTTTCCATTGGTCATTGGGGGTTCAGTGTGGGAAGTTTGGCCCAATTTATCGTTGCTGGAGTTCAGAATGCTCTTTGATTGTAGGTGAACTATAAATCCCAGCAACTACAACTCCCTGATGTCAAGGTCTATTTTCCCCAAACTCCATCAAGTGTTCACATTTAGGCGTATTGAGTATTCATACCAAGTTGGATCCAGATCCATCATTGTTTGAGTCCGCAGTGCTCTCTGGATGTAGGTGAACTACAACTCCAAAAACTCAAGGTCAGTGCCCACCAGACCCTTCCAGTATTTTCTGTTGGTCATGGATGTTCTGTGTGGGAAGTAAGGTTCACTTCCATTGTTGGTGGAATTCAGAATACCCTTTGATTGTAGGTGAACTATAAATCCCAGCAACTACAACTCCCAAATGACAAAATCAATCTCCCCCAATCCCACAAGTATTCAAATTTGGGCATATTGAGTATTTGTGCCATATTTGGTCCAGTGAATGAAAATACATCCTGCATATCAGATATTTTCATTACGATTTATAACAGTAGCAAAATTACAGTTATGAAGTAGCAATGAAAAATAATGTTGTGGTTGGGAGTCACCACAACATGAGGAGCTATAGTAAAAGGCAGCGGCATTAGGAAGGTTGAGAAATACTGGTGTAGATGGTTAACAAGGAAAGTAGATGTGATATTTGTAAGCACCCACAGGTGGCATTATAACCTTCTTTTTCACTGTATTTGTTTTCTTAATTGAAGACTCTGACTGTGATTTAAGCATAATTTTGATGGATCTGAACAAAGGAATTCCAGCCACACCTTTCCCTGTTTATTTTTGAAGATTTGCCTTGTACACATCTCAGGCAGCCCAGTACAATAGCTGTGAACCCATCCATGAGATATAAAATCATGTCCCTTAACTGTTTTCAGCATATTAAAGTCCATAAGATAATGAAGTCCTGCAGCAACTCTTCACTAAAAAGTGCCATTCGGTTTTTAAAGATTATAACTATAGTCAAATTAGTTACATTCCACCAGCTTTATGGAGAAAGTGTGAATTCAATTACTGCTAGGGTTTTTATTACACATGAATATTAAACTGATGCTATATAATAATGGAAACTATGGAGGATTATTGTGGATTGGCCAACGAGATATTGTAAGAGGAAAAACCGGACGCTTCACCCTGTCATAGAAAAGAACAGTTCTTTTAAAGGTGCAAATGTTATCTGCAGTCTTCTTTTTGGCTCATAATGTAATGAAAGATTTTCATTTAGAAAAACCCCAATCAATCATCTCTAATTATAGAAGAGGCTCTTAGGTAGTAACGCTAGGGGAAAACTTTTGCTCATGATCCTGGGGATTTTCTGCCATCATTGATGCTTGGAAACCTACTTGTTTCAATTTAAACTCCTAGAATTCCCTTGACATCATAGATAATGGCCATTCAGGCTGGGGATTTTTGGTAGTTGTAGTACAGAAAAGTAACTCCCCTAGGTCTCAGCGGTGGCCGGGAGAGCTTTTGCACAGTTAAAGCTTGTGCACCAGCTACGCCCGTACCTTGGGAAGTCTGACTTGGCCACGGTAGTCCATGCTCTGGTTACATCTCGAATAAACTACTGCAACACTCTCTACGTGGGGTTGCCTCTGAAGACTGTTCAGAAACTGCAATTAGTCCAACGCTCGGCAGCCAGGTTACTAACAGGAGCGGGGTACAGGGAGCATACAACTCCCTTGTTGCGCCAGCTTCACTGGCTGCCAATTAGTTTCCGAGCACAATACAAAGTGCTAGTTTTAACCTACAAAACCCTATACGGTTCTGGCCCAGTTTACTTGTTCGAATGGATTCTCCCCTATGAACCGTCAAGGACATTAAGATCCTCCGGAGAGGCCCTGCCCTCGATCCCGCCATCTTCGCAAGCGCGTCTGATGGGGACGAGAGACAGGGCCTTCTCTGTTGTGGCCCCTCGGCTGTGGAACTCCCTCCCAAGCGATGTTAGATCTGCCCCCTCCCTGTTGTCCTTCAGGAGGCGAGTGAAGACTTGGATGTGGAACGACGTCTTCCCAGAATAAACTGAGATTGATTTCAATCTGAAATGGGTGACCACTTTTATAGACCGAGTTGAATGGCAATGTGGTTTTTATGTATCTCTGTTTTTATGTATTTTAATATGCTGCTTTAAGATGTTTTAAATTTGTATGGCATTGAATTTTGCTGTAAGCCGGTCTGAGTCCCTCCTTGGAGGTGAGAAGGTCAGGGTACAAAAATTTTAAATAAATAAATAAGTCTCTATCTATAGAACTAGACCATGCAGATCAGTGAGGAGTTCCATCATGGCAGCTCCCTATATATGTATATTTGAATTCAGTTGTAATAATAATAATTATCATATTTATTTATACCCAATCACCGGCTCACAAAGCACTCAAAGATATAAACATGCAAAATGCAAAAAGTGCAAAGACAATAACACAAAAGCAATAACAACCAACATAAACATCACAAAACCCTCCCTGCAACAGAAGTTTCCAGGATAGTCCACCCCATTTTCCTTTCCCATCAATTTTCTTTCCCTTTCAGTCAGGCCTATCTCAGATTGGCCTTTTTAGTCATCAACGCGCTTGTAAAAAGCGTGGGATGAGTCCTTCCTGAATCTGCGTTCACGAAGTAATGCCGAGAGAAATTTGATTTGTAGCCCCATCTATAGGTGGAGTTGAATCAATTCCCATAGACCAGGCCCCCTCCACACTGCCATATAATCCAGTTTCTGAATTCAGACTATCTGCTTTGAACTGGATTATATGGTGGTATGGATCCAACCTAGGAAGCCTTCTGAAAAATCTTGCCCATGATTGATTTGCCTTAGGATAACCCTGAGTCAGAAATGCTTTGAAAGTGCATAAGAACGTCAATAAATAATTGTAGAAATTGCTGCTCAAGTGCCAATCTTTGCAAAGTGGTTCATAAACTAGATTACATAGGAGAGAAAACGGTAGGCCCTAGTTACAAATATGCAAAATAAAGGTGGGATTGTTACTCTTTAATTCCACCTCACATTGTGCTGCTCCCTTCCTGCTTTGTCGAACTTAAAATCTATCACAGATAAAGTATGATAAAATTGCCAAGGCTGTTTCACATTGGCTTGAAGTTCCTAATGTTGACCACAAAACTGATGGTTGTTGTTTGTTGCTATCAAGTCGGTTACAGTTTATAGTAACCCTATGTATCAGAGACCTTCAAGACATAGCTCTTACCATGAAGAAATTCTTCCCAATGAAACCTCTTTTGGAGGCATCTCTTCTGCAATTTGAATGCATTGCTCCAGGCCCTAGTCTCCAGAGCAGCAGAATGACTCTCCTCAAAGTGACATCCTTTCTAATAGTTAAACATGGCTCTTTTATTCCCTCTCAGCTTTCTTTTCCAAGCTAAGATGCTACTCACAGGGCTTGTCTTCCAGGCTTTTTACCACATTTGTTGCTCTCCTCTCAACACATTCCAACTTCTCAATTTCCTTCTTGAATTGTGGTGTGCAGACCATAACAACATTATTCCAGGTAAGGTCTGATCAAAACCGAATAGAGAAGCACCATTATTTTTAGACACTATACTCCTATTGATAGAGCCTTGAATCACATTGGCTTTTAAAAAGTTGCTACATTACACTGTTGACTCATGTTCAGCTTGGGGGTCTAGGAGTCTTCGTAGACAAGCTGAACATGAGTCAACAGTGTAATGTAGCAACTTTTTAAAAGCCAATGTGATTCAAGGCTCTATCAATAGGAGTATAGTGTCTAAAAATAATGGTGCTTCTCTATTCTGTTTTGATCAGACCTTACCTGGAATAATGTTGTTATGGTTATGGAAATCACATACTGTTTTCAAGCCAGATTTTCAAGCATTATGACCTTCTGTTTGTACCTTTAAAAAAATGTTTCCCCCCAAACCTGTTTTAATCTTGTGAGTTAACCTTCGGACAGGTTCTTGAAGAAAGGCAGGATATATGATGAATGAAACAGTACTCTCTAACCTTGTTTATGTTATTTATTTATTTATTATTTCAGTTTCTATACCGCTCCTCCTCGTAGGCTCGGGGCGGTTCACAAAATCTAAAAGCATATACATTAAAAGAACAATACATATAAAACCAAGTTTGTACAAGTTTTAAGAGATGTTAATGCAAGAAAGCAATATTCCATACAGAAAGAATCCTTAAGAATTCCAGGGTTGACTCAACACCTTATCTTGCCTGAACTGAAAGATGAGTTGGTGCTTCCCCTCTCCCTCTCCAAAAATTATATGTTAATGCACGTAAAGTAACAGATCTGGGTTTTGGAGCCCAAGGGCAGACATGTAGATATACATCTTTCTGTCCTCCAACTGAAAGGAACAGCTAGAGAGTGCAGTTTGATACCACTTTAACTGTCAAGGCTCAATGCTGTGGAATCCTAAGAGTTGTAGCTTGTATCAGTACCTTTTGGCAGATGTAGCTAAAGACCTTATGAAACTACAATTCATCTGATTCTATAGTATTGAGCTATGGCAATTAAAGTGATCTCAGACTGCAGTAATTCTACAGCACATAGACGCATCTTCAGAGAATTGGTGCTTTCCTTGAGCATCTGCTGCCTAAGGCAGTTCATTGTAGGATGATTGGAAACAATGGGTTTGTTGGGAATAGCAACCTTCTTCAAGCCTCCACTAGATTTTTGTTATATATGTAATTCATATTGCTCACTGTATTGTATATGTGTGCATTGGTATGCAGTTTGCCTTGACTCTTTGTTGTGGGAGGGACTGCAGACCATGTGACCAGATCTGTGATTGTTCAGACTCAGACTCTATTTTAGAAATCAGTAGAAACAGAATGCTTTAGAGGACAGACTCCATTTGTCGCACACCAAGGCTGGGAAGGCACCTCTGAACCAATCTCACACTCCAGAGTTCAGATTAAGCAAAGCAGTTTATTGAAGAATAAAAATAGTTTCAGCAAAAGGATAAAAATGATCAAAAATAGTATAGGATATTGTCCATAATAAGAATCACTTAAATTTGGAAAATGGGAATCCAAACACCAAGTTCAGAAAACAGGAATGTACAAAACCATGACAAAGATTCCAGAATAATTCCAAAATAATCCAGGGACAGCAAACCAAGACACACAAAGATACAGGAACAAAACTTTAGCATGAAATCCAAGGCATGAAAAATTACAGGAACATAAACATGAATGAGCACAAGAAACATGAGAAAGAAATTGCTGCCTTAACTAAATGTTGATTCCTCTGAAGAATCAGTCTCAGTTGCCCTCATATATACTCAAAAATCCATGCCTTTTCCCTTGAGAAGATTCAGGAGGATTCTTGTCTATCAATCTTTGAGAGTGGCACCTCTCCCCAGCCAGATGTCTCTGTTGACAAATCTGACCCCTTCTATCGAAGAAGGCATCCTCCTCTAGATCCCCAATTAAAACATTATTTTCACATGCCAACCTTGACTCCCTTGGGAAAGCTAACATAAGCCTGTCAGCCTCTTTCTCTGTCTGTGTCATGCCCCAGCCTGACTCCAAGCAAGACCACAGCCATGTTAACTCCAAGATCTCAGCTAGGCCTAAAAGCAAGCCGTTGCAGAGGCCTCTGGTTCAACCAGCGTTCAAGGACAGACACAGCCTTGCTCCATCCCGGGCCGATAAGAAGCGCGGGGAAAGTGGAGCCTGGTTGCCTCCCTTACTTACTGAGCTGACATACCATCCTGAGTTGGGAGGCATGAGAAAGTGCAGCTGAAAAACTATCCATGGAAAAGGGCTGCGTCGAAGTCAGCGCCTTCAAGATCAAAGCAGGGGGGCCTATTTAAGTCAGGTCCCCAAGCTGCTCCACATCTCGCGCCAACGTTAAGCCTCCTTGCCAAGCTCCACGGAATTCAAGCCTGGGCCAGTGGGCCTTCAAGTCTTTGGACTCTGATATTTGCCAAGCCTTTGCAACCAAGAACTTATCCTGTATTTAGCCCATTTGGGGCATCAAGACTATTTCTGCATTTATTGATCTTTTTATCTTTTGGACTATTGCATTGCAATACCCTGATGCTTGGGAGCATCAATGGACTATATTCCTATCTCTTTTATTCTTCTCCTTTATTCTAAATAAAGCATTTAATCACAGCTGGTCTCAAGTGGTTTACTGAGGGATATTTCAGGTCTAGAGTGTAACAGTCTGTACTGGAACATCTAATGCAGGCTTGACCATCCCAGAATCCTCAGCTTCATCATGGCTAAAACCATACTCCTGTCCAAAATTCCCATTTCCAGACCCTTGTGAGTCTGCGGGATCTTGGTCATTATTCTCTGAAATCTCAGGCAATGGAACAACCACAGGCTGAACCACTACACCATTAGACTCTCAGACTAGAGCAGTGATTCTCAACCTGTGGATCCCCAGATGTTTTGGCCTTCAACACTCAGAAATCCTAACAGCTGGTAAACTGGCTGGGATTTCCAGGAGTTGTGAGCCAAAACACCTGGGGACCCTCAGGTTGAGAACCAATAGCTTAACCAATTACAGATCCATCTAACCTTAGTTTTGCCTAGCCCACATTTGACTAGTTTGTCTGCCAGAAGGTCATGGGGGACGTTGTGGAAGGCCTTTCTGAACTCCTTGTGCCCATCCCAGTGTTGGAGTGAGCACCCAAATAAATAAATACATGCCTAAATCGGAGAGCTGGAATAAGATTAATTTAAATATAAAAGACATGCTGGCGGAAATTAGGCCTGTACACTGTTAGCACCAGCCCATCAGATGTTAACAACATCTGATATGCAACAGTTTTACATATCCCCTTGTGGGAGAAAGATCAACTTGCGAACCGCTTTATGAATCCGCCACAGTGTTAGAGTTAGGCTACTGTAGCTAAATGGCTTTTAGATATGCTTCTTCTTTTTTGAGATACCATATTTACAAATGGAAAGCTTTTTTGCAAACCACGTCTTTTAATATAATTTGCATATTTAGTAATACATTGATTAACATTAAACACGGATTATTGCAATTTATTTCAGAAACAGATGGGATGCATTAAATGGGAAAGGGGGGAAGGCAAGCGCACTTAAATAGAGCAGACTGGCTGCCTGACGCCTGGTGATGACTGATGACTAGGAAAAGTTTGCTAATTGACAAGGGGATGGGGGGAGGGAGGCCTGGGCTCGAGCTCCCCTTCTGAGAGAGCCTCCTTGGCTAATGGCTCCATGAAGCTGGTAATAAAGTTAATTTGAAATGAATAATGCAGCTCAAAGGTGTGCTTCACTTTAATGAAAGCTGTAGCACAGAGAAGCGACACAATCTTGACAGCAGACAGGCATAGGAGGCAGAGCTCACAGTGGGAAGGAAGGAAGGAAGGAAGGAAGGCAGGAAGGAAGTAAGGAAGGAAGGAAGGAAGGAAGGAAGGAAGGAAGGAAGGAAGGAAGGAAGGAAGGAAGGAAGGAAGGAAGGAAGGAAGGAAGGAAGGAAGGAAGGAAGGAAGGAAGGAAGGAAGGGGGAGAAACAGCGAGAGCTTCATCAGCACAGATAGATAATATCTTGCAAAACTTCTCTTGCTATTTTCCAGGCCTTGCCGCTTGGAGGTAGAACGTTCACGGCTTGGCCGCTAGATGGTGCTGCATCACAACAGACATTGTTGTGCTCTCTTCCTTCCCTGAAATTAGAAGTTGTAGATCAAAACCTGGGCCTTGTGTGTTAGTTTGGCTGGATCTACACTGCCACATAATGGAACCCAGGAAAGAATGAACATGGAACTGCTTGACAATGTCTTTGGACAATGAGCCAATAGGAAGTTACTGGTGTTTTGTGTCTAATAAATATATGCTGGACCATTCTAACAACTACCATGTCAGACTGCACAGGGAAGCCATTGAAATCCACAAGCATGTGGACAATTTCAACAGAAAGGAAAAAAAACCATGAAAATGAATAAAATCTCACTACCAGTATTTTTTTAAAATGCTAAAATCATACCAATAAATAGAGAGCCACACTCAAAAACAGGGGAATTCCAAACAAGAAACAATCAGGGTCAACTAATCACCTCCCAACAAAGGATTCCCCCAGGCAGTAAGAACCCAGACCTTGAAACTGCCAGGCCATTAAGTGCTAATCAATGTGGCCAATTGCAACATTCACACCTACTTCAAACAGACAAGAGTTATTTCTCTCGCTCTGGATATTCCACAGATATATAAACCCAATTTTTCTTGTTTCTAACAGACCTCACAACCTCTGAGGATGCCTGCCATAGATGCAGGCAAAATGTCAGGAGAGAATGTTTCTGGAACATGGCCATACAGGCCAGAAAACTCACAACAACCCAATGCATTATTATATTATCGGTGTAGATCAGGCAAGGGCCAGCTTGGGCGGCTGAGGGGGGAAAGGAAGGAGCCTAAGGCTGTTCAGGAATGGTGGGAGTTGAAGTCCAAAATGCTTGGAGGGTCCAAGTTTGCCCATGCCTGGTGTAGACCCATACAATTCAGTTTCAACTCCTTATGGATGTATACTGACTATATAATTCAGTTCAAACTGCATTATATGTCAGAGTAGATCTAGCCTTTATCTGTTTGGGAGGATCTTATGCACAGCACTTAAAAGACTTGAGGATGGATGGTTTAAATCAAGGCTGAGCAGACTTCAGGCTTGCAAACTTGGGGTGCATGTAGAATTAAAGTATGTTGTTGAAGGATTTCATGGCTGGAATCACTGGGTTGCTTTGAGTTTTCTGGGTTGTATGGCCATGCTTCTGGAACATGGCCATACAGCCTGGAAAACTCACATTAACCCAGAATTAAAGTAGTTCAACACTCTTTATGTGTCATGACTCCATGCTGTGGAAATTTTGCTACTGTTATGAAGTGTAATATAAATATCTGATATGCAGGATGTATTTTCATTCACTGGACCAAATTTGGCACAAATACCCGATACACCCAAATTTGAATAATTGTGGGATTGGGGTGGGGGTGGGGGGTTGATTTTGTCATTTGGGAGTTGTAGTTAAAGGGATTTGAAGTTCATCCACAATCAAAGAGCATCCTGAACTCCACCAATGATGAAATCGAACCAAACTTGGCACACAGAACTCCCATGAGCAACAGAAAATACTGGAAGGGTTTGGCAGGCATTGGCCTTGAATTTTGGAGTTGTAGTTCACCTACATCCTGAGAGCACTGTGGCCTCAAAACAATGATGGATCTGGACCAAACTTGACATGAATACTCAACATGCCCAAATGTGAACACAGGTGGAGCTTGGGGAAAATAGACCTTGACATTTGGAAGTTGTAGTTGCTGGGATTTATAGTTACATAAGAACATAAGAACATAAGAAGAGCCATGCTGAATCGGGCCTCAGCCCATCTAGTCCAGCATTCTGTGTCACACAGTGGCCCACCAGTTGTACACAGGGATCTCTAGCAGAAAGGAGGGCAAAACCTCACCTGCTCCGACCCCCACAACCAGTACCGGGAAAATCCTGCCTGCCTCCATCAACACAGAGGTGGCACTTGGATGTCCATTTCAGTAGCTACTGATTCCCTTGGTATCCATGAATCTGTCTAATCTTGCCTTGAAGCTGTCCAGGCTGACAGCTGTCACAACCTCCTCTGGAAGTGAGTTCCATAACCCAATGACCCTCTGGGTGAAGAAATATTTCCCTTTATTAGTCCTTACTTTCCCTACCTTGGAGCTTTAGGGAGTGCCCCTAGTCCTAGTGTTGTGTGACAGAGAAAATAATTTTTCTTTATTCACCTTTTCTATCCCATGCATGGTTTTATACACTTCGATCAAGTCACCTCTTAAACGCCGTCTTTCAAGGCTGAAAAGACCAAGGCGTTGCAACCTGATTTCGTAAGGGAGCTGCTCCATCCCTTGGATCATTTTTGTTGCCCTTCTTTGTACCTTTTCCAGTTCCGTTATATCCTTCTTGAGGTGCGGTGACCAGAATTGTACACAGTACTCCAGATGTGGCCTCACCATAGATTTGTAGAGAGGCAATACAACATTTGCCGACCTATTTTCGATTCCCTTCCTGATCATGCCAAGCATAGAATTTGCTTTTTTCACTGCTGCTGCACACTGGGTTGACATCTTCATTGAGCTGTCCACCAAAACCCCAAGATCCCTTTCCTGGTTTGTCTCGGAAAGCTTTGACCCCATCAGTTGATAAGTTCACCTACAATCAAAGAGTATTCTGAACCCCATCAAAGTTAGAATTGGGCCAAATGTTCCACACAGAACCCCCATGACCAACAGAAAATGCTGTGTTTTGTGATGGTCTTTGGTGACCCCTCTGACACCCCTTCGTGACCCCTCCAGGGGTCCCGACCCCCAGGTTGAGAAACACTGCCCTAGACAGTTTCTTCAGCACCCCACTGATATGGAAACCAGTAGTTGCTACTGGGGGAGTGTCATGTCCTATGGAGACATCCTTAGATGAAGAAGGGGAGAATGACAACCAGGATGACAGGCCTCTCCTGCAATGAGAGAAGACTGGCAGCTCTGTCATGGCACTGGCAGAAGCAGAACTTGGTCCATCCTAGACAACAGCTGCAGATGAAGAGGAGAAGGAGGAGGCAGAGACCTTTCATGAGTGACATAAATTAAAGAACAGAGAGGAAAAGATCAGGCAGTGCCCTCCTCCATTTTAAATACAGGATGCAGAGCTAAGGAGGCCAACTGAGCTGATTAAGTGCTGGCTATAAATTAGCTCAGGCAAGGCCATTCTGCTGCTGCTGCTGAACAACAGAACCCAAACCAAGGTACAACTCTCTCTGACATCTGTGACTTTATGGCTCTCTGACCTTTGGTATGTAGTTCTGGACTGAACTTCCAAGCATTCCCCTCTGAGCTTTGAATTCAACTAGACCAGTGTTTCCCAACCAGTGTGCCGGGGCACACTAGTGTGCCATGAGAGATCATCAGGTGTGCTGTGGGAAATTGGAACCTCCAATACCCTTTCTTCCCCCTCCTGCCGAACACTTTGTCTTCTCCACTCAGGCTCCCTTCTTCACAGCCTCGCTCTGCTCACTTTGCCTCGCTTTGCTCAGGAGGGGAGGGGGGAGAGACTGACAGCTATTGAGCAAGACCTTTGTGTGTGTCTTTCTGCCATTCCTGCCAGGATATCTATGTTGTGTTCATCAAAACAGGCCCAGGTTTCACACTGAGTGTATAAATACATTTAAAAACGTATTAACTATATGTATTACTGCGTTAGAGTGTCATTTTGTGTCATTTTGGTTGGTGGTGTGCCCCAGGATTTTGTAAATGTAAAAAGTGTGCCATGGCTCAAAAAAGGTTGGGAAACACTGAACTAGACTACCTTATTTATTTATTTATTTATTTATTTATTTATTTATATTTTGCCCTTCTCACCCTGCAGGAGACTCGGGGCGGGTTATAATGTACATATACATAGCAAACATTCAATGCCATAGACACACAACATATATAGCTGCCGCTTCCTCATTCTTTGCATACTTCCTGGAAATATTTATGGCCTCGTAAATCAGTTAAATTAGCCTCCTCACAAAGTGGTACCTAATTTTCCTACTTGACAGATGCAACTGTCTTTCGGGCTGCAAAGGTCAACAACAAGCTACACAATTTTGGTCAGGAGTTCACTCCGACCCGGGCTGGCTTCGAACTCATGACCTTTCGATCAGTAGTGATCTTAATGCAGCTGACTCCCAGCCAGCTGCACCACAGTCCCGGTGCACCCTTCTCTGGGTGATTGTAAGTTTTTTGATTGTATGGCCATGTTCCAGAAGCATTATCTCCTGACGTTTCACCTGTATCTATGGCAAAACATCTAGATGCAGGTGAAACGTCAGGAGAGAATGCTTCTGGAACATGGCCATACATCCTGAAAAACTTACAACAGCCCAGTGATTCTGGCCATGAAAGCCTTCGACAACACGCTACCTTTTTTTCTTTGAACCTTGGGCTGTTTGAACCACATGGCTGTTTTTCACTCTGTATAGGTCTTGGGATTGCCCTGGCTTTCACCCACCAGTTCTTGTGGACTATAGGTTGCTCACCTGGGCATTCACTGGCTTCACACAGTATAGAAAGACCTTTCGGTTATTGCTGTACTCTACTCAGCAATAGCCATTGTTACCACCCTAATTACTATGAAAGTTACCAGTCACTATTGCTAAGTAGCCTATTAAATTGCTATCATGTATCAGAGGCAGCATGCTCCTGATTGAGTAGTAGTTGCTGGGGCGCATAAGCAGAATGATGTTTTAACACTCATGTCCTCGTTAGGGGCCTTCCATAGACACCTGGTTGGCATTTATGGGAAGAAAGAGATGGATGAATAAAAGCCTTTAGTCTGATCAAGCATGAATCCTCTTATATCCTTAGGTTAATTGGATATTCTTCTCCAATATTGGCTGCCTTGTGTTTGTTTCTAGATTCCTCAGAGTAGGAAGAAACTGCCTTTTCCTTCTCTATCATACATCATGTACATAGATAATGTTGTATTTGACAACAATAATATTGCCAATCCAGCATGGGAAATTGTAGTGCTATGGTCAGTCACCTATATCATTAGACATTCTTGCATAGATATCACATAGGTTTTGTGGCTTCAAGACCAGAATAACAGGATAGGATGTGTCAATTAAAGCTAGGCTTTAAGTATACATCTGGCCTGCCACCCCATATTTGTTTAGATCAGGCATGGGCCAACTTAGGTCCTCCAGGTGTTTTGGACTTCAACTCCCACCATTCCTAACAGCCTCAGGCCCCTTCCTTTCCCCTCCCAGCCGCAAGGAAGGGGCCTGAGGCTGTTAGGAACGGTGGGAGTTGAAGTCCAAAACACCTGAAGGACCCAAATTTGTCGATGCCTGGTTTAGATTGAGTTAGTGGCATTGAACTCAGTGTTGTTGTTTCTTGATAGTTTGCCCTTTTGGTTTATAGGTAAAGGTAAATGTTTCCCCTGACATTAAGTCTAGTTGTGTCTGACTCTTGTCTCATCTGACTCTGTCTCTAGTCGTGCCTGACTCATCTCTATTTCTAAGATGAAGAGCCAGCATTGTTCACAGACACCTCCAAGGTCATGTGGCCAGCATGACAATATGAAACGCTGTTACCTTCCCTGAGAAGTAGTACCTATTGAGCTACTCATACTTGCATGTTTTTTCTAACTACTAGGTTGGCAGAAGGTGATTCTAACAACAGGAGCTCAGCCCACTCCTCGGATTTGAACTGCCAATCTTTCGGACAGTAAGTTCAGCAGCTCAGCAGTTTAACCTGCTGCACCACCAGGGGGCCTTTGGCTTATAGACATATGAAAATGTTTATCTGCTAGGCCAAAATTTCAAAGTTGGTATCCACATAGTCCTGAACACTGTAATTGTTTGTTATGTCAATATCCAAAAAGGGAACATTTAAATTACTGCTTTCTCTTAGTACGTAAAAACTACCATATTAGGCTAGCTAGAAGTGCCATCAGAAATGAGCCAAGGCATGGGAGCCATCAAGATCTCAGCTGTTGGACTTCCACCTTTTTACCATTACACAGATTTGACAATGGGCAGCTAGTATTGTGAGTCTGAAAACTGAGTAAGTAGCATGTCATGGGATTACTCCTTTCACACACTCTTAAATAACATTTGGATTTGGGGGTGGGGGAAAGTGTTTCACACAAAGGCAGCCTTTCAGAATGTATGCAATATTCACAAATATGTGTATGCATTTTAATAGTAATAACTTTATTCTTGTACCCTGCCTCCATCTCTCCGAAGAGACTTGGGGTGGCTTACATACGGCACAAAGTGCCTAAAACAGAGCATGAAATAAACACACAGTACAATGCAATAAAGTAAATCATATAGCACATAAAACAACAATTTAAAACTCAGAACAACACCCAAAACCTAAGGTGCTAATATGGCCAGACTGTAAACAAGACAAGGGAATGGTATGGAATGAAAGTGCTAATATTTTAAGCTAATATTTGCCTGCCAGAACATTTAGCAGAGACTCAAACAAGATTTTGTGTCTGTGGTTCTATTTTTTAGGATTGTGCATTCTAACCCCACCATCTCAAATTAGAAGAAGAGAGGCAATTAAATTATGAAGGGCTTGGGGCTAAAACTTTGCAGCACCAGTCCCAATCAGGGCTGACAATGGCGGACGAGATTACAAAATTTGGAGGAAAAAAATCTGTCCCTGGTTTAAAAGTGTTATTTTCTGTTTAATTATGTGGTACTTACTTTGAAAGTAGTTGTTATACTCCAGAAACTTCGTTTTTGGTTGAGGCTCTAAAAGATATTCATTGAGAAACTATAGCAAAATGTGCTACAGAATGTCTCACAAAAACAAAGTTGTTGCAGTTTAATAAACTTTTTCCATGTTTTTATGATCAAACCAATTAGGAAATTACATTTATAACCCAGGAACTAAAATCATATCACATGTATGTGATGGATGGTAATTAATAGAAGATAGAGCGACAGCACCCCCCTTTGGCCGGAATCGAGCACAACCTCCAGGATGCCAGAGTTGGGAAAAACTCCGACATATACCTCTATCTGTTGTCTGTCCTGTCTAATTAACAGCATTGAATGTTTGCTGTGTAGGTGTTCTGTGATCTACCCTGAGTCCCCTTCAAGGTGAGAAGGGCGGTATATAAATGCTGTAAATAAATAAATAAATACATAAATAGTGTTATAGACGGGCCAGTCTTCTAAGTGACCAAGTCTCCTCAATCAGGATTGCTATAATGGATCATAATATAGGTATTGTCTTCTTCCACAGGAAGGCAAAACCAGGACCCCCTTAAGATAACCCAAACTCATTAGTTTTGAATGTAATACAGTGCAATAGAGACCCAAGCCCTTCCAAAGCAACGTCCTGTACTACATTTGGGATGACCGAACACTCACTCCATAAGCCATTTGTGCTTTTTCCTCAAATAGGAGCACTCAGCTCATTATCCTAAGTATAGTTTGCATCTTCTTTACTAAAGGGATACACTGTCTCTCACATAGAGAATATGGGACCTAAAATCAATAAATAGCCATGACCGCAACTGTTAACCTTTCTCAAAATCTCATGGAAGCAACCATGTCATTTAAAAAAACCTCAAGACAAAATCGTTCTCTCTGTGCTTTTTTCGTCTTCTGTCTCATAAAAGTCCTATGAAGTAAACTAGATAGGGATAGAATTGTTCATCAGAGGCCAAAACACAGCAGGGAGAAAGAGACCTGGCCATCAAAAGGATCTTCTAGGCTGGTGACAAGATGAAGAGTTGATTAAAGCACTAAACTGTGATATCTATCCATCTCACCCTGCATATTCATGGATTCTGCATCCAGAGGTTTAAACGAAGGCACAAATATTTTCAAAATCCAAAAAGCAAACCCTAATTTTTACCATTTTGTTTAAAGCAGTCTCCCCAAAATACACATTTATAATGATATTATATTCTTTAATACTTTTTTTAAAAATCTGAAAACTGCATCACAAAATATTATCCAAAGAATATTCATTACCTAATAGGTGTGCTTGTCCAGGAGTTGAGGATCATCAGATCACTTGGTATAAAACTTTGGAAAGACTGCTTTCCTAAAGCATTCCTAGCTTTACTGGACACAACCGTACTGGAAATACATGGCATACCACATATTGTTGGCCATAGCCGGCATAGCCAATGGTCAGGAGTCATGCGAGCCCCAGTCCAGCAATATGTGAAGAATTTCAAGTTGCCCATCCATGGAATCTCGCCACATCTTTGCATGAGTGTGAACAAATCCAAAGACAGGAATTGTCAGTGCTAATTCTGAATCATATCCAGTCTAACAAGAATCGCACCAGAAGCACATGGGAGTACATTATTGGCTTGGAGCCTCTATATAGATATGAATCCAGCCCAGGGACTAGCATTTATTTCCACAGCACAGCCTCAACACAAACTAATGCACTTGACAGTATTTCTAAAGCATACTCAGGAGATTCTTTGGTAGATCTCAAAGGATAAGAGAGTTCTTTGCCAATTATCTAGGTTGTCTGTATGCCTTCTTACCAGTCAAACATTTGCACTTCGGTTCTTGTTGAGGGAGTACTCCTTGTCACAGATAGCATAGGAAAATAAATTCTCACTCAAGAATGCTGGGCCCCAAACATTTTCCTTTCCCCCACCACCTTCTATACTAGGATACATACAAAGAAGTAAGGTGGTCTTTGATTTTAGGGTTGCCGTATGACATTTTGCTGCCTAGTTCAGAGCCAAAACTATGCTTACACCATAATTTTCAACACCTTATTCAATATACTAGATCAGGCATGGGCAAACTTTGGCCCTCCAGGTGTTTCGAACTTCAACTCCCACCATTCCTAATAGTCTCGGGTCCTTTCCTCCTCAGCTTAAGCGGCTGAGGAAAAGGAAGGGGTCTGAGGATGTTAGGAATGGTGGGAGAGGCAGTCCAAAACACCTGGAGGGTCAAAGTTTGCCCATGCCTGTACTAAATCCTTCCATGTGGTGGTGCCTTTTAACCCTGCTGTTGTTAGTGCCAGTCCTTCTGCCTGATTCAGATTTTAAAAACACATATTTTACCCAGAGCCATTTGTGTACAATTTTTACACATTGCAGAGCAATCCAGGCCCATATATTTGGAGATGATGTGCAAGTAGAAACAGGGAGCAGATGGGACACGTAGTTCAATCCTTTACCACTGGAAAAATGTCTTATAATCCATAAATGCACACATACCTCCATTGTGCTCTAGTACAATCCATAAGGGTTTTTTTTTAATTGTGTCAGAAGCAGTGCAGTTATAATGTACTTTAAAAGAAAAAAACAAAATTAAAAACTTGGCATTGTGCTGGATTTCCTTTGACCAGAAGCTGGCAACTTGGAGTGCCTCTGGTGTCACTGTGAGAAGGTCCCCCATTGTGCATGTGGCAGGGCTCAGGCTGCATTGTAGTAGGTGGTCTGTGGTTTGCTCTTCTCCACACTCGCATGTCATGGACTCCACTTTGTGGTCTCATTTCTTAAGGTTGGCTCTGCAACTCGTGGTGCTAGAGCACAATTTGTTCCAAGTTGCACAGTCTTCTGTATTCCCAAGGAGGCACATGAGAGAAGCCTCCCCACAGGATCATAACACATCCAAGCATCCCCTGGGCAATATCTTTGTAGACGGCTGATTCTCTCACACCAGAAGCAACTTGCAGTATGCAACCAACCAAACCATAAAGTAGAAAAGAAGTTTACACCTAAATCCTCTTGCCTAAATGACTAGTGAGACTGTATGTCACACTCTATCCATCTATTCAACCACATATAACAAGCAAGGTTTTAATGTATAAGCAGGAATGGATTTTTATTGGGCTTGCATTAGATATCTTTCAACTTTGCTATGTTTTTAATTGGTTTTTATATTATTGTTTTTACATTGTGTGTTATGTTGTTTTTAATTTATTATTTTCAGGAGCTGCTTTAGGTTCTGCTCTGGGAGAAAAGCAGCATATAAATTTATTAATGAAATAAATAATATAATAATTAAGAAAATAATGTAGATGAACAAGCAGGCACTTAACTTCATTCCTTCATAAAGAAATGTATACATGCGTGTTATCTTTTGTATCATATTTGTATATGGCTCAATAGTATTTTCGAGAGAAAAAAATAGCAATAGCATTAGACTAAATCCTTTAGTCCTATGTGTAGCTTATTGCGATTGAGAGCCAGAGCTTTAAGGTGCTGTATAAAAAATTACCCGAAAATTACCACTACCTTTCTTCGAAGTTTGATTAGATACTTCAAACTGCTTCTTTTGTGCGTGTGTTTTTTTTAAAAAAGGTCAGTTTTCCCCCTTTCACCGTTATAGGGGATTATTCTAACATGACATGTTTGCCTCCTATTGTGAGTGGTGAAAATCCCCCTGTATCCAATGTGTTTTGTTTGGATTGAGATGGCATGCAGTTGATGGCTGTGACCTTCATGGTGGCTTAGATCCCTGGCTGGCACTGATTTTTGATTTAGTGCCGATCAGCTGCGCTTGTCACAGGCTGCAAGGTGCTTTCCATGCACTAATGGAACAGCTCAAGGGCAGAGGGGCCCTGTAAATGTCTATCTTTCACCAGCAATGTGTTAAATAGAGAGCTGAGTTTTCTACATGTGAATGACAGACACCGAAATTGCATATGGGGA
The DNA here is from genome assembly GCA_030556195.1 of Anolis apletophallus. NCBI lineage: Eukaryota > Metazoa > Chordata > Lepidosauria > Squamata > Anolidae > Anolis > Anolis apletophallus. Next base: position 44,582,902 of record JARBWK010000006.1, on the reverse strand, counting down.
AGGAACGCAGAGCTCTTGTACCCATGTCGGTGCTGGGAAATAAATAACTGGGAATGGTAAAAAGTGCCGACCTCCTCTGATTCCAGGTGCTAATGAATATATATGCAGAGTGTTAAAACAGAATGCTTAAGACAAATACTGATAATATATCTTCATTTAATAGGAGAGGGATAACGGTATATGTTCCTGATGCTGTGTGAAACACAGTTCAAATGAAGGGGATCTCATTGGGGAAGGGTTTGTGCTTATGTGTCCAGTGATGCATCTAAAGTTGCTAATAAATTTTGTTCCTTAATGATATATTCAGCTCAGGGGGTTGGGGAGAATGGAGGTAAATGAACCCAACCAGAAATTTTGCCTTGTAAGAAATCATCCGATTATTTTGCATGCCATCACAAGCCTAAATAAGGAAGGCTAGCATATTTATTAGCTTATGTTAGTTTTGCCATTTTATATAAAATTATGGCCAAAACATATTAAGCGGGGCTGAATTACAATAGGCGTCAGTTGATATTTTCCCCAAAATGCAGGATTTTTTTGCACAAGATGGAATATAAATTCAGAAAGAAGGCAAAAACTGTAACTTTTTTTAAAAAAAGCTGTAATGTTGTTTTAAATGTATACCTTATTTAAACATCTGAATATGCTTTATGTTTTTATAACCTGAGAGCTACTCACTGCAGGAACAGATATACAGTAAAATATTAAGATGTCTTCATATTCACTGTGAAGTCACAAATCATTTTACTTGGTTAAACAAAATTCCACAGAGATTTAAACACAGATCACCTTTTTCCAGAGGTCAACAAGACTATAACTGGACACTTGGCCACTGGTCTCAATAAACCAGAACTTGAAAGAGTCATTTCTGGATTACAGCTCCTAGAATGCTCTGGGTGGGGGATTCTGCAGTGTTTCGCTCTGGGGTACTGGGGACCACTACCATATTTTGTTCTGTTTAGACAGAATAGTGGAGTATGAACTTAGAAACAAGGCTTGTGAACACAATTTCTGATTTTTAAAATGTTCTTTATCCTGTCACAATTGTTGTGGGATTGCAATCCCCAGTCTGCATGGCAGATAATCAAAAGTGATGGGAACTAAATTGGGTTAAAACCAAAGAGCACCAACGACTATGATATGAGTGTGTGTATGTATGTATGTATGTATGTGTGGTCCTCTGTATCCATGGTTTCTCCATCCATGGATTCAATGGCCCTTTGAAGGCAACCATAAGGTAGATGAATTTAACACTCCTGATGTAGGGCAAAGAAACTTGAGAAAGAGAGCAATTTTCAAAGCATGACTACAAATGTAGGTACAACAAACAGAACTCAGGGTAGAGTGTAGAGGATAGGAAATATCAATTACTATTATAAGTATTAGTATAATCCGCACACTTACAAGTGTGTGGGTTATACTAATACTTTTAATAGTAATTGATATTTCCTATCCTCTACACCAGGGGTGCTCATTAGGTAGATCGCGTAGGGCGTCCTGGTAGATCGCAGGCAGGGTGGGAGGAAGGCTCAGTCCCCCGATGCCACCCAGGTGCAGAAGGAGGTTGGACTGGATGGCCCTTGGAGGTCTCCTCCTATTCTAGGAACCCATTGTTATTATTATTATTATTATCAGAGGCCATCTGTGAGGAATGCTTTGATTGTGTTTTTCCCTTATGGCAGAAGGAGGTTGGACTGGATGGCCCTTGGAGGTCTCCTTCTACTCTAGGAACTTGTTGTTGTTGTTGTTACTATTATTATTATCAATAGTAGTAGTAGCAAAGGCTGAATGAATATTATTATTATCATCATCATCATTATGAATAAATTCAGGGGCTTATTGTACTCACATTTAGTTGAATTCAGTCTTAAAATATATTATATGGCTCTCACTGAAATAAATTTCCAAATATTTTGCTTTTATGGCTCTCTGAGTAGTGGCTAGGTAGATCATTTTGACTTGGTTGTTTTATAAGTAGCTCGCATGCTGAAAAAGTGTGAGCACCCCTGATCTACACTCTACCCTGAGTTCTGTTTGTTGTGTTGCACATAGGTAACCTCCTTGGTTTTTGCTTACAAATGTAGGTAGTCTTATGGTATAGTCACATGTGCTTTGAAATGCAGGGAACAGTAGCCATGAGGCTGAGGGAAATGACTTTTCTAAACTTAAAAAATAGGAAAATGCTTATTCACTCTAAGTGTTGCCCTACTGAAGAATCTGTGTAGCCACCATTAACAAACTGGTAATATTGCTGGGTTGGTTGTTGTTGTTGTTGTTGTTGGTGTTGTTGTGTGCCTTCAAGTCATTTCTGACCAATAGCAACCCTAAAGTAACCCTTCACAGGGTTTTCTTGACAACATTTATTCAGAAGAGGGTTGATATTACTTTCCTCTGAGATTGAGAAATTGAGACTTGTCCCAGGTCACCAAGTGGGTCTCATGGCTGAGTGGTTAGCCAAGCCAACATTCCATCTTTGTTTATGGCAGAATGTTTATCTGTTTGCTTTATATATTTCTACATTATTGTTTGTTTGACTGATCTGATTATTTCTTTCTTGTCCTATGTCAAAGATCTCAGGAAAGGCTACAGACAAGAAAACAATTTGAAACACTGTAATGATTTAAAACTTCTTTTTAAAAAAAAAAGTGAAACAATCTATGGTTTCTTAATTAACAGTATTTGGACACCACCACTAAAAAGCTATTAATGAAAGGAAAGTCCCAAAACCTTCTCAGTGGGTATTGTAAGACTATATGGAGGAAGCATGCCATGGCCAGTCTAACCATGAAACAGAGTAAAGTAGCTGCTACCACATGCAGAAGGTTTTGGATGATGTAAAGAGGAATCCAATTTTTCATTATATTAATTTTTCATATATATTTTATGGTCAAGACTAGAGAGAGGCAGTTGGTAGGATTTCCTGCTTTATACATCAAGATATGTGACTGAAATTGGTGTCTCCCCTTACAAACCTTCCAGGAATTTAAGAGCATCTGGGGATCCCGCCTGTCTCACAGGTGCACTTGGCGGGGACAACAGACAGGATCTTCTCAGTGGTGGCCCCTTGGCAATGGAACTCCCTTCCTAGGGATATTAGATCAGCCCCCTCCTTCCTGACCTTTAGGAAAAGATGGAATGGCTTAATGATGCAAATGGACATGGATTTAAACCCGGAAGTCATTGATTTATATAGTTTTAAATTGTTTTTAATATGAATTTTATTATGTGATTTAATCTGTTTTAGACAATGTATTTATGTGTGTTCAGCATCTAATTGTTGCCAGTCTGTACACTGCCCTGAGTCACCTTCGGCCTGAAAAGGGTGGGATAGAAGTGTGGTAAATAAATAATAAACAAATATGATGACGGTGGTGGGCCACAGTGGCACAATTGCTTAAGCCATTGAACTGTTGAATCTTCTGATCTAAAGCTACAGGTCAGTGTGAGCTCCTGCTGTTAGTCCTAGCTCCTCCCAACCTAGAAGTTCAAAAACATGCAAATGTAAGTTGATCAATAGATATCGCTTTGGCGAGAAGGTAATAAAGGCTCCCATACAGCAACACAACCGGAGGTGTCTATGGACAACAGGCTTCTTGGCTTGGAAATAGAACAAGACCACCTCCCCATGGTCAGAGTTGAGCACCACCTCCAGAAGCCAGAGAAGCCTTTACCTTTGTTCTGTGTATTTGTGTGTCATTGTTATTCCACTGTATTAAAGACATTGCTTGTTTGCCTATCTGTGTATGTTGTAATCCAGGGCTGTCCAACTGGCGGCCCCGGGGCCGGATCCGGCCCCGTAGCCTGTTGGACACGGCCCCACCTATGCCCTCAGCCACCATTTTTAAATTTGAAAAAAAAAAAATCAATTTTTTTTAAAAATGGCGGCCGGGGAAGGGGGGCAGGGAGGAGGAAGAGAGCTAGCTCCTCCTTTTTGGCGCCCCCCTCCCTACCTAGGGGGGAGCCGCCGAAAAAGGGCAGCAGGCGGCGCCAACGGCAGCGCGTCCCAGGCCTGGCGTGATGCGCTGCCCCTTGGCACCGCCTACTCCTCCTTTTCGGCGGCTCCCCCGGCCTAGGAAGGAGGGGGCACCTAAGGAGGAGTAGGCGGTGCCAAGGGGCAGCGCGTCACGCCAGCCTGTGACGTGCTGCCGTTGGCGCCGCCTTCTGCCTTTTTCGGCGCCCCCTCCTTCCTAGGGCAGGAGCCGCCGAAAAAGGGCAGAAAGGCGGCGCCAAGAGCAGCGCGTCACAGGCCTGGCGTGCGCTGCTCTTGGCACCGCCTACTCCTCTTTCGGCGGCTCCCCAGCCTAGGAAGGGGGGGGCGCGAAAGGAGAGTAGGCGGTGCCAGAGCAGCGCATCACGCCAGGCCTGTGACGCGCTGCTCTTGGCGCCGCCTACTCCTCCTTTTCAGCGGCTTTAGGAGGGGCGGGGCCTGGGCTGGGGGCAGGGGTTGGGGGCGGGGCCTGGGGGTGGGGCCGAGCGGCCCCGCAGGTCATCAGTGACCTCTTATCCGGCCCTGGACCCGCCAGAAGTTGGACAGCACTGTGTAATCCACTCGGAGTCCCCTCAGAGAGATAGAGCAGAATATAAATAAAGTGGTGGTATTATTATTATTAGTAGTAGTAGTAGTGGTAGTAGTATTTATGTCAGAAGGGTGCTATTGCCTGCTTTGCCTCATATAAGAAAAGATTCTGGTCTGGTCCTGGAGCATGTGGTTAGGTTAGCTTTGATCAGGTATAAAAGCCCTTGACTGGTTAGTAGTTCCCTGGCTAGGCATGGGCCAAAAGGGTCACCCTCCTCACACATACAGTGTGTGATTGGCCTGTCACAGACACATGACCACACAAATAAGGCCCTTAGGAGATTACCTTCCCTCCTTTGCTGCTGAATTCCTCTCTTACGCACACTATTCCCAGCTACATTTAGAACTTAAAACAAGCACTGAGTTACTTTCCTTTACTTAAATAACTTTATAGAACATAGCAGCAGCGTTGTATGCCTTCCAGTTGTTTCAGACTTCAGGCAAGCCTAAAGGGAGTCTGTCACAGAGTCTTTGCAAGATTTCTTCAGAGGGAAGATTGTCTTTGGTCCCCTCTGAGACTTAGAGAGTATGACTTGCTTAAGTTCACCTAGTAAGCTTCCATGGCCAAGTGAGGATTTCAGCCTGGTCTCCAGTGTCCTAGTACAGTGCTCAAACCACTGCATTAGGCTGACCCTCCACAATATACCTTGGCAGGCTCTACAAAATTACTTATATGGACTTCTGTGAGAGGTAGGGTTGCCATATGTCCCTTATTCTAAGGGACGTCCCTTATTTTGGCCCTAAAATTTGTGTCCCTTTTTTTTTCAGGCCCTGTCCCTTATTTTTGACTAGCAAGACAGGACTGGGCGGGGTTGACCAAAGGAAGGTGCACGCTGCAGTTTCCACAGCAATGCCTGCCCGGGGATTCCAACTCGCAGGGCAGCCTGCGTCCCCGTTGGAAGGAAGAGGCGATACAGGACTTTTTCAAAGTACAGTAGACTAATTAACCGTTACCCAAGGGGAGTGTTGGATCATATTGGATAAAGATAGTTTCTGGTTGCTTGAGAGTTACTCTTAAAATAGGCCTAGCTGTGCATCCCAATACTATACAATGCTGTGTATCCCATACTATACTATACCATTAACTATTGACATAATAATCATGAAGGTGTACTGTCTTATAAAATTTATTTTATTTTAATGTTTAGACACTTTTAAAGTCAGCAAAGTCAAGTACTAAATACAGATGGAGAAAATTAGGTAGTTCTGATAATGTTTTTTCTGCATGACAAAGCATGCAGAAACATACCATGTACTGTTAAGTGTGTATAAGTCAGTTTCTTTTGTGAGTTTCAATCATTATCTTATTCTGTTAATAAAACTATTTCTACCTAATATTTGAGTTTCAAGTTTTTTATGAAGTGTCCCTTATTTTTGTGAAAAATCCAGTAAATGTCCCTTATTTCTTATATCAAAAAGTGGCAACCCTAGTGAGAGGGCAAGATTGCAGAGCTTATTTCTCATGAACCTGGCTCTCCTTCATACATTGTGGTGGTTGTGTACACATGAGGCCAGCACGACACTATTCCTTCTCAGAATCAACCCTATCATTAAGTTACCTGCCTTGGGCAACATATTTTATGATCCCATTATAGCAGGCAGTGGCAATTCATGGATTTTATATGTCAATGAGCTGGTGAAAATACTCCAGGTCATCGTCTGAATTCCAAAAGAATGATGCAAGAAGCTGAACCTATATGTAAAAATATTTGGACAGCTATATAGACATTTGTATAATTGATTAAGACTTCATCCTGGAGCTGGATTGGAATTGTGCCATTGACATAGAAGCCAGTTAACTACTACTGACCTATAAATTTTGTTAAAGTATACTGGGTCCTTATTATCCATAGGGGTTTGGTTCCAGGAACCCTGCAGATACCAGAATTCTTGGATGCTATAAGGACCATTATATACAAGGGTGTATTTTTTTCCCCATGTCAGTTGCGACTTCAGAAACTCCGAGTCAGTTCTGGTGTGAGAAAATTGGCCACCTGCAAGGACGTTGCCCAGGGGATGCCTGGATGTTTTACCATCCTGTGGGGAGCATGTCCCTGAATGAGAAGCTGGAATTGACAGATGGGTGCTCACCCTGCTCCCCAGATTTGAACCGATGACCTTTCGGTTAGCAGTCCTGCTGGCACAAGGGCTTAACCCATTTCACTACCGAGGGCTCCTCTCCAATGGTGTAGGAAAATAGTACCTCCTATTTAAAATAGAAAACAACCCAAATAAGTGACAGGGAGAGGCTGAGGATCTGTGAAAAATGGGGGGCTACAACAAGGTAATACTCAGTGTGTGGCAAAAGTCAAAGTTTGCTTTCTGAATATTTTCCCCAAATAACATGCACATTTCTGAAGGTCATTTTTAAAATCTAAATAAGAATTTCTGAATACACTTTATTTCAGACTACATCTTTTGTAAATGTATTTTGATATACAGCATAGAATCATAGCCAGGATTTTGATGAGTTTGGTTCGGGGCTGAGACTGAGTGGAAGAGGGTCTACCCTAGCAAACCTTTTGTATTGTTATCCCAATAACCCCATTAATGTGGGATATAATCATTGATCAGATCATGATATGAATAAACATAACAGTTTAAATAATGTACCAGTAACGCTCGTGGACCACTGAGAATTTCGGGGGCTGAATATTAAAGGCACTGCATAGAATCATAGAATTCTATGATACTAGTAGTATTAAAAGTAATAATACCAACCAATATCATTAAGTAGTAACAATACCACAAATTCAGCTACTAATTCTATATTAAAGGCACTGACACTTTGTTGATCATTCTTTCAGGTTTCTTCATTGGTTCTGAATGAATGTTAATGCAAACTATTAATGAAATAATATTTTAAAAGAAAAATGTTCCTAGAATCCTGCAACATTTTAATGCCTCATTAAAATCATTAGTAATGCTAATATTAGAAAGAACTCTCTTCATCTTTCAAAGAACCCCAAAATAAATCATAATCAAACATTTGCTAATGCATAGGCAGAGAAATAATTTATATGTTGCTGGCATATATAGGCATCACATCTCATTCGAAAGATGATCTAGTAAGGTCATACCATGAAAACATTTGCAACTAGTCCTGTCTTTGGAAATTCACTGTAGACAATATTCTCTTCTAATTTTCATTAAATACACTGAATATTGTTTGTGGACTTTTATTTTATTTTATTTTTAATCTTTGAGAAAAATATATAGTGTGCCTATCATCTAGCCGGGGCTTTCGTGGAACTCTAGATGCAAACAATGACATGCTTCACTGAGCTGAATGACTTACAAAAGCCATTTATATTCAGTACTCTCATTTAGGCTATCTTTAAAAATGAGTAAGAGACATATATTAATAGCAAGAAACGGGGAGGATGATTGCATCACTACCCATCTCCAGACTTATTGCAACACTTCATTCTCCATCAGTTCAACTGACATGGGAATGTAAATGTCGTATATAATAGTCAGATAAAAAATTTACTATAGGAAGGAGAGGAGCCAAGATGCACTGTTTTCAGCACTTTGGGGCCCAATAGAGGCCCTATCTGCACTGCCACATAATACAGTTTGAAAGTGAATTATACGGTCACTGTAGACTCATATAATGTAACTTAACTGCATTTAACTGCATTATATGAGTCTACACTGACCATATAATTCACTTTCAAACTGTATATATGGCAGTGTAGATGGAGCCATGATCTCAGCATAAAAGCTGCTTTCCATTTTACCAGAACTTGCTACTTTTTTGGATTACACTATCAACAACCCTTCAGACAGGCTGGCAACTGGCTAAAGGAAATCTCTAATAGAAGCATTTCCAAGGTCTGGTATAGCACTGGTGCCCATTTGTACTCTATAAGCCAGACAGAAAATGAACATGCAATTGTATACCTGAGTTACTTCAGACCCAAGAATTTAATGCTAATTCTAAAGCTGATTAGCAAAGCTGTAACGAAGACATTGTCATAGGCATCGGCAAAAGTGCAGTGTTCAATAGGCATGTGCGCAGAATTCATTCCTACCATTTCTACCGTTTTGGGAGCACAAAATGAGAAGTCACCTCCCTGTAGGAAAATCTGCTCGACATGAAAGCCTGTCTTTTTCTGCAACTAAACTTGCCTCCTTGCCTTGGAAAGAGAGTGCACATATGGTGGGGTGTGCAGGCAGACCCGGAACGCACCTGCAGCTGAGTGTGTCTTACTCTAGAGTAATAGGCATTGGGCTTAATAGCACTGGCAGGTGTGTGTGTGCTTTCCAGGCCTGCCTCCATGCCACGCCACACACACTCTCTCTTTCCAAGGAGAATGTGTGTGTGGCATGGCATGCAGGCAGGCCCAAAAAGTGCATACACCTGCCAGTGCCTGCAGCCCAGCACCTCTTACTCTACAGTAGAAACAGCAGGTGCCAGGTAAGAAGAACTGAAGCCTCCTTAAAGCACATGCTCAGAAGGGTAGCCAGTGGGTGGAGAACCCCCCCCCCCAATAATGGTCTGATTTTTGGGAGCCCAAAGCAAAAACAAATAAAATATTTACCTTCCCAATTTTGGGAGGCTCCCACAAAACAACAAAAGCTAGGACACAAAACAGGGCAAAGTTTACCCCACACAACTCTAGTATTCAAATCAAGGGAAGTAGCCATACCACTGTATTCTCTTTCATCCAGTTCTAGCGACCAAAATGTAAGGATACTAACAAACTGGAATATGTCCAGAGAATGATAGCCAAGAGAGTCAAAGGTCTGGAAACCAAACCTCACAAAGAATTGCTAGGGATCTGGATGTGTAGAGCTTGGGAGCACAGTAAACTAAAGTGGTATAACATCGATCTCTATATATCGGCAGGATGCTAGAAGACAAACGAAAGGACTGAAATTATAAGAAAAAAGATTCTACTTAAACATTAGGCATAACTTTATTAACTGTAAGAACTGTTCAATATTAGAATATACTACCTTGGAGGGTGAAGGATTCTCCTTCTTTGGAGGTCTTTGAACAGAGGTGGAACAGACCTCTTTTCTGAATTGTGTGTCGTGTTCCTGCATGTGAGTGTTGAATTACGTAGATCCTCGTGCCACCCTTCTAACTGATTTTATGATTCTATTTAATGACTAGTCATTCTGTCGAGATTAACCCCTTGTGCTGCTGAACTGTTGACTTGAAGTTTGGCTGAACTGCTGACTTGAAGGTTGGTAGTTCAAATCCATGAGATGGAGTGAACTCCCGTCTGTCAGCTCCAGATCCTGCCAACTTAGCAGTTCAAAAACAGTTCAAATGTCAGTAGATAAATAAGTACCCACTTCGGCAGGAAAAGGCAAATAGATGCTCCAAGCAATCTTGCTAGCCACACAACCAGGAGGTGACAATGCATACTCTTTGGCTTGAAAATGGAGAAAGCACCTCCTCAGAGCCCAAGATGAGCACCACCTCCAGAAGCCGGAAATGAAAGGAGAAGCCTCTGCCATTGTTTGTGTTTGTGTGTATAATATATAATTGTAAAAGCATTGAATGTTTGCCTATGTATGTAAATGCTGTAATCCACTCTGAGTCCCCTAGGAGAGAAGGGCAGAACATAAATAAAGTGTATTATTATTATTATTATTATTATATAAGCTATTTAGGTTTCTAACCATATTTATATCTCTTATTTTAACCTGCATTTGCAGGTTTGGCTTCTATATATTTAATTCTTTTTGGATTTCATTAAAATGTTCTTTCTATGAATCTCTAGGTCCTCCAGTGTACTTCTGTGGTCAATTTCCACCTGGCATTGATCATAGTTACTCTGGGGGACATGGAAATTCCTCAAAAGAACATCTCTCTAGGAATTTCAGTCTTCCAGTGTGATTCCAGTGAAAAGTGACTACAGAATAGGGATGGGCAAACCTCCGGGTGTTTTGGGCTCTAACTCCCACAATTCCTAAGCAGCTGTTGGGGAAAAGGAAGGGGTCTGAGGCTGTTAGGAATTGTGGAAGTTGAAGACCAAAACACCTAGAGGGCTAAAGTTTGCCCATGTCTGCTTCATGCTTCAGGACCAGAGCCGGCCTTTGCGATTCCGCAATGTAAGCGGCCGCGTAGGGCGCGACCGGCTGGGTGGGGCGTCACTGGCTGGGTGGGGCGCCGCCGCGCCACCCTGCCTCCGCTGCCACCTCGCCTCCGCCTCTGCCACTGCTGCACAGCCGGCCCCATGCGCCCCGGCTGCGGCGCGCCTCCCAAAGCACGGACATTTCTGCGCATGCGCGAATGTCCGCTGGTCCCAAGCGCGCCTGCGCGCTGGCTCCAAAGTTGCAGGCGCTCAGGACCCAGCGGACATTCGCGCATGCGCAGAAATGTCCGTGCTTAGGGCGCGCCCGTAGCCGGGCGCATGGGGCTGGCTGTGCAGCGGTGGCGGCGGAGGCGGCGGCAGTGGAGACAGCGGGCGGAGGCGGCGGAGGCGGGACCGAGTGACGCGGCGGCTGGGGGGGTGCCAAAATTTTCTTTGCCTACCCCCCTGGAAAAGGTCAGGCCGGCCCTGTTCAGGACCTAGATATCCCTAGATCCTATGGTTAAAAAGAGCAATGTTTATTTACATTTGCGATTTTTCATCTTGTACCCCTAGCCCCAGCAAATATAGAGGGCTAATTATACTGCCCAGCTTAGTCCAAGGGGAGAAGCAGATCATCATCATCATCATCATCATCATCATCATCACACAATCCAGTAAAGGTGGTCACAGTGGTGATTGGCACACTGGGTGCAGTGCTTAAAGACCTTGGCCTACACTTCAAAACAATCAGCGCTGACAACATTATCATCTGTCAGCTGCAAAAGGTCACCCTACTCAGATCTGCATGCATTATTTGCCAATATATGTTTTAAGGCACCGTGGATGTGCAATTGTAAGCCTCCTTGAGTCCCACTCAGGGTAGAGAAAAGCAGGATATAAATAAGGTAAATAAAATATTTCACACAGTCCTAGACACTTGGGAAGTGTCTGAAAAATACAAAAGCCAGCATAGTGATCTTGTTTGCTGTGTACTAATCTTATTGTGCATCAAATAATAATATTAATAATAATACCAACAGATGAGGGGGGTTTTAATAATGAAAAGCCTCTTTAAAGCATTCTTTCTTTCGAGCCATATTCTTGACTATTCATAATTTCGGAATAATATATGCTTTTTTTCTTTTTAAATGAAATATAATTGAAATGTGCAATGCTTCTCAGGAATAAACATAATCTAAGAATGAGAGATTCATTTGTGTTCACAAGAAAATCCGGCAACATCATTCTTACCCAGCAATGTTCCCACAGCAGCTAAAATTAATTGTTCCAATCTAGTAAGCTACGAAAGAAATACAGCTGACAAAGGGTGAAATATGAACATCAATGGTAAGTTTTGAATTTACCCTATTTATCTTGAACGTAAGATCTCATGACCCACTAAAATTCAGTTCACAGTGTTTTATGAAAAATAATGGCTGAAATTGAATGTCTTAATTTACATTTAATGCAATTAAGAATGGTTTAAATTATGACTGATGAACAGCACACACAGATGTCAGTCAGTTTCATCAGAATAAATTGAAGTCAGTGTCAATGAATGCTCCACTGATAAATCCCACTTTACATAAAATTAATAAAAAAAATAAGGAAATATAATCCTTAACTAATTGTAAAATGTGCCGGAATTCCCCTGAATTTTGGGTTTGGAAAAGAGAGAAGGGAACTGATAGGAAAAGCTTGTAAATAGCTTATAAAAATGATTTCTATTCACAAGGGGCACCGTATAAAATTATTAGAAATTCTGTCAAAATGATCAGAAAGATTGTAATTGGAAAAGCTTCAGCATAATTGTTTTCATTGTATTCATTAAAAAAACTGCTCAAAGCACAGTTTGGAATAAAATTATGAATCAGAAAAGAATGGCATCCTCAAGTAGAAGGCACAGCAGATTCCCCCTTCCCTGTACAAACATAAGCACACTGTAATTCCTAATTTCTTTCTAGTGTTCATTAGCAGTCCAATCCACAATGTTAATTTATTTTATTTATTTGCATCATTTATACCCCACCCATATCAGCCCAAGGGCGACTTAGGGCGGCGAACAATCGGCACAATTCGATGCCATTTCTAAAACATACATCAATCAAATAAAAACATATCATAACAATATCTAAAACATCAAAACATTAAAAACAATGAACCATAATTTTTTTAAATCTTTAAAAGAACGGTATCATCATATTCAGTCCATTATCCATTCCGTGGTCTTTGTCGTTCCAAGGTAATTTCCGATTCAGTTGACTAATTAAGCTGAAACTCCAAACGCTTGCTCAAACAGACAAGTTTTCAATTTATCCCAAAGATAAAGAGGGAGGGGGCCGATCTGATATCCCTGGGCAGAGAGTTCCACATCCGCAGGGCCACCACGGAGAAGGCCCTGTCCCTTGTCCCCGCCAAACGTGGTTGTGAAGCCGGCGGGATCGAGAGCAAGGCCTCCCCTGATGATCTCAATTCCCTGGTGGGTTCATAGGGAGAGATCCTGTGAGGCACAGGCAGTGGAAACTATGGAGCACGTTTTGTTGTATTGCTCTTTTTACCGTGATCTTTGTAAACATTTTATAAATACAATTTTAGACAGTCTACCAGGGAGATCTGTAAGGTTTTATATAGATTATCTCTTGTCTGACCAACAGCCCAAGGTCACTGTAAGGGTTGCCAGCTTCTGTGCTTCAGCAATAGCTTGTCGGCGCAAGATGCTGTCAGTCTTAAAGTTTTAATATTTATTTCAGTTTTACCATTGTCATTTTAGCATTTAAATGTTTAATACCATTTTAACTATCTTTTTAATATTGGGTTTTAAACTTTACCTGTGTGTATGCTGACATTTGTACATTTGTGTACATGTGTTTGTACATGTATTTGTACCCTGATGTTTGTACATCCTGATGTTCGTACATTTTTTATGCTGGTCATTGACCGTAATAAATCTTGTCTTGTCTTGTCTTGATAGGGAGAGATCCATTTGGATAGATAAGCTGGGCCAGAATCGTCTAGGTAGGGCTTTATAGGCTGCCTAAGATGAAGAGGCAGAGCCAACCCTGTTAGTCACCGTGAGGCAACTGCCGCAAGTGACAGGATCCCAAGGGCAGCCAAGGTGTATTTTTAGCTGTTCTACCCTATACCGATATATGTGTCAAACAACCTATCTTTTAAAAAGGTAAAGGTTTCCCCTTGACATTAAGTTTAGTTGTGTCTGACTCTAGAGGGTGGGGCTCATCTCCATTTCTAAGCCGAAGAGTCAGCGCCTCCAAGGTCACATGGCCAGCATGAAGTGCCGTTACCTTCCTGCCAGAGTGATACCTATTGATCTACTCACATTTGCTTGTTTCCAAACTGTTAAGTTGGCAGAAGCGGGGGCTAACAGTGAGAGCTCACCCTGCTCCCTGGATTCGAACTGCCAACCTTTCAGTCAGCAAGTTCAGCAGCTCATCAGTTTGACCTGCTGCACCACTGGGGGGCTCCTGTTTTACACTACTAAAAAAAGGCCCACTCCAATTGCCTGTGGTAAGGGTCATTATTCCATTGCCCATGTATTGAAGTAAGTTTCGTCCAGTCAGCATCTGTAAATTCAGTGAACTACTTTAGCCTTGGCTTCGGGCATCAAATTATTCTGCAATGGCTTGTCTTTTTAGGCACAACCTATAACATGGATTTGTACTTAGAACAGGCTCTGGACTCTCTACAAGAAACAAGTCCAATGAATGGGAAAGTTGTTTTCTTAAACTGCAGCTCTCTAAATCTTCTGGTAACACTTGCCATTATCCCAGTCCTTGTTAATCAAATATATATATCAGGCCACCATTGTATTTGAGTGAACCCTCTTCCTTGTAAATGGTAAAGGTTTCCCCTTGACATTAAGTTTAGTCATATCCAACTCTGGGGGCTGGTGCTCATCTCCATTTCTAAGCTAAAAAGCCAGTGTTGTCCATAGTTGCCTCCAAGGTCATGTGGCTGGCATGATTGCATGGAGTGCCGTTACTTTCCTGCTGAGATGGTACTTATTGATCTACTCTCATTTGTATGTTTTTGAACTGCTAGGTTAGTAGAAGCTGGAGCTAACAGTGGGAGCTCACCCCACACCCCGGATTTGAACCACTAACCTTTTGGTCAGCAAGTTCAGCAGCTCAGCAGTTTAACCTGCTGCATCATCGAGTGCTCCTTGTACCACCAGAATATTTTAAGTGTGTATGTACCTTCAATTTGTCTATGATCTTATGGCGACTCCCTAAATTTCAAAGGGTTTTCAGAGGTGGGAATTCTGGAATTCCTGAACTCCTTAGGATGAAACCATGGGAATTAAATTGGAAGCATACCTCTGTTATTGTGTAGTACTCTGATAGGGCCCTTGGTTAAAGTTGCCCATAGCATGCTAGGTCTGGAGAACCTGAAAATAGCTCTCCTACTTTCCTCACATGCCCACTTCAAATCTTAGAAACACTTTTTTGAATTACAGTTCCCCAGATCTTTCAATCTGTCTGGGAAATTATAAGATTGTGAGTTTGTAAAGTATTTTTCTTTTGAGAACTAATATGGTATAGTGGTTTGAGCACTAAAACCAGCTTTGGGATGCCTGCTCTGTCATGGGAACACACTTGGGCAAACCATAGCCTTAGAGGAAGATATAAGCAAATCCCCCCTCTGAACAAATCTTGCCCAAAAAACCATGATAGGTTCATGTTAGGGTCTTATAAGTAAAAATGGCTTGAAGACACACAACCTTGGCAATAAGTATGTTTCCATGTTCTATGGCAGGGGTTGGGTAGGTTTGACCTTTCACAAGTTTGGCCTACAGCACCCATTAGTACTACTCAGCATGGCCAATGGTATAAAATTATGGGATTTATGTTATCAAACAGCTGGAGGCTTTGATATCTCTCACTCTTTTTCTAGAACTAAACGTGGGTGTTCAATTATGTATGTATATATTTAATGTACTCATACATGCTTTGATTTTTTAAATTATTGCCTTTGTTTTAAATTGTTCTAAAAGTACTTCGTTGCATGCCATCTGGAAAGGCAGAGTATAAATAAATAAATAAATATGCAGATAACTTTAAAATTAGCCTACTTTTCTTGCAAAAAGTCAAGGAATGGACTCAAATGTGAATCATGTTCTGCTGGCACATCTTGCTGTCAGGCCCATGCTACTCACTCCTCCATTTTTAAGAGCATCTTGCTCTACAAAAATCAGCATGTCATGCTAAGGACCATGGGAAAAGGTATTGCTAAAAGTAGAGGAGCAGTTAGAAAGTTGACAGCCTTAACAATATCTTGTTTTTTATAATTGACCTGTATTTTTATAAGGGAAGCTCCTCCATGAATCCCTTGCTCACACTTGAAAAACCTGCCGACTTACAACTATTGAAAGTCCTTGAGCAGAGTTGTTTACTCCTCAGAAGAAAGTAACTGTTCTAATCCCACACAATGTTTATTGTTACTATAACTGGGTGCTACTATATCTATTTTTGTTGTCCTTTTGAATCTAGTTTGTAAATTCCTTTGCAGATACCAACTTACACTGATGAAGTAGCAACCTGAGGAAGGGAAGTTTTGCTGAAACAAGGTTAATAATACCGGGAACCCTTGTAGCTACTACCACCACATACATCAAAAGAATTTCTACAGTTGCTATCATCACGTACTTGTCAAGAATTCCTAACAACAACTTGTAGCTACATGGGACTGAACTTTAATTACCTAACATTTTATAGAAGAAACATAGTCTGAACTTCAGTTTAATAACATCCCAAAGAAGAAATAATGAGGAACTGTTGAGAACTCACAACATTTTGTGAATGAGAACTTATTATTTAATGTGTATTTTGGTTGTTTTTCTTAATTGAATAATTGATGTTTATATTATTTTGCTCATGGTATTGATACTAAGAATAATCTTACTGTACATATTATATGCATTGTGTAAATCAGTGTTATAATTGATTTAGTTACTGAATAATTGTCTGTTATATTAAGTAGCTGGTTGTCCTACCTGTCCTTATACAGTATGGCCACCAGGCCAATCTCTTCGACAGATCAATTGAAAAACAGGTTATCCTACAGGCATCTTGAATTATCTATGTAGTTCCCTTCTTGACCCCCAAAAAGCACACTGACAAAAAGTTCTGCTGCTCATAGCATAACGTTGTGCTGTACTGTATTCCTTATCCTTGTACTGTTGACATGATACATCACATTAAGAATGGCTGCTGTATTTGGTTTTCTCTTAGCTGCCTGTCATAGAGCCAGGGCCGTAGCCAGGATTTTGATTTGGGGGGTGAGTTTGGTTTGGGGGCTGAGACTGGGTGGAAGAGGGTCTACCCTAGCAAACCTTTTGTATTGTTATCCCAATAACCCCATTAATGTGGGATATAATGAGCATGGTGATCAGATCATGATATGAATAAACATAACAGTTTAAATAATGTACCAGTAAGGCCTTTTCGCGGATCACCCTGAGAATTTCGGGGGGGGGGGGGCTGAAGCCCCCTTAGCCCCCTCCCCTGGCTACATGCCTGCATAGAGCAGAAACAGAGGTATTTATCATTATGCTTGTGCAAATATAGTGTCACGTAGCAATATCCACATTCCCCAGCATTTCCCAGATGAAAATCAGAACATATGTGTCCAAGCAACATCACAGTGGGGTCAAGATGGCAAAAGTTATGAAGGAGTAAAAACACACCAGTGAGGAGAGAGTGAAGGGAGAGCTATTTCTCCAGAGGTTTCATGTTTCTTAGGAGAGCTATGTGGCATATTCTGCCAGTCCCAATGCCTTGAGATGTGGACTCGATCCGCTTGCCAGTGTAAAAGTGAGGTTGAATGGTCTGGAATGGAGGTGGATGTCATTATCATCTTCTTTGCCTAAAGTCTTCAGCTGGTCCTGCCTATCACTAACAGCCTGTGGAAGCGATCATAGTTTCTTGTTAGTGGTATGGTCAGTCAAATCCAGGTTTTAGTCTTCAGTTTAAGGGATCATTTCAAGGTCCTTAAATCTATCTCCCAAAATAGGTCCAGCACCTTGGAAATATCCTTTAATATTGAGATGAAAACCTGCATTCACCATTACACTGGTATGGGAACCACCACTCACCAAAAGTTAGTTGCAAGGGTTAGTCCAGGTGCTCTCTGGCTGAAGATAGTAGAGCTGTGATGTATGAGGGAGATTCTGGAAGTTATAATCTATTTTTAAAATAGCTGTTCTCAGACTCTGCCTAATAGATTCTCTTATTCCATTGCTCTGATCACCCATCTTGATAGTTTATTTATTTATTTCGGGATTTTACCCCGCTCTTCTCAACCCCCAAGGGGGGACTAGTTGGCTTTCATAGTTGTAACACAATATCAGAAAACCAAGTCTGGTAATATTAAACTACTTGAAAGTCCCCTCTTTCTCTTTTTCCCCTCCCAAATGCTTTGTCCAGTTTCATTTTAAACATATTATGTGATGATGTCCTGCACCTTCCCCAGAGGGGTGGTTCCACAGTGGTATATAGATCTGACTGTCAGGAAGCTTTTCATGGTGTTTAACTTAATTTTTCCTTTTCTTAATTTTATGTCATTACTCCTACTTAGCTTTTCCCTTTAGGCATGCTCTTTGATCCACAACTACATTATGTTCAACTATTTCATTCCCCTCTGACTCCCACATTTAACTGGTTTTATTCTGGGATCCGAAGTATTTTTCCTAAATCTGTGCCTCATAGAAACCAGGGAGGTTTATAGAATCATAGAATCATAGAGTTGGAAGATTCCTCGTGGGACATCCAGACCAACCCCATCCTGCCAAGAAGCAGGAAAATCACATTCAAAGCCCCTCCCCCCAACACATGGCCATCCAGCTTCTGTTTAAATGCCTCCAAAGAAGGAGCCTTCATCACACTGGGGGGAGTTCCACTGCTGAACCGCTCTCACAGTCAGGAAGTTCTTCCTAATGTTCAGATGGAATCTCCTTTCCTGTAGTTTGAAGCCATTGTTCCGCATCCTAGTCTCCAGCTAGCTCCCTCCTCCCTATGACTTCCCCTCTCATGTTTATACATGGCTATATCTCTTCTCAGCCTTCTCTTCTGCAGGCTAAACATGCCCAACTCTTTAAGCAGCTCCTCATAGGGCTTGTTCTCCAGACCTTTGATTGTATTGCCCCCCCCCCCAAATGCCTGACACATCCCAGCTTGTCAACATCTCCCTTAAATTGCGGTGCCCAGAATTGGGCACAGTATTCCAGGTG
This sequence comes from Anolis apletophallus, assembly GCA_030556195.1. Taxonomy (NCBI): domain Eukaryota; kingdom Metazoa; phylum Chordata; class Lepidosauria; order Squamata; family Anolidae; genus Anolis; species Anolis apletophallus. Next base: position 44,564,046 of record JARBWK010000006.1, on the reverse strand, counting down.
TGGTCTGACCAAGGCAGAATAGAGGGGCAGCATGACTTCCCTGGATCTAGACATTATACTCCTCATTGACTCATTGACTTTTTAAGCTGCCGCATCACATTGTTAGCTCATGTTTAACCTATTGTCCACAAGGACTCCAAGATCTTTTTCACACGTACTTCTATCGAGCTAGGCATCCCCCCTTCTGTATCTTTGCATTTCATTTTTCTGTCTAAGTGGGGTATCCTGCATTTGTCCCTGTTGAACTTGATTTTGTTAGTTTTGGCCCATCTCTCTAATCATTACCTCAGAGTGACATGCAATATTTCTTTGGGTGTAATGGGGACTCATTTCAAATATCACTGTTTATTAGTTTTGCTAGAATGTGCACCAATGCATGGGCACATGTTAAATACAGAAACAGATAGAAAAGGCTTTTCATATTTGCATGTCTTTTCCAAGTGATATCTAGCGATCATTAAAATGGGTGAGGAGCTTGCAACAGGGTCTGTTATCTTCCATTTCACTTTATGAGATCATCATTACTCGACGCTAAGTCTTGAAGCAAGAGAGCCCAGAAGATCTGATATTTAAAGGTACTGATCCCCCCTTTGCTGGTATAAATAGTATGGACACAATAAAATGTACTTGAGAGGATCTAATGAACCATTTCTTACACCCCATTACCTTTAGTCTGATATGACTGAGAATGTGGGTGCTAATTATGCTCTTTCTCCTAGACGCCAGCTTAGATCTACAGTCAGCCTTAAAACATAATCTTCTGCACAACTCTTGGTCGTTTCTCATGTGACACTTTCCTGGCATTTTGTTTCTAATTGGGATATAAATTAGTGGGGGTGACAATTTCTGTTCACCTCTTCTCATCTTCTTACTCAGAGCAGAAGATGCATATGTTTTATAGACGAATTCTTCATGGAAATCCCATATTGCCATTCACCATCATAGTTGCCAGTACAGGAAGAGAATAGTATGAAGAAATGTGAAGTAGTACAGGTCAAATCCAGATAGTAAGCTAGCAGCAATATATTCAAATGATATTATACCACAAATTAGCGAGCCAGCTAGATGATAGATAGTCTTGATGTTTTGCCATTGCATCTTGATCTATACAATCATTTCAATATATTGCTGTGTGAATATACTGCTTTACCTATAAACTGAACTACAATATGTAGTGCAAGCCCCCCCCTTGTCTCTCTTTGACTAGCTTGGTCTCTCCAAATTCTCAGAATTGTGACTTTCATAGTCTATTATCAAACTGAAAACTCCAGGCATTGAGTCCAGAACCATAAAAATGGAATGCAAGCACCGACTACTAAATATGGAGCCCTCCCAGTAAAAAAAATATTCAGTCTATACATATGTAGCCATTAGCCAACATTTATATGGGCTAAGAATCCAGCCTGACAGGTAACATCAATGTTTTGTGCCTCTGCAGACAAAGTTGCATGCTGTGCTGGATCAATGAGGAGAGAAGCAATGCTGTTGTGTTTTCATTCCGTTGCCAGTTTTCATAAGTTGTTTTAATGAGTGTTAAAGGTACAGTGGTTGGCTGAAGCCAACCAGTTGCACTTTCAGGCCTAAATTTGTGGTCTTCAGAATTAGCACAACTGCAATTGATAAGATCAAGCAAGATAGATCCAAATATTTTGGCTCTGAAACAGTGGAGTATATATTAAGGTAAAGTAAAGGTAAAGGTTTACCCTTGACATTAAGTCTAGTCATAAGTCTAGTCTTCTAAGCTGAAGAGCTGGCGCTGTCTGTAGACACCTCCAAGGTCATGTGTCTGGCATGACTGCATGGAGTGCTGGTACCTTCCCACTGAGGTGGTACCTATTAATCTACTCACATTTGAGTGTTTTTGAACTGCTAGGTTGGCAGAAGCTGGGCCTAACAGCGGGAGCTCACCCCAGTCCCTGGATTCAAACCGCTGACCTTTTGGTTAGCAAGTTCAGCAGCATAGCGGTTTAACCCGCTACGCCACCAGTGTATATATTAGGAGGGGCAAATGAAGACCTTGCCCTTAAATAACAATGTTAACATTCTCCCATGAACATGTCCTTTTGTACTATTGTAGCAATTAAAAAATCCAGTTAAGAACTTAGAAATATAATTAAGGCATATATAGAAAAGGGTCAGGCAAAGTTACCAAGGGAGTGTGAGCATGTCAAATATGAGTTCTAGTGTGAAAACTTTTCAAAGTTTTACTCTTTACAATGCTAGATAATTTGAGGACACAAGGGAAAATTCATTAGGAGCATAAGCTTTTTTAATGTATGCTGATTGCATTTTATACTATGTTATTATATTGTGTCGGCATCGAATAATTGCCCTTTGGAAGCTGTCCTGAGTCCCTCTGTGGAGGCTGAGAAGGACGGGGTATAAATGTTCTAAATAAATAAATAAATAAGCCTCCATAATAGGTCATAATTAGTCAAAGTTCCTCTCCTGAGTTCTTTGCCTTCTCAGTAAGAATTATTCCCTCAATGAATTTTTCTTCAGTTGAAAAATATGGAAAAACTTTATGAAGAAAGATAATAGTTTTCAATTGACAAGGGGGTTAGGCAAGGCTGCATTTTATCACCCTATCTGTTTAACTTGTATGTTGAACAGATCATACGCAAAGATGGATTCAATTTTGGGGAAGGAGGTGTGAAAATTGGAGGAAGGAACTTCAACAATGTAAGATATAATATGATCCTATGCTACTAAATAGCAAAGGCTTGGAGAGAAACTGAAGGAATGGGTGAAAAGGCAGGTTTACAGTTGACCATTAATAACAACAATAATGAACATGGGCGATTGACATAACTCTGCAACAAACATACAAGAGAGACATTGAGATAGTTAAATATTTTTATACCATATAAATAAATGAGCAAATCAAGCCTAAACTCTTCCTAGAAGTTAAGATGATTGAATGGAGACAGTCATATTTTGAACATATCGTTCAAAGACATAACTCACTACAGAAGTTTGGCAAAGTAAAATGGAAAGGGTTAAGACCGCATTCTAGATGGATAGATTTAATCATGGGAGTTGCATTCCTGAGTCTGTAAGACCTTAGCAGAAATGTTGATAACAGTCTCTTATTCTCCATAAGTCAAATTCAACTTGATTGCAGTTAACAACAATAACTAAAATCCTTATTATTCTACATATACCCCACTCCCATTGGCTACACCCTGCTCTGAAGTCGCATCAGTTGATATCTCCAAGGATATATGCCCAACAAAATAGAAACAAATATTCCAATCACACAGTTTGGAAGATCTGAATGAACATTCCAGCCAATAAAGGTGTTGACATTAATTTATTAACACACAAAGCAATATACAACTAGTAACTTGATATGTGAGAGTGCACATCTGAGCACTGCCCAAGAATGTCCTCTCCCCAAAACTTCGAATTAGGAATGAAAAATCTCTTCTTTGTTTTCAAGCTAAAGATTTCTCTGAACTTAATTGAGAAAATACAAGCATATGAAATGTGCCTACTATTGAATCACAGGTAAATACTGGATGAGCAGTACATTAGAAAACATGTGAGCTATGTGACAGTCAGGTATAATTTACAGTGTCCATTTCCACATGGTGTCAATCGAAGTCACACCAAAATAATGGAGAGTAATATTTGAACTGGTGGCAGGCAGGAGATGGAGTTGAAGTTTTCCGCTGGCTAACGAGGAAACACTTGGAAACATATGACCTGCATATTAGGATGCAGATGGTTCTATAAGACAGTACATACATTTATAAAGGAGACGTGTAAGGTCACAGGGAACCATCTGTTTAAATATTTAAATGTCCTTACACTAAACGTATGATTAGTTTTGCCCTGGACTTGTAATCTTATCAGTATACCAATTTTTTATAATAATGCTGAAACAAAAGAAAAATGGAAGTGTGGAGGAAAAGCCATGGTAGCCAATTTACAGCATATGGGCCTTCCATAGTCAGTCTGCAAGCAGCATTAAATGTCCTGGGGCTGTTAATGTCTCTGAAACAGATCTCACTAAGACAAACAGGGCACATTGTTATATGCAAGTAGCTAAACTCTGATATGTTTGCATGTGATGCTTAGGGACATCATAGACCATGCCAGATAGTTAATGGTTGCATCATCCATCTGCTCCCATGAACACAACTTTTCTCATTATGGACCACCCATACCCATGTGGTGAAATGTAAGCTGGACCATGGGTGGGTAATCCTCCTGAGAATCAGATGAGAGGGTTGCTGTGAGTTTTCTGGGCTGTATGGCCATGTTCCAGAAGCATTCTCTCCTGATGTTTCACCCACATCTATGGCAGGCATCCTCAGAGGTTGTCAGGCCTCACAACATTGGAGGATGCCTGCCATAGATGTGGGCAAAATGCCAGAAGAGAATGCTTCTCGTACATGGCCATACAGCCTGGAAAACTCACAGCAACCCAGGGATTCTGGTCATTAAAGCCTTTAACAACACAATCAGATAAGAGTTTGGAAACCCTACATTTTGGACAATAAATGCAAAACATCCCCAGCCAAAAAGTAAAATTTCTAATCCCTCCTTGAAATGTAGGTGTATTGGATCTAAGCATTGAAAGTTCCTAAAACTGGTGATTCAAATGTTCTGTAACTTAGGAAACATTATGTAACTGATAATGAGCAATGATTTGAAATTATGGGCCAACAGCTTTAGTGGCTTACAGAAAGACTACATCCTCATATCCATGTTTATGACAGGGGAATACAATCATTTATCCATGATGTACCATCCACAGTGGACTACGTGAATGATTGGTGCCTTTTAAAAGGTGAACATGTTAGTTAGCCCTGAATTCACAGAGTAGCCTTAGGCTTGAAACCTGGTCTGTGGCCTTTCAAGGTCACAGGCAATTTGAGCACATTCAGTCCATTAACGTGTTCAGTCCCAATTCAAAGTGCTAGTTATCACCTATAAAACACCCCCCCCCCCACCATGAACTGGCTTGGGCTCTAAGATCTGCCAGAGAGGCCCTCCTCTCGGTCCTGCCACCATCACAAGCACAGTTGGTGGGGACAAGAGAGAGGGCTTTCTCAGCGGTGGCCCCACGACTTTGGAACTCCCTCCCCAGGGATATTAGACAGGCTCCACACTGTCCTCCTTTCATAGGGACTTCTTCAATAAAGCCTTTGGGAATATTTAGCCCCTAGTTGTCCTGCGTAGTCGCATATCTGTACTTTATCCCATGCCCTTTCTCCATTACTGCAGCTGGCCCTTATTTTGTTCCTAATGTTTACAGCCCAGCCATGGTTATAGTAGTTTACCACCATGGTTAGAGAATCGCAGCTTGATTGAGTCTGAATGGATGTTTTTGTATGTAAATGTGTTTTGTTTATTGTATTTTATATTGTGCTCACTTTTATGTTTGTTTTTAGGCATTTGTGCAGTCTGGTGGGATATAAGAAGAAAGTTGTTGCTGTTGTTGCTGTTGTTGTTTCTAAGATACACCTGAAATCTTTAGTTTATCTGCAACTATTCTGTAGAAATAAACACCAAAGCTAATTTACAGAGCACCTCCTTAAAAAAAGGGGTTCCCCCCTTTTTTTAAGTACAACCCTGAAAATCCCCCAGGCAGCATGGCCACTAGGCATGCTAACTGAGGGGTTCTGGGAGTTTATTCCAATATATATATAATGTCCCCATAAATGCATCGTTCAAGAGGAATCTAAAAGTGCAGGCAGTTATGTAAATCCATATGCATGACGATTTCTAAAAGTTTTTTTTCTCCACCTGAAAACTTCTGAAAAGCAAATGGTTCTTAACTGCCCTTTCAAGAGCAAGGCATGATGAAATCATCTGCAATATGACTGGCATGGTTCACAAAAATATGCTATTGCTAAGGAAAACTGCTTTGAGATAAAGCAGGGTATAAAAAGAGGAGGAGGAGGAAAATGAAGACAACAATGGCACAAGCCAGTAAAGGTGGTCCCAGTGGCAGCTGCAGTGCATGGCCTGCACTTAAAAGCAATCAGTGCCGACAAAATTACCATCTGTCAGCCACAAAAGGTCATCCTACTCGGATCTGCACGTATTATTCACTGATACATCACACAATCCTAGAAACTTGGGAAGTGTCCAATGTGTGATCCAATACAACTGTCAACGTAGTGATCTTGTTTGCTGTGTATTAATCTTGTTATGTATCAAATAATAATAATACCCATTTTGCTTCCAGCTATTGTGTGGAATGCAGCTCAACTCAGAAGTGACAGAGAAAGGGATAGATGACAGGATTATCCCTGATCGTCACAATATCTTGTCACTTCATTTCTGTAAGTCCTTTCTCCACTATTATGCAGCTTGTAGAGCCCATCTTGCTTGACAGAAAGACCAGAGCCCCTTCTCGACCATCCTATATCCCAGGATCTGATCCCAGAATATCTGTTTATTGGAGTATCTGGCAATGGAGACTCGTGTAATCCAGATCAAAGCAGATAACCTGCAATCAGATCCTGGGATATAAGGACAGTGTAGAAGGGGCCTAAATGAGGCCATCCAAAGCCACTTGAAAAAACCCCTGCATCATATAATAACCAAAACACTATTTCATAAGTAACTAAAGGTGATATATCTTGCTTCATGATATTCATAGGCCATCATAAATAGGAGAAAACAATAGGAAAAATAAAAAATTTAAATCGAGCCAAAATACCATTAAGGCTCCAGGTCCTGTCAGATCTTAGAAACAAAGACCCCTTCTACACTACCATATAAAATTCAGATTATCTGCATTGAACTGGATTTTATAGCAGTGAAGACTCAGATAATTCAATTCAAAGTAGATAATGTAGATTATCTGATTTGATAATCTGGATTATATGGCAGTCTAGCAGGTGCCTAAGGGGTCTTCCACACTGCCCCTTTATTCCATGATCTGATCCAAGATTATTTTCTTATCTCAGGTTATCTGGCAGTGTAGACTCATATAATCTGGTTCAAAGCAGATAATCTGGGATCGGATCCTGGGATTTAAGGATATTTTCAAGGGGGCTTAATTAGGCTCAGCTCTGATTAGTACCTGGATGGAAGACACATCCACAAACACCACAATTAATGCCAGGTGCTGTAGGCTATCTTTCAGAGGAAGGAACTGGAAAAATCACCCCCTGTGACATTCATGAGGTCGCCAAAAGTCAACAAGCACCTTGAAAGTACATGTACACATTCAGGGCCCTTCCACATGGCGCTATATCTCAGAATATCAAGGCAGGAAATACTACAATATCTGCTTTGAACTGGATTATCTGAGTCCACACTCACACAATGTGGGATTTCCTACCTTGATGTTCTGGGATATAGGGCTGTGTGGAGGGGCCCACAGTCATAAATGGTGAAAAGAAGTTCTGGAAAAGAAACCAAGAACTTAAAACACACCAGAGGCCAATGAGTTAAATTAATGTCCTTTGTGCCAGAGAAGATGCTAGATCTTTAGTAGCAGAGCAATTAAAATCCCTCTAGCCATCACAATGCACAGAATTTGTAAAGGAAATGACATTCTCCCTCGTATTAAATGGTCTCTCTGACACTGACAACCTCTTTCCCTTTGACTCCAGGAGTCCTTCCAACAGTGATTTTAACCTGTCAAAGCGACAATGCAGCTGCTCCTTCTTTGGAAACCAAACAGCTCAAGCATCCCCTCCTTCCCTCTTTCTATGGCAACAAGCACTGCGCCCTTCGCAATCTGACCTACTGAAGGAAACCTGTTTTTAATTAAATGTTAATTGCTTTAATGCAGCCTGCATTATGTGGAAACCTGAAATTATTTTAATCTGGATTAAAAAGAAAACATCTGAGGCCTTAAGCAGCAACTGGAAACAGTTAAAAAGAGCCAGGATCCAAAGAGTTTATTTAAATGCATCCAAAACATGTGATGTGCACAGTGAAATTTTAGATTTTAAGTGCACTCAGGACCCTTCTACACAGCCATATAACACAGAATGTCAAGGCAAAATAATCCATAATATCTGCTTTGAACTGGATTATCAGAGTCCACACTGCCATATAATCCAGGTCAATGTGGATTTTATACAGCTGCGTGGAAGCCCAACAAGAGTAGATCCATTGAATCAATGGGAATTTGGGAAATCGGTTCTCCTACAAATTCCTTTGATTTCTTGCATCTGTCTATTCTGCCTGGGATAAACAACTCAGTATGTATCATATAGAAGTTTATACACTAATATTAACAGCAAGCATTAAGGGACTGTGTTGATTTTCTACTTTAATCTTAAAACTCTTCATTGCAAAATTTGTGGTCATGAGCCTATACACCCCACATTATCCACTATTGTTTAAAGTCTTCCAACCATGTAGCATGGAGAAATGTGCTACATCTGTTTTGGATACACGCAACTAGTTTCATAGTTCTTTGGATCATAGTCAAGATAACATTCCAGGAAGAGGAGACGACTTTGGTGCTATAGGACAGTGTTTCCCAACCTTTTTTGAGCCGCAGCACACTTTTTACATTTACAAAATCCTGGGGCACACCACCAACCAAACCGACACAAAATGACACTCTAACACAGTAATACATATAGTTAATATGTTTTTAAATGTATTTATACACTCAGTGTGAAACCTGGGCCTGTTTCGATGAACACAACATAGATATCCTGGCAGGAATGCAGAAAGACACAAACTTCCCACACAGAACTCCCATAACCAAGAGAAAATGCTATAAGAGTTTGGTGGGCATTGACCTTGAGTTTTGGAGTTGTAGTTCACCTATATCCAGAGAGCACTGTGGACTCAAACAGTGTTGGATCAGGACCAAACTTGGCATAAATACTCAATATGCCCAAATATGAACGCAAATGGAGTTCAGGGGAAATACACTTTGACATTGTAGTTGCTGAGATTTATAGTTCCCCTACAATCAAAGAGCATTCTGAACCCCACCAATGATAGAACTGGGCCAAACTTCCCACACAAAACCCCCAGGAGGCAAGAGGAGGTCTCTACTTGGGGAAAGGGAGGCAGGCCTTCCCAATGCATGGAGAGGGAGAGACCAAGTAGACAACAGGTGGGGAGGGGTGTTTTTTTGTTGTAATTTTGTGTTTTTATCAAGGTAGGGTTTTTTAGGGTTTTTATACTTCAACACACTAGACTCTCCCCCCCCCCCCCTTCCTGGAGGTTCCAATTTCCCACAGCACACCTGATGATCGCTCACGGCACACTAGTGTGCCCCGGCACACTGGTTGGGAAACATTGCTGTAGGAGAATATCACTGGGTGGCAGACCTGGATGTGGTGGTGGCAAATTTCTAATTAGCTTTTCTTTGGATATCTTAGCTTTTACTTTTCTGTGGTGTGCAAAGGTCATTTTAATGGAAACTAATAGTACAAAATGAGAAATGTAGAGCTTTCCTGTTTTCATTGTGCATACGTTTGAAATGTAAGCAAGCCAAATAGAATAAGGAGAAATACATTAGAGTTTTGTTTTGTTTTTTGCAACTGGACATTTTGGATTAATTCAGTAAATGGGAAAAGAGTTGCATATTTATTCTACAATCATCAAAACAGATATGGCTCAGTCATCTCTTGGGGCCCTTCCACACAGCCATTTTGTTGTTGTTTATTCATTCAATTGCTTCCGACTCTTCGTGACCTCATGGACTAGCCCACGCCAGAACTCCTTTGCAGCCATGGCCACCCCCAGCTCCTTCAAGGTCAAGCCAGTCACTTCAACGATATCATCCATCTATCTTGCCATTGGTTGGCCCCTCTTCCTTTTTCCTTCCTTTTTCCCCAGCATCTCTATCTTCTCCAAACTTTCCCGTCTTCTCATTATGTGGCCAAAGTACTTCATCTTTGCCTCTAATATCCTTCCCTCCAATGAGCAGTCGGGCTTTATTACCTACAAACCCCAGAATTCTGCAGGAGGTAGAAACCAGATTTAAAGTGGATTCATTCTCTGGTGTGATGAAATTATTATTCTCCCATCCCCAGATCATTGCTAAAAATTATGTAACAGGGGTAAAAATCATGTCCACAGTGGACAGTTTATGATAATTGCAATTTCTGGTGTTGGTATACTGCTCTCAGCTCCTTTTATAGGCATGCATGCCAGAAAGGTATTAAGCTACAAAGGTATAAAGGAACAAGTTGAAGGGAAAAATAACCGCTGACCCTGATTGTGATATGAAAAACACTAGAAAGATGAAGGCTTTTTAAAGCAAATATGATCAAGAAGCTGGTGTTTCCTTATGTTTTTCATGGTCCAATACCTTCCTTTGTGTACAATTGACAAAAGAAAAATGTCAAAATGTTACAAGAAAACATTCTCAGATGATATGATTATTGGTTCATTATCTCACTTTTTTTAAAAACGGTTCATTTTTCATGACGTTGCAAGAATACTGTTACTCTACATCTGCAGAACAGAGTTTTTAGGATGGGCATATTGGCCTATTTCAAAAGGCCAAACAGCCATCTTCAGAATCTACAGGAAACCAGACTAGCATTTGTTTTTTCAATTTTGCTTTAAATTTTTGGGAAATGCTAAGTGAAATCTCATGGGTTAAAATAAATTCATTGGTGTAATATCCCCCTCCAAAACCGGTTCGCTGGAAGCGGAGGAATCCTGCATTGTTCCCAGTGGGCATAAAACCTTTTCATGGCCCTTGCATTTGGAACGTCTGAATACGACCCAATGTGATTATAAATTGGGGAGTGTCTCATTGTTTTCATAATTTTATGTGCATTATTTTTCACCTCCTAAAGCTGTCCAAGTATAGAAAAACACGGGACTTCAATAACAGTTACCAGCATGATTTGCTTTTATTACCTTTCTGTTCAAGACCCTTGTTTCCCCTTGTAGCATGTCAAATTGCCCCCAAAACCATATTATACAGCAGAGAAATGTCGTTCACACTTCACTGGCTATTGATTTACTTTATTTATTGGCACAAAATCAGCCTGAGATAAACATTTTGTCCCCCATTTCCACTATTGTAAGTGGTACAGTTCACTGTGAGATAGGTAAGTTCAAATGTGCTGGGATCACAATTCGACATGGCTTTCTAATCAATGTGTGAAAAATTACCTAATGAATAATGGGTTGCACATTTCCACAAACAAATTAACTAGGGTGAGACTGAAACTAATGATTATATTTATCTAATGTAATTTCACATCTGTTACTACTGGTAGTATTTTTTCCACTTCTACTGTTCTCAAAATTAGGATTAAATTTTGGTGATGTGGCTTCAAGATGAAGCTTTAAGTAGAACATGCTGCACCTTTGTTTCATATTTCATTTATTATTTTATACAGTTTTAATCTAGTGAAGTAGGATACTGCTTTGTTAGATCTTGTTCCTTACAAATATTCTCTTTTTATTAAAAAAAGGACTCATATTATATAACTTACTAGCTGTAGCTGGCTGCACGTTGCTGTGACCCATTCTGGTTAAATGGAAAAGAAAAGAGAAAGAGCTGGTTTCTAATATATGTAATTTAATAATGCTTGTGGGTATACAATATTTTTGGTGTTCCATTGTGAAATAATAAGAAAGGTGGAAATTGTAATAATACTGGCCTATATAATCTATATAATAACAACACTGGTGTATATAATAATCATAATAGTAACAATGATCCTGGTTTATATCGTAATGATCAATGTGCTTTGGGGAAACCCTTTCCTTTCCTTCCCTCCTGTACTATATGTCTCTCCCTTCCTACCGTTCAATCCTTCCTTCCTTCTGATCCTCCAGTCTTCCTGAAGATGCCGGCGTGAGGTGGTGCTGGGCAAGGCCAGGCAGGACGTATGGCTATGGGAGCCCGGGGCTTGGGCTGGGCCTACCTCCTTGCCTGCCTGTTTCCCTCCCTTCCTCCCTCCCATGTGCCCATGCCCCAGCCCTCTCCCCGGCCTTGATTTTCCTACCTGCTCTGCCGCCCTTTTCCTGCTCTTCTTCTCCTGGTTCTGTTCCAGAGGAAGGCAGGTGGGCAGGCTTGGTGGGGGATGACCAGACTGCAGATCCCTAATGACAGCTCCAGCCCTGATGGGGGTCACTTTGTGATGTGTTGCTTGGACATCCAGCAGATGGCACTGTTTTGGACGACAAGTATGTTTTTACCTGTCACAGGTGTGACATCTATAAAATAGTAGGCATGTAAATACATAAAAACATTCACCTATTTAAATGCTATGTTGTGTCCAAATTTTGAAGCAATTGGTGAAGTATTTTGGGAGATTTGAGGTCATTCACAAATGGACATTTACATTTTCATTTATATAGATATATCTTCTAGGATGTATATCCAGAACTTAGAAAAGTTACATTTGGACTACAACTCTACAAGAACAACGAAAATAGTGATGAGAAGCTGGAAATGTGATTGACTCTGTCCTTTGTTTAGGACATTGTGAACTAATCTGATCTGTTGCATGACATATGAAAATAATATTTGGTTATGTTTAGAGGAGTAACACCACATGGCAAGTCCTCTCATTTTGCCTGTTTTCCTTTCCAGCACCAGGGAGAAACAGATCAAATTCACTTGACAACTGAAATGTCCCAACTAGAATTACAGAATAATAGTGGGAAGAGCATGGTAGAACTGGCAATGGGGGCTGCTGGCTCTGATGTCAATGGGGTAGACAATGAACTCCAGCTCTGAGACATAAAGTGCCCACTCTTTAAAGGGGCTATTCTGAAGACGGAAATGGTAAACCTTCTCTGAACATATCTCACCAAGAAAACCCTATTATAGAGTCACCATGAATTGGAAATGACTTGAAGGCACACAACAACAAAGATTATGAGTCCCAGCTGCCAGATAAGTTCAGCACTTTGGAGAGCTACATACTTGCTGTAAAAACCTGATTAGCTGTCTTACCAAAATAAGAACAACTGATTACACTAGGAATAAGCAAGTGTATATAAACAATGGAATATTTCAAAATCTGGCAATAAGGTTAGAGTCGATAAGGAAGGAGAAAAGCCTCTGGAATAATTCTCCAAGGACAAGTATCTCATGGCTTGCAAACTGGCATGCTGTCATGGTTCACTTGGAGAAATGAGAAGCTGGAGAGTTGACTAACTGTCTGAAGACCAAGTGCCAGTGTATCAGCCAGAAGTTGAGGGATCAAAACTAATTTGGTGGTGGGGGGCACCCAAAAGAGTCTGGGTTTAGAAACAGGCACCAAGTCTATGAGCTGGCTCAGAACAGGTAATCTGAATTGTTACCAGTGGCCATAGAGCATTTTCTGCCTGTTTTATCTGGAGAGACTGATTGTTCAACTGCAAACAACAGCACACAGACTGAGTTGCAGGTGTGCCAAGTCTCTCCCCAGACACTGATAGTATCTCCATTTTTTTTTATCGTCTCAGAAGTGACTTGAGAAACTGCAAGTTGCTTCTGGTGTGAGAGAATTGGGTATCTGCAAAGACATTGCCCAGGGGACACATGGGTGTGTTACCATCCTGTGGGAGACTTCTCTCATGTCCCTGCATGGGAAGTTGGAGCTGACAGATGGGAGCTCACCCCATCTTGCAGATTTGAACTGCCAACCTTCAGGTCAGCAGTCCAGATGGCACAAAGGTTTAACCCATTGCACCGCCATGGCTCCCACTAGTATCTCCAATGGAGAAACAACACACTGGCCCACAGACCACTACTTTGATTATCAGTAATATAGAGTGTCATTTCTGTGATTACCAATGGTAGTCCAGCTAGAGCTGAATAATAAAATAAATGGGGTTTACAGTATTGCCATACTATTGAGTAGTCACTTTGGTGTGTTTCCTCTAGTTGACATTAGCATTTAAATTTAGGTTTTGAAATCATAGAATGAAAGAGTTGGAAAATACCACAATGACTATCCAGTCCAATTCCCTTCCATGTAAAAACACACAATCAAAACACTCCTGATAGATGACTATCTAGCTTACATTTTAAAACCTCCAGAGAAGAAGACTTGGTAAGGATTTCCTCTTTAAGATATTGGGTCTAATCCAAAATACTAGGGCCATGGAAATAAATAAAAGTGATATTCCCCCCAAATAAATCTTTTCAAGGATCTGCTTGTATGCTTCCCAAGAAACATCTAGTTGGTCACTGTGGGCAACAGGACGGGCCTTTGATTGGATTACAAAAATAAAATAGACTTTTGGACTGTGTGGATTATGAAATAACTTGATCACTCTGAAAAATATGGGTGTGCCAAAACATTTGCGTGTCTGATGCATAACAAGAGGTGCATTTCAGGAAATATAAGAAACATGACTGTTTCCAATAGGCAAGGCATATTTCCTTTTTCTACCATATCATTTTATGCAAAACAATGACAGAACATATCATACAAGGAGGAAATGTGAAAAATGTAGGAAGTAACATCAACTATGTAAGATATGTAGGCAATACTATCTTACTAGGAGAAAACAGTCAAAACTAGGAATGGATTATTTTTTGAAAGTCAATGAAGTTAGTGCAAAAACACAGTTAGCATGGAATGTTAAGAAGAAAAACAATGACCTCTAATGATTTAAAGTGGATGATGAAGACATCTAAGTAGTGTGTACCTTGGCTCAGTCATAACTCAAACTGGAGACTATAATCAAGAAATCAGAAGAAGACTAAGACTTGGAAGGGCAGCAATGAAGATAATATAATCACCTATAAAGACATATCACTTAATGCTGAAATCAGAATTATCCATGCCATAGTATTCCCAATTTCTATGCTATGTAATGAAAGCTTGACAGTGAAGAAAACTGACAGGGAAAAAATAAACTCATGTGAAAAGTTGTGTTGAAGGTGAGTTCTATGGATATCATGGATTGTCAAAAAGATAAATTAATGGGTTCTAGAGCAAATCAAGCCTGAACACTCACTTAAAGTCAAAATGATTAAATTGAGACTATCATAATTTGGGCATATTATAAGACAGCATGGTTCATTGGAAAAGTAAATAATGCTGGTCAAATGGAAAGCAATGGAAAGTTCGGGGCTTCAAGACTGGCAGACAAGTAATTATGAATTGTGCATACTTCCATGTATATTTTTACAAATCAGTAAAAACACAAAATGCCATGATTAATGACAACAATAATATCAGTATGTATCATTTTGTGGTTATCTTCATAGTTAGCAATGTGAATACATTCTTTAAGCATCAAAACACACGAAGAGGAGAAAACAGGCCCTATTTACTTAATGCAAATATGGTCATAACCAAGGCACTTTTCATAGTTTCTCGAGGGGTTTAACAACACTGGAGTTTTGCTGAATCCTGATCTTTGCTGCCTGGTCTTTTTGGCGGGGGAGGGGGCTGTCACCCACCAGCTTAGTCTTAGGGGTGTCAAGCTCTTCCATCCCCATTTTTCTGGGATTGATGGCAGTTATTTATTTATTTTGTGTCAAAAGCATTGCATAAATAAGTATAAAACTGATATACAGGAGGCTGAAGATGTAGGAGTTGGAGATTTGGGGCCAAGAGTTGAGGAGGAGGAATAGAGCGAGGAAAACATACTGCCTGATCCTACCTTTCAGGAACACCAAAAAGCAAAAGAAGGAAGCCAGCTAGAATTGCTGCAAGGATGCTGAGCAATCAGATCTCGCCCTAGGAACACCTGTGCTGGGAGCTGAGGGCTATAAATCAGCAGTAAAGCAAATGGTCAATGCTGGCCGTTCTACTCCATGCTTCTGTGCCCCAGTTTCCTTGCAGCTCCAGCAAGTGCCTGGCACAGACTTGGAGAGCAGGAACTGACAGAGGGAGCTCATCTGTGCGCTCCCCTGTCAGATTTGAACCAAGTAACAGCATACAAAAGAGACTGTTCTTACTTTTTTAATTTTAGGTTTCTGAGCTGTCAAAAGTACTATTATGTTCCAGGGATGCCAGTGTTGTCCAAAACATTAAAGAAGGGACAAAAATAAGGCATTGAGAGGAAATCACCCTGCTATAATGTGGATTATCAAAGACACTGTCCTTAGTATGTTCTTTAATTTCCATAAAAATCAAGATCCACACTTGATTTTTACATCATATGTCCATGGCATCCTGACTTGCTTTAACTGTCCCATTGCTATACTTCAGTATAGCATGATCATAAATAAACAATAACTCCAAAGTGATGTACCACTTGAATCAACATTATTAAACAATTTCTTAACCCATCTTGCTTGAGGTGGCAGTTTTCATAAGGATTTATTATCCAGACAATGGAGAGGTTGGGAGGGGGATGTGAGTGTGAAGGTACACAGAGGTTTGAAAATCATTGTACCGAGAGTTTAATTATTGTATTTTCACTGAAGTTGAAAGTAAGGAGAGAGAAAAAAACTATCCAATTTCATTTTACCTCATTTTATTAAAGAAGTTGTATGATGGTTTAGAATGTGCAATTACCATACCAGGCAGCGGGTAAGCGAAGAGTTTCTGAACTTTGCACTTCCAATATTAATTTGTAGCTAAATGCTTCCCCACCCCACACCCCCAGCCAGGAAGTTGCATTTATAGTTCTACTTTTTGTCCATATTAAAGGTCTGATTCAGATGAAACTGAGGAACTACTGATATTTTTAAGTCCTGGGGGAGCAAAATATTGATATTTTGTTATAAATAAAGATCTCGTTCCAGAATAACATATAGAATATGTTGTGTAACTACTGCCAAGGATCCACAGAAACGCATATTTTTTCCATATATACAAAAGGAAGCTTTGTATTTGTGCTTTTTTAACAGGGAGAACTAACACTACGTGCCAAAACTGTTCTGAAATGAAGCAGCACATAAGCTGTAATGGGCAACTGTCCAATGTCCTGCATGTCATCTTCCCATAGGCATCTGTCTGGCTACTGTAGAATACTGGACTAAATAGGGGTGAGTGTGTGTGTGTGTGTGTGTGTGTGTACTGAAATTTCTATTTTACTTTTTATTTTTGATATATTAGTTCTTATTTATGAATGGGACAAAATTGTCAAGACGAGTATTTCTTATGAGTAACACATTCAGTACTATGGTTTGATATGGGGACAGTATAAATAATGTACTTTCTTAATGGTAATGGGGAGTCATAGTAACTTTGAGTTGTTTTATCACTCTTCTGATTAATAACAGACTACAAACACCCTAAATTCATTGTAGTAATATGAAGTAACAGCTTCAGGATTTGTAGGAAAGGCTTAATTTTGCCCTAAAATATTTCCAATGGTTCTTCAGAAAAATCAAAACATGCACTACATTAAGATGTAGTTTCTGAAAAAACCATAAGCAAAAACCAAAAACAAACAAACATAAAACCATTGAAAAACCATAAGCAAGTCCAACTCTGAGGTTGCATCTACACCTGTTGGAATAAATATGCACAAATACTTCGAAGGAGCCCCTGGTGGCACAGTGGGTTAAACCACTGAGCTGCTAAACTTGTTGACCGAAAGGTTGCAGGTTCGAATCCGGGGAGTGGCATGAGCTTCCGCTTTCAGCCCCAGCTTCTACCAACCTAGCTGTTCAAAAACATGAAAATGTAAGTAGGTCAATAGGTACCACTCCAACCAGCCATATGACCTTGGAGGTGTCTACGGACAACACCGGCTCTTAGAAATGGAGATGTGCACCAACCCCCAGAGTCAAACATGATTGGACTTAACGTCTGGGGAAAACCTTTACCTTTACATTACTTCAAAGGTATACCTATTCGGCACAGAATAGGCAACATCCTCTGAATTATTGAAGCTAGTCTGCTATCCTCAAGAGCTTTGGTTCCTTCTCATTTGTTTGCTGAAGGTTTGGAATGGAGTAAATGTCATCTTGTCTTTTTTCCTCTAGCAACAAAATAGCTTTGGATGGTCCTGTTTCCTTCCTTTCTTGAATTCTCAGGATAAGTCTGGTTGGCTCTTTATGCAAATTTATTTATTTATTTTATTTACAGTATTTATATTCCGCCCTTTTCGCCCTGCAAGGTGGATTACAATGTACAATACATGGCAAACATTCAATGCCATAGACACACAACATATATAGACAGACACTCAGATGCTATTTAACATTCCAGCTTCTGGCCACCAGGGGAGCTGTTGCTTCCTCATTCTTTGCATATTTCCTGGAGATTTTTATGGTCTCATAAATCAGTTAAATTAGCCTCCCCACAAAGTGGTACCTAAATTTCCTACTTGACAGATGCAATTGTCTTTCGGGTTGCAAAGGTCGACAACAAGCTACACAATTTTTGGTTGGAAGCTCACTCCAACCTGGGCTGGCTTCGAAATCATTACCTTTCGGTCAGTAGTGATCTTAATGCAGCTGACTCCCAGCCAGCTGCACCACAGTCCCAGTGCATATACTGAACAGAGGTTTAATATTGTGGAAGTAAATACCAGATTGGAACAATAACATTCTCAACATATGTCAGCTGCTTAATTGATGAAAGTATATCCTTTAAATACAGTATTAGGTAGGACTCACAATTGACAATGGAACAATATAGTTGCAACATTGTAATTTTTTTAAAAAATTATATAATGTTGTGTGTACTCTGTTTTTCACCCAATATTAGACAAAACACAAATCACTTTGTGGACACAATACATTGAGAAATTGTTTGAAATTAGAGGAGGACATACGTAGGTGGATGCAGAAGAACATCTCAGTCGTTTCCTGCCTTTTTCCTGCTCTCCATGTTTTTTTAAAACAGGTAAAGCTAAAGTTTTTCCCCAGACATTAAGTCTAGTCGTATCTGACTCTGAGGGTTGGTGCTCATCTCCATTTCTAAGCTGATGAGCCGGTGTTCCGTAGACCCCTCCAAGGGCATGTGTCCGGCATGACTGCATGAGCACCGTTACCTTCCTGCCAGAGTGGTACCTATTGATCTACTCACATGTGCATGTTTTCAAACTTCTAGGTTGGCAGAAGCTGGGGCTAGCAGTGGGAGCTCACCTCACTTCCCAGATTCAAACCTGTGACCTTTCATTCAGCAGCTCAGCAGTTTAATGCACTGCCCCACTGCAGCCTAATTTGCTGCACTGGCTTACGTGAACATGATCTATATTAAGACCACACTTAAGATGCTCATTTTGTGGCAATCCATTAATCATACATACATTAGATACAACGACGGCTCTATTATTAGCCCTTATATAATATATAAAATACATGCTCATTTGTGCTCTTTTCACTTCTCTCACAACATGGCCGTTCTAACCTGTATTTGGATATATCAGCAAATGGCTGCAGCTTTTTTCCCCTCTCCTTTTCAGATGAGATATTTGTGCTGAATTATTAGGGTGGTCTATATTACCAAATTACTAATAAACATTGCTTCTGTCTCAGTGTAGCCTGAACTCGGTGAACCTAGCCAGTAGTGACAAATGGAGGAAAAGGCTGCTGTGAAACATCCAATGAATGAATCTAACTAATCAAGGAACTCTGTAGGAAGTAGATGCCAGGATTAATGATCCAGGGGTCTCCCCATGCCATGGTTCTATTTCTTCACATAAATGTCCTCAGATGAGATTATCTTTGTCATGAAAAGGAGAAAAGGAAGGTTATGCACTTTCATCTGACAGGTTAACTGCCGTCACTCCATTACTGGAAGAGACATTTTCATGTTCTGGGGTTTTTATTCTGAACATGAAAATTTAAAGTGCACAACACAAATTAATACACATTTTTGTTGCCAGTGGCAAGGATGATTGCTGCTCATACTAAAACAGCATAATCTATTCTGTAGCATCCTTTCCCCCAAAGTTTCCGCTACTGTTAATTATTGCTCAGCAGAGACACTTATAAAAACATAAAGCAGGAAGTGATAGCACAAAAGGCTTTCTAGTATAATCCTGTCCAGTTTTACCAGGTTAGTACAGATTTGCTCGAATATCACCAGCCAAGTCTACAAATGGTCGTATAATTAGGCAGCATCTTTTATTTACTTTTATTACTATTGAGTATCACTTCTCCGCTTGTTTGCTCTTCTTCCCAGGAATGCAAAGCTTTGATTCTGCCTAGACTGTAGAACTGGGTATGATTCACTGAGTATAACTGGAGTTGTGTGTGTGAGTGTGTGTGCATGCGCGTGCGCATCACGAGTGACTTGAGAAACTGCAAGTTGCTTCTGGTGTGAGAGAATTGGCCACCTGCAAGAATGCTGCACAGGGGATGCCTGGATGTTTTACTATCTTTTGGGAGGCTTCTCTCCTGTCCTGCTCCCTGGATATGAACCGCCGACCTTTCAGTCAGCGGTCCTGCTGGCACAAAGGGTTTAACCCATTGCACCACTGGGGGCTCCTCTAACTGGAGTGGTGTCTATGGTTTTTCTTAGCACAAAACTGGTGAAATGGCATATTAATAAAAAGTAAATAAAATAATGCCTAATTATACAGCCATTTGTAAGAATTAGGGGTGCTGCAATATATAAAGGAGATGAAAATTAATTAATACCTACACACTTATAAGTGAATCTGTTTAAAACTAAGTCAGGCAAATAAACTCGTTTTCGACAAGGCCTGTCAAAGAATAATACATTACAACAGTTAAAGAATCTTCCACAAAGGTAAACACAAGCTAAATATAGAATTTTTCTGTATGTGTAAAGTGAACATACATATTAGGTTTGACATGTTGAGTCACTTCTATTACTCTCTTAATAGACAATGCATTATAATCTCTCAGCACTGTCCAACAAGGGAGTTCCTCATGTTGAGACACATTTGATGCTGATACATCTGAACATCCCTGGTAAACTGACTGGGTACATGCTTTGAGTCATCCCAATCTGCAATCACTCATCATTGCAAACATCTAGCTGCATGGAGGGCAAGCTAGATCAGAGTATTGCTTGTCCTTGCAATAATTGTGAAAGGTCACTTTCCTTCCCTCTTTCTAGACAGGGAACTGAGTTAGAAAGAAAGTGCCTGTCCAATGCCACTCAGTTAAATCCACAAGTGAGAATGAAAATGTGTCCTGAAGCTCTCACTTCCAAAGCCCTGAATATAATTGATATCAGAGCTTGGGAAAATTACTTTCTTCCAAGGGAAACTGCAACTCCTAGAATATCGCCATCCACCACAGTCACTGGTTGTGCTGACTGGGATATTTGGTGAATTGTGGTCCCCAAAATAAACTTTTTCAAACTATTTACTGTGTGTGTGTGCACATGCCTTTAGGTCACCTGTTGACTTGTGGAAAATCCATGGATTTTGTGGGGTTTTCTTAGGGAAGGAATACTCAGAAGTGGTTTAGCCATCATCTTCCTCTGAAATATATTCTCCTGCACCTGATGTTCATTAGTGGTCTCTCACATCCAAGTATTGACCAGGACTGACCCTGCTTACCTTCCAAGATCAGGTGCAATCTGCATACATTAGAGTAATTAATAGGCTCTTAATTACATATTTATTTTAATTGTGTAAGTATGTTCTTGTGATAGGCACTGATAGTCTTGGGACTGTCACCTTGAGTCTTGCAAAGTGAGCATGAAATACAAATGCAAATAATCATGCCTCCCAATGTTTACATGAGGGTTTGTTGTTATTTTTTGTAGACGCATTGTGGAAAGCCACAACTGGTTGTGACTTGCACTTGAGAAAAATAAAAAATATAACAATGCAATCATAAAATGCAAAAAAAAATTCTTATTACATTAAAATAGCACAAGCTGTTCAATCAGATTGTGCTAAAACAAAAAAGCACTTTTTGGATTGCAGATTTATTTATTTATTGTTTCAATTTATATACCGCCCTTTCCAAGTTGGCTCAGGGTGGTTTACAAAATCCACAAGGTAACATAACACTAAAAAATAAAAACATTAAAAACCATAAAACAACGTTTCTATCAGCATACAGATTGACATGGTTAAGGTTAAATGCCTGCCAGAAGAGAGCTGTCTTACACGCTTTCCGAAAGGCTGGTAGCTCATTTATCGCCCGAACTTCCGCCGGCAAGGCATTCCACAGGCTCAGTGCCACGATGGAAAAGGCTCTATGCCTGGTTGATGACAAGTGAAAGGACCTAATGGAAGGGACATGTAACAGGTTTTGGTCCTCTGACCGAAGGAATCTCTGGGGAACATATGAGAGTAGACGGTCCCTCAAGTACACCGGCCCCAGACCATATAGGGCCTTGAAGGTCAAGACCAACACTTTGAAGGTGATCTGGTACTTGATTGGCAACCAGTGCAGTTGCTGCAGAGTTGGAGTGATATGGCTCCTGGCTGGTACTCCCACCAGGAGTCTAGCTGCTGCATTCTGCAGCAGTTTAAGGTTCCGGATAACTGCCAAAGGTATACCCATGTAGAGGGTGTTACAGTAGTCTAGCCTCGAGATGACCGTTGTCTGGATCACCGTAGCTAGATCACTCCGAGTAAGGTATGGCGCCAGCCGCATAGCCTGTTGCAGGTGGAAAAAGGCAGATCTGCTGACGGTAGAGACCTGGGCCTTCATCAGCAGCAGCGGGTCCAATTGGACCCCCAGGCTCTTTACTAAGGGCAATGGGCATAATGCCTCGCTGTCCAGAGTAGGCAGCCAGAGCTCACACCCCCCCCCCCCCGGGCGACCCAGCCATAGGATCTCCGTTTTCGATGGGTTCACTCTCAACCGGCTGGCACGTAGCCAACCAGTCACGGCTTCAAGGCACAGTTGGAAATTATCGGGTACCAAGTCTGGCCGGCCATCCATCCTCAGCACCAACTGGGTGTCATCAGTGTACTGATGGCACTCCAGACCAAAACTCCGCACCAGTTCGGCAAGTGGTTGCATGTAGATGTTAAATAATAAAGGGGAGAGAATAGCTCCCAGTTGCCATAATCCTCCTCCAACCATACTGCCCATTGTAATCCAAAATCCAAAAATTCTGTATGAACTTTATGCCTGTCATCCGTCACTATTGACTGTTCTGTCAGGAACCGATACAAACTGGAATCTATCAATTTCTGGAGAGCCATAGGTTCTTTGGTTCTGAGTTAGACTAAAGTAGATTATTTATGTGGCAGAATTTTGGAGTGTGTGAAGTAGCCAGCAGTATAGACTAGTTTGAGGGATCTGGTTCAGTGATATGCATTGCTATCCTATGAAGCTTTTTTCAGAGTGAAGGGCCATTATGATCAAGCATGTTTAGGACTGTCATCTGGATTACTACTAGCCACGAACACTGAAACTGTTCCAGGCAGATGCTATTAGACTCAGTACCTCTTATGTAAAACATACAATGCAGAGCTTTACAATGCTCTCGTGCTGTGAATATGAATGCATACGAGGTAAATGTTATAAGATACTTACATAGTAGAAATCTGTCTAGAAATCCTGACAAACGAGTTTTACTCACATTGTTCTCCACCATATTCCTGCATTAACAACACCCATTTTCTATGAATGGTGGAAGCAAAGCTTTTCTGGGTATCCTGGATTGGCTTGGTACCACAAATTTCCAGGCCGTGGTGGTAGGCAAGCATCTATTGCCATGGAAACAAATGTTATGTACATCCAGGTTTCATGAGACCATGGAGCTTCAGTCAGAACCAGGACAACATTTTTCATTAAGCCCTAGAGAACATGATGGATATTTCGGTGGGCAATAATTAAATGAAAGCATCTTTCAGGTACTTTACCATTTTTCCATTAGTGAAAGGAGTCATACCTTTTGGCTTGGCATTTTCTCCCCGTTCCAACCTAAGAGCCCATTTCCACGTAAAGCCTTAAAACATATGCTGGTTGTTTTTTTAAGCTGTTGCAGACTCTACTTTATTGCATGCCTAGATCATAAACCTGTCTCACTTAAAGCTATATAAAAGGGCTGTAAAATTAACATGCTTGTAAACAGCTTTTCCTGCACTTTGAGAAGAAGCAGCAAGAGATTTGCAGAGATCACCTAAATGTGAAGTGAATTATGCATGTTTTCAAATGGAAGGACAAATGTGTGTTATGTCAACACATACATACCTCATGCTGACATGGCTCCACTTATCTCAATAACAGTACAGTTCTATATCCATATCTATGCACATACAAGTTCCACTACATTTAGTGGACTTTACTCACAGGTAAATGTGAATGGCATTGCAGGCTGGAACTACTGCATCATAAATTTTTAGGAGAGTTGGAGGCAGACCCGTTTTCATGAAAATAGAAAGGGCAGAATTTTAGTCCTGAATTCACTTAATTTACAGTACCAGTTGATGATAATACTGTTACAGAATGAAAATCACACAGACTTCATGTCTTTACCAATCCACACACTGTCTATGCCATGCAGATTACCAGTAAAGAATAAGGTGTTTACTCTTTGTTATGCAGAGCAACAAATATACAGTCATGTGAAGAGTTGCATTGACTCACACAATGCCCTTTTA
The DNA here is from genome assembly GCA_030556195.1 of Anolis apletophallus. NCBI lineage: Eukaryota > Metazoa > Chordata > Lepidosauria > Squamata > Anolidae > Anolis > Anolis apletophallus. The sequence goes on along the minus strand of JARBWK010000006.1, from coordinate 44,539,737 downwards.
GAGATATTCAAATGGTCTTTATATGCCCATGTAAAGGATATTCTTCCAGCAGCTCAGAAGCAGAAAACAATAATTGTCTTGGCAAGCTCCTGCACAGAAAACCTAAACATGTATCTGTTGCCAAAACTCCCAGGCTCAGCTAGTTTTCTGGGTATGGCCCAGTCAATCAGCTTCATGCTTTGCATTTTTAAGCGAACACACTAACTGATTTTTACATGCTCCAACAAATACTACTATGCATATTCTTGGATCAAACTTTGTAGGACTGCAGCTGCTGTATTCTTTTTAATCTGTATTAGTCACTCCACAAAGTTAGCTATTACAAAACCCAGCTACAAAAACTTGGCTTCAGACTAAACAATGTTAGATTTCAATTAGACTAATACTTGAATCCTAAACAGATGTAAGTCATTTGGTTGGTTGCATGCTACAAATAGCTTCTGATGTGAGAGAATCAGCTTTGTACAAAGACGTTGGCCAGGGGATGCCCGGATGTGTTACGATCCTGTGTTACGATCATGTCCCCCTGGGCATACAGAAGGCTGGGCGACTTGGAACACGCTGTACAGACTGTGCTCTGGCACCATGAGATACAGAGCTAACCTTAAGAAATAGGGCTACAAAATGGAGTCCATGACATGTGAGTGTGGAGAAGAACAAACCACAGACCACTTACTACAATGCAGACTGAGCCCTGCTACATGCACAATGGAGGACCTTCTTATAGTGACATCACAGGCACTCAAAGTGGCCACCTTCTGGTTAAAGGACATTTAGTATAATGTTTTGAACTTTGTGTTTTTAAATACATTATAACTATACCCTCAATTTGCTTCTTACACGATAAATAAAATAACAGATGTACATAGCAGTAAAACTGACTGATGTCAACAGTATTCACTTACAAATGCAATCTAACTCTATCTCAAATTTAGCCCAACAAGTTGTTCAGACTTTAGATAGAAAGAACGAAATATGAATGTCCAAAACCCATCTACTACACTATCTCAATAAGGCAAGTAAACCATATTATTCTCATACTGATTATATGATGGGTAAATTGTCTCTTGCTCAATGTATACATTATATTTGTGGAGAATATGTTGCCAATGTACCTTCAAACAATTCATGCTAGGATGTTATACATGCATTTAACATGCCATCTACAAATATCACCATCACAGACCCCTGGTTGGCTGTAGCTCCCTACTGAATGGATCCGTACCTTACATGAAAAGGCCTAGGAGATACTGAAATAACTGTGGCATGCCTAAGGTCATCACCTGTGCTTTCATGACCAAGGTAACAATTTAACCTGGGACTTCCCTGCTCGCCATCTTAGCCAGTACTTGCTTGCCAGTTCTTCAATAACTAAAGCTGCCATCACAGCATTTTTCTCCAAGACTAAACATGTGTAATTTTTTTAAATGTAATAAAAGTGCTTTGTATAAGAAAAATGCTCAGTAGTATGAACTTCCTTGCTCTCAGCAGCCTCAAACAAACAAGATTTGGCAAAGAGGGAAAGGGTCTTTTATTGGGGGTGGATACATTGTAAGTCAGATAAAACACAAGTTAGAAATAAAAGCTTGGAGAGCACATAATAACATTACTGTGATACTGATTAAAAGACAAAGAGCAGGCTGGAAAGGTGGTATCTATAGAAAGGGATTCCAAACTGGGGAGTACTAAAGTAAGGGCTCTCCATTAGGTACTTTGAAAATATTACAATGCTCAGGGCTGAGGATCAAATAGACACTGCAAAGAATCCACCAGAGGCCCCAAGCAGCAACCAGAATGGCACTACACACACACACACACACACACACACACAAAAGACTATGCATCTCCATGTTTTTGTAGAGTTTAGAAGGGAATGTAAAACTCAGTAGTATAATAAAATTTGCCTAAATTTATTCCCCAGACCAAGGGTATGATACAACATGTTCAATTAAAGTCATTGAATAAACATTCAGTTCACTGTTCAGGGAGAGATGGGTTTCTAGTTTAACAAATAGCATAATAAAATTTTCAAGAGCCATAATTTCCTAGGCCAGTGGAGCTCTAGAGTGTCATTTCTGCTTGAAGCAGAGAGAGCTCTCAGGATTTATTTTCAAAATGGCTGCATATGTTTCAGCATCCCCACTGTAGCCGATGATATGTGATGCCTAATTATGTTTACCTTCTGCATGAACATTGCAGCACGAAAAAGGGACCCCTCCTTAGCCTCTCTGTGTAACCTTGGGGGGGGGGAGGGTTGCGGGTTGCTTAAGAAATGGCAAAGTTATCCAAAGGCTGCCTTCTTCTCCAGGTCACCCAAGTGCTTGCATTCCCATTCTGGATCTTTGGTCATTGCTTCTATTTTCATATCTGCTTTAAATTAGGGAAGCTTCTGTAATCATATGTGATTGGGAGCAAACAAGGCCCTTCTGTGAAAGGCTGTGGATGGTGTCTAAAAGAGGTATAATTGATATGCAAACAAAGCTATATGAGTGTTGTCCTATGGCAAGAGGAGGAATCCTTTTCTGTCTTCATTTTGGACTCCTCCCTTGCCCTTTCCTCCAACAAATGAGGAAGAGAATAGGATGCTTTCTCTGCCAGGAGATCAGCAACAGGAGCAGTGTAGAGCAGGGGTGCTCATTGGGTAGATCGCGATCTACTGGTAGATCTTGTAGGGCGTCCTGGTAGATCGCAGGCAGGGCTGGAGGAAGGCTCAGTCCCGCCCCCCAGGCTCCCAACGCTGCCCAAGTGCTGCCAGCCCTGGGTTATCTGAGGTCCTTTCCACACAGTTGAATAAAATCCCATGTTATCTGATTTTAATCAGATTATATGGCAGTGTGGACTCAGAAAACCCAGTTCAAAGCAGATATTATGTTATATGTTTCACATTTTTGTAGTGGGTAGTTAGATCATTTTGACTTGGTTTTTTATAAGTAGCTTGCATGCTGAAAAAGTGTGAGCACCCCTGGTGTAGAGGAAAAGATCTGTTTTTCCCCTCCTCAAATGCCCATGAATGTCATTTCACCCTTTCTACAACCATTTGTTAACACAGATGAAAGAAAAACCCTAAGCCAGCCCCCTTTATGAGACCTAGTCAAGCTTTTGTTTTATTAACAACCCTATTTGGCTTTCCATACATAGAAATCCAGCTTCTCCCCTCCCTCCTTCAATTTTGGAATTTATAACCATTTAATGGCCTGGAAAACGTACTAATACTGTCTACTTTTCCTGTGGTAAATCTGCAGTAAGATCTTCCCCTTTCTGCGAAAGGAGCTGGGTTTTATCTAAAACTAGTAGTGAGACATGTTGTGCTTTTATTTTCCAACCAAGGGTTTTATATTATTCACCACAAAGGACTCCAGGGTTTTGGCCACTTTCTCTGTGCAGATATTTCTTTCACAGATCAGCCACCTTTTCCAGCTTCAATGGGTTCTGGCTGCTGGTTTTTTTTTTCACAATCACCTTCTTTCTTAGGGTGTAAAGCAGGCATGGGCAAACTTGGGCTCTCCGGGTGTTTTGGACTTCAGCTCCCATAATTCCTAACAACCTCTGGCCCTTTTTTCTTTATGTTGGGTTTTATCCTTGGACTGCACAAGTCCCTTATGTCATCAAGTTTCCAGACCTCAATGAGGAGCTAAACTAGATATAGGATTAGGCTGAGGGATTCCTCCCCCTACATTCCTATGCATGTTTTTCTCAGAAAGACAGGATTTAATGATGGAATTCTGTGAAGGAACTTCCTCTTTTTAGTTTTATTGTCCCGGGATGGCCATGTGGCCATTCACTATTTTCCAGTCTCTTCTGCTTTTTCTTCCTTCCAGTAAAGGCACATTTTGCCTCTCTCTAGGCAAGATGTAGCTGCGTGAACCTTATTTGACCTTTCACCTTTTACCTTTCTTAGAAGATGGGATTTAGTAAGCTAGTTAGCTCCAAGACCTTTTCTATTAAGAATGTATTTCTTTTACTTCAGGTTTTACTTTTGAACCTAAAGTTCTGATTCTGCACCTAAACCTTAAAGATTGACCTCAACAAGGCAGCACTCTCATGGGAATGTAGTCAGAGCAACATGTTACAGCTGAAATGCTACTAGACTTGTAATGTGCCCCTCCCATCCCCTTTAGTGCCCCCCCCCCCATGTTTTGACCCTATCAGTCTTGCCCCTCACGGTTCCATACCTGTTATAGTAACTTGTGTTTTTGAATGGTGATTTTAAACTGTTTTCTAATCTGTTTTGTAATAACTGCTTGACTGGATAGTTGTTTTTTTTTCCCTTCCCAGGGTGCTTGTGCCCAAAGTTTTGCATTGCATTGTACTGACTCTGCAATCCTGTGCCATCCTATGGAGTAAAAGCTTATCCTAGCTCACCACACATAAGTTTCTGCTGGTTATGAAATTTATCTCTGGTACTCTGCCATATTTATGGTGGAATCACCCTAATCAACTGAGGGATATTTTGGGCCTAAGAGTTCAGATTCCCCAACAGTTTCCTCTTCCAGCCATTTAAGTGGCTCAGTGGGGAAAGGAAAGGGTCTGAGGCTGTTAGGAATTGTGGGAGGTGAAGTCCAAAACAACTGGAGGACCCAAGTTTGGTCATGCCTGGTGCAGACAGATTGGAAAGTTCATTTGTGGGAAGTATTCAAAAGTTAGGAAATAACACAAAGATCAGGTAAATATATTGTTGAAGGCTTTCATGGCAGGAATCACTGGGTTGCTGTGAGTTTTCAAGATTGTATGCCCATGTTCCAGAAGCATTCTCTCCTGACATTTTGCCTGCACCTATGGCAGGCATCCTCAGAGGTTGTGAGGTCTCACAAGCTCTGAGGATGCCAGCCATAGGTGCAGGAAAATCATCAGGAGAGAATGTATTGTCGAAGGCTTTCATGGCCAGAATCACTGGTTTGTTATGTGTTTTCCGGGCTGTATGGCCATGTTTCAGAACCACCGGGAATGTGGCGCAGCTGGCTAAGTGTCAGCTACATAAGACCTCTCTGACCAGTAGGTCATGAGTTCGAGGCCTGCCCAGGTCAAGGTGGGTGCTCGACCTTTAAGTGTAGCCTTTGCAGCCTCAAAGACAGTTGCATCTGTCCAGTAGGAGATAAAGGTACCACATTAAAGTGGGGAGGCAAATTTTGACTGAATTATGAGGCCATTAAAGAACTCCAGGAATGCTGAGGAATGCGGAAGGAACAACAAGGGACGCTGGGAACGCTGAGAGATGAGGAGTATGCCAGCTCCCCCTGGTGGCCAGAGTTTGCCTCTGTTTGTCTATATGTGTGTAATTGTATATGGAAACGGCAAGGATTGTCTGCCAAGTATGTGTACCTGTAATCCGCTCTGAGTCCCCTTGGGGTGAGAAGAGCGGAATATAAATAAAGTGTATTGCTATTATTATTATCTCCTGACGTTTCACCTGCATCTATGGCAGGCATTCTCCAAGGTTGTGAGGAGAGACGTCAGGAGAGAATGCTTCTGGAACATGGCCATACAGCCCAGAAAACACACAACAATCAGGTAAATGACCGGTTTCCAAAGGAAATCTTTCTCTCTCTCTCTCTCTCTCTCTCTCTCTCTCTCTCTGTGCCACACCACCAGCCATTCCCATCATCATGTATTGAAAATGATTTTATTTCTCCATTTACATTTACTCGATATAAACTTGTTGTGTGGGAAAGTCAAACCATATGCTTTATATTAGTCGCCTCAAACATTTATTTATTAAGAAACCCAAAAATGCCATAATAAATAAGCACAGACAGTTAAGGTGTTTTTTCCTTTTCCTTTTTCTTCTTCTTTTGTTTTTAAACATATCACAAATCGACCAGTATGTAACAAGAATGCTTTATCTACACAAAACATCCTATTTTCACAGTTCGTTCATTCATTCTTCGAAATAGCTTCTGTTCTCTGGGATTGGACCAGAACATGCAGAAAAGAGGGGAAAAATAGCTGATTGATTTTCTTTCTTTCTTTCTTATCTGTACAAAGTCTTTTGTTGTTGTTGTTGTTGTTATGTTTTGGGGGTTGGTTGCCTTGAGTCCATGTCCTGCCAGGAAGAGATTGGAGGGGAGAACAACCGAAATCGACCAAAATTGGCCATGGATTTGTTCCTAGGAATCAAAAACGTCCAGGAAAATAGAGGATTGCTTGAGAGGAGGGGGAGATATTTCCATAAACAAAGCCGTCTGGATTAATTCTGCCCTTCCCCGCCGCTTAAAACTGCTTTTGATCAAACCGGGCTCCGTTTCCGCCTCCTTCCCTCAGAGCCACCCAGAGGCCGAGCTCGCCCTGCAAGAAAAACCACCTATCAAAACTTGGGCCTTTCTTTGTGTACATATATATATATATAATATTATATCATTATGTGTATATATAGACTATCTATATATCTATAGTCGTGGGTTCATTGTTGTGCTTCCTCTTTAAAAATAAAAGGCCAACAGACGGCTGGATCATTCATCATTCATTCATGGCTGGAATGGGAAGCTGAGGGGAGAAAGTAAACAAACAAACCAACATGGAGGGCTGTTGTCAGGCCAGGTATCTCTTCACATCTTAATTAAGACACGCCTTGGCTGTGGCTCCTTCCTGGGGTTGGGATGGGTGGTTTTGTGTCTGGGCCTGGGGTGGGGGTGGGTATGGGTGGATATGCCTATGTTTGTGTGTGTTTTCTCTGCCCACAAACCAGTCCATTGGTTTCAGATCCTGAGTCGACTCCTTGGTGGGGTGCATTTTTGTTTTGTTTCCCCCTTCCTTCTACATTTTTTTTTAAAAATGGGGGCCTCTGAGGTGAAGAAAAGGATGGGGGAAAGGGAAGGAAGGAAGGAAGGAAGGAAGGAAGGAAGGAAGGAAGGAAGGAAGGAAGGAAGGAAGGAAGGAAGGAAGGAAGGAAGGAAGGAAGGAGAGGGGAGGGAAGGAAGGAGGAAAGGAGGAAAGAAGGAAGGAAGGAGAGAGGGAAGAAGAGTGAAGGAAGGAATTAAGGCAGGAGATAGGGAAGCAGAGAGGAATGGAGGAAGGAAGAAAGGGAGGGAGGGGAAGGAAGGAAGGGAGGGGGAGGGGGAGATGGAGGCAGTTAGGGGGGAGGGAAGAGGAGAAAGGAGAAAGGGAAGAAGAGAGTGACGTAAGGAAGGAGAGCGGGAGGAAGGCGAGAGAGAAGGAAGAAGAGAGGGGAAAAGAGTGAAGGAAGGAAGGAAGGAGAGGGGAAGGGAAGGGAGGAAGGAAGGAAAGAAAGAGACGGAAGGGAGGGAGGAAGAAAAGAGAGAGGGAAGGAAGGAGAGAGGGAGGGAAAGAAGGGAGAGAGGGAGGGAAAGAAGGGGAAAAGAGGGGAGGGAAAGAAGGGGTGGGAGGGAGGGAAGGCAGCAACCGAGGCGCCATCTACCTTGACCATTTAATCAGATCATAGGTTAATCTACACAGCTCTGCACTGTAGAATTAATGCACTTTTGAGACCATCTCAGCCGCCATGGCTGAATACTACGGAATCTTAAGAGTTTTCGGTCCCTTCCACACGGCTGAATAAAATCTCACATTATCTGCTTTGAACTCGGATATATGACTGTGTGGACTCAGACATTCCAGTTCAAAGAAGATATTGTGGGTTATATGGCTGTGTGGAAGGGCCCTATGTCTGGTGAGGCAGAGAAGGCTAAGGACCTTGTCAAACTACAGCTACTATTCCATAGCATTGAGTCATGCCAGTTAAAAGTGCATTCACTCTACAGTGTAGACCAGGCCTGGGCAAACTTCGGCCCTCCGGGTGTTTTGGACTTCAACTTCCGGTAGACTGTTAGGAATTGTGGGAGTTGAAGTCCAAAACACCTGGAGGGCCGAAGTTTGCCCAGGCCTGGTGTAGATGCACCCATATGACATGTTATACTGTAGATTTGGTGCAGTTTGGCTCCAGTGTAACTGCCACGGCAGAATGCCCTTCCACGTAGCCATATAACCCAGAATATCAAGACAGATAATCCACGGGCCCTTCCACACAGCCCTATATCCCAGAATATCTAGGCAGGAAATCCCACAATCTCTGCTTTGAACTGGGTTATCTGAGTTCACACTCACATAATGTGGGATTTTCTGCCTTGATGTTCTGGGCTATAGGGCTGTGTGGAAGGGCCCTAAGAATGCAGACGGGCTGCACCGAAGTGGATTACAAGGCAGTGCATACTCATACAACCCAGACCCCATTTACACCGCGGTACGATCCAGTTTCTGAATCCAAAATATCTGCTTCGGGTTAGATGACAGGGAGGGCAGTGTAGGTAGGCTCCTCTGATGCAGTTCAAAGAGGATAATGCAGATTCAGAAACAGGGTTATAGGGCAGTGTAGGCTCATGTAATCCAGCTCAAACTGCAAGGTAGGAGTCTGCCAGGCAGGGGCCAACTTCGGCCCGCCCTCTGGGTGTTTTGGTTTCCAACTCCCGCCATTCCTAACAGCCTCAGGCCCCTTCCTTTCCCCCCTCAGCCGGAAAAGGAAGGGGCCTGAGGCTGTTAGGAATGGCGGGAGTTGGAGGCCAAAACACCCAGAGAGTGGGCTGAAGTTGGCCCTTGCCCACTGCAGGAGAGGGCGGTGCCTGTCGCGCGATGGCCCCAAGGCAGTGCGGACGGGTGGGTGGGTGGGCGGGCGGGCGGGAGGACGGGGCTGCCTTAGGTGAAGCTCATGGAGACCGTGTGCTCGAGGGCCTTGCGGCGGAGGGAGGCGATGCTGGTGCCCCGCCAGACGTCGCTGCTGTCCGGGGAGCTGCAGAGCTGCGGGGATCCGGCCACGTTGCCTGGGCCCTGCAGGGCGGCCGGGACCATGCCGGGGAAGGCGGGCTGGTAGAGGTGCGACTGGAGGCCGGCGCCGTTGGAGCCGCCGAGGCTGTTGGAGAGGCCCATGGGGTTGGGCGGGGCCCTCCGGCCAGGCTGCACTGCGACAGCGACTGGGCCATGGCCTGCTGCCGGCCCAGCGCCGGGGGAGCGGCAGCGATGGCCATCTGTCGGGGCTGCTTTGACTGCCAATTTCCTGCTTCTTGGCAGGGGATGACCCACGAGGTATCTTCCAACTCTACGATTCTATGACAATATGATTCTATTCAAACTACAAGAAAGGAGATTTCATCTGAACACGAGGAAGAACTTCCTGACTGTGTGCGCTGTTCAGCAGTGGAACTCTCTGCCCCGAAGTGTGAAGAAGGCTCCTTCTTTGGGTGTTTTTTAAACAGAGGCTGGGTGGCTATCTGTTGGGGGTGCTTTGAATGCGATTTTCCTGCTTCCTGGCAGGGGGTTGGACTGGATCACTCTCGAGGTCTCTTCCAACTCTACGATTCTATGATCCTATGACATTCAAAACCCTACATCCTTCGCCTTAACCCGCCTCCTCCCCCGCCCCCCAAGGCTTCAATTGACCATAGAAAAGCATACAGTTACACAGGCCTTTAGGCCGCATTGTTTACTCCAGCCGAAATCCTGCATCTTCCGCCTTAAAGGCGAGCTACCACTATGATTTTGTGTCATGAGGCTTCTGGTGTGAGAGAATTGGCCATCTGCAAGGACGTTCCCAGTGGACGCCGGGGTGTTTTTGATGTTTTGTCGGAGGCTTCTCTCATGTTCCGGCATGGGGAGTTGGAGCTGACAGAGGGAGCTCAACTCGCTCTCCCCTGATTCCAACCGCTGACCAGTCTGTCACCAGTCCTGCCAGCACAACGGTTTAAGCCATTGCACCACCCCACCAAGTGTTGTCCAAGGCTTACATGACTGGAATCACTGGGTGAAAATCTTGTGCCATCAATTGGAAAACAGGGAACTCAAATCTAGGGAGTGGGGTGGGGTGAGCTCCTATCAGTCTCCCACGGGATTGCAAAAAATCTGGAATCCCCTGGGCAAGGTCCTTGCAGATGGCCAATTCTCTCACACTAGAAACTACTTGAAAAACATGGGTTGCTGTGAGTTTTCCAGGCTATATGGCCATGTTTCAGAATCATTCTCTCCTGATGTTCCACCCACATCTATGGCAGGCATCCTCAGAGGTTGTGAGGCCCTCTGTGAGGTCCACATCTATGGCAGTCAACCTCTGAGGATGCCTGCCATAGACATGCTTTTGGAAAGTGGCTATACAGCCCTGAAAACTCACAGCAGAACAGAAAGGGCCTTCTACAGAAAATCCCTGGAAGGCTTCACAGACACAGCCCAAACCCTGCATCCTTTGTCTTCAAACCCCTTCGAAGGCTTCACTTCACCTCAGAAATACACAGCTACGCAGGCCTTTGCTTTTAAATCCACAGAGGTGAACCACTAACACAGAAAAGGTCCTCCTCCCATGGAAATCTATTTTGGGGCCTTCTTTATCCTCTTGGAAAATATACACAGGCCCTAAGGCAGCACTGTAGTCCAAACACTGCATTTTCAGCCCTGCATCTTCAGTCCAAACCCTGCATCTTCAGACAGGCTCTATATCCCAGGATTTGATCCCAGGTTTTCTGTTTATCTCAGATTATCTAGCAGTGTAGACTCATATAATCCAGTTTAAAACAGAAAACATGGAATTAGATCCTGGAATGTAGGGCCCGAGGTGAAAGATGACAGAAAGAGGCCTTCTCCCACTGAAAGCCCTTCAAAGATTTGCATCACCTTAAAAATATACAGTTATACAGGCCTTACAACTCACAGAAGCAAACCACCACCACAGAAAATGGCCTCCTCCCATTGAAATCTATTTGGGGGCCTTTGTTTTACCTCAGAAAATATACACAGTCCTTCAGGCTGCATTGGTTACCTCAGCCAAAACCCTGCATCCTTTGGCTTCAAACCCCCATGAGAGGAACCACAACAGAAAAGGGCCCCCATCCCATAGAAACCTGTTTGAAGGCCTTCCTTTTACCTCAGAAAATATAGTTAGGCATGAAAAGTTTTCTCCTCAGAAAATGTAAATGTACACTGTCCTTAAGGTGGTATTTGTTACCTCAAGCCAAAGCCCTGAGGTAAAAGAAATGCCTTCAAACCCTCTGAGGAGAAGGATGAAGGATGACAGAAAAAGGTCTTCTCTTATGGAAACTGATTTGGGGGAATTTATTTTACCTCAACTGGAAAGTTTCACCCCCCCCCCCCACACACACACACACACACACAAAATATAGAGTTATGCAGGCCTTAAGGTGGCGTTTGTTATTGTTTCCTCAAGCCAAAACCCTGCATCCTTTGTCTTTAAAGGCCCTGAGGTGAACCACCACCAGGATCCCATAGAAACCTATTTGGAGAGGGGCCTTCGTTTTCCCCTCTGAAAATATACTATTACATGGCTCTTTTGTCACCTCAGCCAAGACTTAGCATCCTTTGCCTGGAAGGAACCCCTGAAGTGACCCACTTCTAATTCTATCATGGAAAGCTTCATTTCCCATATATATATACACACACACACACACATACACACATACATACACACACACACATACATATACACACACACACACACACACACAGTATCCAAATCACACTGGGCTCCAAAACTAAAGGCCATAGAATATTTTCTTTTAAGTGCATTGTGGCAAGCCTTCCTTTGCTCAGGACTCCCTGAGGTGAGTCTTCGCCCAAAGAAACCCTTTCCAGGGCTTATTTTTACCTAAAAAAATACACAGCTGCCATATACAAATCTACACATTCCTGCAAAACTGTTGTAGCAAAGTTCACCATTTGAATTATTTGGAGCGAAATGATCAACTGATGACCTGTTCAGAATGTCCAAGGATACACATCTATCTTCTACAAGCCTTTTAAAGCTTTTTAACAGGTGTTTTGTAAGAATTCGGCCTTCCCAGATCCAAAAAAAGTAGCTCTGATTAGCTCCATTACATGTCAGATTACAAGTCTTTTTAAAGGTGTCTCACTAACAGGTATTTATATTGGTTTTATAGGAATGTATAGGAAAATTGCCTCAGATTAATTCCATCACATAGTGTTATTGCTTCCAGGGTTTTATTTTATTTTGTAACATGTGACTTAGGATTCCTTTGTGGAGTAAAGAGTAAACCCTAAGTAAGGAATTAAAGCTTCCTCATAGGTTAGTGCACTGATATAAAACACAAAAATATGTCCAAAACCACTACATGGAAATGCACATCAAAGCCTGCACTTAAAAGCAAAACCAAGTAAGGACTAGATGGATAAAAATAATGAATTTGTGAAAGAATTGTATGTACTGTATGTAGTACAACACTTTGATTGTGTGGGTTTTTTTTAATTTAAAAAATCAGCACCCCAAATACATAAAACAAGTACAATATTGAGAGGAAAGTATTTTCATCGCAGGCCTATGTTACTGGTTGTAATTAAGTAGTGTTTATTATTTCTGTGACACTTTGAATCTGTGCTATTTTTTTTTTTAGCATCCTGGACTCTTATTTCAGTTTATGAGGACTATCTAATGCAGGGCTGGGCAATTATTTTTTCCAAGGGGCCACATGAGAGCCAAGAAATATTTTACCTAAAGGCAGAACTACATGCTAATCTACATTATTTATTTATTTATTTATTTCTTCACTTACTATATTTACTATATATTACACATCAATTTCCCCGCAATTTCCCCGCCCCTGATCTAATGGGTCAGGTCACTCAAGCTGAATTAATTAATTAATTAATTAATTCTGCTTTCATTTTAAATTTTGGGGGAAGGAGGGAGCTTCCTTTCAAAATAAGGAGCATCTGCCCACTTTCAAGTCAGGTGCCACTGGGTTCAGGAAGCCATGCTGTATGTATTTGTGTATGAGGCACAAAAACAAAGGGGGGAAAAGACACCTTCATATTGTATTTGTGACTTCAAGCTACATTTATATCAAATGAGAGCCTCTGAATGTGTGATTGTAATTATTTTCACCAAAATCACTGCCGGTCGCTTCAAAGTAAGTATATTTCTATTCAAATATACACATGCATTCATTTCTTGAGGCCAATGCAGAAGTTCTATTGCTTCCATTTGGGTTGTGCTTTATCAAATTAATCCCTAAGCCAGGTGAACTCTTGCATTAGGGTCAATTTATTTTTCAAGAATTCAGGACAAACCAATGTGTGGCTGGAATTGTAAGAAAGCTCCTTGCAAATCATTTGAATTCCTTGAAGCTAAAAGGTGACTAGATGATCAACTGATGACATGAAGGGGAGAGCCAAGACATTCAGTGAAGTAGGCACATAGAAACACTAGACCAGGTATGGGCAAGCTTTGGCCCTCCAGGTGTTTTAGACTTCAACTCCCACAGTAGGCTGTTAGGAATTGTGGGAGTTGAAATCAAAAACACCTGGAGGGCCAGTCTTTGCCCATGCCTGCACTAGACTATGCCCACTANGTGAAATATTTATTTTCAAGATAAGCCAAAGACTTGTATAATTCAACTGATTATATCTATGTGATTCATATTGTATGTCTATTTTGAATGTACATCTCGCTTAAGCCTATTATAACAGACTCATACATTTTTAAATATTTGTACTGAATTTTGTGAAATGTACTTTGGATACTGCTAATATGTGCGCTTATTTTGTCATGGCCTATGGCTAGAACAATAAAACTTATTCAATAGGACTCCTACATTTCAAGTGTCCAGAGAATTTGTTTGTTGTCCCTCGGTGCAATATACAAAATTTGCTGGTACGTTCATGTCAGTACCAGTGTCTATCTATCCTTTCTGTGTATATGCATTTATATACTAGTTGTGCATAGGTCATTTCTTGGCATGTTCCATGTCTTCATTCCCAATCACAGAATAGATTGGAAGATGCATGCCCATACACAAATTGCATCCATATTCCATCTGTGCTGGCCATGTGTTGGGTACTATTGCATAGTTCTCAATCCCATGACTAGGCATCACATACAGTGCTGTTCTTGCTGAAATCCATCACCCAGCCAAAAGATTAATGTACCTTAGTATGCTGTTGCCTACATGCATCCTAGAACAGAAAGGGAAAACACAGGTACAGAAGTTTTCTTCTGCATATTGATCTCTTGCCCCATCAAGAGAACAATGTACTGTGTTACTAATAAACTGCATGCACAGTATATCTCAACATATATTTCCAATTGAGGTTCTGAGTATTTATTTATTTATTTATTTATTTATTGTATCCATACCCCACTCTTTGGCCAAAAAAGGCTCTTAGTGCAGCATACAAATTGTTTTGACCAGGTTTTATGGTCAACAATTCACTACTAGTCTCCCCTTTTAACCAATGGTTCTGCTACTACCTGATGTATGTTAAAAGTACCACATGCTGTAATCGAGGGAATGTACTATATCTACATAAGTCCTCTCCTGACCAAATAATTTATGTTTTCAGATGTTTTCTTCTCACTTGAGGATCAGAGGGATGTTTACATTATACATGTAAATAAGACCCAAAGGATAGTTCCTGCACTCAGAGAGGAATTAATGCAAATACAAACAAAGCTGGATTAATTGAAGAAAGTGTCCACAGGCATAGTGCTATGTAACCCAAGTCTCAGCTGCTTTAACCATTTATGGGATGGAGCCCCCTTGGCGCATTTGGTTCAACCCTTGTGCCAGCAGAACTGAAGACCGACAGGTCGCAGGTTCGAATCCGGGGAGAGCGCGGATGAGCTCCCTCTGTCAGCTCCAGCTCCCCATGCGGTGACATGACAGAAGCCTCCCACAATGATGGTAAAACATCAAACATCCGGGCGTATCCTGGCCAACGTCCTTGCAGAGGGCCAATTCTCTCAAGCGACTTGCTGTTTCTCAAGTCACTCCTGACTGGGGGCGGGGGTGACCATGTATCAAGAATCTATATTCCACAGTCAAACTAATCTCGAGGTTGGTTTGGAAACTAGCATCTGGACAGCAGCCTCCTGGGCAACGTCCTTGCAGATGGCCAATTCTCTCACGCCAGAAGCGACTTGCTGTTTCTCAAGTCGCTCCTGACTGGGGGGGCGGGGGGGGTGTGTGACCATGTATCAAGAATCAATATTCCACAGTCAAACTAATCTCGAGGTTGGTTTGGAAACTAGCATCTGGACAGCAGCCTCCTGGGCAACGTCCTTGCAGACGGCCAATTCTCTCACGCCAGAAGTGACTTGCTGTTTCTCAAGTCGCTCCTGACACGGGGGAAAAACCCATTTATCAAGAATCTATATTCCACAAACCAATCCCGAGGTTGGTCTGGAAACAAGCATCTGGAGAGCAGCCAAGAGTTATTATCCCCAACTCCATTTTTCTAGAGACTCTTGGGTAAGGATAGGAGCACATTAATGTATTTTATTTAAGGCCCCACATTATTCAGCTCAAAGGAAAGAAAGTCATAATTTGCTCATATTAGATGTGCTCCGATTTCAATTTCCTTGAGAGGAAACGAACTCTGGGTGAAATGGAGCCGGGGAATTAAATATGGTAGAGATTTAAATGTAGCCGTTTGCCTTCCCTGACATTTTTGTTTGTATTTTGCGGCGAGGCTGGGGTGAAGCCCAAACGCCTCGTTAAGGAGATGTGACAAGAATCTTACATTAAATCATTACCTCACGTGAGCTGCCACTGCAATAATCGTGAAGCATTTTGGTTTGGGTTTCATTTTGATGCCTTAGTTAATCAACCGCGCTTTCATCAGCTTCAGCTTCTGTTGTACTCATCTATGCCAGCCGCTTTTCATTTTCCATTGAGCCATTAAACTCAAGCATTAAACAAAATCAGGCTGGCCTCCCCTAAGTGCCTTTGCTTGCTTAAATAGGCTATGGAAATTAAGCAAGCAGTTCCATGCGGAAGCAAAAGGACGGGGACCGCAGCTCTAAACAATGCCTAAGCCAGCTCTTGCTGAGTTAATTTGGGGATCACTCCAGTCCTAGTCTTGGAAATACTCAGGCTCAATGTATTGTCGAAGGCTTTCATGGCCGGAATCGTTGGGTTGTTGTGAGTTTTCCGGGCTTATGGCCATGTTCCAGAAGCATTCTCTCCTGGCGTTTCGCCTGCATCTATGGCAGGCATCCCCAGAGATTGTGAGGATGCCGCCATAGATGCAGGCGAAACGTCAGGAACATGGCCATAAGCCCGGGAAACTCACAGCAACCCAATTCAGACACAGTTCGGAATAGCCTAATTTACCTTAATTTCATCCATGTATCTGACATTCGCCTATGCACAGTTTTATCAACAAGTATAAATACTAGAAAGGCCTCATATGTCAATTGGTCTCGCCTATAAGATGAATCTTTTCCTCTCCAGGTGCCTCTCCTCCTTAGGTGAGTCTTAAGTTGTGTTCATTGTCTTCTTGCCGCACACTCCCCCCCCCCCTTTCCATTGTCTGGGGTTTAGCCTCACTTGTCGCCCCACATGTTGCTGAGTAGAGCAGGAACTGTAACTCCGCTACAAGGAGGATCCTAGCACTGTGGCGAGGCTTGGCCCCTGTCCGTGCCAGGGACAAACCTGCCCCATCTGTTAAAATACCCCCAGAAAATAGGAATGGGAAAGAGGAGTTGCCATAACAACTGTAAATCGTATTTTCGAACGTTTTCATGATCCGGTATCACTAGGTTGCTGTGAACATGTATGGCCATGTTCCAGAAGCATTCTCTCCTGACGTTTCGCCTGCATCTATGGCAGGCATCCTCAGCGGTTGTGAGGTCTGTTGAAAACTAGAACAAGTGGGGTGTATATATCTTAAATGTCCAGGGTGGGAGAAAGAACTCTTGTCTGTTGGAGGCAAGTGTGAATCCTTTGTTGGGAGGTGTTAGCAGTAAGAATATAGCAACACCAGAAGCACTCCAAGTGGCCAGCTACTGGTCAAAGGACATTTAGTTTAATGCCAGGTTTTTAAACTTTGTTTGTGTTTTTAAATACATTACAACTGTATCCTCGGTTCCTCTTCTGATAGGATAAATAAAGCAGTAAGAAGTCAGACCTCGAAGCTGCAAGGCTATTGAATGCTAATCAAGGTGGTCAATTGCAACATTCACACCTGCCTTAAACAGACAAGAGTTCTTTCTCCCACCCTGGACATTTCACAGATATATAAACCCTACTTGTCTTAGTTTCCAACAGACCTCACAACCTCTGAGGATGCCTGCCATAGATGCAGGTGAATGGTCATACAGCCCGGAAAACTCACAACAACCTAGGGAATATATGCTGCTTAGCCATGAATTTAAGACAAGCCTAGCATTAAAGCTCATTAGGTAGATCGCGATCTACTGGTAGATCTCGTAGGGTGTCCTGGTAGATCGCAGGCAGGGTGGGAGGAAGGCTCAGTCCCGCCCCGCAGGCTCCTGACACCGCCCAAGTGCAGAAGGAGGTTGGACTGGATGGCCCTTGGAGGTCTCCTCCTATTCTAGGAACCCATTGTTATTATTATTATTATTATCAGAGGCTGAATGGCCATCTGTGAGGAATGCTTTGTGTTTTTCCCTTATGGCAGAAGGAGGTTGGACTGGATGGCCCTTGGAGGTCTCCTCCTATTCTAGGAACCCATTGTTATTATTATTATTATTATCAGAGGCTGAATGGCCATCTGTGAGGAATGCTTTGATTGTGTTTTTCCCTTATGGCAGAAGGAGGTTGGACTGGATGGCCCTTGGAGGTCTCCTTCTACTCTAGGAACCTGTTGTTGTTGTTACTATTATTATTATTAGTAGTAGTAGTAGTAGCAGAGGCTGAATGAATATTATCATCATCATCATTATTATGAATAAATTCAGGGGCTTATTATCCTCACATTTATTTGAATTCAGTCTTAAAATATATTATATGGCTCTCACTGAAATAAATTTCCAAATATTTTGCTTTTATGGCTCTCTGAGTAGTGGGTAGATAGGTCGTTTTGACTTGGTGGTTTTATAAGTAGCTTGCATTGCTGAAAAAGTGTGAGCACCCCTGATCTAATGGGTCGCCTAGCTTTGGATCTATGGCAAGGCTAGCATTGCCTCGAAGGATTCCGCAAGACCTTCTTTTTCCATCCCTTTAAACAGAGAAATGTGCTCAAGGAACAGCTGTTAAATGCCTAAATGTTAGTGGAATAATAATCGAAAGGAAGACCAAAAAAAGGTGGGGAAAATATGGGGCGGAAGGGAGGGAAGAGGGAAAGGAGCATATAGGTGATAAAGGAAAGGGGGGGAGAGACTTCTTCAATTATGTTTTAGCGTTAATAGTGAAACGACGGCCACAAAATCTATTTTTTTATGTGTCATGGTTTGCTGGGACTGTAAAAGAATCTCCATCAGGTCTTCACCGCCTCACTTCAGAGCGACGGCGCATATGCTTTTGGAAATGTGGACTGTATCCGGTTGGGAAACCGGTGCATGACCGATTAAAAGGGAGAGAGGGAAGCCTGAGGGAGGCTTTGGGATGGGAAGCAAGCCACACTTGACAACTCCAGCAGCCCCTTGGAAATAGATTAGCCACAGGCCTTTGGGCAACTTGGGCGAGCGACGCCGCGCTTCTCCACCGCCCCGCATTATTAATACAACACTGAGGGTCTAATGGAGTTTGCAATTTCAAACTCTTCCTTCTATGATACAAGTAATATAGACATACTGTAAAGGTATTTGAAAATATATAGCCCGTTTAATTCCCCAAGCTGTAAATGGAGGAGAAAAGGAGGGAAAGGGAGAAGGAGAGGATATTACTTTTTTTTCTCTCCCCCCCTTTCCTCCCCCCCTTTTCCTTTTTCTCTACCAAAGTAAGTGTTAATTATGAAGATCTCATTGGAATCCAGCGGATGATTAATGCGAAGATTTGGTAGGTAGGAAACCTTAAAGCTCAGATCTCAGGGTTCATTTCGATCAGCCAGCCGTGAACTCTAGGCCGAATTCATTACGCTTTAATAGTTGCTGGGAGTGGGGAGAAAATACAATTTCTCATTCCATTAGAAAACTAGAAAATAGTCTCTCGGCTTGTCCCGCTATTAAGACGTGGCAGCAGCTGACACGGGCCCGGCCGCGCGTTGGGGGGGGGACGACACGCTCAATGGAGCCCCGGCACATTTATTTGGAGGCCGGTGAGAAAATATTGAAAGGCAAAAAAGCCTGGCTGTGCAAGAAGTTATTCCACTGATTTGCTTTTTATGTAAATAAAATATTGAAAGTTAATTAATCAGCGCGGGAGACTAATGATTATGCTTATTATATTGCATTGGATCGCTGTCATTTGCATGATTCTCGCATTGCTGCTTAATAAGCCATCCCAGGTTATAAATAATTCCGAAATTGGTTTCTAATAATGGCATGCTATAAAAAGAATGGTTTTTATGGCACTCGGTCTGGAAAGAGGCGACTGAGGGAGGGAGGGAGGGAAGAAAGGGGGGAGAAAAGAGGAGAGGAGAGCAGGAGCCGAGGAAGGGAATAGGCCTCCTCCTTGGCAAGCCGGAGCAGCTTTGCAACATGGAGATAGATAGGAAAAGGGGGAAGAAGGAGAAGGAGAGAAATAGAGAAAGAGGAGGAGGAGAAAGAGAAGGAATGAAAGAGAGGGAGGGAGAAGGAGAGGAAGGGAAAGAGGAAGGAAAAAGAGGAGAAAGAAAGGGAGAGAGAGGAGGAGAAAGAGAGAAAGGAAGAAGGAGTAGGAGGTAAAGAAGAAGGAAAAAGAGGAGAAAGAGAGAAAGAAAGAAAGAAAGAAAGGGGGAGAGAGAAAGATAGAGGAGGAGGAGAAAGAGAGAAAGGGAGAAGGAGAGAAAGAGGAAGTAGAAAGAAAGAAAGAGAGAAATAGGAGGAGCAAAAGAAGGAGAAAGAGGAAAGAGAAAGAGAGAAAGAGGTAGAAGAACAAGAGAAAGAGGAGGAAGAGATGGAGAAGGAGGAGGAGTGAAAAGGAGAATGAGAAGGAGATAAGGGGAAAGAGAAGGAGCGAAAGAGGAAGGAGAAAGAGAGGAGAAAGAGTGAAAGAAGGAGAAAGAGGAAAGAGAAGGAGAGAAAGAGGAAGGAGAAAAAGAGAAAGAAAGAAAGAGGAGGAGATGGAGAAGGAGAGATAGAGGAAGAAAAGGGGGAAAGAGGAAGGAGAAAGAGAAAAGAGAAAAAGGAAAGAGAAGGAGAAAGAGAAAGAGTAGGAGTAGTAATGTATTCCACATCCAGGCCTTTCCGGATCAGCGTGGAGCCTCCTTCGCGCCTAAAACCTTGTGTCAACGAGACCCTCATAAACCCACCCATTATTCTTCTGTTGCCATTCATTCGGTCAAGTAGCAAGGATACAATGAACTGGGAAGTAAATAATATATTTCCCATATTATTTTTTTTGCGACAACGCGCGCGAGCTTAACACCATGTTAATCATTCTGAAGTGTTCATTAAGAAGGTTTATGTTGATTTGATTACTTTTTAAACTGCAGGAACATTATTGTAAGGAATATTGTAAATTGCCACTCGATTAAACTGTTCTATTCAAGCCCGCCTGAATCCATTACGGGGGTCGGATTATGCGAAGGTCATTAAGAGAGTCTTTCTTCAGATTACGTTTAACTTGACTCGGTCTACACTGCCATAAAAGGCGGATTGAAGGTAAGCTAACATACAGCAGAGTTAAAAGGCGCCACCAGATGTAAGGATCAACTACAGGCATGGGCAAACATGGACCCTCCAGGTGTTTTGGACTCCAACTCTCACCATTCCTAACAGCCTCAGGCCCCTTCCTTTTCCCCCTCAGCCGCTTAGGTGGTTGAGGCTGTTAGGAAAGGTGGGAGTTGGAGTCCAAAACACCTGGAGGGCCGGTGTAGACCCATATATTGCAGTTCAGTGCAGTTATACGGCTCTACAAAGGTCTACTGTCCATAAAGCAGTGTAGATCCAACCTTGGAGGTAAGTCCTATTTGTATGAATGGGGCTTACTTACAAGTTAAGCTGGGCATCCAAAGAAGGGTAAGTGATTTGGTTATAAGGGTCCTGCGTAAGGATCCAGCGTGCTTACCTGGAAGGAAAGGATCATAATCAAGGCGACCTATGACCTTTTCACCCCGGACTGAGGATCCAGAGAAACGATTAAAGGAATTATTATTATTATTATTCAAGTGGAATTATAATTATTATTCAAGTGGAATGATAATTATTATTTATGGGGATGTCGGGATTTTGTTTTGCTTTGTTATTGATCGAAAATTTGGAAATGGGAATTGGCTGTATTCATGAAATCAAAAATAAAATAATTTTAACCTTTCCACGTTCAGTTTTATTCCCTTTATTATTTGTAAGCGTGTTTAATATTAATATGTGATTGGGTTAATATTTGATTCCAGTCAATGCCAGCTATCTATCCGCGTGGGGAAGAGAACGGGTGAGGAATCACAATTTCCATTTCATTTTATACATTTTGCTTCGTTGATCACATTCCTGATAATGAAATTGCTATCATTAGCCTTTGGAGAAAAAATCAGTGGAGTTTAATAGACTCTTCCGTTTCCACTGCCTTGTCCAGTAATTTTTCATTTAAAAAAATAATTGTTGTGTTAATTTTAAAGCATATTTATTGTATACGAGGTGCATAGATATCTGTGTAAAATAAATAATAATTGTGTCGAAATAATTGTATGTTGTTTATTATTGAATTAACTGTTGTTTGTTGATCGAATTATAGCTCCTCAGTTTAAATTTCATATTAAATTACCTCTGTTAGGTTTAGACAGTTTAACCCAATTTTGGACGGATTCCATGAAAGCCTACACTGATCCGATAGATAATTGAAATAAGTATTTTGGAGTAGGCATATAATGGGAGTGAATCCAATCCAGATCCCCACAAAAATTATAGAAATTGAAAATGCTGTTTCCGTAGTTTCCAGAGCCCCTTTGGGAAGAGAGGGCAGGTTATAAATAAAGTTTTATTATGATTTATTAATATTCCTTGCATTTATCTTAAATTAGTGTCCAAAATTAATTAGATTGGAATCTATTTTATGAAGTCATACAATAAATCCGACCCTCTATCAATTTACTTAGAAGTAAATTGTATAGATTTCCCTATAAGTAGGTATGTTCTCCCTCGATCTGTTTACAATATTAGATTAAAGCAATTGCTATTTGATAGAATACTATTTAACAGTCTTTAAACACACACACACACACACACACACACACACATACATAGGGGTTCCTGGAAATATAGTTCCAGTTTATATTTTTAGAATCACCAAAATCCTTTCTCTTCTGAGTGGTATCAGTAAGGTTTTTTTTAAAGCGCCAGAATGGAAGACTTCAGGACCAAGGACAGCTCAAAAGGCGCCAGACAGGGATGCTTCAGGACCAAGGACAGAGCAAAGCACAAGAAAGGGGAGATTTCGGGACCAAGGACAGACCAAAGCACAAGAAATGGTGACTTCAGGATCAAGGACAGACAGCTCAAAAGCGCAAGAAATAGATGCTTCAGGACCAAGGACAGAGCAAAGCACAAGAAAGGGGACTTCAGGACCAAGGACAGCTCAAAGGGCGCAAGAAAAGGGGAGACTTCAGGACCAAGGACAGTCAGCTCAAAGGGCGCCAGAAAGGGATTCTTCAGGACCAAGGACAGAGCAAAGCGCAAGAAAGGGGATTCTTCAGGACCAAGGACAGAGCGAAGCGCAAGAAAGAGGGTTACTTCAGCACCAGGGACAGCGCCTAGGCGCTTACCATTTAAACCAATTGGGAACCCGCTGGCACAGAAAGCAGAAAAGAACACGATTTGATTTATTTTATGATTAATGTGTACAGAACTTATTGCCCATCCCATCTTATAAGAGGTGTGATTTCCCCCTTTTTCTGAAATGCATTAAACATATCCCTCGGCGAACTGAGAGCGCTGCTACTATCCTACCCGACAGTCGTAAACCTTAAACGATAATAAAATTAAACGTTTTGTTCTAGCTCGGGATTTCAATTATCTTTTCAAATAACTCTCGCGCCCGTTTCCCACAGGCCTTTCTTTCTTTCTTGGAAGACAGATTCCCACCGAAATCAATGCGAGTGGAATCAAAGGAGGTGCGTGGCACCAGCCTGTCAGTCCGTGGCAATAGAAATCTATCCGCCGCCTGGCTATGTTTATTGAACTCAGTGCCTAAAATCCCAAGATGCTAGGAATAAACCAAGTTTTGGAAGGAAGGAAGGAAAGAAAGAAAGAAAGAAAGAAAGAAAGAAAGGGCCGAAGGAGAGGAATTATCTTTTAAACCTTTCTCTTAATTTTTAAGTGGGGTGTGGTGGTTTCACCACCTGGCGCTGAACGCGTTTCTTTCCCATAGTGCCCTTTCTTTCCATATGATCTGCACTCACTCACCTTTCCAGTTATAAAAGCCTGATTGTTGTTGTTTTCTTAGACAACAGCTGCAGCGCGACAACAGCTAACTAAACAATTGAAGTTCCTTTCCTCTGTGCAATGAATCTGGTTGGTTAACAAAACTTTCCTTTGGCTACAACTTAATTTTGCTAACTTTCTCCCCTCCCTTGTGGTCCCTTAGCCTGGGTAGCTTAATGATCCTGATTAATCAGTTATTGTTATTACTTTGGAAGTCATTTTAGGTCACGCGGCTGTTCAATTACTCCCGGGTGGGAGGAGAGCCGGTGGGGGGGGGGGGGGGGGGGGGGAGAAGAAGTTGGCCTGGTCGGGGTTTGGTGGGTGAGAGCGGGGGAGACAGGGGAAAAGCCCTAAAGAAGGGAAGAAAGGAAGAGGGAAGGAAAAGAAGGGGAAAAGAGAAGAGAGAGGAAAAAGGAGGAAAGAAGGGAAGGGAAATTGCTCCAAAGGAAGGAGGAAGGAAGGAAGAAGAGGGAAGGAAAGGGAGGAAAAGAAGGAGAAGGGGAAAGAGAGAAAAATGAGAGAAGAAGGGAAGACAGAGGAAAAAGGGGGAAAGGGGGGAAATTGCTCCAAAGGAAGGAGGAAGGAAGGAAGAAGAGGGAAGGAAAGGGAGCAAAAGAAGGGGAAGAAGGGAAAAGAGAGGAAAAAGGAGAGAAGATGGGAAGAAGGAGGAAAAAGGAGGAAAGAAAGGAAGGGAAATTGCTCTGAAGGAAGAAAGAGAGAAAAGCAGGGAAGAAGGAAAGGGAAATTGCTTGGAAGGAAGGCAGGAAGGAAGGAAGAAGAGGAAAGGAAGGGGAAAGAAGGGGAAGGATAAGAAGGGAAGAGGGAGGAAAAAGAAGGAAGAAGGGAAGGGAAATTGCTCTGAAGGAAGGGGGAAGGAAGAAAGGACGAAGAGTGAAGAGAAGAGGAGGGAAAGGGAAAGGGCTGGGAAAATAAAGGCGTGGAATAGAGAAGGGGAAGGGAAGGGAAGGTGGAGGAAAGGGGGGTCGAACTATATAATGCTGACTTTTAATATTTTTAACATTATTTTCATATCCCACAATTTCTCCATTGGGTGTATATATTTTAGCTTCATAGTTATAACCCTACAACCTAGGTAAAGTTGATGAAGAACTATCAGCTCATTCAATGACTCGGTGAGCAGGTGAAACTGACTCACCCAAGTTGCACTCCTGGATGTGAATCACTGTTTCTAAACTCCCCAGGAAAGGCTGGATGTTCACTAGATGTTCAGTGCTGGTTTCTTCCTGAAATAGCTGCTCTGTCATATGAGCTCTGCCATGTTGCTACTCATGTCTTGTCCTTTCTCTCATATTTTATTATGCTTCCTTCTGTCTCATGTGACTTTGTATTGCAGCTGCTCTAGAGTCCACCTATGTACAGTTTCCATGTGTTGTGTTGAAACCAGGACTGGGTTATTCTCCCTCCTACTGACAACATCCTAGTGATTGACCCAATCTCCAAATATATCGAAGGAAGAAGGGAAGAGAGGGGGGAGGGAAATTGCTCTGAAGGACGGCAGGAAGGAGGAAGAAAGGAAGAAGATGGAAGGAGGGAGAAAGGAAAAGAAGGAGGAAAAGGGAAGAGAGAAGAAAGAAGAAGGAAGAAGAGAAGGTGAAGTGCTCTGAAGGAAGGAAGAAGAGGGAAGGAATGGGAAAGGAAAAGAGGGGGAAGAAGGGAAGAGAGAGGAAAAAGGAGGGAAGAAGGGAAGGGAAATTGTTCTGAAGGAAGGAGGAAGGAAGGGAAAAACAAAAGATGGGGAAGAAGGGAAGAGAGAGGAAAAACGAGGGAATAAGGGAAGGGAAATTGCTTTGAAAGAAAGCAGGAAGGTGGAAGGAAGGAAGAGGAGGGAAGGAGGGAGAAAGGAAAAGAGGGGGAAGAAGGGAAGAGAGAGGAAATAGGAGGGAAGAAGAGAAAGTGAACTGCTCTAAAAGAAACAGGAAGGAAGGAAGAAGAGGGAAGGAATTGGAAAGGAAAAGAGGGGGAAGAAGGGAAGAGAGAGGAAAAAGGAGGGAAGAAGGGATGGGAAATTGTTCTGAAGGAAGGCAGAAAGGAAGTAGAAAGGAATAGAAGGGGAAGAAAGGAAGAGAAAGGAAAAGGGAGGGAAGAAGGGAATGGAACTTGCTTTGAAGGAAAGCAGGGATGTAGAAGGAAGGAAGAAGAGGGAAGAGAATCGGAGGGAAGAGGAGAGGAAATCTGTATTTGCTCTAAAGGAAAGAGGGAAGAGGAGGGGGAAGGAAGGCAAAAGAAGCCAAGGGAAAAGGAGGGAAGAAGAAGAGGAGGGGAAAGGAAAGGCGGGGGAATACAAAGGAATGGGACAGGGCGTGAGTTGCTCCTGGCCTGGCGTGGGGATGTGGGTGGTGGGAGAACGAGAGGCGTGGGGCGAAGGGGCGCGCGTGGGAAGGAAGGAGGGAGGGAGAGGCTGGTGGTACCTGGACGCGGGACTCGGTGAGGCCGATGCGGAGGGCCAGCTCCTCGCGCATGAAGATGTCCGGGTAGTGGGTCTTGGCGAAGCTGCGCTCGAGCTCGTTGAGCTGGGCCGGCGTGAAGCGCGTCCGGTGCCGCTTCTGCTTCTGCTGGCTCTGCTGCTGCTGCCCCTGCTGTGGCCCCTGCTGCTGCTGCTGTGGGCCTCCTCCGCCGCCTCCTCCTCCTCCGCCGCCGCCTTGCCCCGGGTTGGGCCCTCCGGGCGGCTGCTTATCCGGATCTTTGGCGGCGGCGACGACCAGGGCTCCGGGCGTGGATCCCACGGTGGCGAGGTCCTCCCCGGGCAGCATGGTGGCCCCTTCCACGGCGTCGGCGTTGGCGGACAGGTCTCCCGGGTGGCCTCCTCCGGGCTCGGCGCCCCCGACGCCCAGGCGGCACTTGACCGCCTCCCGGTGGCCCAGCAGCTCGGCGGCGTCCTTCATTCCTGTGGGGGCAAAGCAAGCCCAAAGCGGCTCAGCCCCGACCCCGAGAAAATCCGCATTTTTCCTCAACCATAAATAGGAGCCCCACAGGACTGGTAACACATCCACCGAGTCCCCTGGGCAACGTCCTTGCAGACGGCCAATACTCTCACAACAGAAGCGACTTGCAGTTTCTCAAGTCACGAAAAAAATAAAATTAAAAAATTAAAAATAATAATATATAATATAATATGTAAAATAAAATATAATATATAAAATAATATAAAATAATAGCAATAAATACGGATAGAGGTACAGATCCATCTCGGGGTGACCCAGACCTAGCTAGGGATAGGGATGTCTCAGAATGGATCCTTGAAGGGGGGGAAAAGCAAACTAAAATAAAATCAAAACAAAGACAAAGAAGATCCGGAGGAAGCCAAAGAGACAGGGGACAGAAAACAAAAACAACACACCAGAATGGCTCCCGTTAAAGTCTGCTTATTCTACAGATTCCATAGGAATTATTTTTTTTTGGTTAGAGGCGACGATGTTAAATCAAATTAAACTTTAATACAGTACAATTACTTTTAAAGAAATTAGCCCATTTAGAGCGCATTAGGCGGAATCAGGCACAAATTGTCAATTTCCTGCCCTTGGCTTCTTCCTGGGCGGCAGATGCGGCCGGGGGCGCGAAAGAGGGGAGGAAGGGAAAGGGGGAGGGAAGGAAGGAAAGAAAGAGAGAGAGAAAGAAGGACTAGGGAAGGGAGAGGGGGGCAAGAGAGGCGCCCGGGGGCCAAACTCACCGAGCCGGGCGTCCAGGAGGTCGGCGTGAGAGAGCATCGCGCACCGCTCCAGGGCGAAAGCCGTTCCCCCCCAAATTTTAGCGGTTGGTGGGGTCTCTTTTTTGAGAAGAAAAAAAAAGTTACACACTTGCCGAAGCTCTCTCCGAAGCTTAGATTAGATATATATTTATATATATATATTTATATATAGATCGCCTAAATGAAAGAAAATTCGGTGTGTGGTTAAAAAGGGGGTCTCTTGCATTATAATGTCCTTTAGAGAGACGGGGAGGTGCTTAACACTTCAGTGAACCCGTGAGCAGCTCGGCGAAGGGACCAATCAGGAGGGCAGCCTGGAAATGTCAGCACCCCGAGAAGCCCCGCTCCGCCCGCCCGCCGACGGGCGCCGCCGGGGATGATGGGCTTCCCGAGCCCCCGTCCCCAATTCGGAGGCGCCCAAGACCCCCACCCCATCCCACCCACCCCATAGGGATCGCCCTAAAGGCCGCCCCGCCCCGCTCCAACCCACCCAAACTCCGCCCTCGCTCCAGTCTTCCTGAAACAAAAAGTGACCTCCTGGCAATGCCAACTCAAGCGAAAGGGAGGTATTATTTAGGCTGCCTACGCGTGAGTGGCTGGGTATCCTGTTCAATGGGGTCCAGAGCCTCTATCCCAACCCCCACCCCACCCCTAAACCCCTCTTTCTGGAGAGGAAGAAAAAAGGAAGGGGTCCTATCCCCTTCCTCCTTTCCTCCTATGGAAACTAGGGCTTTCCGAAGGCGCTGCTGTTGGGATGGCTTCCTTGAAAGGTCTCCAATCCTGGGTATCCATGCTCATTGAGGCGGCGGGGGGCGGTTGGATGTTTTATTTATATATCGTATCAGGAGCGAACCAAGGGTATAGTTGTAATGTATTTACAAAAAACACAAAGTTTTTTAAAAATTGGAATTATATTAAATGTCCTTTGACCAGTAGCTGGCCACTTGGAGTGCCTCTGGTGTTGCCATAAGAAGGTCCTCCATTGTGCATGTGGCAGGGCTCAGGCTGCATTGTAATAGGTGGTCTGTGGTGTGCTCTTCTCCACACTCGCATGGGAGAAGCCTCCCAGTAGGATGCAACACACCTGGGAGTCCCCTGGGCAACGTCTTTGTAGATAGCTGATTCTCTCATGCCAGAAGCGACTTGCAGCATGCAACCAACCAAACCAACCAACCAAAGGGGGGGGGGTGTTGGAGAGTGGCGGCAAAAGAGAACTCAGAAAAGCTGGACCACTCCAACAACCACCATGTCAGACTACACAGGGAAGCCATTGAAATCCACAAGCATGTGGACCATTTCCGCAAAAAGGGCCAGGCGTAACTTGCGACCCTTTGCTCAGGCACTCAAGACCTGGCTTGTTAGCAGAGCTTTTAATGTTTAATGGTATTGTGTATTTTTAATGCTATTTGGTATTGTGTATTTTTACTGCAATTGTTTTATGTAAATCGCCTGGAGCATTAATGGATTAATGGAGGGCGATTAACAAGTGAGAAACTGATGATGATGATGATGAAAAAGGAGGAAACCATGAAAATGAACACAATCTGGCTACCAGTATTTAAAAACTCTAATATGAGTAAATAAAGAACAACACTCAGAAAACTGAGGAATTCCAGACAACAATAAATCATGGCCAGCTAACATCTCCCAACAAAGGATGGAGGCAGGCAGGATTTTCCCGGGTACTGGTTGTGGGGGGTCGGGAGCAGGTGAGGGTTTTGCCCTCCTTTCTGCTAGAGATCCCTGTGTACAACTAGTGGGCCACTGTGTGACACAGAATGCTGGACTAGATGGGCTGAGGCCCGATTCAGCATGGCTCTTCTTATGTTCTTATGTTCTTATGATTCCCCAGGCAGGAAGCAGCCAGACCTTGAAGCTGCAAGGCCATTGTAAATAAAGAACAACACTCAGAAAACAGAAGGATTCTAGACATGAACCAATCAGTGCCAGCTAACACCTCCCAACAAAGGATTTCCCCAGGCAGGAAGCAGCCAGACCTTGAAGCTGCAAGGCCATTGTAAATAAAGAACAACACTCAGAAAACAGAAGGATTCTAGACATGAACCAATCAGTGCCAGCTAACACCTCCCAACAAAGGATTTCCCCAGGCAGTAAGCAGCCAGACCTTGAAGCTGCAAGGCCATTGTAAATAAAGAACAACACTCAGAAAACAGAAGAATTCTAGACATGAACCAATCAGTGCCAGCTAACACCTCCCAACAAAGGATTTCCCCAGGCAGTAAGCAGCCAGACCTTGAAGCTGCAAGGCCATTGTAAATAAAGAACAACACTCAGAAAACAGAAGAATTCTAGACATGAACCAATCAGTGCCAGCTAACACCTCCCAACAAAGGATTTCCCCAGTCAGTAAGCAGTAAGCTGACCTTGAAGCTGAAAGGCTATTCAATGATAGTCAAGGTGGCCAATTGCAACATTCACACCTGCCTCAAACAGACAAGAGTTCTTTCTCCCATTCTCTGGACATTGCACAGATATATAAACCCCACTTGCCTAGTTTCCAATAGACCTCACAGCCTCTGAGGATGCCTGCCATAGATGCAAGGCGAAACGTCAAGGGATCATGCTTCTGGGATATGGCCACACAGCCCGGAAAACTCACAGCAACCCAGGCTTCGTTCTCTGCAGCCCATAATGGCATTTATTTGGGTTTCTCCTCGCACCGCTTGTGCCCCCGAGGATCTCGACTCCCCGTACACAACATTGGCCTCCTCAAGCAGAAATAATGTCATCTGTTGGCTTGGCTTTAAAGGCGAAGAGGGCAAGGCAGGCAGGCCTCCAAACTCCTCTCTCACCCACTCACCTCTCTTTTCTAACTTCACCTTCCCTCCCAACTCATTTTAAGGCCGTCCATAAAGTCAAGTGCTTATTTATAAAAATAACAAAACATTATTTTCCTTGGGAATATGATAAAAAAACAATAACTCTCCCAACAATTCCAAGTGCTTTTGCACAAGAGGAGAAGGAGAGGAGAAAAAAAAGGAAGCGAACCATTTCTAATGTTCTGATTTTTCAAAGCCAGCCAACAACAAAGTTTAGATTAGTAATATATTTCTAACCAGAGTAATTTTCAAGATCATTAGGCATTTATGTAATTAGTGCCAAATCTATAAGCTTTTATTACGATTATTAGAGTAAAATCAGTATAAATTTGTACTAATTTACTACTGTTTAGAGTTGGCTGTCAAGGCAAGAGGGTTCTGATTGTAAATGATAACGGGGGAAATTAAGTGCAAAATTCTGTACCGTTTCTGATCCGTTCCTAAACAATCCGTTTCAATTGTGTTTGTAGCAGAACAGAATGGCCTTTTGGAGAAGTTATTTGATTCTCTCTCTCTCTCTCTCTCTCTCTCTCTCTCTCTCTCTCTCTCTCTCTCTCTCTCTCTCTGGTACACACACACAATGATCCCTCCCCTATCAGAAGGGAAAAAAGAGGGAGAAAGAGAGAGTATGGCTATCTCGACCAGGCACAATGAAAACTGATATTTTCCTCCTTCCGGCTTCATTAACATTGATTTTTAATTCGGAAAGTGATGCAATTAAGATTATTCATTCGGTGGAAATGAAGCCTACAGGCGCGGGCTCCCTGGGAAGCGGGAGGAAGAGGAAGAGGCCTTCAAGGGGCGGATCTGGGTCCAAGAACAAGGGCCAAAGGGGGCCCAGGCTCTATAGGACCCCATAAGGCAGACCTGGACCAACTTCAGCCCTCCTCAAACCACAAGAGTGTGATTCTATAGCATTGAACAAAGGCAGTGGAAGTAGTATCAGATTGTATCCATCCTCAAGAGTAGGCGTGGGCCAACGTGGGCCCTCCGGATGCTTTGGACTTCAACTCCCACCATTCCTAACAGCCTCAGGCCCTTTCCTTTTCACCCTCAGCCGCTTAAGCGGCTGAGGGTGAAAAGGAAAGGGCCTGAGGCTGTTAGGAATGGTGGGAGTTGAAGTCCAAAACACCTGGAAGGCCCACGTTGGCCCACGCCTGTTCTAGAGGCAGCCAATGCCCCTTTTCCGAGCTCCGAGGCCAAATATCGGGGCTTCCCCCACCCCCCAATCCGCCTTTCATGGGGCAGATCCATCTCGCTTGAGGCCGCGGCAGGAGAAGCGGCGGCGGCGGCGGCGTGATGGATGGCGCGCTCCCTTTTATGACTTTTCTATTGCTCTTGATTTTTATAGCAGGATAAACAAACTAAATCATTCCTTCCGAGGCTTCAAAGCGCGGTGGGCTGGAGGGGTGGGGCGCGGGTGGAGAGAGAGAGAGAAAAAAAGGAAGGAAGGAAAGCCGAGACTGGAGGAGAGAGAGAGAGAGATAAAGAGAGAGCGCAGGAAGGCCGAAAAGAAGAGGAAAAAAAGGAAGGCTGAAGGGGAGCGAAAGGGAGAGGGAAAAAGGAAGGCTGTAGCGAAGAGAAAGAAGAGAGAGAGAGAGAGAGAGAGAGAGAGAGAGAGAGAGAAGGCTGAGAGGGAAGCCTGAGGGGAGGGAGAAGGAAAGAACGGAGGAAGGAAAGCTGGGGAGAAGAGAGGGAGGGAGAAGGAAGGCTGAGGGGAAAGGGCTGTGTGTGAGAGAAGGAAGGAACGAAGGAAGGAAAGCTGAAGGGCAGCGAGAGAAAGAGAAAGGGGAAGAGAGAGAAGGAAGGAAGGATGAGGGGAAGAGGGAGAGAGAATGGAGGAACAGAGGAAGTAAAGCTGAGAGGAAGAGAGAGAGAAAGAAGGTAGCCAGAGAGAGAGAGAGAGAGAGAGAGAGAGAGAGAGAAGGAAAGCTGGGGGAAGAGGGGGAGAAAGGGGAAGAGAGAGAAGGAAGGAACGAAGGAAGGAAAGCTGAGGGGAAAAGAGTGTAGGAAGGAAGGAAAGATGAGGGGAATAGAGAGAGTGAAGGAAGGCTGAGGGGAAGCGAGAGAGAGAGAGAGTGAGAAGGAAAGCTGGGGGAAGAGGGGGAGAAAGAGGGGAAGAGAGAGAAGGAAGGAACGAAGGAAGGAAAGCTGAGGGGAAAAGAGTGTAGGAAGGAAGGAAAGATGAGGGGAATAGAGAGAGTGAAGGAAGGCTGAGGGGAAGCGAGAGAGAGAGAGAGAGAGAAGAAAGGAATGAAGGCTGAGGGGAAGAGAAAGACCAAAGAGGAAGGGAGAGAAAGAAGGGACGTTACAGAGAGATAAGAGGAAGAATGGAGAAAATGGGGGAAGCAAAGCTGAGAAGAAGGGGGGGAGAAAGAAGAAACGAAAGCAAGAAAGCTGGGGAGGAAGAGAAGGAAGTCTGAGGGGAAGAGATGGAGAGAAAGAAGGAAGGAAGGTTGAGGGGAAGAGAGGGAGAGAAAAAAGGAAGGTTGAGGGGAAGAGAAAGACCAAAGAGAAAGAAGGAAAGTTGAAAGGAAGAGATACAGAGAGATAGGAGGAAGGCTGACGAAAAGAGGACCAGAGGGCTGGATTTCTCTTCATATGAAACACAAAGAGGGAGCGAAGGAGAGCTACTCGCTTCTCCTCGGTTTCAAAACCCGGTTTAGACGGGGGAGATTGGGATTCCATTCCCGACTGAGCCGCAGAGGCATGTCCAAAGGTCTCCCCGGTCTCTCGCCGCCGCTTCCTCCCCGCTGGCTCTCTCCTCCTTCCTACCTGCCTTCCTTCCTTCCTTCTCCCCCCTTCCTCCCTCCTCAGCCAGAAAAAGCGACGCTGAGGCTCGGTTCCCTTAATAATGGAGCCCCCCCTCCCATTCCCCAAATCAGGCCCAAGGCGCGGTGGCTGGCCCCCTCCTTCCCCAAATCTCCACCGAGATAAGGGTCTTCTTCTTCTTCTTCAGGAGAAAGAGAGAAAAAAATCCCTTCAAAAGCAAACGAAAAGGATTTTCTATGACGGATCCGGCGATTTTCTCCTCCATAAATAGGTTTTCGATTGTTACACACACGTAGTCCAGGAACAAAGGGGAACGACCAGAAAATATATTGGTCGCCCCTAATAAAATTTATTTAGACGGTTTACCTCTCATAAAAAAACCCCTCATATGTATCTCTCTCCCCCCTCCCTCTATATATATATATCCCTCAAGAGATTGAATTTGGTACAAGAGGGCCTGCCAAAGGGCTGCGGCGAAGCGGCGGCGGGGAAAGCATCGCCTCCGTTCTTCCTCTCCCATTTCCCTCCGCTTGATTTTCCCTCCTTCCGTTCAATTCGGCGCTTTCTCTCTCCGTGATCCTCCACAAAACAGCCCTTCTCTTTCCCCCTTGATTTAGGGGGCAGGCAATCCCCTCAAATGGGAAGAACAGAGGAAGTGCCAGAGGAGGGAGAAGCGGCAAAACGCACAGATGGCCCCCGCTGAGGAGACCAAAGCACCAAAGTTGGCCAATTTATTTATTTATTTACATCATTTATATTCCGCCCTTCTCACCCCGCAGGGGACTCAGGGCGGATCACAATGCACATATACAGGCAAACATCCAATGCCATAGACATACAACATATATAGACAGACAACGAGCTACACAATTGGTCGAGAGCTCACCCCGACCCGGGCAGGCCTCAAACTCATGACCTTCTGGTCAGTAGAGATCTTATGCAACTGACTCCCAGCCGGCTGGGCCACATTCCCACTTGCCTCAAACAGACGAAAGTTCTTTGTCCCACCCTGGATATTATTCCACAGATATAGAGGCTAAACCCCATTTTCCTAGTTTCCAACAGACCTCACAACCTCTGAGGATGCCTGCAATAGATGCAGGCGAAAAGTCAGGAGAGAATGCTTCTGGGACATGGCCACACAGTCCGGAAAACTCACCACAACCCTTGCGCCTCTAGTCTCTTCCCACCCAAACCCCTCGAAAGACTTTGAAGGAGTCCCGCCGCTTTCTTTCCCAACCACCGCTTCCTTTGGATCCCCATTCATCTGTTGTAATCCCATTTCAATGAGAATGGGCCCAAAAAGCAAAAAGTCTTTCCTCCTTGTGAGGGTAATTTTTCCAAAATAGAATTAATACCCTTGGATGGAGACCACTTTAAGTTCCCTGGCTCAATGCTATGACATCTTGGGAGCTGTAGTTTGCACTTTTTGGAAGACCTACAACCACTATGATTCCATAGCATTGATCCATGGCGGTGGAAGTGGTGCCAATCTGCAGTGTGGATGCACCTTTAGGCTGAAGTGAGGTGGGCTGTGAGTCTCCATTAATACCCTCGGGATTTGTGTGCACTTGAAGGAAACCCTTGGTTATGCCACACACACTCACACACACTTTAGCAGGCATAGGCAAACTCCCACCATTCCTAATAGCCTCAGACCCATTCCTTCGAGTCAGACTTGAGAAACTGCAAGTCACTTCTGATGTGAGAAAATTGGCCGTCTGCAAGGACGTTGCCCAGTGTCAGAAGAGACTTGAGAAACTGCAAGTTGCTTCTGGTGTGAGAGAATTGGCCGTCTGCAAGGACGTTGCCTAGTGTCAGGAGAGACTTGAGAAATCGAGAAGCTTCTCTCATGTTCCAGCATGGGGAGCTGGAGCTGACAAATGACAGAGGGAGCTCACCCGTGCTCTCTCATGATTGAACCACCGACCTTCCTGTCCCACTGCACCACCAGGGGCTTCTTAGTAGCTACTATACAGCACAAGGGTTTAACCCATTGTGCCACCCAGGGGCTCCTTAATAGCTACTAGACCTGTTTGATCAAAAAAAATGTTCCAAATCCGATCCGGAAGTAGGGGGCGCTGGCGCTGGCTTCGGATCTGTTTCTGAATGACTTCCGAAATTTTCCGGGGGGGGGGAAATTCGGAATTTCCGAAATTTATTCCAATTTTACAAGCATGCCGAGGAATCTACCCAGGCCTAGTAGCTACTTTAGCAGGCATGGGAAAACTCCCACAATTCCTAACAGCCTCAGCCCTTTCCTCCGAGTAGCTACTATAAGTAAAGCTAATGAAGCTGTGAGTAGCCAGGATTACACAAGGGTGTTCAATGTCAGAAAATGGGTGTTCAATGTCAGCTGTCAATCACCTCATTAGACATTGTCCCAGGAATGAAAAGAAGAACAGAGGAAGAGGAGACCACAGAGGCAACAAGGGGAAAGGCCTGAGACTGTTAGGAATGGTGGGAGTTGTAGTCCAAAACACCTGGAAGGCCCACGTTGGCCCATGCCTGCTCTTTAGGATGCCCTATCTTCCACCAAAGGGGCGCCTTCTTGCCTTGTGTTGGGCGAAGGAGAGGCGAGTCCGTGGGTTGTGTGCTGATAGTGATCATCACCCTGGTGATGGTGGCGCTCCTTTTTCTCCTATGCAAATGCCGAGTGGGAACCTCTCTCTGCCTGTGTAATGAGCGCGCGCGCCTCCTTTCCACGTAATTAACGGCCTCAGCCTTTTCCTATTTTCTTTGCCTGATGAAAAGAATCAATTTTAATTCCTCTGTCCATGGCGAGGAGGCCACTTTTGGGCAAAAGGCAAGGCAAGAGGGCGTGCGTTTCAACCGGATGGTGAAAGAGAAACAGACACCTCGCCAACTTTCTAAGGCTCGTCGAAATGGGTCAGAACCAAGGCCAGGATAAGGAGGCCCATGCAAGAACCTCATCATCCTTTTCTTCCAAAGCAAGCATAGGTTAACTTGGGCCTTCCAGGTGCTTTGGACTGCAACTCCCACCATTCCTAACAGCCTCAGGCCCCTTCCTTTCCCCCCTCAGCCGCTTAAGCGGCTGAGGGGGGAAAGGAAGGGGCCTGAGGCTGTTAGGAATGGTGGGAGTTGCAGTCCAAAACACCTGGAGGGCCCTTCCCGGTCCAAAAGCCTTCCTTCTGAACCCGAAAAGGCCTGTTCCGAAGCTCGTTTTGTCCACAGAGCCGGGAGAAGGGAGGGGAGCTGCTCTTGGCTGTATTCTTTTTCCAAAGCCTGCCTGGTTACAATTAATTTTCCATCAGCCGCTTTTCAAGCAGGGGGCAAAAAAAAAAGCTGTTTTAATAGAAGCCGGGTTTCATTTTCCTTTCCTCCCGCTTCCCTTTCCCTCGCCATCAAGTCGCAGGCGATACCAAATCCAAACTGGAAGGCATCCTTCCAAATCCTTGGCATCCTGTGAAGTGGAGCATGACTATTATTATTACTATTACTACCATTACTTCTATCTATCTACCCTGACAGGAAATAATAATGCCATTCCGGGAAAGGTCTATATCTATATATGTATATGTAGGCATATATTTCCCAATATATCTTGTCTATGGAAGTCCTGGATATATCTATATATGTAGATACTGTGTATGTTTACATTCCCAAATATATTTCGTCTGTAGAAGCCCTGGATATTTCTATAATTGTATACTATGCATGTTTACATTCCCCAATATATCTGTCTATGAATACATCTATATATGTGTACTATGTATCTTTATATTCCCCGATATATTTTGTCTTTGAATATATCTAGATATGTATACTATGCCTGCTTACATTCCCCAATCTATCTTGTATATGGATATATTTATATATGTATACTATGTATGTTTACATTCCCCAATATATATATTGTCTATGGAACTCCTGGATATATCTACATATGTATACTATGTATGTTTACATTCCCCAATATATATTGTCTATGGAACTCCTGGATATATCTATATATGTATACTGTGTATGTTTACATTCTCCAATATATCTTGTCTATGGAAGTTCTGGATATATATATATATATACACACACACACACTGCAATATATCTTGTTTATGTATACTATGTATGTTTCTCCAATACATCTTGTCTATGGAAATTCTGGATATATATGTGTGTATGTGTTTACATTCCGCAATAGATCTTGTTTATGTATACTATGTATGTTTCTCCAATATATTTTGTCTATGGAAGTTCTGCGTATATCTATATATATATATGTATACTGTGTATGTTTACATTCCCCAGTACATCTTGTCTATGGAAGTCCTGGATACATCTGTATATGTATACCTTTGTATGTTTACATTTCCCAATACATCTTGTCTATGGAAGTTCTGGATATATATATATATTGCGGAATGTAAACATGCACAAGATATATTGCGGAATGTAAACATGCATATATATATATATATATATACACACATGTTTACATTCCGCAATATATCTTGTCTATGCATACTATGTATGTTTACATTCTCCAATATATCTTGCCTATGGAAGTACTGCATATATCTATATATGTATACTGTGTATGTTTATATTCCCCAATCCATCTTGTCTATGGAAGTCCTTGATAGGTCTACATATGTATACTATGCATGTTTACATTCCCCAATCCATCTTGCCTATGGAAGTCCTGGTGCTCCAAGCTCTTCTCCTCCTCTCTGGCTGATTCCTGCCCCCCTTTTGTTGTTGTTTTCTTTCTCTGTGGGCAGATGGAGGTGTGTGTATTCTAGTGGGAAGGAATGGGGTTTTGTTCTGTATTGTTTCCACCCTTTTTGAGGGAAAGGAAGGCGGGCATCCCAAATAGGCGATCGTCAGATGTGGGTGTATGTATATGTATATATTCCCCCTCGCTTTTGACAGCAGGGCATTTAAGTTCCCCTTCCTTCCTTCCTTCCTCCCTTCCTTCCTCTCTTTCCCTCCGACGCCTCCCTGTTTAATCTGGCCAATTACCCGGGTTGGCTATAATCAGAAACATACATATTTTTGTTTGTATGTGTTAAGTTGGGCCGCTTTTCTGATTTCTATTTGCTCAGGATAAATAATCATATATCAGTTATTCAGTTAGGTGACAAGGCTCGTAATTGGAATAAAAAAGAAAACATCTCATCCTTATCTCTTCCTATAACTAGATCGAGCGCTAATAAGACTGCATCAATCTTAGCTCTGCCCAAAGAAATAAAATAGACAAACAAACAAATTCGCCTCCAACAAGTTAATGCGGTGTATCTGAGTGGAAAGTAGATATTTTCACGCATTCTGGAGATGAGGAGTGACTTTTAATAAAATCACAAGAAAAAACAAATGTAATTCTGTAAGCAATTTCAGAGAGAGAGAGAGAGAGAGAGAGCAGCCCTCTTCCTCCTCCCCTCCCTCCCCTCTTCCTCCCTCCCTCCCTTTTCCCTTTCCTCCCTCCCTCCCTCCCTTTTCCCTTCCCTCCTTCCCTCCCTCTCTTTCCCCTCTCCCCTTCGCTTGGTTAGTATTCTCCAGTCGTCCTCACCTTTCCTTTTAAAACCCGGTTAGCGCCAGGAATATGACTGTCACTCAATCGCAGGACCTTTCGATCCAGCCGCCTTTATCCTTCGGGGCCGGGGAGGGAGGGGGGCGCCTCGGGAGGTAATACGGCTTATTCTACAAGGATGATTTTGGTTGACTTTTCCCCCCAGCCTCCTCCCCCCTCCTCCTTTTTCCTTCCTTCTTTCCTTCCTTTTCTCTCTCTCTCTCTCTCTCCTCCTCTCAACCACCTTCTTCTTTGTATTGTTGAAGGCTCACACTGGGTTGTTGTGAGTTTTCCGGGCTGTATATGGCCACGTTCCAGAAGCATTCTCTCCTGACGTTTCGCCTACATCTAAATAAAGAAAGATCACAGCTCAGAAAACAGAGGTATTCCAGGCAAGAAACAATCAATCAGGGTCAGTTAATAACTCCCAACAGGGCCGTAGCCAGGATTTTGATTCGGGGGAGGGCTGAGTTTGGTTGGGGGGGGGGCTGAGACTGGGTGGAAGAGGGTCTACCCTAGCAAACCTTTTGTATTGTTATCCCAATAACCCCATTAATGTGGAATATAATGAGCATGGTGATCAGATCATGATATGAATAAACATAACAGTTTAAATAATGTACCAGTAAGGCCTTTTCGCGGACCACCCTGAGAATTTGGGGGGCTGAAGCCCCTTAGCCCCCTGGCTACATGCCTGACAAAGGATTCCTCCCAAGCAGGAAGCAGCCAGGCTTTGAAGCTGCAAGGCTATTCCATGCTAATCAAGGTGCCCATTTGCAGGATTCACACTTGCCTTCCTTCCTTCCTTCCTCTCTCCTCCTTCAAGCATCTTCTTCTTTGTGTTGTCCAAGGCCTTCATGGCCGGAATCACTGGGTTGCTGTGAGTTTTCCCGCCTGTATATGGCCATGTTCCAGAAGCATTCTCTCCTGACGTTTCGCCTGCATCTAAAGAAAGAAAGAACACCCCTCAGAAAACAGAGGTATTCCGGGCAAGAAACAATCAGGGTCAGTTAACACCTCCCCACAAAGGATTCCCTCCAGGCAGGAAGCGGCCAGCTTGATTTGTATTGGGTAGCCTTGCAGCTTCAAAGCCTGGCTGCTTCCTGCCTGGGGGAATCCTTTGTGGAGAGGTGTTAACTGACATCCACACTTGCCTCCTCGGTTCGCTTCTGATAGAGCAGTAAGAAGCCAGACCTTGAAGCTGCAAGGCTATTGAATGCTAACCAAGGTGGTCAATTGCAACATTCAGACCTGCCTTAAACAGACAAGAGTTCTTTCTCCCACCCTGGACATTCTGCAGATATATAAACCCCACTTGTCCTAGTTCCCAACAGACCTCACAACCTCTGATGGTGCCTGCCATCGATGCAGGCGAAACGTCAGGAAATAATGCTTTTGGACCATGGCCATGTAGCTCGTAAAACTCACAGCAACCTAGTTGTTCTGGCCGTCAAAGCCTTCGATAATTCAAAGGAGGTGTTGAAGAAGGGCGGGGGGGGAGAAAGGAACGAAGGCCACCTGCATTAGCACTGAATAGCCTTGCAGCTTCAAAGCCTGGCTGCTTCCTGTCTAGGGGTAATCCTTTGTTGGGAGGTGTTAACTGACCCTGATTGTTTCGTGTCTG